>CM060682.1:114439582-115139407 GCA_030686995.1 Artemisia argyi | reverse complement strand
TTCAGTTGTGTTGAAGTTTGCAGTCTTAACTGTTTGATAGCTATAAATCTTAATTCTAAGTATTTGTAGTTTAATCTATTGTTTCTATGCTGATTTCAGTTTATTTAATCATAGTACAATTGTAGAAATGTGAATCATGGGTTAAATCAGTGGGTTGCTTGTAAAAACTCATTTTCAGTTCCTTAAAGGGGTGTTTGGCTCAGTGTACATTGCTGAGCCTTGGTTAGTATCTTGGGTAGTTTTTGTTTGTTACATGTTTCCTTAGGTCTAGATAGCTTATTAAACTCTTAACCTTGGTAGTTTTATTTGTTAAAGTCAAAATCTCTTTCAATGTCCCTTAGGTGTTAACTGTGTAGGTTTTAAGAACCATGATTGCTCATATCACTGCATAAGCTGTTGTATAAGCTTGTTTTAGTCTCACTTTAATGTATTTCATCATCATCAGTATCTAGGATCAACTCAAAGTTCATCAAAGTCAAAGTTTCTAAGTTTTTGAAAAAAGTCAATTTGCCTAGTCTCAGATTTTTCCTAAAGTTCAAGTAATTTATTTGATTTTTGTGTTTGATTTTTGGAAGTAAAACTTGTTCCTACTCAAAATTTACCAGCTCAGCTTTGAAATTCCATGGTCATTTGATTTTTGCCATTTTTCTGTTGGGCCCCACTTAGCTCCAAAGTAGGTTGCAGGGGGAGACCTTCCCCTGTGCAGCTGCACATCAGCCCACACCACCCACTTTGTGGTGGTCTTCTGGCCACCATAGTGGTCCACAACCACCCATATTGGTTTCTTTGAACTCACCTCCTACCAGGCTTGAAAGATTGACCTTGGGTTTGACCTTGAAACCCTTGGGACCCATCTGAATTAGGCCCTAAACTCTGTCCCATTTCAGTGTTCACCACAATAAGCCAAGTGCTTATTTGTGGCTTATTTGCTTATTTTGTGAACTCCTTGTACCTTTTCCAGCTTATTCTTGTCCTATTAGCTTATTTAGATCAGAATTAGCCAGAGTGGGTCCCACTTAGGTCCATTTTTGCTCATTTCTCTTTACAGTTGACCAAAGTCAACTGTGTGGCTTTTTCTTTCATAATTAGCTTAATTTTAAGTTCCATTAAAGTTGTTTTTATAAAAAGTTTTTGTTTTTAGTTATAAAATAGTTTTCTAAAATAAAATTCCAGAAAAAACAAAGTAATTTTAAGTGATAGTTTCTATTTAATTTTATTTAAATTTTAATTTTCATTTTTATATTTTTATTAAGAACTTAGCCTATTTATATTTTTCTTAATTTCCTCTTAAGTTAAAGTATTTATAGTAATTTTCTCAGATTTTTATTTCATCATTTAGTATTTATTAAAATTAATCTTAGTTTTATTAGTAATTAATTAATAATTAGTATTAAATAGCATAATTAGTTTTTATTAGGTAAAACCTAGTTTTTATATTTTTTTATAGCTTTTATATGTTATAAAATAATTTTAGAAATTTTATTAGAATTTTTACTGTTCATTTGCTATTTTTCTTAATTTAAAATAGTTTAATTAGGTAATTAGTATTTAATTAGTAATTAATTAATATAAAAAGCACAAAAAGACAATAATACTTATTTTTAATTTTAAAACTTATTTTTAGTCATTTTATAATTTTAGAAATTTTATTTTCACCTTTTTAGTATTTAAATAATATTGTATAATATTTAAGTTGTTTAAATATTAATAATTAGTAATAATTAGTATTTAATTAATATTAAATAATTAATTAGTGTTAAAATTTATTTTCTTTTTCTAAAATTTTTCTTTTGCTTTTAAGTTTGTAAAAAAGTCATTTTCACCCCCTGGGTGTTTTCAGATTTCAGTTTTTACTTTTTATTTCGTACGTCTACGTTTTATTTAAACGTAAACGTACGCGTTTTAAGTTTTAAACGTTTCTGGTTTTTCCAACTTTCCAGTCTTGTTTATATAGCTTATTTAAGCTATTCTCTTGTAGATTCTTTAGTTCAAACCAATCTCAAACCCCTTTCCATCCAAATTCACCCGATCACATAACCGTTTGATAGCCATTCACACCTCGTCGGGACATAACGACCCGGGGAAACCACTATATTCAGTGGAGCATTGACTCTAAGCCTTTGACCTTGTTGACCATCACCTGGTCAGTTTAGGTTGACCGTTTGGGCTCAATCACCCTCCTAGAAAAGTATGAGAAGTTTAAACTAGGTAAAAATGAGACCGCCTTCGTTCAAAACAAGTTGCCTAAAAAACTCGATGATCCGGGTATATTTGTTTTGCCTTGTAAGATAGGAAGATCTGAAGCTTTCGACACACTAGCAGATTTAGGGTCAAGCCTCAACTTGATTCCCTTATCCCTTTTCACCACTCTTAAGCTAGGAAAGTTAGAGGAGACGGAGGTGTTGATAGGTCTAGCGGATGGAAGTATTGCCCATCCGGTTGGAATGATTAAGGATGTAGTTGTTCACGTAGGAAAGTTAACTATCTTAGCGGATTTTCACGTCCTAGACATGGTTAGTGACACTACATGCCCATTGTTGGTGGGAAGAGGATTTTTAGCAACCGCTAGCGCCATGATAGATTGTAAGGAGTCTAAGATAGCGGTAGGTGAAGGCGACACTTAGTCGGTATACAATGTTAAGAAACATAGTTATGATTGTGATGATGAACCGACACCACATTGGGTAGAGATTAATAGGAGACCATCTAGATATGGACCTTGGATAGAAAGGAACTTTATAGGACCTCAACGCCCATTCTATTTAGAAAAAGATTTCATCGAAAAGACACATTCGGTGGAACAACTCAAAGCTAGAGATGAAGGGCTAGATCCTTTTGAGGACCCCTTAGTCTTTAGGAAGATGATTGAGTTATTGAGCGTAATGCCTATTAATATAGAGATGAATAAGTGGAAAAGAGAGGGAGACAAGTGTAAATGGAGGTGGGACAAACCACCTAAAGAAGGTGACGAATCATGGCATATGAAGATGACTTTGTATGATCCGGATGGAGAAAAGTTTGAAAGGTCATACCGTACTAAGAAAACCGATAGGAAGTTGAAACCTAAGTTTGATCCCAAAGATGTCCTCAATGAGGAACTCACCCGTATCACGTAGTAACCCATGACCTTGAGTCTAGCTACAAGACTCGTAAATAAAGAAAAGCACTTCTTAGGAGGCAACCCATGTTTTGTGTGATTTTTATTTTTGTTTGTTTGTTATTTACTTCCGTATGCATGCTTTATTTTTATTGTTGGTAGATCATGTTTCTAAACTAAAAAGTGGAAATACTTTACTTTGTTGTTTGGCCTAGTCTTAACTTCACCTAAAGGTATTTTTGCAAAAGATGAGTGTAAGGGGAAACCCCAAATATGTTTTTAAGAAACAAACCGATCATGATTCTCCACAATATTAAGTGAACATGTATATTCGTAATTGTTAGAGTCAAATGCTTGTATCGAGTCATAATGAAGTTTTGCAGGATTTTCCAGGAAGTAGAACCAAGTTTTTCTAGAAATTTTCCGGAAACTTAACATAAGAATTTCTGCAGGTCACTTCTGACGGCGTCATGAGCTTGCTCTTGACGGCGTCACGTGTAAAAATCTTGAAATTTTACCGGTTTTGTTTTTCTAACGGAGTCTTAAAGTTTTTGTTGAATTATTAGTTTTATAATCTCCAGGAAATCTGCAAACTTCATTCCATAAGCATTATATCTTACTTTGTTTTCTAGGATTTAATAACATATGTAGATTACCGCCGATTTTATGCGAGGTTGCCTTGTCTGTTTTCTCAGGATTTACAGGTTATGTATGACAAGAAGATGATTATTTTTCTGGAAGGGAAGCTTTGATTGTTCATTTTCTTGGAGGAAGATTTAACCTGGTCACCCTATTATCCATACCGAGCGAATCAGGGGAGTATTTGATTTCATTCTTTTACTTAATTCACTTTTACATTCTTTACTTGAATATTGGGGACAATGTTCATCTTAAGTGTAAGGGGAGGGTAAAATGATGATACCTTACAGATGCACTTTCGCTTGAGTTTGTTTTGTTTGATAGTAGATGTGTAATAAAAATATGATAAATACTTGTTAGTGCAATTTTAGCGCCAAATTTAAATTTTTTTTACAACATTTAGGAGTGAAACTTTAGCCATAGCAAGTGTCTCATGGATAGGAGATTGTATGACTAGCACATAACCGTATCATTCAGAAAAATTTTCCACCCAAATATGTGAGGTTCGCCTTTAGATTTGATAGGAAAAGCATTTACTATTAGTGCTTATGAGTGTACCGGTAGCATTTAGATTCTAGAACTTGCGTTAGTAATGCATCCCGAGACCGCTAGTGAGACTACATTCGTGTAGTAGGATTTACTACATGATAAGAGGCATTAGGATCACCCTTGTGTTAAACCCGTATCATAATTACTTGACCTTTTTAGTCATATTACTTGGCTAGTTAAGTCAACTAATTTTTCCCACACCCTTAGCGTTGTACTCATTTTTAGTACACGAAACCCCTAGTACACCCCTCCGAGCCTATCTTTTCGTTTCTAACTTTAAGCATCTTACTTAAAGGAAGAATTTGTTACACCCCACTTAAATGTACACCCAAATCGCCTTAGCCTTCCGTATATGCACTCATCTTTAGTGCATTATTGTTATTTGTTAAACCCTAAGTTAATTATCTAATTGATTACATGGTTGCTAAGTCGAGTCATATCTTTGTACATATTGTTTTGGGACGATTGGGACTCATGGGTAAAGTACTTATTTTATGGAGTAATGGGGAAGAACATCATTTATTACCCCCATATGTACGTTAATCTTAAAAGTACTCCAAGTGTTTTGATTTTCTTAATTCGATTCAATAGATTAGTTTATTGTAAAGTATGTAAAAATTCAAGTGTAAGGGGAATTTTCATTCCCTATGATGTATTATTTTGGATGGTAGGGTAAGAGTTTATGCAAAAAAAAAAAAAAAAAAAAAAAAAAAAAAAAAAAAAAAAAATAGAACAAAAAAAGAAAGAAAAGAAAAAAATAGAAAAAGAAAAAGAGAAAAAACATACGGACTACCATCCCATTTTATTCTATGTTTATTTTATGTTTTTGTTATTTTTCATATATTAGCTTAAGTCGAGTCTAGTCTTGGCTTAGCAACGCCATATTGTACATGTGTAATTAACCAAGATTGTTAACTCGCCATCAGTAAAGACTGCCTATATCCAACAAAACCGTGTATTTCATATCCCTACACCTAACGTTACAACCCTTTAAAAGACCTCTTTGATAGTTTATCCTAGGTGCTTACGCCATGTGGTGGAGGTTTGATCCTTTCCCAAGCCTATGGTAATCTATTTTGCTATGACAGGTAATGAGAGATATCTTCCGTTTCCATATTGTAATTTATACTTTATTACATCCGAGAGATGTGAGTATCTAAACACTATTTGTGAGGTGCTAGTGTATGACCTCCGTGCTTGTCTTTGGTCTTTAGTGGCACGATTATGTGTTGTAATTACTTTTATATTAGTGTTAAATGACCCCTAACTTGTATTTTGACTAGAATAAAAGCGCATTTGCTTGAGGACAAGCAAATCTCAAGTGTAAGGGTATATGATGAGGCGAAAAATGAACCACTTTTAGGGGGTCATTTAAGCCCGGAATTGAATTTATTTGATCAAATATTACCCTAAATTGTTCCTTTTGTGATTTTAGGTACTTTGGGAGTGAAATATGGAAAAGGAAGCAATTCGGACGTTTTTGGAGCATAAAAGTGAAGAAAATGCCAAAGACTTAATTTCCATGCTGGAAACAGTGCATGACGGCGTCAAGAGGAAGTATTTGACGGCGTCAAGAGTAAAGTCCATGACGACCAAGTACAAACCTGAAGGCGTCACAAGTAGAGAGTCAAGAGTTAAAGTCATGACGGCCTGCATAAGGAGTGCACATGACGGCGTCAGACCCAGATCTAGGCAGTCCGAGGAACTATTTGGCGGCGAGATGACGGCGTCACACATTTGTTCTTGACGCCGTCACCCTCTAAAATCTATATATAGTTTTCTAATTTTCATTCATAAAAGAGGAACAAGTTTGGAGAAACCCTAAGGCCGAACCTTGTACGAATTTTACTGCTTTTTCAAGGGTTTTCAGCCCTTGAACCCTTACATGTGTAATTGAGATAAGTCTTTTCTTAATTCAATCAATACGTCTATGTGTTGGTTGTCTATATCTTGTGCTTGTCTTGATTCCACAATGTTAGGCTAGATCTATCTTGTGTTTGCTTAGATCTAATGAAACCTAGATGTTAATTATGTGTTGATTACTTGTTTATGGTTGTATTGGATGAATGATTTCAATGTTAGGCTTAAGAAAACTGGCAGATCTCCAAATGGAAACATGCTTGAATGTCTTAAGAAACATGAACCGATGTGTACGAGGTTTTATTGGTTGTATTTAATGCATGAGTAAATTCTAATGATCCCATGTTAGGAGCTTCTTAGCCAGCTCGACATAGGAGTGAAGTAGGCACTCATAGGATTGGGGAGTTAAGTACGCCACCCCATGAATGGTATTAAGGAATACAATCCGTCATCCACGCAACTATAACAAGTAATTAACGTGTAAAAGATATCTAGGGAGTAGTGAAATCTAAGTAAACACATTTCTCCCACTTATTGCTCACAACTTTAGTTTAATATAGTTTAATTTTATTTTTAGTATTTTATTTTGATTGCATCTTAGTATTGGGTTAGTTGACTAGCAACTAATTCCGCCCAAATCCTTCAAACCCGAGATATTTACTTGCTTTCTAAAAAATATAAAAATACAAAAAGAATCATCCCTCATCTCTAGACTTAATCTTTAGGTTTTCTAATCCTAGTGACACTATTCCTAGCTGAACGATCAATCCCCCGGTACTTGTCACTATACTATACTCCAACGATCAGGTACACTGCCTGGTGGGGGTTGTAAGCTTCTCAAAATCCCTTGAGAGGTAAAGCCTGGTGCAAACCCCACGCATCACTGGTCCAGTGTTGATCTTTAGTACTTCCTTGCCATCAATTGTCTCTGAGTTAGTACCAGGTTTGAAAGAATTTCCAAACATAATGATCTCCCAAAGTGCATAGTCTTGCACCATAAAGAATTGTTCGATCATTAGCCTCCACATCTCATAGTCATTCAACTTAAGCTTGGGAAGCTTAGCAGCAATGTTGGACTGACTAGTTTCTGTCTCCATTGAATCTTCTGAGTAAACTTGGGGTCTTCTAAATCAAAGTATCAAATCCTGTCTCTGATACCACTTGATGGATCTACACACCTTGATCTGTGTTAGAATGATACTTTGAGTTATACCACTAAGTATGCGGGATCTACTTAGTAATACTTAGAAGTTTGTATGTGAATGAAACAGTTGTATATGAATGAGAAGAATGTAAGTATCAAACGGTTAGCTCCAATATTATTAATAATAATAGTACGAGTGATCTTTATATCACTAGGGTTACAACCTTGAAGCTCTAAGAAAAACTTGTAGAGGTAATAATAACGTATATCTAATCTTAACCTAGGACCTCCTTTTATAGCACAAGGAGTCCTCTTCTACAAGATACGTATAATGATAATAGAATAATATATACACAAGATCTGTTCTATATTTATCTCTACAAGTTTCCTAACAGTTATCCTATCAGCAGTGGTAATAATATGTACTAGCAGTGGTAATGAGTTTCCACTGCTAGTGCATTCTTCAGCAGTTGTAATCTTCATACTTAGCCGTGGTAACTGTTAATATGATTCCCAACACAAACTGTACACAAAATCCATATCATATGAAAGGGACAATTTTTTATGTATTAACCTACATCAAAAAGGTAATGAATTTTCTTCTAATTACACATGGAGTGCGATTACGTGGGTTGTTAAAACAACAATATAAGATCCCCTTGTGAATAACAATTGAGAATTTGAGATTGTATAAAACTTTTAATTATTTTCTGAAAACTATAGATATGCATATGCAGTGGTTATTGCGGTTTTGATTTTACGATAGTTGGTGTTTTGATTTGGGTTTTTCAGTTGTTGTTTGTTCACAATCACCTCTGCTTGTATTATTACCATCAAAATTTCACATCGTATATATATTGTTGATATATATATCTGTTATAGCTTTTTAGTCTTTGGTGTTGGGATCCACTTTGGTGAGGCATGTTTCACAAGAACAAATCGGTGTTTTGTTTATGGCCTATATTATTTATACGAGAAAGTAATTCATGTTGTTTGGCTTTATCCTTTACAGAAGAACATCTAGGCGGCGGTTGGAGTTATGAAAATTGGCAAGGTCATTAGCTTTTGCAATGACATTTGGCTTCTTTTTCGTGTTTGACCGGACTCATTCTTATATGAATTGGTGGGTGGTTTTTACTCATATCTTCAAGTTTAATGGAAGATCTGGTACATTTACCTTTAATGTATGTGTGACGACGTGGATACTACACCAGTTTGTTGTTTTTTCGTGGTGCAAATTGAATGGACTGACCGCAAACGTTGAGGTAGATTGAAGCTTAGTTGACATGTTTACTATCATTTTTTCTAGCAAATGCTAATTTCTTTACTGAAGTTTCACATTTCTTTAGTTCTGCCTAGATGATAATGTGTCTTCTCACAGTCAGTCTTTTCACATTTTAATTTTGTCACAGGTCGTCACCTCTTTAACTTCACATAAAGATTCAATTGAATGTATCAGGATCTTTTATAGGTATCTATTTTTCAAATATATGTGAGTGTGCGTATGTAGGGGATGGGATCAAGGTTAACATTTTTGACTAATTGTAGCTAGAATGGCAATTATAACCCATTACTTATGAATGGGTCGATTCGTGGTCTATCTTTGTTACTTGTTAGTTAAATTATATTAGTGACTAGTAAAGAGATGAAAACAGTGTGTCATATATAAGTTAATTTGAATGTCATCGCTTTGTTAAAAGATAAACTAAGTTTACATTTTTCGACAAGTCTCTTACAAACATTGTGCCAAAAGCAAAATTGCAACATTTTTTAGAGTTAAATCTTGGAAAATACTACCAGACTACAACTTCATGAAACGCACCCACTCATGCAAATTGAACAAAAAGTAATAACAAAGAAGTGAAAGTACTATGGTTTATTATTTTTACCTACGATATGTATCAAGATTGACTTGTGTTGCTGTTGCATCGCATAATAGGACATTGAAGTTGATATAGAGCAAATAACAGCTGTTCCCCAAGGTGAACATCTAGGTTCTATATTTTTACTACTCTCTGGTATGCTAATACCCATGGGGGATTTTAAAGATTATTTGTGTATTTTTCAGATTCTGTAGATGGGGTGGGCCAAGTTGATGAGTGAAATCTCACTCTATTCCTGTATTTGGTGAACTTGTTGGGCATCAAGAAGGGTAAGCATTGAAATAAATGCAGAACTTTTGTGCGTTGTTAGTTTTGCAACATCTTCTCACACTCGTAATGTGCTATAAAATATATTTTAGTGGAGAGTGCTCCACCCGAGAAGCAAGTCTTTCCTGATAAGCTTTACCATCATACCGTACACCTCTTTTGAGAAGCCATTTTGCTCACACCATTCTCAAAGCTCAAGAAAAACCAATGGAAAGGTATAATTTGACCTTATGCTCCATTTTATGCATGTTAAAGGTGTCAAAATGAGTGTGTGTTAAGTGGATTGGGAACATCTTTAGGTCAGAGTGTGAAAACATACGATTTTGTCAATAATATATTGGCGCTCCTAGCTACAAGAGTAATCCATGGTAATGTCCTATCATTTTGGTAAGGTAATTTATTTTGGTAGACATGATATTGCCTATGAAACCATGATTTTACTAACACTCTTTACTTATACTAGTATATGTATTTTTGACCATAGGTGGATTCAGATCATAAGGCAAGGATATCTTCAAAGACGTTCACTTGGCAAACAATGATAGTTTCTTATTTCATAGGAATTTTTGTGCAATGGCTTAGCTTATTATTCTTCCTTGATTTATGTACAATTGTTAGATCTTCTGAATGACAATATATGTTGTATAGATATGTTGCAACTTTTGTATAGTAAGTGCTTAATATGAATGGTAATTATTTCTTGATTTATTTGTAGTGATTATATCTTAATATTTGTGGGCAAAATGACATTGATCAATATTACATTTGGTACATGATTTAACTAAACACGGGAAAACATGTCTTTTATAACATCAAATTTGGTTCTAATAAAGCACTTATGTATTAGGACCCTTTTCTTGGTACTAAAATAAGACTTAATCCATTATGTTTTCGTTCTATGAAAATGTGTGTTAGGACCCTGTAAAAGTGTCCTAAAACAAAACAAATAGGTAAGCATATCTTAGAACACCGAATAGCATCCTATAGTGTGGTCTATTAGGAAGCCATTTTGGTTGCATAAACATTTTTATGGGACCAAATATTTAGTTTTAAAATGTTCGAGTTTAATTGGACGCCAATAAGTGTCTTAAGTATCTATTACAACCCCTTCCTATGGGACACTTTTATTTTGGTACTATTAGGTTAAAGGTCCTATAAACTATTTTTAGGCGTCCTATAAGCCCCCTTTTCTTGTAGTGAATATAATATTGTATTGTAAAGTTAGTTTTGATGATCGATTGAAGCATGGACTTGAATAAAATCATATAAACTAAAAAGTATTCTAGTGTTATCATTCCGTTCTATGTAATTTTATTCTGTTTGTTCTAAACAAAGGAATTATTTTAGGGAAACTTCTAATTTTATGCCAAAAATTGAATTTATGTTCACAATCGAGTCACGATTTTTGCAATTTCCAATTTTGGCCATTTGCGACCGTGCTATTTTGCGACCCCATTAAAAAGTTGACACATGGCATGACAAAAAGTACCATTCTAATAATTTGGTGACACAATTGTCACATTTTGAATGGGTCGCACAACTGCCGGTCGAGCAAGGTAAATGTGCGACCCATTCAAAATGTGACAAGTGTGTCACCAAATGATTAGAATGATATCTTTTGTCATGTCACATGTTCAATTATGAATGGAGTCGCACAGGTCGCACATAATCAAAATTGAAATTTGCAAAAAACCTGACCAAATTGTGGACATAAATTTTATTTTTAGCATAAAATTGGAATCTTCCCATTATTTATGTCTTAATTTTCTGTTTCTCATTCTTTGTTTATATCAAACATCGGAATACATTTGCTTTCTATTGGACTATTTTCTTTCTCACTAATTTCATTTCAAATTTTCCATTCTACATCATTCGCTCATACAATGAGAGATAATTACAAAATCAGCGTTCCTTATTGGTTAAAATCCCCGATTTGGTCTTAGAGGCTATGTTTGGCGACAGGTAGCAGTAAGCAGTAAGCAGTAGCAATAAGCAGTAAGCTGTAGCAGTAAGCAGTAGCAGTAAGCATTAGTTGTTTGTTTAAAAAATGTGTTTGGTAACGTAGCTGTAGTTGTAATTATAAAATGTAAAATTACGAAAAAGGGCATATACTTATGAACGAATGTTATTTTTAAGGGTAAATTGGTAATATTAAAAGTAAAACGCTAGCGGTATAGTGGAAAGCTTCTTTAGGAAGCATTAATATTGCAAGCTTTTGAGGTGTTGCTAAACGCTAGCAGCAGTGTTGCCAAACAAGCATTAATACTGGAACGCTTGTCGCTTACCGCTCTTAAACGCTTCCAAAAAGGTGTTGCCAAACATGAGCAGATTATATTTATCTTTTCAGCATTTTATAGTGTAAAAACAGGAAACGATCATCTATGGTTCTTGTATATAAGAGCATCAGATGTGGATGTTGGATCGGCGTCACCGTCCGACGTGTAGCCTTCGCCGAACTCGCCGCCACACCATCACCTGGTCGCCGTTGTTCGCCGTGCATATTCAATTCGTCTGCACGACGAAGTTGAATGTGTACGATTTGGGTTTTTTTTTTTTTTTTTTTTTTTTTTTTTTTTTTTTTTTTTTCATTCAGTTTTTTTGTATTATATATTATTGAAATTGTAAATGTAAAATGTTTATAAAGGTTTGTAAATATGTATGTGTTTAGTAAATATGTAAGTGTTTTGTAAATGCAAATATATTAAACATAAGATTGCCATTACTTGAAACAACTACGATTACAACATTAAACTAAGAAATGGAAATTAAAACCCCTAAACTACCATACAATAATAAAAACTACAAATCAAGACATTTAATTAAACTACGATTCAATAAAATGAATCATCCGACACATAGCCCTCGTGACTCGAATAGGAGGCACTTGAATCGTCCTCACTCGATGGCACAGGTGGAAGTCCCTGAGCCCATTGCCATTATGCTCGTTTGTTCTTCCGATCCTGTTTCCCTTTGAGGTACACCTCACGCTCCCTTTCCTGACGGTCTTGCTCAGCTTCAAATTATCCCACCCTCTGTTTTGAATTCAAAATTTCAAATTACCCCGCCCTCTGTTTTGAATTCAAAATCTGAAATGTATCCCGCTTTCAATAAACCCCTATTTATACCATGCAATATCATTCAATTTTACACGCACTGCAATATTTACACCATTTTACAATGACAAACCGTTGGTCAATGAAAGAAGAATACGTGCTAGCTACCATTTGGTTTGAAGTTCACGATTCTACAGACGCTGTGAATGAACGTTCCTTTTGGAATGAAGTTACAGAAAGGTTCAACAATCAAAGTGATGGTCTGCACCGTAATAAAAATAGTATTATGGCTCTATGGAGTAGAATGAATGCTGAATGTCGTAACTATAATGCTATTTACAAAGAGTTGTTGCGTACAAGTGATGACCCTTGTCGTCTCAGCAATGCAAACCATATTTACTATGAACGCTATAGGAAAGGGATTAAGTATCAACATGTGTGGTTCGCTCTGAGAAACACGTTGGCATGGGACAGAGACGATGAGTAGTTGTGTTTTATGTTAACTATTTCCGTATCGTGTGTATTTCTTTTTCGTATCGTGTGTATTTCTTTTCCGTATTGTTGTATTGTTGTGTAATGTTCCGTATTGTTGTAACCGCCCTTTTATGTGAATCTGAATTTTCAATTTGAATTCTAAATTACCCCGCTCAGATGAAATTTGAATTTTGAATTTGCACACGTTTTTATTGTTTTGTTTGAAATTTTAAATTTATCCCGTTCAGGTTTTGAATCTTAAATGTTTATACACTCCTATATAAAGTATATATTATCATACAATTTTGCACACACTTCACTTTCTAAAGAAATTTACTATGGCAAATCGTTGGTCTATTGAAGAAGAATGCTGGCTAGCCGAGATGTGGCAAAACGTTCATGAATTCCATGCCAGCGAAGGACCTTTTTGGCAAGTCGTAACAGAAAAGTTCAATGAACAATCAGACGGTCCTTTTCGTAGCAAAAACCAGCTAACGGGTAAGTGGGCAAGAATGAACTCTGATTGCCAAAAATTTCATGAAATTTACTTGAATTTGCAGCCTACACGTGAGCCAGATATTCGTCTTGAAGATGCAATGAAAGTTTTCAAGGAACGCAATGGTGGGAAAGATTTCAAATATTTTCAAGTGTGGTTGATTTTGAAGGACAACTTCACCTGGAACAGATATATGAATTAATGGCCTTTGTATTCCTGTATCGTGTGTTGGTTTATGTTAAGTATTTCCGTTTCGTTTGTGATGTTATGTCAGTTTAAGTTTCAGTTTGAATAAAAGGCTTAACGGCTAGTTTTTCCAATAAAATTATCTAACAGCTAGATTCTCCAATAAAATTATCTAACGGCTAGTTTCAGTATAAATACCATCTTTACTCAACTTCTTATTATCAAACAACTGAAACTAAATTCCACACACACACTATGGCTAACCAGCCAGCTGATGTGCAAAGAAGAATACTTACCCGATTGCGCAATGAACAAGAAAATGAACTTAAGTTGATTAACAACTTGTTAGGTGAGATAGCGCGTATTATTCGACAGAGGGAGTCTCGTGCTCCAGATGTCGAAAGGTTACGTGAGCTGCCTCAAGACCATCCAATAGTGATGGTCGGTCTACAAACCCTTTTAAGAAATGATGAAACAGATTTGGAACTTCAAGTCGCATTGAAAATGGTCAGAGAACAAGTGTTGCAAGTTTGGGAAGAAAAATCACTACTCATCGATAATTACAAGTCTATATAAATTATTGAAGATGTTTCATATCGTATTTATCCGTTTCGTTATTTTCGTATCGTATTTTTTTTCTTCATATCGTATGGTTTTTTTTCGTATTGTATCTTTTTTATTTGAATGAATTAAAAATTAGTATGTTGTATTATTTTGTATAATTTGTAAAATGAATTTAATTTATTTAATGAAATGAATAAAAAAATAAAGTTGTAAGTGGTGGGGCCCGAATGAAGAAGTTAGTTGTTTAGTGAGAAGGGGTTAGTTGTGAAAAGGTGTTGGGTGATGTGGCACACGTGAGGCCCGAATGAAGAAATGAAGTGTGTCATCCACAACTGATGCTCTAACATTTATAATATGTTTCTCTGACTTTGCAACGATAACTTACAGAGATGACGTTTGCCTCCATTATAGCCTTCTTTATCTATCTCACAATCATGTTATCGGAATAATAGGATCAGCAAATCAACCAGACTAACTAGCTAGGTTTCTAGTGGTAGATGTTCACTTCTAAGGAACTTGTCTTAAACCTAATTCATAGAAAAGTAAGTTGTACTGTTGTCGACATTCTTTGTATATTTCTTTTTAACATGCTACATTCGTGCATCACATCAACCATCAAATTTAGTATACTAGACGATTACTCGTGCATAGCAATGAGATTTATAGTGGCAAATAGTTATAAATATTTTGACACAATATATTAACCTCAACGTACATTAACATTTTCTTGATCATTCATTTCCATTTCTATCAAATTAACTAAAAAAAAGTATGGTGTTTATATATTAGAGAGTAGTATGATTTTTTGAAAACTATTACTATTAATTAAGTTTGTACTAATTTGCCATTTATAATAATGATCAACTTTATAAGTAGTTATGATAAATTCCTTAACTTGAAAACAGATACGCAAGAAGCCAAGAAGTGGATTTTTATGAAGAATTTGAAGTGTTTATTTTCACACAATACACAGATAGAACTCTATAATGTACGAGGGCTTTGCCATTCTGTTTAAACTAGGAAAAACAATGCTTTGCTAATAAAGATGGGTTCAAAATTGTTGTCATTATTTTTAAAGGTAATTCACGTATGTTTTTAGATTATGATGGTGTTGATGTAGTTACAAAAATTCCCAAATGGTATTATATATACTTTTTCGACTCATTGAGATTGCACGTCTCTTGGTTTTTATTTGAATTCATACCGACACTGGTAATATATGGGGTACACATTCGGAAAAGTACTTGACTCATCTACTGTTTTAAAACCATTGTATTAAAACCTTTAATAAGAAGCATATGCAAAAAGTGCCTCGTAGACTCTTTACGAGAAGTGGTTGAAGTCACACTAATTGACACTTTGACTCCTTTGGATTAAAAGATATGTTAGCTTGAAAGCTTTGGGAAAATATAATGTACACTTTAAGATGAAGAGCAAAGTGAAGCAATAGTAGGTGACGTACGGGATACACTTGCACGTACCTGCATAAAACCATCACCATATGCTCTAAAATATCAACGTACATAAAGCCATAAACCTATTCTTGTATTAAATAAAATAAAAAAAGTTACCCCTTTGACTCACACAACACGAGTGTGTGTGGTTTTTTTTTTTTTTTTTTTTTTTTTTTTTTTTTTTTTTTGAAATAAAGGATCTAAATCTTAAAAAAATTAACCATGAATCAGTTACAAGTATAATCTTTTGAAGCTACGTTTATTAAAGACTAAACACTAATTATTTCAGTTTAAAATCTCAATATTTGAATAATCAATTTCAAGACGTTTCTCCGGTCACTTTCTTTCATGTATGCAACACTAATGCTATATGTCATTGGTGGTCACCATGACCGCTTTTATGTTAACATGTCCTTTTAATTCGATCATTTGAGACAATAAAAGAAGCATACTTTAAAGTAGATAAAGTTAGAAAATAAAAGAGAGAGCAATAATAATAAAGAGGAGCATGGTACCCGCACGTTGTGACGACATGTATTCTGAACTAAATATTTTCAGTGAACCAAGTTTTTAAATTTATTTTTTTTTTTCCAATAAATTTATGAATGTAAAGAATTTCATGTCACATATTATAACTCTTTTACCAAAGATAATGTTTTTCGTTATACATTTGTGATAATAAATATATTAGTGAGCAATATTTTTTCGTTGTTCAATGACTATTTGATTTATGGATAAGGTGTTCAAAAAGTCTGTGAAACCGACTCGCTCAATCTGAAACCGCAAAAAAACGATAACCAGGAAACCGAAAAAACTGAACCCGGAAAAACCCTCTTATCACGTACGGTTCAACTTCGGTTTTTATTTTTAAATATCTGCGATTACAAGAACCAAACCATATTTAATATACATGTAATTTTTAACAAAATATTCATAAAAGTGTACAATCATTAACTATATGTATTCAAGTTTAATATCTTTTTACATATCTTGGTCGACTTAGATGCTTTATTTGTTGTGTTTAATGGGATTGTATGTTAAGTTTTATTACTTGTAATGTTTAATATTGTATTTCTATATTGTCTAAGAGGGCGTTTGGTTCAAGATATGTGAATGATGCCATTTAAAGTTCTAAGCAAATTTAATTGCTTCCCAAGTGGAAGGAAATTAAATTAGCCCACTTTCAGACTCATTAATGCAATTAAAATTACTGGGCCCACGTTTTTATTATGAACCAAACAAGGATATTTGAGCAATTTTAATTTCAAATTACCTCAATTGCTTTCAATTTACCCCAACCAAACGCCCCTTAGTGTATTTAATAAAAGAAATGTCATTCATTCATTATGTGTAGTATAAATTAGTTCGTCAAAGTTATTTAATGTTTAGTTATTACGTATATCAATAGCTTGACTACAATTTTTGTAGCCAATATATGTCATTCCAGGTTATCAATTACACTGGTTAACATAAATACTTCGTACTATTCTTTATTTTTTTCCCCGACGTGCAGATCTAAAAGAGCAATATGTAAAGCTCATGTCAATAATGGAACATTTAAAAAAGTATGTTGCTAAATAGATAACTGGAGTTTTCATCTAAAATAATGTGGCGGGCATGTCTGCGAGTTAATGCCTAAATTTTGCTGATTAAGAATTATCAAATTTTGCTGATTAAGAATAACTGGAGTTTTCATCTAAAATAATGTGGCGGGCATCTAAAATAATATGACGATAGCAACACAAAATTATCAAACTTTGTAAGTTATTAGAGTACTTTTTAGAATTGGCGGATTTTAGTAGAACATTTGTGAAAGTAAGTTGCTACATAAGTTGTTAGATACTTATCTTTTAACTAAATGAAAACATTTTTTTTTCCTACGTAAGTTATGCATTGTAGACAGAGTTACTGAAGCACTTGAAAGTCAGGCCGAATTCCGATAGCCAAGATCTTGTATACAAATGTTGCAGCAATCATTCTTGTACATTTTCAATTTGAAATTGTATTCGATTTTCCTATGAAAAAACCAAGATAATACTAATGGTTTTGCAATTAAGTTATCCTGTGAACAAAACCAAAACAAATTTTTCTTAGGAGACTAGGCAGCACAAACTCGTATCACTACTACAAAAAAGGAAATAGAGCCCCCTTAATAGAGCCCGGTTTTTGTGAAAAACGGGCTCTAAAGGGATTCCGGGTTATGAAAAAAGGTATAGAGCCATGTTTTTTCTGACAAAACCGGGCTCTATGCTAAAAAAATTTTGAGCCGCGTTTTTTGCTTACAAACCGGGCTCTATTCTTTGTATAGAGCCATGTTCTCTATAACAAAACCGGGCTCTATGATTAAAACTATTAGAGCCCGTTTTACTTCCACGAAACCGGGCTCTATTATAGTGTCACCAACGGCTCACAACAAAAATAGCATAGTGAACGGGTAAAAATGGTATGAAGCAAATTTATTACCTTTTTTTGCCTCTTTTTTTCAAAACCTTTTCATATATAAGCTTTAAATGATCAAATCTTAATTAGTTGTCTCCATAAGCATTAAATGATCAAATTTTGTTCAATCTCAAATCATAATAAGAGGTAACTTTTTATACTTAATTGTTGTTATATACTACTCTAGCTTATTTTTAAACATATACATATTCAATTTCAAAGTTAAGCAAATCTTTAACTAATTGCATCAGTATGTATGTGTTTAGGCTTCTCATTTTTACAACTGTGTTGCTACTACATATAATTGCATCAGTGTGTATGTGTTTATGGTGAAAATAAATTGATATATGATGATCGATCATATATGGACCATATTTGTAACTGGGATAGAGTATGGCAAGTTGCCAAATCAATTACGAGTACATTTATTGACATTCTGTTTTGGGAAAACTAACCAAATGTGAAAACAATTGTTTTTTACATGTTCTACGAACAAAATTATTCATTTCATTTGTATGTATAAGTGTGTTCTTTTTGCATTTTATGCAACTAAACAAAACCATATCACATAATCTAACAAAAGTAATGAATTAGATTTGCATCTTTAGATAAACTATTACATATATTTAGATATATGAATCTTAATTTGTTTTGTTAACTTGTAACTTATTTGTATTTGTTGGACCGTTTTCGGAAATAATTTGGCACGCGAAAAATGCTACTAGCTTGATTGACCCGTGCAAGTAACGTGTATTTCTATGAATTTTCGAACCACTAATAGCGTTGTTATGGCATTCATTTAGTACAAACAAGGTATAAATTATTCTCTCTTAGTAAAATATTTAGCCGATATTAATCTAATAGAGATTAATTTTAGGATTGCCCCCATTTTAGGATTGCCTTCTAAATAATTGATCCCTTTAAGATGCAAATGTTATTAACATATTGAGTATTTAAAGAAAAGTCGGTATAATTTCTCTTACTTTAAAAATTTGTGTTTTATGCACATATTTGGAGATTTGAGGGAATGTACTAGACAGTGTTGCAAAAATCGGCCTACAAGGCCGATTAATCGGCGATTACAAGCTGAACGGCCTTGGACCTTGGAGCGAATTACAAGGTAATCGGCCGATTAATCGGCCTTGGACCTTGGAATCGGTGATTAATCGGCCAAAAATCGCTACACGGCCCTCGACCGCCTCGGGACCGATTCACGATTTTTGCAACATTGGTACTAGATAGATCGAAATTCTAGATGGATCGAAGTAGATGGATGTACAAGATAGATCGAAATTCAGAGGAATATTTGACTAGGCTGTCTGAATTTATTAGAGTTGCCGAGGATGATCGGGAAAGGAAAGGAAAATTAAGAATATCTTGTCCGTGTAAAGATTGTAACCATCTACAATTTTATACTGACTATGATAAAATAAAAGGACACTTGATATCAACTGGGTTTACAGAACGGTATACTTGTTGGTCATGGCATGGTGAATTATTACAAGAGCGTGACACGGTTGATTCTGATCATAGCGAGGATGATGGTGATGATGATTCGTACGACAGTGGTCATGATAACTTAGATGACATGTTACATGATTTGGAGGGTGATATAGATGACAATAATCATGCCAAATTTCAATAATTGTTTGTCTATGCGGAAAAGCCATTATATGATGGGTGTAAAAAACACACTAGACTAAGTGCAGTGTTGAGATTGTTTAACGTAAAGGCAGCTAATGTGCAAGTATTGTAGTGGGGGATAAATGGCAGGCCTGTAGTGGGCATTTAAAGAACGTGAGTAGGAAAACTGAGATAATTTCTACCAAGAACAGTCAATGTGCAAGTATTGTATCAAGTGTATATTGGGAAGTCATTAATTTACGAGAGTGTTTGAATGATCTTATGCTTCTCTGTGATACTTGATGCTAAATAAACACTATGCTAGACTTGTTATATTGCATATCCAAATAAGCAAATAACATAGAACAACACTAAGTATAAACTAAACCAATTGAATTTGGACCAGTAGTTGTTTAAATCCTGGTTTAGATTGGTCTAATTCCAAACCAGATCTTAGAGTGAACAAGTTATCGGACACATGATGTGCATAAAGCTTATGGATGTTTTTTTTATAGGTGCCTTGGAATGACAAGAAGCCATTTACTGCCAAGGAGCTGGACGACATCGTGAGCTCGTGCATTTCGGTGTGTGGCATCTGATCATCAATCATGGTAGTATTTAGGAAAGGTTGGCATGTACTCGTGTCGTTTTGTATATCTCCTTTCCCTTAGCCCAACAAAACACTAGATTGTGAAACTGTTGTTATTTTTAATTAGTATTAAGTATGTTCGGTAGTCCATATGACCCATATTAGATTATTGTAAAACTGATCTTGGATCTTAAATCTTTTGGTATAGACCTTCAAGGTTATGGCTTTGTTGTTGTTTCTGCTGTAGACATAATTTGTTGTTGCTTCTGCTATAATTTGTTGTTGTTTCTGCTGTAGAAATCATTTGAACAGGTGGCATTTAACAAAATTTGAAAAAGCTAAAAAAAAAAAAAAAAAAATCATAGAGCCATGTTTTGTAAGGAAAAAACAGGGCTCTATGCTTATTAAAAATGGTTTTTTTAATCACATAAAGCAAGGTTTTCATAAAAAAAACCGGGCTCTAATAAGTGTCATAAAGCCCGTTTCTCAAACCGGGCACTATGTCTATTCCTAATAGAGTCCCCCCCCCCCCCTTTGAGCCCTCATGAAAAACCGGGCTCTATTAGCTGTTTCAACCGGGCTCTATGCCAATTTTTGTAGTAGTGTATATAAATGATAGAACCCACGAGTTACTTACTGAATAAAATGTTGTGTTAAACGTAAAAGATGTAGCTATAGATCATATCCATTCGTGTATATATTTACAAACGCTTGCATTGGTCCTACACATCGAAGTGTTAAAACTTAGATTTAAAATAAAGGTGCAATTGACATAATTTTCTTTAAGTATATGTAAACAAGGAAAAGAAATATTAAAAGTTGAAACCATGCATAATATAAGATGAAAGCTCCTATAGACCTCAATGGAGTCCCTTTGTACCAATCAACTTTGTTAAGCCAAATGTAATAGCCATAGCTATCCAACCTCCAACTACCACTCGAATGGAGGACTTGATAGCTGGAGCACGCCCCAAGGCCGCTCCTAACCACCCAAAAATAGCCAATGCCATAGTCACTGCTGCGCCAACAACTATAATCCTCACTTTGTAAGGCTGTATGAATGAAGCGGCTAATAAAGGTACCATTGCCCCCAAAGAAAAAGCTAAAGCTGATGCAGCTGCGGCTTGCCATGGGTTTGGCAAGCCGTCAACTTCAGCTTCAACATCATCTCTTCGGTTGAAATCCCTTTTCATTTGGGCAACTTCTACATCAAGTTGTGAATAAACAGATACAAATTCTCCTATAGCCATGCTACAAGCTCCAGCTACTAAGCCAGCAAAGCCAATCAAGATCATGGCTTTGATGTCTTTTTTAATGGCTCCGATTCCCATCATTAGGGAAGCAGTGGAGACTAACCCATCAGTTGCTCCTAGAACCGCAGCTCTTAGCCATTGGGATCGTTTCGAGTAGTCAAACAAGTCGTTGGGTTCGAGCTCGAGGGTAGTTTGGTGGTGTACCGTGTCATTGACAGGGATTGTAGACATTTGAAATTAGTGAAGCAAAGTTAGTGAGTGTGGCTAACACACGCCTACAAGTAAGCTATTTATAAGGAAAATTTTGTTGAGTTTAGTTACAAAAATGATCCTTGGACTATTCTTTAACTTACAAATTTAGTATATAAGAAAAAAAACCATCTAAGAATTTGGTCTATATATGAAAAATACATGAAACGAGATGTAGAATTTATCAATTTAATGCGTTTAAGGTTTTATTTATTATATTATTAAACTTTAATAGGTTTTAAGATAAAAAACAAAAAAGCTACTCTACTAGTTTAAGGATAATTTTGTATTATTAGTAATTTAAGGGGGTGTGTTTTATTATTAGGGGTGTTAATATAATGATTAATGGGTTTAAGGTTTATTATGTGCCATTTGTAAGTTCAGAGTGAGTAAATGAGTAAAAGTATAGAGTTTAATAGGTCTAATGGCCGAATTATTAGCAAAGTTAAGGGGCTATATTTCACTTTTGTTAGAGACCACTATTCATCTAAAGTGGTTAATATATAAGAGCACTCGGTGTATTAACGTGACACCCAAGTTAAACTTTCACATTTTGGCGTTAAGGCTTGCGTTAACACACCATGCTCCGAAGTTAAAGCTGCGTTAAAAGACAAAGTTAAACCTTTAATGCAACGTTAAGGGTGAAAAAAAAAATTAAAAAAAAAAGAAAAAAAAAGAAAGAAAAAGCCACTTCGCCCCAAGTGATGATTTGCACACATCTTATGCTCTAAGTGATGATTTACATTCCATAAACTTATTTGCACATTCCAATTTATGTGTTTTATATTTATATCTTTATATCACTTTTATTCATTTTCACCTTTTTAAATGTATAAATGTCAAGACACCATAAATTGAAGTGTGCAAATAAATTTGTGAAGTGTGTAAACCGTCACTGAAAATAAATGAGTTTAGATTGATGTTTTGCTGCGGGTTGTTAATAATTATCGCGCATAGCACCAACGATAAATCTAGTCATATTATAAATATAGTGAATGAATTGTTAACCCAACTTTCTTTTTAATTTCCTACCTACTTAATGAATTCGTTTCACAACACTACGAATGCAAATGTGTTCATTGTATGTGTTTGTTTGAGTTTTCACGTATTTCCTGCAACACCACCTTCACACTCTCTTACCTGTCAAACGCTACCTCAAAAAGTATATAATTTTGATGAATTAGTTTTTTTTTTTTTTTTTTTTTTTTTCAAATTAAGGTTAAAGTTGTAAAAAAAAATTAATTGAAATAAAATAAACCCATTAAAATGTAAAAAAACTAAAAATTCATTATATATATATATATATATATATATATATATATATATATATATATATATATATATCAAAATGGTTATTGAATTAAAAAGTATAAAATTTAAAAATTTTTGGTGAAATTAGATCATAATAAAAAAATAAATAAATCAAAAGATATTTCAGTTTAAAAATAAAAGTAATTTTTTAATTAAAAATTGACACATGTCACATGTCACTCTATAATGTGGCTCTCTATCATTTGTAAAAGTGAGATGGAAAATCATCCTCCTTATCTTAATTTAATGAGCCCACACTATAAATGAATTGTAATATATATATATATATATATATATATATATATATATATATATATATATATATATATATATATATATATATATAGGGGAGCTTTATTTTCAGAACCCTGTTAAGTGCGGGAACTGCGAGAACCCACTTATGTACTACTAATAAAGCATAGTGTGCAGGATATTAATGCATAATGGTTTTTTTGTAATTAAAATATAACTCAATTGCTGGAAACATTCATGTAAAAGGGTAGAAAAGGAATTTGATTGATACACTATATCATTAACTGCTAGCTACAAAGTAGGGATTCTTCAAATAATTTCTCAGTGATAATCATCACAAAAATGCACCTTGCTTACAATAACATTTACGATTCTCAATTTATTTATCACAAAATCAACACATATCACACCTACAACCCTAAACCCCCAAATATCTTCCAAGCGGCGATTATCAAAAAAATCAAATCATGTGAATCGATTTCTTCAAATAACAATAACATCAATGGAAGGTATGATCATCATTGTTCTTTGCTTGTAATTTGTTTTAATTTTTTTTATATTGTTGATGGTTTATGATACGATTCAAACCATTCATTCAAATCTTTTGTTTTGATTGTTGGATTCTATTTGATTAAGGTTAGATAACATTTTTGTTTTATATGATTGTCAAATTAAACTTCTGTTTCCTTTTTTTTTTTTTTTTTTTTTTTTTTTTTTTTTTTTTTTTTTTTTAATTTAGATTAATCTTGTGATTTGTTATTTAGAATTTATTGTAACAGCATTGTTTATGTAGAAATAAGTAAGATAATTTTGATGATTTTATTTTTTTGTACCGTTTTGTTTTTTTGTTTTTTTTAATGACTGAATATGGATGATCCAAGGGGTGTTAGAACAATGACTGAATAGATATATTGTGTAGCATAAAATGGCGTTTGGAAGTAATAACAGGGGTGTTAGATCGATGTAGCATGTGTTTTTGAATGTGGCTAATGAAGAAAAGTCTAACAGGGGTGTTTGGAATATGTGTTAGCAGGGGGGTGTGTTTGGATTTATGTTGAAGAAGATAGGTGTTTAGGTATGGGGAATACATAGAAATTGGGTGGGTTTGGATTTATATTTAATATAAAGATAAGAGCCTGTTTGGAATGTAACATAGAAAACGCGTGATTGTAATATGTGTAACAGGTGTGTTTGGAAAAGATGTTACATAAGTGAGGTGAATATGTTTAACAGGGGTGATTGGAAAATGTTAACAGGGGTGTGTGGAAAAGGAGTAACAGGGGTGTTTGTAAAAGGTTAACATATCAAAATTGTTTATAAAAAATAATTGTGTTGTTTTTTTAATGTGTTTTGCGATTTACTTTTTATGTATTTTGGTATTGTTTGAGTGAGCAATGATGTATTTTTTTTTATGTATTTATTGTAGCTTAGGAGAAGTGGAAGGCAAAAGAATAAAGACCCAGTTATTTGCGAGAACACAGTTAAAGAAGCAATAGATGCAGATGCGGAGGATAGTGATGACGACTTCCAAAAAACTAACGTCCCAGTTAGCAAGGGTAAGAATAAGATTATGAAGTCGTTACAAGCGTGTTAGTCAAAGTAGTGAACATGTGTGTTTGAACATGGGAATATATTTATTTCGTGCGGAAATGTTTAGTTGCATCTACATATGTTTTTAACTCAATTGCAAAACGTATTATTAAAGTGGATAACCTGTTTTAAAAATTATTGAACAGCCGTATTTGTCATGCTCTTAGTTTCTAGGTAAGTTGTTTAGAGTAGTTGTTTTGCAAATTATTGAACAAGTGTGTTTGGACATGCTAAAATAGTTATGTTGTGCGGAAATGTTTAGGCCCATCCACATATGTTTAAAGATATGTATAGAGAATTGCAGACATTTAATTCGGTAAGTTAAATTCACTTATAAAGTGTATATTAACATCGCTGTTAATATGATATGTATTTGACAGATGAGAATGCAAAGAAGGAAGACAAGCATGACACAGTTGCAGCGGAGAAAAAATGTTGATTTGAATTGTGATGAAAAAGATGAGGTTAAAAAAATAAAAAGGAAGAAAGGAGAAAGTTCAAAAGCATAAGGGAGTAAAGCATATGTGTTCCAGACGCGAACAAGCCCAAAAATGCTATTCAATGCTTTGCAGACTCTTATGCCAGTTCAGAAAGCTTGCCTTGAACAAATGGGATTTAAAGGTCTAGGTTGTGGTCATGTTTGTTGAATCTGAAGAATGTGTTTTCTGGTTTATTTTTCTAATTTATTCATAAAATAAGTTAGTTTAATTTGTACTGTCAGTTTACAATTGACTCATAGTTTTATGTATTAAGGTGTACAAGTTTTATTGGTAGAAAACATGTATGTTTTTTTTATAAACATTCATGTTTTCTATGTGATTTAGTATTGTTATTGAAAAAGAACATACATGTTTTATATGAACATCTATGTTACGCAAGTATGTGTATTAAGGTGTATGTAACAAAACATACATGTTTCGTTTGAACATGCATGTTTTCTAATGAGCTTCATTAAGGTGCAATGGAAAAACATTTATGTTTTATATGAACTAGCATGTTTGCCCATTATGTTTAGTTAGGTGTATGGTAAAAAACAAGCATGTTTTCTTTGAACATGCATATATATACAATATATTTTTTAAGGTATATGGAAAAAACATACATGTTTGCATTGAACATGTATGTTTATCAATTATGTTTATTAAGGTGTATGGTAAAAACATACATGTTTCCTATGAACAGTCATGTTTTGATATTATCTTTATTAAGGTGCATGTTAAAAAAAATCATGGTTATCATCTTCTTGGGCTTGCTGATTCACATCTTCATTAATCCTTGCTTTGCAATCAGTAAGTGTAGTTGAAGATTTTTTTATTTTATTTTTTTATTTTATTTTTTTTATTTTTTATTTTTTTTACCATCTACGTTATCATCTTCTTGGGGTTGCTGATTCACATCATCATTAAGGGTATTCTTTTCAACAATCTTCCTTGGTTTACCACCTCTATTACAAATGACATGTTTGTGTGTTACTTCCCCTCTCCATTTTTTGGATCCGGATTTACGTACACCAAACCTAGCCTTAGCAGCATAAACCTTGTACATGTTAAACGCTTCATCAAACGTTTTAAAAACAATACCCTTTTTAGGTTTCTCATCAAGAGGAACATCAAGGACCCAATATGCGTGGCCATTTGGTGTCGAAATGAACTCAGGGTCAATATCAAATACATCAACAACGTCAACTTCTAAAAAAAAAAACGTGTGTTAGCAAAATGTATTCATTAATCAAGGTACAAAATTATAGTTTTTATCAAACACTTTCGTTATCAGAATTAACTGAACATGATCTGATCAAACACTTTTGTTATCAGAATTAACTGAACATGTATTCAGTTTCGTTGGACTAAAAAAATTACTACAATAATAAGTAAATGTAATTTATTAAATATGCACCTAATGAAATCAATGGACATGAATGTGCATAAGAATAGTTATAACAACAAAGGGTTATCTGATGTAATTCATAAAATATGCACCATGTAAAATCCATGAACATGAATGTGCATGAGAATATTCATAAGACCAAAGTGTTATCTGATTTAACATAACATAAAAACATTATAATGAAATGAAATCAATAATACGTTTTGCATAATTGTTAAAAATTATAAAGTTAAAAGAAAAACAAAACCATTATTGTCGCCATGATGATGGTGCTCACTATCCATAATCAGATCATGTTCAGTTAACAAAAGTGTTTGATCATTTTGTTCTTGCACAACGATGACCTCTTCAGCATGCGAATCATCAACAATATCAACCATATTTGATTATTTAGGAATCGAATGAAACAATAATTCTTGATTAGGGTTTATATGATTCGTTAATTGTGGATGAAAAGATCTGCAAATTATAATTTTAAAAAAAGAAACCGTATATTTGGCATGATTCTAGGAAAAATTTGAATTATTAGTAAAAGAGTGTAAAATGTTAATGGACCATAATGCCCCTACGAATTAATTAAATAAACTGAAAAAAAAAGAGTTTACTAAATTGTGATGGGTCAATTGGAGTTCTCGCAGTTCCCGCACTTAACAGGGTCTGAAAATAAAGATACACTATATATATATATATATATATATATATATATATATATATATATATATATATATATATATATATATATATATATATATATTGTGACATGTTACTTTTAAAATTTGGTGTTCGAAATACTGAATGTTATCTACATTTTTTAATTACAAATTTGTAATTTTTATAATTATATGTTAAGTAACAAATAGAGAAAAAGTAAAGCTAAGATGATCAAATGCCTATAGCTAGCAAAATTGTAAAAAATCTATAGAAGTCTATAAGTGTATATTTATTCACTTATAGTGATTAGTGATTAAATGTATAAGATATATATTTAATGATTTTGATTTAGTGGTATGTGAGTTGTTCACCAACTTAGAGGTTGTAGGTTGGGGTGTTACACTTGGCTACTTGGTCTAAAATGGAGATCAAGTGTTTTTCTTAAAATGAAAGTATTATGCTAAATAAAATGTAAGTAAACTTAGATGAAGTTATAAAATATTGTGAGGTTATGCAAGTGCGAAAATCCTTTGATAATTATGTAAGTTGTAATAAACAATATTCATACTTAAGTGATTTTCCTCAACAAAAAACTTAAGTATTGTAAAACTTGTTTACATAAAGTTGTATTTTTTTTTGAACGACGAGTTAGTAGTTAGTGATTCGAGCTCACAGTGACATCCAATTGGGCAGTATGTAAGCATCGAACCTTTCTCCTTAGGGAATAAACTCCACTCCTGCTTCTATTTTTTTCGGGCCCCTGAAGGTACATGGTGAGACTCGAACCTGAGACATCTCCAAGGATATCTCCCCAAAGTTACTCTTGATGGCCAACTGAGCTAGCCCAGTTGGTTTTACATAAAGTTGTACTTAATATGTTTTATATTTGTCATTATTAAAACTTAGAAGATATTGAATAGAAATAATATTTTTAGAAAAAGCCTATTTAGATTAACAACAACTAAGTAGATATGCAATGTGAAAAAATTGGAAGGGCGGATCATGTAGATGATTGATTTTATTTCCTATAATAGGTAGGTGATAAGGATTTATTTGATGCATTTGTAGTGGGTCATTTAAGCCCTAAGTCATGATTTTATGATCAAATATTGCTTCAAATCATTTCTTTTCTCATTTTAAGTACTTGGAAATGATTTCTGGAATCTGGAGCATTTTGAACGTTTTTAGGCTCAACAATGAAGAAAACAAGAAAATCAAGAAAAGTCAGGATTTACACCTTACGGTGTCAGGCTTGGATGCTAACGCCGTCACTTGAAGAATGGAACTGGTGAACTTTTACACGTGATGCACCAGAAAGAAATTGGAAGTTTGCACCTGACGGCATCAGGTTCATTTTTGTTGAGGCCGTCTGGCTTTGCAACTACACGAGACGGCCAAGAAGGGCTAACAAATGACGACGTCAGAAGATCTCTTGGGCAATACGAAACCCTAAAGAGTGGCATTCTGATGGCGTCAGGACTTATAACCTGACGCCGTTAGCTTGTAAAATCTATATATAGTTTTGGAATTTTCATTCATTAGTGTGGTGTAACTTTGTGCAAAACCCTAGAGACAAATTTCCAGAGATTTCAAGGGTTCTCAAACCCTCTTTTCTCTCATGTTTTATTGAAGATAAGTAATCTTTTAATCATTCATCATGTCTATGCGTTGTTTGATTTTCTTGTTTATCTTTTCTTCCTTTTAACATGTTAGCTTAAGTTGTTTTGTGTTTGCTTAGATCTAATGAAACCTAGTTATTAATTGTTGGTGAGTTGTTTATTGTTTGGTTGATTGATTCGCGTTAGGCTTAAGAAAACTGGCTAATCTCCTATACGGTAACAAGCTTGAGCATCTTAAGAAACGTAATTGGATGTGCACTACGGTTTTATTGGTTGTATTTAATGCATGAGCAGATGTTAACAATTCTATGATAGGTTACTAAACTTTTCTTCATAAGAAGAAATAGATACTCATAGAGTTGGGGAAGGCTGTGCACACCCCCACGACTGTTATTAAGGAATACAACCCTTCAACTAAACAATTGCACTGTGACATTCAACTAACCAACAAGAAATAACTAGGGAGTAGGAAATCTAAGTAAACACGTTTGTCTCACATAAGTAGTCCACCACATTTATTTTTCTTGTTATTTTATTTTATTTTATTTTATTGTTTTTAGTTAATTTGTAGTTTTAGGTTAGGTTGACTAGCAACTAATTCCGCCCACTCTTCCAATACTCGAGATTTTAATTGCTTTCATAAAATATAAAAATACCAAGAAAAATCATCCCTCACCTTTAGACCTAGTTGAGCCACACTTCAATTCTAACGACACTATTCTCCTAGAGAACGATCAATCCCCCGGAACTACCATATACTACATTACAACGGTCAGATACATTGCCTGGAGGAATGCAAGCTTCTCAAGATCCCTTGAAAATTAAAACCTTTTGTGATGTTGCAAAATCCCACATCAAGTTTTTGGCGCCGTTGCCGAGGAATAGTTATTGCTTGGGTTGATTTTTATTTCGATTAGGTCTACACACTAGATTCATATCGAGTGAGATTTTTATTTTCTTTTTCATAAGATTTTTTTAGTTTATCTTTTTCTTCGTGTCTTTGTTTGTAATCCATATCATCCGCCATCATGGAAGGTGATAATATCATCGACCCCGTCATTCAACCAAACCACCAAAATCCACCCGAACCACCTAGAGCCTGAACCTTAAGAGACTACTCCCGACCTAGCCATCAAGGCTATTGAAACACCATTGAGCTCAACCAAAGGAGCCAATGTGTCTCCCTTGCGATCCGACACCATCCGGTTGGTGCAAAGTGGATCTGCATTCCATGGACTTCGTTCCGAATATCCAAACCAACATCTCAAGGATTTCCTTAAAATTGTTGATTCCATAGACCTTGATGTTGCCACTAGAGAGACGACACGATTGCGTCTCTTCCAATTCTCTCTACGTGACCAAGCTAGTCAATGGCTTGAGCGTTTAGCCGTAGGGATCCATCACCTCTTGTGATGATCTCACCTCTCGTTTCCTTGCTTAATTTTCCCACCGGGGAGAATTACCAAGTTAGGGAATGACATCTTGATGTTCCAACAACATCAAGGTGACATTCTTTACGAAGCATAGACTCTTATCAAGGACTTACTCCAAAAAGTCCCTCATCATGGCCTCGATCTTTGGCTCTAAATCTTTTATGATCATGTCAATCTCTCCACAAAGCAAACCATTGACCAAGCGGCCAGTGGCAAGCTAGGTAATAAGAATGCGGAGGAATCATGAGGAATCGTAGAAGATCTTGCTCTCTATGAGAACGAATGTTGGAATGACCCTCGTAATTTGAACAAAATAGTTAAGGCAATATCTTTGTCTTCGAACAATCCAAGCATTCCCGACCGTAGGATTATGGAACTTGAAGACCAAGTCAAGTTTCTCATGAAATCCTACGAGGATCCTAAACCTTCAAGCCAAGTGAATAAAATCACTTCTTCATGTGAGTATTGTAGTGGTCCCCAGGACACTCGTGATTGCATGAAACTCCTCGAACAAGCTTTTGCGAATTACGCATCCTCGCGTATCGACGGAGCAGGAGAAAAGTGGTATACTTTCAAACTCGAGACAAAAACTTATAGTGATTCATACAACCCATCTTGGAAAAATCACCTAACTTTAGGTGGAAACAAAACCAAAACCCATCTCAAAACAATTCTTCCAATCCACCTAATCGTTTCCAACCAAACGGTTCATCATCAAACCGTACTTTCAACAACAATCCTTCCAACAATTACGTCAATACCAATTATTTTGAAGGATTGATGGCCAATTGTTTGGCATCTCAAGGAGCGCGTTTGACAAAGTTTGAAGCCAATTTCAAACAAAAACAAAGCCAGATGAAAAGTAAAATTGACACCTTGTTGAAAGCTCTAAATGACCGAGAATTGGGAGCTCTCCCAAGTAACACCGTCAAGAACCCGAAACTAAACGTTAACTCCATCTCATCAGTTTCGTCTCCTAGTTCTTGCCCACAATATTACTCGATCAATGTTGTGAGCACCTGTTTCAATCAAACTCAAGTTCTTAAAAAAGACCAACAAGATGAAGCAACCAATAAAAATTCGGTCAACAAAACAATTGGAACACCTCTTACTCAAAACATCGACAACGAATTTAAGGAGCTTCATCTTGAACGTCCGGTTATCGATGTCTTAGCTCGTACCCCTTACTACAATGCCCTTTTGTAAAAATATGAGAAGAAACTTAAGTTAGGCAAAAATGGGACTGCTTTCGTTCAAAACAAGTTGCATGGAAAATTAGATGATCCGAGCATATTTGTTTTACCTTGTAAGATCGGGAATTCCAAAACTTTTGACACATTAGCCGATCTTGGATCAAGCATCAACTTACTTCCATTATCCCTCTACACCACTCTTAAGTTAGGAAAATTGGATGAAACGGAGGTAATAATTGGCCTAGCGGATGGAAGTGTCGCATACCCGGTGGGAGTGATAAAGGATGTATTAGTGCATATAGGAAGGTGATGTATGCTTTTTCACACATCCTTTTTGTTGGATCGTGAACACCTTGAACTTGTGTTAATATTGATACTTTGAGTGATACCACTAAGTATGCGGAATCTGCTTAATGATACTTAGAAGATTGATTGTGAATGAAACAGTTGTATGTATGTAAGAACAATGTATGTAACAAACAAATAGCTCCAATATTATTAATGATAATAATACGAGTGATCTATGATATCACTAGGGTTACACCTTGAAGCTCTAAGAAAACGTATTAGAAAGATATATTCTAACTATGACCTAGGATCTCCTTTTATACAACAAGGAGTCCTCTTCTGCAAGATAAGTATAATACTAATAGAATAAGATATACACAAGATCTTTTCTATGTTTATCTAAGCGCGTTTCTCTAACAGTTATCAAGTAAGCAGTGGTAATATTTGTTCTTGCAGTGGTAATGAGTTTCCACTGCAAGTACAATCTTCTGCAGTTGTAACATCTTCACTAGCCGTGGTAACTGTTAGTATAATTCCCAACAATCCTCCCCTAAACTTATGATTTATAGGTAAATCAACAAGTTTCTTCAAGTATACAATAAACCTGAGGATATGGGAATTCTTCCAAACACTTATCTTGTTTTTCTCAACACTTTATCAGCTCTTGCATATTGATCTTGAATCTTCTGAATCAAAGCTCTAATCTTTTCATTATCTGCATAAACTCTTAACTTTGATTTCAACATTGACATGCTGAGAGCAATCCTCCCCTGAATCTGATCATCATTTTTCTCCTCCCCTGTTTGGGAGAATCTCCACCAAAATCAACACAATCAGATAAAATTCAGAAGAACTTCCATCAATTCTGTTTGTATTCACCTGTTATTAGAATTTTGGTACACAGTTCCATCAATTCCTTTTGTAACATACTGCCTTCAGCACTCCCAGATGTATTACCTTCTGGGAGAGGTGCATCATTAGACAAAGATTCAATTTCGTACCTAGTTAAACTAGATAGTACTTCTGAACCACCCATATGTTTTAATTTGGCTAGGGATTTCACCACCTGTATCCAATCCCTTAGAATCAGACACATGAAGTGTTGCCATGGTAGAGCTCTGAATGATATAGTCATGTCCTGCATCTACACATATTAAGAAAAATTTTACACTGTCAGTGGTAACTGTGAACCTACAGTGGTAAAAGCAACAGAATTTTCAAAGAGCAGTGATAAATAAAACATGTAAAAAGTAGCTGCTCTTATCATAGTTTTTAGCAAACTATCAGCTATCAACGGATTTGATGTGTCTTTACCATGAGCCGTTTGCTATGGACTAGTTTTTGGTAAACTATCAACCATGAACGGATTTGATGTGTCTTTACCTGTAGCCGTTTGCTCAGGACTAGTTGATTCTTATGTGGATTAGACATGGTGAATCAATAACCATTTGTTATGTGTCTTAAATTACACATCTTATAACTCCATTCACTTTAAACATCTTAAGGACCAAACTTAACCAACATTAGTTAATCCAAGTAACTTTTTAACCAAGTTACTATTTATACATTTATTGCTCCAAAGTCAACCCAATATCTTCCATAATTACTTCTCCAAACTACCAAAACGGATAGAAGTAAAGATACTTCATTAATTATCCATTGGCCTTGACTTTGCATATAAATAGGGATCTCAAAACACACTTATCAGCATCAACCAAATCATCACTTTAACGAACCCTAAACTTAAATATGAGTTTCCCAATCGTGTACATCTCCTCTGACAGCTCTTCTGATGAAGAGATCAGCTATGTTACAGATTCTAAGGAGCATTCTTCTGGATGGAGTGGATACTTTCCACCAAGTGCTTTTCCATCAAGTACTGCATCAGCTCCATCTCATGATGTCGATTCAGAGAAAGATGATCCAACCTTCAACCTTTCTGAAGAACTACCAAAGGCACTTACAACTGCCCTGAAGACTGCCATACACAACATGAAGTGGCCAGAGGCATCAAAGCCTGCAAAAGATCTGAAACCTCCACCACAAGTGCTTGGGCTTGCTTGTCCAAGAAAACAACTATCCTTTGATGAGAAGAGGAACAAGCCAGCTAAGAACAAGCATGCTTATAAGGGCAAAGGAAAGAAACCTATGTAGTGTCTGAAGATCTTAGGTTGTTAGGTTGTGGATTGTTTAAGTTTGCATGTATTTTGAACTTGTCTTTGTGAAAGAATGTACTCTGCAACCTTTTGAAGTAATAAATAAATGATCTTCTCAGTTTCTTTATTTCCACTGTGAGAGCAAATCTTTCCACTGTATGATGCATAGTTTCCACTGATCTTGTTTCTTCTGCATAAATGTTAGTGGAAAACCATACAAACATATACAAACAATAATAGTACACTATCCTGCAACACTAAATAGTATTAGACATCAAAAGTATATGGATTAAGCATTCCAATACTTGTTACCAAGTACTGAAACCTACCCACATCAAGTCCTTTTGTTAATAAATCAGCATAATTGTCATCAGTGTGAATTTTGACAACATTAATAAGCTTTTTCTCAAAACAATCTCTAATAAAGTGATGTCTAATTTCAATATGTTTAGTTTTAGTGTGTTGCACAGGATTCTTAATAATGCAAATTGTACTACTATTATCTATATATATGATGGTGTTCATGAAATTGTACCCATAATCCAAGAGTTGATTCTGAAGCCAAAGGATCTGAGCACAACAACTAGCAGCTGCAACATATTCTGCTTCAGTAGTTGAAGTAGCAACCATTGTCTGTTTCTTGCACTGCCATGACACCAATCTACATCCAAGGAATTGACATCCTCCTGTGGTTGACCTTCTATCCAAGCTTGCACCAGCATAGTCACTATCTGAGTAAGTAATCAACTCCATAGGAGATTCCCTTGGATACCACAATCCTAGATTAGGATAAGTCTTCAAGTATCTAAAAATCTTTTCCACTGCTGTCATATGTGATGTCTTAGGAGTCACTTGAAATCTTGCACAGGCACATACAGCAAACATAATGTCTGGCCTTGATGAAGTGAGATACATCAAAGAGCCAATCATTGACCTGTAAGTATGGACATCAACATTTACACCACTAGCATTCTTTAACAATAAGTGAGTGGTCTTGTCAGTAGGGGTATTTGAAGATTTTGCATCAGTAAACTTGAACTTCTTAATTATCTCAGCCACATACTTGTCTTGACTGATAAAGATGCCTTCTTTACTCTGTTGTACTTGCAGCCCCAAAAAGAATGTAAGTTCTCCTATAGAACTCATTTGAAATTCATCTTTCATGAGCTTCTCAAACCATTTGCACATCTCTTGTTTAGTAGAACCAAAGATAATATCATCAACATACACTTGCACAAGTAGGATATCACCCTTGTCCTTTTTGATGAACAAAGTCTGATCAATCTTGCCTCTATGAAACCCATTATTCATCAAATAATTTGCTAAGGTTTCATACCACTTCCTTGGAGGTTGATGTAGGCCATAAAGAGCCTTGACTACTTTGTAAACTTTATTGGGGTGATGTGGATCTTCAAAGCCTGGAGGTTGAGCAACATATACCTCCTCATCAATAGTACCATACAGAAAGGCACTCTTAACATCCATTTGATAGACAGTAAAGCCCATAAATGATGCATAGGCTAGAAATAATCTAATAGCCTCAATCCTTGCAACAGGAGCAAAAACTTCTTCATAATCAATACCCTCCTCTTGAGTGTATCCTTGAGCAACTAATCTAGCTTTGTTCCTGATGACAATACCTCTTTCATCTTTCTTATTCCTGAACACCCATTTAGTACCAATCACTTTCATACCATCAGGCAAATCACAAAGAACCCAAACCTTTTGAAGCTTAAACTGCAACAACTCATCCTGCATAGCTTCAACCCAGCTTGACTCTCCTAAAGCCATAGAAACATTTTTAGGCTCCATTTGTGATAGAAAGCAGAAGAATAAACATTCATTCTTAGTAATGTGATTCTTGGACTCATAGACTTCACTTATGAACCCATGAACATCTGTCATCCTTGTTTGCCTTCTTGTCTTCACACCTGAATTAATTTCACCAATAACATTCTTAATTGGGTGAGCTTTATGAACTGTAGATTGTGATGTGTTTGGAATATCATATGATGATGGCATATTTGTGATTTCAACATCATCATTTGGTGTCTCCTGAGCTATATTTTCCTCATCTGGACCGTCAGTGGAAACATCATGTGTTGCAGTGGTAACAGGATTACCACTGCCTTCAGGAATATCATCATGCAGAACATCAAAATTCAAAAATTCATCTTCCTTATCAGTATTCTTTGAAGGTTGTGAGTCTGCATTAACATCAAAATCCCAAATTGGCATAACAAATTGATCTTTATCATCTTCATCATCTTGGCAAGATTCATCTTCATCAATAAACTCCTTTGAGTCCTCAAGATCAGCATCACTTGAATCTGAGGTAATAGGAACATAATTCATTGCATTTGATAAAGTCTCAAGATCAAATAGCCATTCAGGTCCTGAACCTGCTATGTTAGCTTTATTTTCAAGAAACTGAACATGCAAGTTTTCTTCTATCTTCCTTGTTCTTAAGTTGTAGACTCTAAAAGCCTTACTAACCATGGAATAACCAACAAAGAAACCTTCATCTGCCTTTTCTTCAAACTTTCCCAAATGATCAATGGTATTGAGAATTGTGACATGACATCCAAATGGCTTCAAGAAATCCAAAAGTGGGGGTCTTCCTCTGAAAAGCTCATAAGGTGTCTTGTTCTTTGACTTGACCACTAAAACCCTGTTTTGAATATAGCAAGCAGTGTTAACTGCTTCAGCCCAAAATGTCACTGGAAGCTTTGAATCAGCTATCATGGTTCTAGCAGCCTCAATTAGTGTTCTATTTCTTCTTTCAGCAACACCATTTTGCTGAGGTGTTCTTGCAACACTAAATTCTCTTTTAATACCTTTGTCTCTGCAGAAATCATCCATTACTCTATTCTTGAACTCTGTCCCATTGTCACATCTGATGATCTTTATCTTCTTTTCAGCTTGATTTTCAATTTTAGTGATGAAAGTCTTGAGTATGCCTGTAGTTTTATCCTTGGTATTTAAGAAGAAAACCCATGTAAATCTGCTAAAGTCATCAGTCACAACTAGACAATACTTCTTCAAATTGATGCTGCTCACAGAAGTAGGACCAAACAAGTCCATATGCAGCATGTAGAGTGGATGATCAATAGTATTCACTGCCTTGGTCTTGCAAGAAGCTCTGTGTTGTTTACCTTTAAGACAAGCAACACATGTTTGATCATTTTCAAATCTCTTCTCAGGTAAACCAATGACTAGACCATCTTTTACAATCTTATTGATGGTCTTGAAGTTAACATGACCAAGTCTTCTGTGCCAAAGCATAGATTCATCCAAAGTGGCTTTTGCAAGTAAGCAAGTAACATCATCTTTAGCCACTATCTTCTTCATGTCAATGCTATATAGATTACCTTTTCTAGGGATTTTGAGCAAAATGTCTTTTTCTTCAGGTAGCTTATAATCCTTAGATAAGATATAGCATTCATCTTCTGAGAATAGAACTCTGTTTTTCTTGTCACACATCTGTGACACACTAAAGAGGTTGTACTTGAGTTCTGGTACATAGTATACATTCTCAAAGTCAAAGTTTCCAGCCTTGATTGTTCCTTTGCCAGAAACTTTGCCTCCAATTCCTCCTCCAAAACTGACAGCTTGCCCATCAAATGATTTGAATTTTGAAAGATAGGCCTTGTTGCCAGTCATATGCCTGGAACATCCACTATCTGAATAACCTTGATCCTCTTTTGTTTTTGAATGTCCCTGCACACAACATAAAGGAATTAGTACCTTTTGGGGACCCAAGCCATAAATGACTTGGATCTGCCTCGTGATCAATATAATTATATCTATCAAAGGTCATTGATACACCATTGGGAGTGTTTGAGGTTGTTGTTCCTTTTGGTTTCCATTCCCAACGAGCTGAGGCCTTAACAGCATTTCCCATGTTTACCCTTTTCTTATTCACATAGACACCAGTGGAAACATTTGGTCTTGCAGTGGTAACTGCATGCCTAGCAGTGGAAACTGCTGGATTAGTAAATTTGGGTTTCCACATGTGATTCTTGTGATCATTCTTTTCAAAATAAGTCTTTTTCCCTGTTTGATAAGATTTAACAAAAGAAGTGACAGGGGACTTAGGATAAACTCTGTTTTTACTACTGGCAGTGGTAACTGCTGGTCTAGCAGTGGAAATTGGTTTGATGCCAGTGGTAAGTAAAACAGACCTGGGAACCATCTTGCTTAGGGGGTTTGGGTGAGTTACTTTATTAGAATTATGTCCATTCACCCTTGTATTCACAAATACTTCCCTTCTTCCCATGTGGTAGTTACAAGTATAGGAAAGGTGATCAAAGCTACCACAAATATGACAGGCCTTATTGTTGAACACAAAATCACTACCAAACTGCCTAGTTTTAACATGATTCCAACTTCTCATGTTCCCTCTAGGAGATTTAGACCTATCCCTGTACATCTCTGCATATCTAGTAGTAGGCCTAGTGTAATTTGACTGTGTCCTAGGCTTCTCTTTGACTACTTCAGGAATACTTTTTCTTTCCTCTACTTTAACATTTTCAGGAACACTAGATTTAGACTCAACATTCAAACATTCATCTTTAAGAGATGAGTCACTAGCACTATCAAAAGTCTCAACCTCAACCTGAACCTTTTCAGTTTCAACTGGTTTAACAAATTTTGGTCCATAGGTCATAGGTGGATCCTGAAACTCTTCTAAACCTGTGTGAGCTAGGTCAATGCCAGGAGGTGCTGGAACACCTCTTAGAGGTGGTGGAACAGATTTGTATCCAAGACCTGATTTAGCTTTGCTCACAACTTGGGCTTCCCAAATTTTGTCAATACTCTTGGATTGATGATCTAGTGTTTGCTTAGTTATCTGAATGTTCTCACTAGCCTTCTTAACTTTTTCAATCTCTTCCCTAAGAGCCTCATTTACTGCAATCTTAAAGTCTAAATCCCTTTTTAACACAGCAATGTCATCACTGAATTTAGATTCATTTGCCCTATAATGCTCTATCTGTTTTTCTAAAACACCTAGACCTATCTTATGATTTGCTAAGTTATGATTAGCATGATGTAACTCTAGCATCTGCTCATCATATTGTGTTTTTAAGCTATTATACTCTTTTAAGGCCTTACAGTTTTTAGAACAAGCATTATCAGTATGTACCTCAGTGTCAGAGAAAGCCATGAGTGCATGCTCAGTAGCTAGCATTGCAGATTCTGAATCATCTTCTCCATCCTGAGTCATAAAGCTCCAATCAAAGCTCACTCCATCAATAGCCAATAGCACCTTTGGCTCTTCTGTTGTAGGTTCTTTGTTCTTATCCTTCTTGTACCAAGTTAACTTGTTGTCAGATTTCCTTGGTTTTCTACATTCTCTTGCAAAGTGCCCCTTCTTGTGACAATTATAGCACTCCACCTTCTTTTTATCAAAACCTACAGTCTCATCACCTATATGTATCTTTCTTCCTGTCTTCTTCCAGAACTTCTTTGATCTTAAGCTTAGTAATGCCACCTGCCATTTAATATCCATCTCCTCCATATCATCTTCATCAATTTGATCCAAATCCTCATGATTGAGAATTGAACCACCCACATGGCTTGATATAAAGGCATAGAAAGTAGCATCACTTAGTCCTGCAACCTGTTTCTTTGAGCTCCTAGTGGAAACACTTCCATTACCAGTGGAAACAATCATGTTACCACTGTCATCATCACTATCACTTTCATCATCTGAACTATCATTACCTGATGATGATATGAGTGCTACACTTGCAGAACTTGTTCTTAATTTTCCAGCTTTCTTTAATCTTTGTTCAATAACTTTGAAGTTATTGTACACATCATTAAGCTTCATGGTCTCTAGATCTGACTTATCTTCCCAAACAGCAACATTGGTGTCAAACTCAGAAGGTAGGCTTCTTAGGAATTTAAGATTGAGATCTTCCTTTTCTACCTCAATTCCAAAAGCAGTGAGTTGAGTAACAATCTTTTGTAGCCTTGTGAATATGCTATCAAGAGATTCATTGCTTGTTGAACCAAAGTTTTCATAAGTCTGCTTCAATAAAGTCTTTTGAGTCTTCTTGGTGGAATCATTACCACCAAACACTTCACAGATCTCATAAAAAAGAGTCTTTGCAGACTTGTATTTGCTAAAAGCCAGAACTTGTTCTCTGGGTAGAGCCATCAATAACAATCCTCTAGCCTTCAAATCATTCTTCAGTTGACTTCTTTCTTCATTAGTGACAGGACCAGTGTTAACTTTTGTTACTGTCTTGTCACCAACCTGCTCTACAGTTGTACCAGGTTTGAATGAATTTCCACACATAATGATCTCCCATAATGTGTAGTCTTGAACCATAAAGAATTGTTCTATCATAAGCCTCCACATCTCAAAATCATTTATCTTAAGCTTAGGAAGCTTTGCAGCAATGTTTGATTGGCTTGTTTCTGTCTCCATTGTTTCTTTTGAGTCTGCCATAGGGTCTTCTAAATCAAAATATCAAAGCCTTGCTCTGATACTACTTGTTGGATCGTGAACACCTTGAACTTGTGTTAATATTGATACTTTGAGTGATACCACTAAGTATGTGGAATCTACTTAATGATACTTAGAAGATTGATTGTGAATGAAACAGTTGTATGTATGTAAGAACAATGTATGTAACAAACAAATAGCTCCAATATTATTAATGATAATAATAGGAGTGATCTATGATATCACTAGGGTTACACCTTGAAGCTCTAAGAAAACGTATTAGAAAGATATATTCTAACTATGACCTAGGATCTCCTTTTATACAACAAGGAGTCCTCTTCTACAAGATAAGTATAATACTAATAGAATAAGATATACACAAGATCTTTTCTATGTTTATCTAAGCGCGATTCTCTAACAGTTATCAAGTAAGTAGTGGTAATATTTGTTCTTGCAGTGGTAATGAGTTTCCACTGCAAGTACAATCTTCTGCAGTTGTAACATCTTCACTAGCCGTGGTAACTGTTAGTATAATTCCCAACACTTTTTAGCCTTAAATCAGACCAAATACATCAAATACTAACCAAATATGCCAAGAGAATGTGTGTTTTTGTATTTGTGTATGTGCAGGTACGGATATGTGAAAAAATGAACAAAAACAAAGCCAAAATCGACAAAATCGAGCACGAGATTGGAAAAAGGTCAAAAGCCGGAGCCGGGGAAGCAAAATGACAAAAGAAATCTCAAAATTGCATAAGAAGTCCTCAGAGATTCATCAGAGTAAAAATTTAGTCCCTGATCAAAGTTTAGAAGAAATGTCACATTCAGTCCCTACACTTTCAAGAATTTACAGAAATGGTCCATTGAGTAAATTTTGAAGTAAAGTCAAAGTCAATCCTCCAATATTCAGAATTTGCCAAGAAATACCCTTGGGAGAAACTTTGGATAAATTATGGATTTAGTCCCTATGTTTTATAAATTACAAGTTTGGTCCTTGGTTAAATACTAATCCTAAAACCTTAAAACATTTGGTAGCGTAGGGATTGCACCAGGCTTTACCTCTCGAGGGATCTCGAGAAGCTTACAACCCCCACTAGGCAGTGTACCTGATCGATGTAGTATAGTATAATGACAAGTACCGGGGGATTGATCGTTCAGCTAGGAATAGTGTCGCTAGGATTAGAAAACCTAAAGACTAGGTCTAGAGATGAGGGATGATTCTTTTTGTATTTTTTTAGTTTTTATAAAAGCAAATAAAAATCTCGATTTTGAAGGAGTTGGGCGGAATTAGTTGCTAGTCAACTAACCCAATTACTAAGATGCAATCAAAATAAAATACTAAAAATGAAAATAAACTAAATTAAACTAGTGGCGTGAGCAATATATGGGAGAATTGTGTTTACTTAGATTTCACTACTCCCTAGATATCTTTTACATGTTAATTACTTGTTACAGTTGCGTGGATGATGGATTGTATTCCTTAATACCATTCATGGGGTGGCGTACTTACTTCCCCAATCCTATAAGCGCCTACTTCACTCCTATGTCGAGCCGGCTAAGAAGCTCCTAACATGGGATCATTAGAATTTGCTCATGCATTAAATACAACCAATAAAACCTAGTACACATCGGTTCATGTTTCCTAAGACGTTCAAGCATGTTACACAATGGAGATCTGCCAGTTTTCTTAAGCCTAACATTGAAATCATTCATCAATTACAACTATAAACAAGTAATCAACATATAATTAACATCTAGGTTTCATTACATCTAAGCAAACACATGAAAGATCTAGCCTAGCATGTTGAAATCAAGACAAGCATAAGATATATTCAAACAACACATAGACATATTGATTGAATTGAAAGAGGACTTATCTTAATTGAACATGAAAGGTTTCAAGGGGTAAAAACCCTTGAAAATACTGTAAAATACGACCTAGGGTTTCACAAGTTCGGCCCTAGTATTCTCCACACAAGTTCCTCCTTAATGAATGAAAAATAGAAAAGTATATATAGTTTTTCTGAGGTGACGGCGTTAGGAACAAATGTTTGACGCCGTCATCTCGCCGCCAAATAATTTCTCAGACTGCCTAGATCTGGGTTTGATGACATCATGAGTACTCCTTATGCAGGCCGTCACCAACACCCTTCTCTTGACGCCTTCAGGTTTTCACTGGGTCATCATGGATTTTACTCCTGACGCCGTCACATTTTTCCTCTTGACACCGTCAGGTACTGTTCTCAGCATGGAAAATTAAGACTTTTCCGTTTTCTTCACTTTTATACTCCAAAAACGTCCAAAATGCTTCCTTTTCCAGAATTCACTCCCAAAGTACCTAAAATCACAAAAGGAACGATTTAGGGCAATATTTGATTAAATAAATTCAATTTCGGGCTTAAATGACCCCTTAAAAGTGGTTCATTTTTCGCCTCATCATATACCCTTACACTTGAGATTAGCTTGTCCTCAAGCAAATGCACTTTTATTCTAATCAAAATACAAGTTAGGGGTCATTTAACACTAATATAAAAGTAATTACAACAAATAATTGTTTCACTAAAGACCAAAGACAAGCACGGAGGTCATATACTAGCACCTCACAAATGGTGTTTAGATACTCACATCTCTCGGGTGTAATAAAGTAATATCACATTATGGAAATGGAAAACATCTCTCATTACCTGTCATAGCAAAATAGATTACCATAGGCTTGGGAAAGGATCAAACCTCCACCACATGGCGTAAGCACCTAGGATAAACTATCAAAGAGGTCTTTTTAAAGGGTTGTAACGTTAGGTGTTGGGATATGGAATACACGGTTTTGTTGGATATAGGCAGTCTTTACTGGTGGCGACTTAACAATCTTGGTTAATTACATGTACAATATGGCGTTGCTAAGCCAAGACTAGACTCGACTTAAGCTAATAAATGAAAAATAACAAAAACATAAAATAAACATAGAATAAAACGGGATGGTAGTCCGTATGTTTTTTTTTCTCTTTTTCTATTTCTATTTTTTTTTCTTAATTTTTTTTCGATTTTTTTTGTTTTTTTTTTTTTTTTGTATATTTTTTTTTTGCATACACTTTTACCCTACCATCCAAAATAATACATCATAGGGAATGAACATTCCCCTTACACTTGAATTTTTACATAATTTACAATAAACTAATCTAATGACCCGAATTAAGATAATCAAAACACTTGGAGTACTTTTAAGACTAACGTACATATGGGGGTAATATATGATGTTCTTCCCCATTACTCCATAAAATAAGTACTTTACCCATGAGTCCCAATCGTCCCAAAACAATATGTACAAGGATATGACTCGACTTAGCAACCATGTAATCAATTAGATAATTAACTTAGGGTTTAACAAATAACAATAATGTACTAAACATGAGTGCATACACGGAAGGCTAAGGCGATTTGGGTGTACATTTAAGTGGGGTGTAACAAATTATTCCTTTAAGTAAGATGCTTAAAGTTAGAAACGAAAAGATAGGCTCGGAGGGGTGTACTAGGGGTTTCGTGTACTAAAAATAAGTACAATGCTAAGGTGTGGGAAAAATTAGTTGACTTAACTATCCAAGTAATATGACTTAAATGGTCAAGTAATTATAATACGGGTTTCACACAAGGGTGATCCTAATGCCTCTTATCATGTAGTAAATCCTACTACACGAATGTAGTCTCACTAGCGGTCTCGGGATGCATCGCTATCACAAGTTCTAGAATATAAATACTACCGGTACACTCATAAGCACTAATAATAAATGTTTTTCCTATCAAATCTAAAGGCGAACGTCACATATTTGGGTGGAAAATTTTTCTGAATAGTACGGTTTTGTGCTAGTCATACAATCTCCTATCCATGAGACGCTTGCTATGGCTAAAGTTTCACTACTAAATATTGTAAAAAATTTTAAATTTGGCGCTAAAATTACACTAACAAGTATTTCTCATAGTTTTATTACACATCTACTATCAAACAAACAAACAAACTCAAGCGAAAGTGTATCTGTAAGGTATCATCATTTTACCCTCCCCTTACACTTAGGATGAACATTGTCCCCAATGTTCAAGTAAAGAATGTAAAAGTGAAGTAAGTAAAAAGAATGAAATCAAATACTCCCCTGATTCGCTCGTTATGGATAATAAGGTGGCCAGGTTAGATCTTCCTCCAAGAAAATGAACAATCAAAGCTTCCCTTCCAGAATATAAATCATCTTCTTGTCATACATAACCTGTAAAACCTGAGAAAACAGACAAGGCAACCTCGCATAAAATCTGCGGCAATCTATATATGATAACAAATGCTAGAAAACAAAATAAGATATAATGCTTGTGGAATGATGTTTGCAGATTTCCTGGAGATTATAAAACTAAAGATTCAACAAAAACTTTAAGACTCCGTTAGAAAAACAAAACTGGTAAAATTTCCAGAATTTTACACGTGACGCCGTCAAGAGTAAACTCGTGACGCCGTCAGAAGTGACCTGCAGAAATTCTTATGTTAAGTTTCCGGAAAATTTCTGGAAAAACTTCATCCTACTTCCTGGAAAATCCTGCAAAACATCGTTATGACTCGATACAAGCATTTGACTCTAACAAATATGAATATACATGTTCACTTAATATTGTGGAGAATCATGATCGGTTTTTGTTTCTTAAAAACATATTTGGGGTTTCCCCTTACACTTATCTTTTGCGAAATACCTTTGGATGAATTTAAGACTAAGCCGAAGAACAAAATAAAGTATTTTTACTTTTTTTAGTTTTGAAACATGATCTACCAACAACAAAAATAAAGCATGCATACGGAAACAAATAACAAATAAACAAAATAAAAATTACATAAAATGATGAGGCGAAAAATGATCCGTTTTTAGGGGGTCATTTAAGCCCGGAATTGACTTTATTTGATCAAATATTGCCCTAAATCGTTCCTTTTGTGATTTTAGGTACTTTGGGAGAGAAATCTGGAAAAGGAAGCAATTCGGACGTTTTTGGAGCATAAAAGTGAAGAAAACGCCAAAGTCTTACTTTTCCATGCTGGGAACAGTGGGTGACGGCGTCAAGAGTAACATCCTGACGGCGTCAAGAGCAAAATTCCATGACGGTCCAGTAGAGAATTGACGGCGTCACGAAGTAGGGCGTCAAGAGTAAAAGTCATGACGGCCTGGAATTGATTATCACATGACGGCGTCAAATGTAGATCAAGGCAGTCCGAGAAAAGTTTTGGCGGCGAGGTGACGGCGTCACAAGTTTAGTCTTGACGCCGTCAAACCCCTTTTCCTATATATAGTTTTCTAATTTTCACATTTAAGGGAGAGAAGTTTTGGAGAAACCCTAAGTACGATTTTGGTGCGAATTTTACAGGTTTTTCAAGGGTTCCAAGCCCTTGATACCTTTCATGTGTAATTGAGATAAGTGTTCTTTTAATTCAATCAATATGTTTATGTGTTGGTTGTCTATATCTTGTTCTTGTCTTAATTCCATCATGCTAGGCTAGATCTATCTTGTGTTTGCTTGGATCTAATGAAACCTAGATGTTAATTATGTGTTGATTACTTGTTTATACTTGTCTTGGATGAATGATTTATATGTAAGGCTTACGAAAACTGGCAGATCTCCAATTGGTAACCTGCTTGAACGTCTTAAGAAACATGAACCGACGCGCACTAGGTCTTTATTGGTTGTATTTAATGCATGAGCCACTGTTTATAATCCCTATGGTTGTGCTGGGCATGGTATAGGAGGAGATAAGAGCTCATAGAATTGGGGAGTTAAGTGTGCCACCCCATGAATGGTATTAAGGAATACGATCCGTCATCCATGCAATTATAACAAGTAATTAACGTGTAAAAGATGTCTAGGGAGTAGTGAAATCTAAGAAAACACATTTTCTCCATTTACTGCTCACAACTTTAGTATAATTTAGTTTATTTTCATTTCTAGTATTTTATTTTGACTGCATCTTTAGTATTGGGTTAGTTGATTAGCAACTAATTCCGCCCAAATCCTTCAAACCCGAGATTTTTAATTGCTTTCTAAAAAATATAAAATACAAAAATAATCATCCCTCACCTTTAGAACTAGTATTTAGGTTTTCTAATCCTAGCGACACTATTCCTAAGCTAAACGATCAATCCCCCGGTACTTGTCACTATACTATACTACAACGATCAGGTACACTGCCTGGTGGGGGTTGTAAGCTTCTCGAGATCCCTTGAGAGGTAAAGCCTGGTGCAATTCCCACGCATCATAAAACATGAGTTGCCTCCCAAGAAGCGCTTTTCTTTGTTTACGAGTCTTGTAGCTAGACTCATGGTCATGGGTTACTACGTGACCTCATTGTTGGTTTCACTTTCTAGGTCGTCTCCTATACCAGTTTTGTATTCCGGACCTAGTTGCAAGCATTCTTTGTAGAAACCAAGCATCATATTCATCACATACTCTACTCCTCTACGTCTATCCTCATCATTCCTATAGTAAGCTTCTTGTTTGTGTTCCTTTTCTATATTTGACAAGAGGCGGTACTGCTCAATCTTATAGGGCATTTGGTAGGCAATCTCATCATTCTCCTCCTTGAACCTAACTATCCCTAAAGTCGGATCATAACTCATCCTAGTGGCCTCAACAAATGGTTTTCCGAACACTACTTGGCTTAAACAATCATCTATCACCGGACGAGTATCTTCTACTATCATAAAATCGATCTCATAAGTGAAATTTCCCACAATCACATGCAACCCTTTCACTCTTCCTACAAAATTACTTATCAAATTCTTATTGGGCATCATCCTATAACCAAGTTGTTTCTTCATCACCCAATTATAATAAGTCCTAGTCATGATGTTTATAGGGGATCTAAGATCGATATAAGCTTTCCATATATGCATATGCCCGATGTTGCATGGTATGTTGATGTTAGAGGGGTCTCCCATTTTGATAAGGGGTATGCCAAGGATATGTGGTGTCTCGGGGCCATCGAATAAATCCTTATGATATTCCCGTTCTTCCTTGGTGGGAAACTTATCAAATTACTCTTCTATAGTCTCTTCTCCATCTAACTCTTCTCCCTTATTAACCTCAACTTCCCTAATTTCATCCCAAGTCTCGGTTTCTACTTCAACTTCATCCTTGTCACTTTCTTCTATATCCTTATCTATTGGCTTAATGGTGACAACATTGACAAAGTGGACGTGTTTGGATGACGAGGGGTCCTTAGTTTGGATTCCGTTATTGGCGTCTATAGTGTCCTTCCTAGGTGTAGTTAACGCTTGGTTGTTAAGGGCTTTCAACAAGTTGTCAATCTTGTTGGTCATCTCCATTTGTTGTTGGTTGAATTCGGTTTCAAACCTAGCTATGCGAGCCTTTTGAGATGCCATAAACTTGGACATCAATCCTTCAAGATTGTTGGTACTACCATAGTTGTTAGAAGGATTGTTGTTGAAAGTACGGTTAGAGGGTGGACCGTTTGGTTGGTAACGATTAGGCGGATTGGAAGAGTTGGCTTGATTTTGTTTCCACCTAAGGTTTGGGTGATTTTTACAAGAGGGGTTGTAGGAATCACCATACGGGTTTGGCTCGGGCTTGAAAGTGTACCACTTATCTCCCGCTTCTTCGGTACGCGAAGATGCATAGTCCGCAAAAGCTGTTCCGGGGAGTTCCACACAATCACGAGTGTCATGGGGACCACTACATAATTCGTATGAAGAAGTGATTTTGTTCACTTGGCTTGAAGACTTAGGAGCTTCGTAAGATTTCATGAGAAACTTGACTTGGTCCTCAAGTTCCATGATCCTATGGTCGGAAGTGCTAGAATTGTTCGAAGGCAAAGATATTGCCTTGACCGTTTTGTTCAAATCACGGGGATCATTCCAACTTTCATTGTCATAGAGAGCAAGATCTTCTATGAGTTCCCATGATTGTTCCGCACTTAGATCACGTAGCTTACCACCGGCCGATTGGTCAATGGCTCGCCTTGTGGATAGATCGATATGGTCATAGAAGATTTGGACTTGGAGCCAAAGATTTATGCCATGATGAGGGACTTTTTGGAGTAAGTCCTTGAATCGAGTCCATGCTTCATATAGAGTTTCATTTTGACGTTGTTGGAACATCAAGATGTCATTTCTAAGCTTGGTAGTTCTCCCCGGTGGGAAAAATTGAGCAAGGAAATGAGTGGTGAAATCATCCCATGTGGTGATGGATCCCGCGGGTAATCGTTCAAGCCATTGACTAGCTTGATCACATAGAGAGAATTGGAATAGGCGTAATCGGGTTGACTCTCTAGTTGTAACATCAAGGTCTATAGAATCTACGGTTTTAAGGAAGTCCTTGAGATGTTGATTTGGATCTTCGGAACGAAGTCCATGGAATGCACATCCACTTTGCACCAACCAGATGGTGTTTGATCGCAAGGGAGACACATTGGCTCCGGTGAGCTCAATAGTGTTTCGATAGCCTTGGTGACTAGGTCGGGAGTACTTTCCTAGGGTTCGGGGCCTAAGAGGTTGGTTAGCTAGTGGTGGGTTTTGTGGGTGGTCTTGTTGTTGTGGGATGATGGGTTCAAAGATGTTACCATCGTCCATGATGTCGGATGGTGAAGAGTTACGAAAAAAAACACGAAGAAATAAGATAGACTAAAGAGAACCTAAAAATAAAAATAAAATCTTACTAGAAAGGAATCTAGCAAGTAGACCTAATAAAAAGAAATCCTAACCTAGACAATAACTATTCCCCGGACTGCGGCGCCAAAAACTTGATGCGTAGGGATTGCACCAGGCTTTACCTCTCGAGGGATCTCAAGAAGCTTACAACCCCCACCAGGCAGTGTACCTGATCGATGTAGTATAGTATAATGACAAGTACCGGGGGATTGATCGTTCAGCTAGGAATAGTGTTGCTAGGATTAGAAAACCTAAAGACTAGGTCTAGAGATGAGGGATGATTCTTTTTGTATTTTTTAGTTTTTATAAAAGCAAATAGAAATCTCGGTTTTGAAGGAGTTGGGCGGAATTAGTTGCTAGTCAACTAACCCAATTACTAAGATGCAATCAAAATAAAATACTAAAAATGAAAATAAACTAAATTAAACTAGTTGTGTGAGCAATGGGAGAATTGTGTTTACTTAGATTTCACTACTCCCTAGATATATTTTACATGTTAATTACTTGTTACAGTTGCGTGGATGACAGATTGTATTCCTTAATACCATTCATGGGGTGGCGTACTTACTTCCCCAATCCTATAAGCGCTTACTTCACTCCTATGTCGAGACGGCTAAGAAGCTCCTAACATGGGATCATTAGAATTTGCTCATGCATTAAATACAACCAATAAAACCTAGTACACATCGATTCATGTTTCCTAAGACGTTCAAGCATGTTACACAATGGAGATCTGCCAATTTTCTTAAGCCTAACATTGAAATCATTCATCCATTACAACTATAAACAAGTAATCAACATATAATTAACATCTAGGTTTCATTACATCTAAGCAAACACATGAAAGATCTTGCCTAGCATGTTGAAATCAAGACAAGCATAAGATATATTCAAACAACACATAGACATATTGATTGAATTGAAAGAGGACTTATCTTAATTGAACATGAAAGGTTTCAAGGGGTAAAAACCCTTGAAAATACTGTAAAATACGACCTAGGGTTTCACAAGTTCGGCCCTAGTATTCTCCATACAAGTTCCTCCTTAATGAATGAAAAATAGAAAAGTATATATAGTTTTTCTGAGGTGACGACATCAAGAACAAATGTTTGACGCCGTCATCTCGCTGCCAAATAATTTCTCGGACTGCCTAGATCTGGATTTGACGTCGTCATGTGTACTCCTTATGCAGGCCGTCACCAAAAATACTCTTGACGCCTTCAGGTTTTCACTGGTCGTCATGGATTTTACTCCTGACACCGTCACATTTTTCCTCTTAACGCCGTCAGGTACTGTTCTCAGCATGGAAAATTAAGTCTTTGCCGTTTTCTTCACTTATATGCTCCAAAAATGTCCAAAATGCTTTCGTTTCCAGAATTCACTCCCAAAGTACCTGAGATCACAAAAAGAACGATTTAGGGCAATATTTGATCAAATAAATTCAATTCTGGGCTTAAATGACCCCTTAAAAGTGGTTCATTTTTCGCCTCATCAACATTCACAACCAGATCCAAACTATTATAAACCCAAAACTTTAGCCAAGCCCAAAATAATACCAAGCCCATCCCCTTATCCTACCCAGTTCGCCCATTAACCTGGTCAAACACCCAGTCAACACACCCATATAATAAAAACACCCAAATTCAAATTACCCGCCCCCCAAATGCATTTTACCCAGAAAAGATAAACCCTAGTCTACTATTCACCCCAAGTAAACCCCATTTTCACTGCAATTAAGGTTAATTAGGTCATTGTACATGGGATTCTAGAAGGTACTGACATGGCAGGCCTGCCATGTCAGTAATCCGTGTGATAACACGCGTATCATGATTGGGCAATCACGATCCTAGGGCTGTGGATTAAGGATTGAGGACCAAGGTGTATCTGAGGGCTGATATTGCATCAAACAAAGACAAGTGTGGTGTGGATTGATGAGGTGGATTACTAGAACCTTCACAAGGGCTCCCTGCCTCAAGTATATATACCTTCTCATGTCACAGATATTGGTGTGTAGGTTTTTAGGTTAAGTTTTATGTAATTTATGTTTTCCTTAATGTAATTTCATTTTTCAGCATTTGTACTCAGCTTTTTGTTTTAATAAAATTTACTTTTAATTTCATCTTATTGTCTTCTTATTTCAATTTCAGTTAATTACTTTTATTTAGTTTAATCCTATAAATTTAGTTTGTTTATCATTTCATTTAAGTTTCTGTTTCTGTCTTTACTCAAATTGAAAAATTAAAAAAAAAATAAAAAAAAAATCAAAAAAAAAAAAAATAGTTTCAATTATAATTTCAAGTTTCATATAGTTTATTTACTGTTTATATAAGCTTATATCAGCTTCATTATAGTTGTTTGTGAGTTTATCTAGTCAACCTTTTATAATTCCACATTGGTCAAAAATAGTCAACACAAGTGCTTTTTTGAATAAGCTGAGCTTATGGGAGTTAAGGCAGCTAAGAAGGAGGCACTTGGCCTGTCATAAAGACATGCAAGCTTAGTGAACCCCCTCTTTTCTGCTGAGGGGGATTTGGTTGTAAGTTTTCATTTTTTTTTTATTATTATTGCATCACTAGATTAGTTGTAGATTAGATCTGTTATTTTTACTTGTTTTTGCTTAATATTGATAGTTGTTTAAGTTTTCAGTCTCAATTCATTATTGCATATCTGTTTGTAGATTGTTGAGAAGTATCTGTTTCATCATCTGTCTCTGTTTAGATCTGTGGTTTCGATTAAGTTGGATCTGAAATCTGTGAATTTGGATCATAGCAGGGTTATTAGATCAATAGTTGCATCTGAATTTGGTATTTGGAATTGGATTGTGGATTATTTGTTGCACTTTAGTTGAGACAGTCAACTTATAGGGGTGTTTGGTTTTAAGTAGGTTGCTGGTTTCATTGTCAATTTAGAGGGTTTTATTGGTTTAGATACAATACTTAGGTTGCATATAGGATTAGTCTAGCATAAATATCAGTAGTTATTAATTTTAAGTCAAAATCACTTTTATTTGCATAGCAGTTAGTTATAGGTTGCATAATTTCATCAATATAGTAGCATAAGTAGAAGTTTAGCTTATTTTATTCATACTATAGCTTAAACATAACCTTTTCAGTAAAAATTCAATAATAAAAATCTAAATTGGTCAAATTTTCTGTTGCATTCAAAAGTCAAAATAATTGCACATCAGATTTTTTGTCAAAACTTTGTGAGAGGCTGTGGAATTCATTTCTTGTTGGAATTACTTTTAGTTAATTGTTTTAAGGAATTTGGCAGTTAAAGAAACAAAAGCAAAAATAAAAAGTTGATTTGAAAACCATTTGCTCATTGAAAAAGCACTTTGAAATTGGCTGTTTGGTCTAATTGGTCCCCTGCTCCTTAGCTTTTTACAAAATTTCTAGGCAACTTTGGGTTTAGTAAATTAGATCTAGCACCTGTTTTATTGGTTTAATTTTGATCTCAGCTGATCAGAGAAGGTTTTGCCCCTATAAGTTTGAACCCTTGAGCTTATTCTCACTGCTTATTGGCCTTCAGAAGTGGTGTGGATAAAACCAAGGTCTGCCTATTAGGGCTGCTATTGTGCTTATTTGTTCATCAACTGAATTTTGTTGATTTTCTGAGTTCATTTATACCTATTGTTGTTATTTCCATTGATTTTGTACCTCAGCTTATTCTGTGTGTTTATCTGCTTTTCACTAGAGCTTATTTGCATCTGTTTTACCCTATTCTGTGTTTCTGTATATCATTTGGTCCAAGTCCTTTTTATTTAAGCTTATTTTAGTCTAAATTACATCTGTTTTAAGTTTGGGTCAAAGATTTGGTCAAACTGCTTATTATTAAGCATTTTCCTATAAGCTGTTTTCAAAGCAAGTGGTACTTACAGTGCTTATTTTTCACTTTTTATATTTTTCATAGCTTTAGAATATTAATTTAGAATTTCCCTGATTTTTTCATATTTGTCTGACCTTATTTGCTATTTTTCTTATTTTATTTTCATTTTTAATCAATTTTTAATACATTTTAAGTACCAAAAACTCCAAAAAAAATCAGAAAAAGCCTAGAAAAATCCAAAAATATTTTAGAAATTTATTTTCAGTTATTTTAGAATTTTAAAAATTTATTTTGCATTTTTCCCATTTATTTTGAATTTAATATGAATTTTTATTACTTTTTAATTAGATTAAATAGTTTTTAATTCCCAAAAATTACACAAAAAGCCAAAAAAAATTGCTTTTAGTTTTAAAATTACTTTTTAGTTATTTTATAATTTTCAAAATTTATTTTTCATTTTTCTCACCTTATTTGCATTTTCTTTTAATTTTTAATTAGTTAATTAGTTTTTAATTCATAAAAATTAAATAAAAAGTCAAAAAAATAATTTTCTTTTTCTCAAAATTTTCTTTTATAATTTTTAACTTTTTAAAATTATTTTCAAGTCCATAGGAGTAGTGTAGCTTAAAATTCACGTTTTATTTCGTACGATTACGTTTTATTCGCGTATTAGCTTACGTTTTCGATTTTACGTTACGTTTTTTATTTCATTACTTGAAATACGTGCTTAAGTGATTATTTGTGCTTCATTTACTTATTCATTAGTATAACCTCATCAAAATCACTTTTTACCACTTTCACGACACGTTTCACGAATCGGGAATTGAGAATTCCATTCACCCTTCACACGGACTACGACCCAGGGTTATCCGTATTTCTTTGTGGATCTCTTGAGTAATACTATACTATAATACTTGATTTGATTTTATCACATCAAAATTTTGGCGCCGCTGCCGGGGAAGGTTGAAGTGAATTTTTGGTTTTCGTTTTCGAAATTGTGTTTTGAAAACCTTCCTTGTATATATTTTCTATAAAAACCAAAAAAAAATTGAAAAATCAAAAACACTTTTCCTAAAGTGTTTTCAAAAATACCAAAAAGAAAGTTACAGCCTCGACTCTCCCGTGGAAGGGAGGGCGTTGTAAACCAAATAAGCTTTACAATATAAGAACGCGTGAAATTAGTTGCTAATCGGACTACTTTGAATTCTACAACCGAATAAGCGGAAAATACGGTAAGCTTTGACATTAAATTGCAAGCTGAAGAGAGAAACACTCTTCTCTCCCGGTCCATCGCGAGTAGATTTGAGGGAAACGGTTTACAATTAACGTAACGTTTGAAAAAGAAAACAAAAGTTTAAGTTTTTGAATTTTGCTTTACAAAAATAAAAAAAATACAAAACGATTTTCTTTTCAAATTTGTTTTCCTTTTTCTTTTTACTTTTGTTTCTTTTTAGTGTATGATCACACGTTCACGGTCGAGATTAATCGATAAATCTCTAACCATACCGAACCAACACTATCGTAGACGTCGTAAACAAGCTTACGTACCCTAGTTACGTACTCTTGTTGAAGCACCCATCACCGAGATGGCCGATCAACGTACTATGCAAGAATTACTCCAGTGTCCCACCCAGGGATATGGAGATGCAATCGTTTTACCACATATCCTTTCCAATAATTTTGAACTTAAAACTGGATTGATTCATCTTGTCACATCAAACCAATTTCACGGTTTTGAAAGGGATGATCCTCACGCACACATCCGTTGGTTCAATAAGTTAACTTCGACCATGAAATTTAAGGATGTCCCTCACGATGCTATTAAATTGATGTTATTCTCATTTTCACTCGAGGGTACAACCCGGATTTGGCTTGAAAAAGAACCCCCTCATTCCATCAATATATGGGAAGAACTCGTCTCAAAATTTGTTAATAATTTCTTTCCTCCGTCCAAAACGACTAATCTTAAGAATGATATAACCAATTTTCAACAACGTTTTGATGAGAACTTTGGTGAGGCATGGGAACGTTTTAAGGATCTTCTTCGAAAATGTCCTCACCACGGTTTCTCCGAATTACACCAAATCGACACGTTTTATAACGCTTTGACTCAAAACGATCAAGATTCTTTAAACGCAGCCGCCGGTGGCAATATCTTGAATCGTACGCCAAGGGATATTTTAACGATCATCGAGAACAAATCTAAGGTTCCAACTTCTTGTAATAAACCGAATGTTTCGAAAGTGACTTCTTTTACTCCTTCTTCTTCGTCGGTCCAATCATCGGAATTGGCCGAACTTACCGATGCTATCCGTTGTATGATGAAAGAGTTTAAGAACCAAAAACCCGAGCCCGTTAAAGCTGTTACTGAAAAATGTGTGATTTGTGATGGACCCCATCCGTATTATGATTGTCAAGCCACCGATGGCCAAGTTTATAATGCTAACGTAGCAGCCGTAAACTACAATCAAAACCAAGATTTTCATACTCAAAACAACCAAATAGGGCCACCCGGGTTTCCACCCGTGCAAACTCATCAAAACCGTTATCTTCAAAATAACCAAGGTAATAATCAAAACCGTGGAACCAATTTCAATCAAACTCAAAATTATCAAGTCCCTCCACACCAACAAGTTTATCAACCACCACAACAAGTACAACCTTCTCCTGAGCTTGCTAATTATATGAAAACAAACGATGTTAACATAGAGCTATGCAAAATCAAATCAACAACATGAGGGTTGAACTTAAGAAAGAGATCGACACAACCATGACTCGACAAACAAATGAGCTTAAGCAAATGATGAGTAGTTTTCTTCAAATGAATCAACCGTCGACATCGGGTACTCTTCCAAGCAACACGATCGCAAACCCGAGGGGCGAGATTAAGGCAATTATGACACGTAGTGGTGCTATATATGAACCCACGGTTCCGACTACTTCTTCTTCTCCTCCCCCTAAGTTAGTGGACCGTGAGACCGAGCTGACAAAGGACCCGGTACCTCCTATTAAAAACAGAGATACTGAAAACGTCCAACCTCCGGTTGTCCAAACGTCTAAAGAAAAGGAAAAAGTCATTTTTGAAAAGAATGTTAAACACAAATCAAAACTGCCATATCCGTCAAGGTTTAATGATGAAGAGCTCCGTGCAAAATCTAAAAAAATAAATGGAAAAGTTTCTTGATATTTTTCAAAAATTGCATTTCGATATCAGTTTCATGGATGCTCTTGTTTACATGCCAAAGTATGCTTCAACGTTTAAAAATCTCATAAGTAATAAAGAGAAATTGCTTGAATTAGCCGAAACGCCGATAAATGCTCAATGCTCCGCTATTCTTCTCAAAAAGCTTCCCGAGAAGCTAGGAGATTCGGGAAAGTTTCTCATTCCTTGTTCGTTAAAAGATCAAGAGGTTTGCAATGCCCTGGCTGATTCAGGTGCAAGCATTAACCTTATGCCTTTGTCAATCTATAAACAACTTGGAATGGGAGAACTTAAACCGACTTGTATGACTTTGGAGCTCACTAATCGTTTGATTACTCATCCGGTCGGAGTTGCTGAAGATGTATTTGTTCAAGTTAATTCATGTACTTTCCCAGCTGACTTTGTTGTTGTTAATTATGAGGCCGATCCGAGAGTTCCTCTTATACTAGGGAGACCGTTTTTGTGCACCGCAAAAGCTCTAGTAGATCATTTTGAGGATACTCTAACTTTGCGACATGATGATGATATAATGATTTTTCGTGCCGATGCTTCAAAATCAAAGAAGTATTCCGTTAAAAGCATTGATGTTTGTGATTATTCATTTGATGATTTTGTGAAAACGTTCGTCTCCGACTCTTCCCCGTCATTTCCTCCGATTGTGGAACATGATTCTTTTTGGGAAGAGGTCGATGAATTCCTTGCTATTGATACGATTCCGTTTTCTGAGATTGATGAATCTTACTTTGATTCGGAGGGAGATACTCTTTTTCTTGAAAATTTGTTGAACGATGAACCGTCAATACCTCCGGATAAAGTTAAGAAGAAGATTGAGATTACAATTGATGATCCTCTGGAGCCCGAGCTCGAGGAATTTTTACCCGATTATGAGTGTCTTTCATTTGATACGACTGTGGCAGTACCACTTTTCGTCCTGATCATTCTTATCCGATTTATACAGTTTTTCAATTTGATATCGATCATAAGAAAGAGACGAGTAGTGGCAGTACCACTTCTCTTACTCATATCTCTCTTCCAGAATATGATTCGTTTTGTTTTGATAAGATTGATTGTGAGTTTGAAAAGTTTTCTGGTGAACTTTCTGATCCAGAGTATGAAAATTTCTGTTTTGATCTTAAAAATGATCATGACCCAGGTGGCATTTTTAAAAATGAGAGTTTTTATGAAAATTTTATCCCATCCCTCCCACCCGGGAAAGTTTTTCAAATGAGCTTTAATGTTGAGAGTCATAATTCCACAATTATGAAGTCTTCTTTTTATGATGATGAATTGTTCATGATTGTAATCATGACGTTTTTTCCTTTTATCACATTTGGTGTGATTTCTCTTCTCCTTCACTCCATCAGGAGTGAGGACACTATTTTTGACCCTGGTATCGTTTCTAATAGTTTTCACTGTTAGAATACCAGTGGTTATTTCATCGGGGTGGAACTTTCTCATAATTCATATGTTTATCCAAATATTTTGAATGAAAGTCTGATGGAGATTATTTTTTCCATTTGCTCTCCCCAAGGACGAACTAAATTCGGGTATCGAGTCAAGCTCATGTGACTCGGTAATAAAAAACAAGCGCTTCATGGGAGACACCCCATGCTTATCCATTTTTCATTTTCTTTATTTTCTATTTCTTAAGTAACGTGACGTGAGGGGGGCGACCCTTTCCAAACTCGTGTTTTCGTGGTTGTTTGTGAATGTTCAGGAATTTCCCCGAAGTTTGAGGACTCTCGTGCTCGTGGTTTGTCGTTCTCTCCACTCGAGTCTCATTCTTCGCTGCTCTTTCGGAAATTCACCATATCCAAATCTTATCGACTAACGTTTATCTCTTGGCATACTTAATAAACGGCCTTAGATATTACGTAGGACTACCCGTACCCTTAAAACATTGAGGACAATGTTTCACTTTAGTCTGAGGGGTGAATCTTCGATTCGATTCGACATGTTACCTTCTTCTGAGCTGTTAACTTACGCAACTCCGTTTTCCACCAAAAATTTTAAATTTTTGTCACCTCTTTATCAAAAAAAATGATATATGGTATAATAATAAGATTTGACACCTTGTTTTGACTTTCCTACCGGCAAGAGTAGAAATAAATGTTTCGACTTGACCGGGCGTGTTGAGCTCTAGCTCGTCTCCCTTAACCAATATAATCAAAAGATTATGGCTAAGCATCCGCGGATCTCATTACTTGGGATTTTAATTTTGCGGAGATCGAATAATGATAGAGTTTATTTAGAAGTTTCGTGCTAAACGTGGAGTAGTTGGATCTCTTTAGAGCCCACGAAAGGTACTTGTGGCCTCCTTGTTCCCACAAGATTGCACACCAATAAAAATAGATCTCTAGGATTAATTAAGTGTATGGGGTTTGGGCAATACTTAGTTTTTTCTCGTTCCCAATAAAATCTCTGCATATGGGAGTTTGGTACACATAGGGGTACTGCCAGTGTTACGGTGAAATAGACTATTGCATCTTGCCGGTTCGCAGCCGATGTTGTGATCTTAGTAAAGGGCGTAGGGCTCGGGGTTTGGCATATGATTATGAATATCAATAATAATAATCCAAAGCCAAATAAAAAGGTAGAGGAATCCAAAGCTATAAAAAGCAGCGGATATAAATCCAAGGTCATAATAAAGCTCTTACATCTTCGCGGCTCTTAAACCGTTGTTGTAAAAGAAATAAAGGACTAAGGACCAAATATTATTAAAGTGCTTATAATCATGCAAAAATGCCAAGCTTCGACTCCGGGGGTTTCCCTAATAAAAAGCTTCCGTTTCGGGTCTTAAACATGGTATGTCTCGGTCGTAAATAAAAAGGGGCCCCCCACAAATCGTGTTAAATCAGAGACCTTCATGTGGACCCGATTTCTGTATGCAGGGGTTTTCGAGGGAAAGTTTGGAAACTACTTAGCGTTCAAATTTTGTACTCTTTTCGGACTAACAAATATCAAAACGAGAAAATATGAAGCAATTCATTTCTCACAAATTAAAATCTTGAGATACCAAACTTAGGACTTGGGACCAAGAGGTAATTACACAAGTAACTTTTGTGGGTAGTGTTAGCATCTAACTTGTGGATAAACAATGATCTCAATTTTATGCTTAGTTTGGGAGCTTGTGAAAAACAAGGATGACGATTTTTATCCGTATGGTCTCTTCTCTGTGAGAAGTGTTTCTACTCGTTGACCCTGAAAGTTATCAACAGATAAGAATTGATAATGAAATTCAAGGCAAACCGTCACCTATATAAAAATGAAAAATACAAAAAGAGTAGTAGTAGTAGTTGTTATTCATGAAAATCGGAAAACAGAGCGTTTTTGAGAATAAATGATTTTGATATCTCTTTTGAACATCATTGCTACATTACAACGTCAGTAAAGAGAGGTTTTGAAATTATTTATCTCTTAAGCGTGAGGTGATGACATTACGTGAGGACACGACAATACCTTAGTCTGGGGATTTTGATGTGTACTTTTTCACACATCCTTTTTAGCCTTAAATCAGACCAAATACACCAAATACTAACCAAATATGCCAAGAGAATGTGTGTTTTTGTATTTGTGTATGTGCAGGTACGGATATGTGAAAAAATGAACAAAAACAAAGCCAAAATCGACAAAAACGAGCACGAGATTGGAAAAAGGTCAAAAGCCGGAGCCGGGGAAGCAAAATGACAAAAGAAATCTCAAAATTGCATAAGAAGTCCTCAGAGATTCATCAAAGTGCAAATTTAGTCCCTGATCAAAGTTTGGAAGAAATGTCACATTCAGTCCCTACACTTTCAAGAATTTACAAAAATGGTCCCTTGAGTAAATTTTGAAGTAAAGTCAAAGTCAATCCTCCAATATCCAGAATTTGCCAAGAAATACCCTTGGGAGAAACTTTGGATAAATTACAGATTTAGTCCCTATGTTTTATAAATTACAAGTTTGGTCCTTGGTTAAATACTAATCCTAAAACCTTAAAACATTCACAATCGGATCCAAACTATTAGAAGGTTAACTATTTTGGCTAATTTCCACGTCCTTGATATGGTTAGTGATACTACATGTCCTTTGTTAATAGGAAGAGGATTTTTAGCTACCGCAAGTGCAATGATTGATTGTAAGGAATCTAAAATAACGGTAGGAGAAGGTGAAACTTGGTCGGTCTAAGATGTTAAAAAACAGGCTTATGATAATAATGAGGAACCAACGCCTCATTAGATAGACGTAAATAGGAGACCCTCCAGATATGGACCTTGGATAAATAGAGACTTCATAGGACCCCAACGCCCATTTTACCTAGAAGAGGAATTTATGAACCGAACACATTCAGTCGAGCAACTTTTGGCTAGGGATACCGAATTGGACCCATTTAAAGATCCTCTTGTTTTTAGGAAGATGATTGAATTCCTAGGAGTTTTGCCAATCAACTTAGGAATGAATAAATGGAAGAGCGAGAATGATAAACATAAATGGAATTGGAATAAGCCACCTAATAAAGGAGATGGATCATGACACATAAAAATGACATTATATGATGCAGATGCGGAGAAGTTTGAAAAGTCATACCGAACAAAGCATACCGATAGAAAGCTAAAAGCAAAGTTCGACCCTAAGGATGTCCTCGATGAGGAAGTCACTCACATAGGGTAGAGCATGACTTTGAGTCTAGCTACAAGAGTCGTAAATAAAGAAAAGTGCTTCTTGGGAGGCAACCCAAGCTTCTTTTTCATTGTTTGTTTGCTTATTTGTTTGTTGTTATTTGATTCTGTATGTATGTTTTATCTTTTTGTTCATTGTTCATATTTCAAATAAATTATGAAAATTCTTTATTTTTTCTTTAACCTCGTCTTAATTACATATAAAAGTATTTTTCAAAAAGATAAGTGTAGGGAAGATCATATTTGTTTTTAAAGAACGAATTAAACATGAACAATAACAATTAGAGTTTAGCATACATATTAGATTTTCCTAGAAATTTTTCAAAAAAAAAAATATAAAGAATTCTGTCAGATCATTTCTGATGGCGTCAGGTGTTATTTCTAATTTTTTTTCAGGTTTTGTTTTTCTGCTCTAATTGTATAATTTCGTAAAATCTTTACTTTTTAAACTCCAGGAATCTACAAACATTTATTTTGCAAGCATTATATATTTATTTGCTGACTACAGCCAAACAGACTAACCAATTAACCAAGTGTGTTGGTCAACAGGTCAGACCTAAATGGTAAAAATTGATCAATTTATGATCCGGTGTAAGTACAGTATTTTCCCGGGTTGTTACATCCCAGCGAGGATTGAAATTGTATTTTTGAACGTTTATGGGATTGAGAGATTTGAGGAAAGTAACAAGAATATGATTGGTATTGATTACACTAATGGAAATAAGTTAAAATAAAAATATTAACAATTATAGGAAATCAAATACGTATTAGAATTAAAAACGTAAATTAAAATTAAAATAAACGTAACTGCGTACTGGAAAATGGGAAAATAAAGCAAAAATAATCCTAAGGGGGGTGAAAATGACTTTTTTACAAACTTAATATTAAAAGAAAATTTTATAAAAAAGATTTTTTATTTTTATTTTTTAATTATTTAATATTAATTAAAAACTATTTAATAAATAATTTAAACTAATTTAAATTATGAAAAATACTAAAATGACTTAGAAAATTATGAAATTTTTTATTAAAGTAATTAACCATCACAGGAATCCTACAAAATTATAAAAGTTTATAAACTTGTAAATAGGCTATTTTATATTTTTATTTACTTATTATTAATTAAAAGCTAATTAAACTAATTTAATTATGGAAAATAGCAAATAAACAGTAAAAATTATGTATTTTTTTCTAAAACACTTTATAATAATAGAAACCTAGGAAAAATATAAAAAGTGCTACTGCTTACAAATAAGCATTAATGGATTTTATTTTTGATTTTTTAATTAAAACTAATTAAACTAAAATTACTTATAAATATTACTAAATTAAAAGAGAAAATTCTGGAAATTTTTATATAAAGACTACACTATGACAGAAGCCTAAGAAAAATATTAGGAGTGGGGACACAGTGCAAATATGTAGAAAAATAAGCTAAAAAGGCCTAAATAAGCAAAAGGGGTGAAAATGGCTTAAATGGATTGATGTGGGGGAGTATGACTGAAAGAAGACCCAAGGGCAGTTGGTTGTGTGTGTGGTGTGTGAGCTTGAGGTCCCAGGTTCGACCCAAGGTTTTCGCAAATTTTTTATTTATTTTATTTTTTTGATTTTCTTTTTACAAAACTGTAACACAACCAAACTTATCAAACTTTTATGAAGCAACTTTTTAAAAAAGCACCAAATAAGCTCAGAGTGAGCTTATGAGCTTATCAGTTGGGCTTTTTGAAACTTGAAATGGATTTTTGGTGTGAAAAAGCTGTAAATAAGCTACCCAACTGATCCTTAAATGAAAATAAGCTACAAACTAGTGATGTGAATATGAAATAAGCCAAAGAAAAGAGAAAAACATATACAATAAGCTACAATAAACAAATAAGCAAATCCAAAATTCTGAGAACCAATGCAGGCCAAATGGGAAACCTGATGGCCTATGTGGAGCCCACAAATAAGGTCAGGGGTCCAACGGGAGCCCTGAACCAATAAGTTGGCTAGGTGGCTTCTCAATAAGCTAAGAAGCTTGGGCTGAGTCCCACAAATAAGCTCACAATGAGCTTATGAATATGGCACATTCACCACTGACTCAGTGTATCTGAATTGGTGAGGGTAACTTGTGGACAAAAATAAGCTATGGGCAAGGACTCTAAGGTCCAAAATAAGCACAGAACCAATAAGCTGACCTAACAAGCTTCACAAAAAGCCAAGGAACTAAAGTTGGGGCCCACTAATGAGCTCACAATGAGCTTGTGAAAACAGGCTTGGATTCCTGCTGATGAATCAGCAGAAATGAGGCTAAATGTAGGGCCACAATAAGCAGCTGAAATAAGCACTAAATGGAACAATAAGCACATGCACAGATAGCCAAGGGCTGTCTAAATCCACAAAAAAAACAAAGTCTAAGGTTCACTAGTTAACAAGCTAGGAGCTTTTGAAACAAACTCCCCTGGTGCAGGGGAGGTTTTTGAAAAACTTGCTAAAAGAAGCTGTTGAATAAGCACTTTACAAAAATTTCAAAAATAAGGGCTGGAAAGCTGAGCTGGTAAACTTGAGTTTCCCAAGATTTCAGACCAAATGGTTAAGAGTTGAGAGTAAGAAAAATCTCACCAAAACTGATTTTCTGCCAAACTATGCAATATTTGACTTTTTGATTATTGAGCTAAGTTGACTTTGGTGAACTTCTACTGATCCTAGATACCTTAAAATGATATTATAAGTTAAAATGGAACTAAATTAAACAATCCTAACTACTAATGAACCTATTTGAAAGATTATGGTACCCAAATCCTTAACAGTCAATGAAAATGATGGTTTTAAAGATGATTTTGGCTTTTCTGTAAATGACCAATGGTTTTTATGGATAATGTGACCTAATGGAATCTAAGGTAACCTGTATCAAACACAAACAACAACAAAATCTCACTAGAACATAGTGAGATCAGCAAATCCAAACAACCTTAATACCAACTGATTTTATGATTTACAAAGCAAAATGATGAAACAACCTGAACTACTTATCTAGGATTATTAAATAAGCTACATTATCTGATTTTAAGCTAAAATGAGTCACAAACAAACTTTAAAAATGGTTATGCAGTTAACTTGAGATAAATGATGAAAGATTGGTTTAAAATGAACTACTAAGGTACAAAAGCAAATGAACAACAACAATACACTATATTAACTCAGAATAAGTGAAATGGAAACAAAGATAAGCTAAGTTAAGCTACTAAGCAGAGTATGGAATTTTACACTAAAAATGGAAATTTGATCTTACAAGCACAACCCTAGTTGAACAAGGGTGCTTCTTGATCCTAGCCTATCTTTAAATAGGCTCCAAGCTCAGGTACAAATGGCCTTCACTCCTACTTATAAGCTTAAGTGTGCTTATAAATATGCACAGTTGACTTATGTTGACTTTCTAGTTCAATGGATCTTTTGCACTAATACTATCTCTATAAGACTCGCAGAAGCTATGAAAAGCTAATATGAGCTTAAACTAACAGAAAGCTAGCTGATGAGGTGAAAAATGAACCACTTTTGGGGGGTCATTTAAGCTCGGAATTGAATTTATTTGATCAAATATTACCCTAAATCGTTCCTTTTGTGATTTTAGGTACTTTGGGAGTGAATTCTGGAAAAGGATGCAATTCGAACATTTTTGGAGCATAAAAGTGAAGAAAACGGCAAAGACTTAATTTTCTATGCTGAGAACAGTACCTGACGGCGTCAAGAGTAAAATCCATGACGACCCAGTGCAAACCTGACGGCGTCACAACAAGGGCGTCAAGAGTTAAATTGGTGACGGCCTGCATAAGGTGAATACATGACGGCGTCAGACCCAGATCTAGGCAGTCCGAGAAACTATTTGGCGGTGAGATGACGGCGTCAGACTTTTGTTTTTGACTCCGTCACCTATCAAACTATATATATAGTTTTCTATTTTTCATTCATTAGGGAGGAACTTGTGTGGAGAAAACTAGGGCTGAACTTTGTAAACCCTAGGTCATATTTTACAGTGTTTTCAAGGGTTTTCATCCCTTGAATCCTTTCATGTTCAATTGAGATAAGTCTTCTCTTAATTCAATCAATATGTCTATGTGTTGGTTGATTATATTTTATGCTTGTCTTAATTTCAACATGCTAGGCTAGATCTATCTTGTGTTTGCTTAGATCTAATGAAACCTAGATGTTAATTATGTGTTGATTACTTGTTTATGGTTGTATTGGATGAATGATTTCAATGTTAGGCTTAAGAAAACTGGCAGATCTCCATTGTGTAACATGCTTGAACGTCTTAGGAAACAAGAACCGATGTGTACTAGGTTTTATTGGTTGTATTTAATGCATGAGCAAATTCTAGTGATCCCATGTTAGGAGCTTCTTAGCCGGCTCGACATTGGAGTGAAGTAGGCGCTCATAGGATTGGGGAAGTAAGTACGCCACCCCATGAATGGTATTAAGGAATACAATCCGTCATCCACGCAACTATAACAAGTAATTAACGTGTAAAAGATATCTAGGGAGTAGTGAAATCTAAGTAAACACAATTCTCCCACATATTGCTCACAACTTTAATTTAATATAGTTTATTTTCATTTCTAGTATTTTATTTTGATTGCATCTTAGTATTGGGTTAGTTGACTAGCAACTAATTCCGTCAAACTCCTTCAAAACCAAGATTTTTACTTGCTTTCATAAAAACTAAAAAATACAAAAAGAATCATCCCTCATCTCTAGACCTAGTCTTTAGGTTTTCTAATCCTAGCGACACTATTCCTAGCTGAACGATCAATCCCCCGGTACTTGTCATTATACTATACTACATCGATCAGGTACACTGCCTGGTGGGGGTTGTAAGCTTCTCAAGATCCCTCGAGAGGTAAAGCCTGGTGCAATCCCTACGCATCACTAGCTTATTGAAGCTAGGGATTTCAAATGAAAACATATTTTTGATTTTTCAAGTATATTTTTTGATTTTTTTAGATTTTTGATTTAAGATTAACAATGACAGAATATTAAGGTTAAGTTAAGCTAAGATTGATCAATGTAGAGTATTGAGACAGTAAAAACAAGCTTTTAACCAACCATGAGCTAAAATGGAAATTTGAGAATTTAAAAGTGAAAAACTGAATTGAGTACTAATAACTTAATTCTTTGATTAATAAAACTTTGTATTAAACTTAGAAAGTTGAGATTACAATTTAAAAGCTAAAGAACACTTGAAATTGAGACTTAAGCTAAAACGACATAAACATTAAGCTAATTAACTAATTTTTGTTCTTCTCTGCTTCTTCCTTCTTTTATAGTGATCATTAGGGCTCTAGGGGACCCTCTTGTGTTTTCCCAGCATCAATCTTGACTATTGGATCACTAGGATTAATCCTAGCCTTTGAATGATTTTTGGCCCCAAAATAGAACAACTACAAATTGGTCATGTTGCTTGCAGGTGGTGCATTTATTGTGGTTTTTTGAGAGTGTTGAGGTGATGGCTTGGGCGGTGGAGGCAAGTGGAGAGGGGGGGGGGGTTGAGATGACTAGTTGCTGGTTACAAGTGGGAGGGAAGGGGTGGTGTTTGACCCACGTTGACCGTTTATTATTCAAAACGGTGTTGTAGTTTGGGTTAGGCTTGGAGTGGGGTTGAGCCAGAGGGTGTTGTGGGTTTGTGTTTGTGTTTTGGACTGGATTTGGTGTTTTGGGTTTAAAAATATAAAGGGTCCGTTTGGTTTAATATTATTACAAGGGCCAATTTTGTAATTTTCTGAATTTTCAAGGGTGTGATTTGGCAACTTTCCAAACTTATCCAAGGGAACATTCTTGCCATATTTCATTTATCCAAGGAGCATAAATGATATTTTCCAAAATTAAGCACCAGGGACTATTTCTGCCAAAACTTGAAAGTTGAGAGACCAAACTTGTTAAATCTTCAAACTTTACACCCAAGGACCAATTATGATAAATTTTGATTTCCAAAGGACTTTGGTTGACTTTTCTTCAAAAAAAAAATGCTCAGGGGTCAATTCTGTCAATCTTTGAAACTTGAAGGACCATTTTTGCCAATTCTGCAAACTTTTGCTCCAAGGACTAGTTTTGGCATTTTGTGATTCTCCAAGGTATATTTTGAAATTATGAGCTCAAAAAATGGTAATTTGCTTCCCCGGCTTGGCTTTTGACACGTTTTCCAAACTCGTGCTTGTTTTGTCCTTTTTGGCCTGATTTATGCCAATTTCTGAAATATCCGTTCCTGCACGATCACAAACGCAAAAACACAATATCTTTGGTATTTATGGTTAGTTTGTGTCTGTTTTGGTCTTAATTTGGCCAGAAAAAGGTGTGTGAATAAGCAAACACCACTTGCTTTCTAGGATTTACGTTTATATAGAATTTACAGCCGATTTTATGCAAGGTTTCGTGTTTGTTTTCTTTGTTGTTTAACAAGTTATATTGGACAAGAAGATGATTATATTTCAGGAGTGAAGCTTTACATGCTCATTTTATTGGAGGAGGATTTAACCATGTTACTACATAGTCCATACCGAGCGAATCAGGAGAGTATTAGTTTCTTTCATTTTCATTTATCTTCACTTTTACATTTTTTATCTTGAACAATGGGGACAATGTTCGATTTAAGTGTAGGGAGGGTAAACTAAGACATCTTAGAAACTATAACTTCATTTGATTTTTGTTTTGTTTAATAGTAGATGTGTAATAAAACTAAGATAAATACTTGTTAGGGTAATTTTGACAACAAATTTAATTTTTTTTGCAACATATAGGAATGAAACTTTAGTCTTAATAAGCGTCTCATGGATAGGAATTATATGAATAGCACAAAAACCGTACCACTTAAAAATTTCACCCAAATATGTGAGGTTCGCCTTTAGATCTTTAGGAAAAAGCATTCATTTTTTATGCTTGTGAGTGTACCGGTAGTATTTAGATTCTAGAACTTGCGTTAGTGATGCATCTCGAGACCGTTAGTGAGACTACATTCGTGTAGTTAGGATCTACTATATGATAAGAGGCATTAGGATAACCCATGTTTAAACATGTATTATAATTATATTGACTTCATTGGTCAAGTAATTTTTCAACACATTTGCGATGTACTTATTTTTAGTACACGATACCCCTAGTACACCCCTCAGAGCCTATATTTTCTGTTAATACAAATATCGCCTAAAAACATTATTTATATTTTACGATCTTCGCTAAGTTTTGTTAACGACAAAATGTAAACCTTTGTTTCTAAGTAAAACATAATCTTACTTTTTAAGACTTGCATAAACTAGACTTTTGCTACATTTTACATTTCATAAAACACAACACAAGTTTATTTCTTAAATTAGAAATTGTCACATCACATTTATGGCAAGTTTTGTCACTATGTATTTATGGAAAGAAATGTGTTTGACTAACTTTGTTGTTGCTTGCAAGCTTTGTATTTGACTTGTTTTTAAGTGATGTGACATTGTTTGGTTGCTAGGATTTATGAGACAAGACCTTGTTTGGTTTGAAGAGTTATTGCATAAACCTACTGCAGACCCGGAGGTACCCTGGGGGTACACGGGCGGAACCCATCTGAGGGTTCCGCCTGATCCGCCAAGCATGCAGAATGTTGTGCTATAAATACCAAGCCATAACTTGATTTTTGGCTAACCTCTTGAGATCATATTTTACACACACACTCATCTTTTCTTCTAACCTCTTAACATTGTAAATGTGAAGTTTCCTTTTGTAGCAAAGAAGCTCACAAGGTCGTCAAAAGTTACAAGTTTCCAACACAACGTTGCAAGACTTGTTAGCTTAGTATTGTGTAAACTCTTGTTGTTTACACGTCAATTGTTTGTGCATATTCTGTAGTGAGTGGTTAGTATTTTAGTCCTCAAAATACAAAGAGTGTTGGGAGTTGTTGTACCCTAGTAAAAGAACTAAACGGGAGTGGTTGTGCCCTTGTAAAAGAACTCGACATCTAGCTTTGTGTCGGTAAAAGTATAAGCGACGTGTAAGGTTTTCTCCGCCGGTGAAAGGAGCTTGTTGACTAGTGAAAGAAACTCTCGAGTTGGATACTCGGGGCGTGGACGTAGGGCAAGGAAAAAGAGTCCTTGTAACCGAACCACGATAAATACTCGTGTTGTGGTTTGATCGTTTCTTTCATTTACTTGCATGTTATATATTGAGTTTGTGCATATATCTTTGATCAAACGGAAAGTTTCAAAGCCAACTTAACAAGTATAAAAAGATTTTAATCGGTAAACTATTCAACCCCCCTTCTAGTTTTACAAAATGAATATAACAAACTTTGCAAAATGAATATAACAAACTTTGTGAGTTAAGCTTAAAAATCATAAACAAAAATAAATTTTTGAAAACTAAAAAGTAGTTTTTAGAAAATGAAGTCTATGAGTTAAAAGAAAAAGCTAAGAGATTAGAAAAGGGTAAAGATATTGACACCTCATGCAAATCATGTGAAGAACTTAAACTTGAAGTTGAGAGACTTAAAATTACTCAAAATGATCTAATCAAACAAACCACAAAGTTCAAAAAGTTCGATAAGAGCATTTCATGTGCGGATGAAATTATGAAACTTCAAAAGTCACCTTTTGATAAAACAGGTCTAGGTTTCAGGAAAGTAGAAATCATTAAGGGACAAACGAAACAAGAAAAGAACACACATGAAACAAACAAAATTGCTACAGCAGCCCGCAGACCAGACAGAACCCAAATTAGGGTTCCGCCCGTTGGCCCCGAGGGATCCGCCAGGACTGCTGCAGCAGTAACTCCATCCACATTGGATCGTTCAAAATCTGTTAAAGTTACATATAAAAATGGAACAAAACCTGCCTTTAGAACTGGAGTAGGACTTAGTAAAAGTGAATTTAGAGCTAAGACTACTCAACCAAGACCTAAGACTCCAATTCCCAAACGCCCCTTTCCAAAGAGCAACTTCAATGCTCGACCAAACTACCAACACACTTGGAATCAAAACACTCCTGGACATTACCAAAACTCAAACTACATGCCATGGAACCCTTATGCTCTATTTTCCTATTTGGAACGAATTAATGGTATGTTTAACCAAAATGGACCCATGAGAAATTGGGGACCAAATGTTTGAGTGTTTTTCATAAAATAGGTGTGCCTCAAAGTTTGTTTGGATCCGGATGAATGGATTAAAGATAGCGGTTGTTCAAGGCACATGACGGGTAATAAAAGCCTCTTCTCAACATATCACAAATGTGATGGAGGTAATGTTACGTTTGGTAGTAATGCTAAGAGCAAAATCATCGGAAAAGGTATAATCTCTCATGACTCCCTTTCTATAGATGATGTTGCTCATGCTGATAACTTAGGATTTAATCTTCTTAGTATTAGTCAACTTTGTCGTAATAAGTATAATGTCCTTTTTAGTGAAAACGGTAGTAAAATCCTTAAAAATGGTATAACCGTAGCAAAAGGTGTCCTTAAGAACAACATATACGTCATGAAGTTGGATTCAACATCTAGAGACAAACTGTGTCTTACCTCATTAGATGAATCTTCAACTTTATGGCATAGACGTTTAGGACATGCTAACATGAGACTAATCCAAAACCTCTCCTCCAAAGACTTAGTTCGAAACCTACCCAAGTTGAAATATGACCAACACTTTTGTGATGCTTGCAAAGTCGGTAAACAAGTCCATAGTAGCCATAAGGCTAAAAACATGGTGTCTACATCTAGGTGTCTAGAACTTTTGCATATGGATTTGTTTGGTCCATCCGCTATACAAAGTTATGGAGGTAACTTCTATACTTTGGTCATAGTAGATGATTACTCACGTTATACTTGGACAAAGTTTTTGAAAAGTAAAAATGAAGCTTTTGATAAATTTGAGATTCTAAGTAAGAAAATTCAAAATCAAGTAGGGTCTAATATAGTGTCTATTAGAACGGATCATGGTCGTGAATTTGATAATGAATTTCAATTTGAAAACTTCTGTGATAAAAATGGAATTACTCATAACTTTTCGGCTCCACGTACTCCTCAATCTATTGGTGTAGTAGAACGTAAAAACCGGACATTACAAGAGATGAGTAGAACAATGCTTAATGAACAAACTATTCCACAAAAGTTTTGGTGTAATGCCGTTGACACATCAACGTACATTCTTAATCGAGTCCTAATTAGACGATTTTTGAATAAAACTCCTTATGAACTTTATAGAGGTAAAAAGCCTACATTAGGATACTTTAGAGTGTTTGGGAGTAAATGCTTCATTCTTAACACCAAGGATTATCTCACCAAATTTGACCCAAAGTCTTATGAAGGTGTATTTCTTGGATATTCACAAAATAGTAAAGCTTACATTGTTTTGAACAAAGAAACCTTAAGAGTCGAGGAATCGTTAAACGTAACATTTGACGAAAGTCCACCTCCCTCTAAGACATCACCTTTGGTAGATGATGACTTAGTTGAAAGCCAAGCAATTGAATGTCAAGAAATCTTAGGTAATGACAAGGAAGATGAACTATTAAACAAAGAACTTGTCAATGTCAAAGAATCTAAAAGTCATCCATTAGACGGTGTCATAGGCAACATTAACGAAAGAACACTTAGATCAAAAGTTCAAAATGAAAGCAACTACTTTTGTTTCGTGTCAACCATTGAACCGAAAAACATTAACGAAGCCATTAAAGATGAATCTTGGGTAATTGCAATGCAAGAAGAATTAAATCAATTTGTTAGGAATGATGTATGGACATTAGTTCCTCAACCAAAGAGTCAAACAATTATTGGAACAAAATGGGTCTTTCGTAATAAAATGGATGAAAATGGAATTGTGTCTAGAAACAAAGCTAGGCTAGTAGCACAAGGATATAATCAACAAGAAGGCATTGATTACGATGAAACTTTTGCTCCGGTAGCTAGGCTCGAGTCAATTAGAATATTACTTGGTTATGCGTGTGCACATAATTTTAAACTCTTTCAAATGGACGTCAAAAGTGCATTTCTAAACGGAGTCATTAATGAAGAAGTATATGTGGCTCAACCACCGGGCTTCATCGATTTTGAAAAACCTAATTATGTTTACAAACTTAAAAAGGCTCTTTACGGACTTAAGCAAGCTCCAAAAGCATGGTATGATCGACTTAAAACATTCCTAGTTGACCATAAGTATACCATGGGCTTAGTTGATAATACTCTCTTCACTAAGAAGAAAGATTCACATATTATCATAGTTCAAATCTATGTTGATGACATTATATTCGGATCAACTTGTCAAGAATTATATGTGGATTTCTCAAAAATCATGCATGACGAGTTTGAAATGAGTATGATGGGAGAACTCAACTTTTTCTTAGGACTCCAAATCAAACAACTTGAAGATGATATCTACTTTAACCAATCTAAATATATTAAGGATATGCTTAAGAAATTTGGACTATAAGATTCGAAACCTATCAAAACTCCCATGTCCACGGAAACTAAACTCACCAAGGATGAGGAAAGTGAATCCGTAGATAGCACTAAATATAGAGGTATGATTGGTAGTCTACTTTACCTAACGGCTAGTAGACCCGACATTATGTTTAGTGTTTGTCTATGTGCTCGTTTTCAAGAAGATCCTAAAACTACCCATCTTGAAGCCGTTAAAAGGATATTTAGGTATATTAAGGGCACCACACATTTAGGTTTATGGTATCCCAAAGGAACGGGAATAGGCACCATAGTGTATGCCGACTCGGATCATGCCGGTGACTATGTCGATAGAAAAAGCACAAGTGGTATTTGTACTTTTGTTGGACATTGTCTCACCTCATGGTTCTCTAAGAAGCAAACGGCTCTTGCTATCTCAACAATGGAAGCCGAGTACGTTTCGGCCGGAAAGGCATGTCAACAAGCCCTTTGGATGAAGCAAGCTCTTGTCGACTACGGAATTCAACTCAACGACATCACAATTCTTTGTGACAACAAAGGTGCCATTGATCTTAGCAAAAACCCGGTTCAACATGCTCGTACAAAACATATTGAAATCCGTCATCATTTCCTTCGTGACAACGTCCAAAAAGGAAATATCTCAATTGAGAAAGTTTCTTCTGAAGATAACATAGCCGACATTCTCAAAAAACCTCTTAAACGTGAACCTTTCAATCTTCTTAGGCTAGGCTTAGGACTCATGGAACCTACATTGTAGTTCTGAACATTAGACAAAAATCACAAAAATCAAAACAAATCCAAAACCATTTTTCTCAGCAGGGTCGGTGGAACCCTCAACATAACGGACGGAACCCACCTCAGGGTTCCGCCGTGTCCGTCGACCTGCAGAATCATTTTCTTTGTTTATATTAATCCAAACACCCATTATCTCATACCACCACTTCCAAACTGATACTATTCACTTTACGACTCATCCACACCTACGAATTCTTGGTCCTCCATTCATTTACATTGCTAATCAATCATCATTGTAAGTATTCTAAACATGATTACAATCCTGATCTGAGTCTAGGAATTCTATTTCTTGCACAAAAATAAAAACTTGGGGTTATGCATTAACTTAAGAAATTCATGCATGAGATTAGGTAATTAATAAAACTAATCATGTTTCCCATAGTTAGGAATTGCATCTTTAATTAGTATAAACATGTTTGCTAAAACACCCCATGTCAAATCCTTTCAAAAATTTCTCACAAGTAGGACAAATATTTTTTTGTCTCACATTGAGAATACAAAATCAAAACGTTATGCTTAAAACATCACTTGCATAATGTCTCTTGAATGCTAAAGAGAATACATAATCAATATGTATTTTCGGGTACATTCAAACGAAGCTACATTGAACTAGGAGCGTTTGGGTTATCTTTTGTTTTATAACAAAACTTGCATAAAACGATTTTGAAGCATCAAAATGAGTCAAGATAACCGCACCTCCACATTGTTTTCATATAGGCACACACTAGAACTTCCACATTAGAATAGTGGTTTACGTAAACTAAAATGTGAAATTTTGTTGTTCTAGAAATCATCATGCCTCCTCTAACCCACTACGACCACAAGGACACCATTAAGTACCTACCAAAACACCACAAAACCAAAGGCCTTACCGCAAATCAAGTAAACATTTTCAAAGCCCTAGAAAAACACTATGTCCATGAGGGTAGAACCATTGACCCATCTTTCCTAGAAGGCACAAACCTTTACGCCGATTTTGCCACAATCAACTTTGAGTGTCTTTTGAATATCGACGAGCCTATTTGTCCTAGGTTCATTCTAGAGTTCTATGCATCCTCCGTCCTCTCCACGGATGACTATGGTCATATGTCTATCAACTTTAGGGTTAGCGGTCATCAATACTCCTTCACTCTTGAGGAGTTTGCTCAAATCCTAGGTGTCCCAAACCATGGTACTTGCCTCTATTCCGACTTGCACTCCCTCTCAACTCTTGACAACCTCCAAGACCGCATCCACCCTTATGACACACCCCTTGTCTCAAAAGATGTACTTCGTGACCACCTCTTTGTTAGGACCACCACCACTAGGAGAACCCGTTCGGGGAATGAGGTCGATAAGGACCCATATGGAATGGAAATGAACGAACTTAAGCCCCAATTTAAGAAATGGGAGGAAGTCCTTAGAGCAAATGTCATTAGCACAATAGGGAACCGTGACCATATCAACCTTTGCCTTTGCTACATGCTCTACTCCTTGTCCGTTAGGCAACCTTTCAACCTTGCCTACTACATGGCCAAGAGAATGGCCGACATTCCCGTGCATGACACAACGGCTATGCCATATGGAATGCTCTTGACCCGTCTCTTTAGGTTCATCTCACCCATTCCACCAACTTCAAATGGTCTTTGTCTTAACTACACTCTCATTCCACACACCTTTGTTCCACTTAGTGATAAGAGAGTTTACAAAGCCCAAGGAAAACACCCACATCCTCCTACCTCATCTTCGTCTTCCTCAATGAGCGAAGATGACAATTTGCCAAACTCTAGGATCCCTCCTCTCGAATACCTTTCTCAACTTCCGGATATTCCTAATGAGTCGGAAGAGTTCAAGCAAACAAAGGGGATGTTTAAGAATCTTGGAAGGTTCCTTGGAAAGCTCAAGAACAAGATCGACCGTCAATGAGTGCGGGTGTGTTAGGAGTGTTTGGCACAAGGTGCTATTGGAACAATTTGGTAGTTTAAACAATCTTTGTGATGTATTTGTGTGTTAGTACAATGTTTGATACACTTTGGAACATGTTTCAACTAACAATGATGCAGGGAGACAACTTTTGGCAAGTTGTCAAATTTTCAAGTTTATGATATTTTCACTAAGTATAGTGAGATTCTCGACCTCAAGGTCAAAGTCCTATGAAATGCATGTTTATGTGTCCAATTTTTGCATTACCCAACCAAAAATGCCTTATCTCTTTGATTTTAGGAGTTTTCGAAAATTTTGAAAAACGTCTCGCGGGTCAAAAACGTGGACTGCCATTTTTTTCACCCCTGGCGGATCTGGCGGTACCCAAATTTGGGTTCCGCCAGTACAATTTCTGGGAATCCCAGATTTTGCCCAACGGACCAGGCGGCACCCTCAAATGGGTTCCGCCTGTGTATTCTGAGGGTGCCGCCAGCCTCCTGCAGAATTTTAGTTTTTATTTTCACAATTTTAACATCCAAACACCAAAATCCAATCCTTTTAGGTAGAAAACTATTACTTGCAATGTGTTTAGCAAAATAGGATACTCCTTCTTCCAAAAACTTAACCAAAACCATTTCCCGCCAAAATTCAAATTCAACCATAACAACCTCAAGGACCCCTCAAACATTAAGGAAGGAACCCTTTTAAGGGATCCTTGAAATCCCTCAGATTTTTACTATCACAAATCCACCAAAACCACTAAGCATTTAGTGCAAAACTTGTCTTCTCACTTCACCATTTTCATTGGATTGACTCCCATGACATGACAACCCACAATTAGTTTTCCAAATCATTAGAAACCTCCATTTTTGTATGGACTAACATCAAATCCAAACACTCCTTTCCATAATTCATCAACACTATAAATTAAGCCATCCTCAACACCATCAAAACACACCTTCCTCAACACAACTTCTCAACCTTATAAACCATGACTAAGTCAACAAACAACTCTCAACCATCAAGACCCATCCGGAAAACCGCCCGAATTAGTGTTAAACCACTATGGTCCAATCAACCCATCAACCTAACCTCCTCATCCTCGGATGAATTTACATCACTCATAAAAAATGAACACTTTTTGAACCTTGCATCTCCATCACCATCACCCAATCAACCAAATGAGCTCACTCCACCACCAACTAAATCACCTATTGACCCAACTCCACCAAGTGCTCCAACTCAACCATCCAAAACCTCATCACCATCACCATTACCCAAAATTGAGCCAATGGAACTCTTTGGGTCTCTTCCCACATCACCACACCCATTTGTCCAAGATCTTAATGATCTTCCACCAAGACCTACACAAACACCACCTTTTGCAAATCAATCACCAAGGTCAATTCTAGACCTTGATGAGGATCTTAACCTTAACCAACCATCACAACAAGTGTACCATCCACCCACACCATTGTTGTTTCACCCCATCTACCATGACATTCATGGTCCTCTATATGGAGAACCAAACTTTGAACACCATGATCACCCAAATCCACCACACCCTCAACCTCAAACCTTTGAGTCTTTATTTCCCTCTTATGAGGATATCCAAAACATGGTTGAAAACCATCTCCATCAAGCAATGGAATTTCAAACCACATTGCTTGACTCAATACCAAACCCATCATCCACCCAAGAACCACAAACCAAAGAACCCTCAAACCAAGAAACCAAAACCAACCCATTTCAACCCACCCATCCCCATGCTTGCTCAAATTGTGAGCAAATGGGTGAAACCATCAAAACCTTGCTTCACCAATTCCAAAATGAAACCCGGTTTGCATTCCAACATGTCATTGAACGTTTGGATGCACTTTCCCACCCCAACAAATCCTAGACAACCCTTGGAGGCCGTTTGCCACAATTTAGGATTGTAGGATTTTATTTTATTTTCTTGGTTATTTTCTTAGTTTTTGGTTACTAAGTAGTAGAATAGTTAACATTTCTTGTCTTTTGACTTTTATAAGTCAAAATTTTACTTGGAATGAAATTTCCTTCTACTTACTTTTGTGCATTGTTGGTTGATCAATGTTGTGTTGTCATTGTGGTTGCAATGTGTGTGGTAACTACAAGCTTGACTATATATATCACCAACTAACCATTTTTTTTGTAGGTCTCAAAATCCATGTTTCCCATATTGGTACTCCGTTTAGGGGGAGTATCGACCAAGGGGGAGCATGGCGATTATTCCGCTTCGCTACTCTACTTTTTGTTTCGACAAAAAGGGGGAGAAATATATTGAACTTTCAATACTTAATATGATTTTCATAAATTAAGTAAAACAAGGTTAATATAATTTTTTTTAAGTCTTGAAAACCAAGATTTTGCATGTTACTTAAAAACAAAGTTTATGTTTTGTCATCAACAAAAAGGGGGAGATTGTTAATACAAATATCGCCTAAAAACGTTATTTATATTTTACGATCTTCGCTAAGTTTTGTTAACAACAAAATGTAAACCTTTGTTTCTAAGTAAAACATAATCTTACTTTTTAAGACTTGCATAAACTAGACTTTTGCTACATTTTACATTTCATAAAACACAACACAAGTTTATTTCTTAAATTAGAAATTGTCACATCACATTTATGGCAAGTTTTGTCACTATGTATTTATGGAAAGAAATGTGTTTGACTAACTTTGTTGTTGCTTGCAAGCTTTGTATTTGACTTGTTTTTAAGTGATGTGACATTGTTTGGTTGCTAGGATTTATGAGACAAGACCTTGTTTGGTTTGAAGAGTTATTGCATAAACCTACTGCAGACCCGGAGGTACCCTGGGAGTACACGGGCGGAACCCATCTGAGGGTTCCGCCTGATCCGCCAAGCATGCAGAATGTTGTGCTATAAATACCAAGCCATAACTTGATTTTTGGCTAACCTCTTGAGATCATATTTTACACACACACTCATCTTTTCTTCTAACCTCTTAACATTGTAAATGTGAAGTTTCCTTTTGTAGCAAAGAAGCTCACAAGGTCGTCAAAAGTTACAAGTTTCCAACACAACGTTGCAAGACTTGTTAGCTTAGTATTGTGTAAATTCTTGTTGTTTACACGTCAATTGTTTGTGTATATTCTGTAGTGAGTGGTTAGTATTTTAGTCCTCAAAATACAAAGAGTGTTGGGAGTTGTTGTACCCTAGTAAAAGAACTAAACGAGAGTGGTTGTGCCCTTGTAAAAGAACTCGACATCTAGCTTTGTGTCGGTAAAAGTATAAGCGACGTGTAAGTTTTCTCCGCCGGTGAAAGGAGCTTGTTGACTAGTGAAAGAAACTCTCGAGTTGGATACTCGGGGCGTGGACGTAGGGCAAGGAAAAAGAGTCCTTGTAGCCGAACCACGATAAATACTCGTGTTGTGGTTTGATCGTTTCTTTCATTTACTTGCATATTATATATTGAGTTTGTGCATATATCTTTGATCAAACGGAAAGTTTCAAAGCCAACTTAACAAGTATAAAAAGATTTTAATCGGTAAACTATTCAACCCCCTTCTAGTTTTCCACATTTTCGTTTCTAACTTTAAGCATCTTACTTAAAGGAAGAACTTGTTTACAATCCACCCCAAAATGTACACCCAAATCGCCTTAGCCTTCCTTGTATGCACTCATATTTAGTGCATTAGTGCATTATTGTTACATGTTTAAACCCTTAGTTAATTGTTTAATTGATTACATAGTTGCTAAGTCGAGTCATATCTTGTACATATTGTTTTGGAATGATTGAGACCAATGGGTAAAGTACTAGTGTTGTGGAGTAATGAGGATGAACGTCATTTATTACCCATATATGCATTAATATTCTAAAGTACTCCAAGTGTTTTGATTTTCTTAATTCGAGTCTTTATTTTTAATTATGTAAAAGCTCAAGTGTAGCGAGGAAACGAGCTCCCTTTGATGTATTCTTTTGGATGGTAGAGTAAAAGTGTATGCAAAAAAAAATGAAAAAAATAGAAAAAGAAAAGAGAAAAACATACGGGCTACCATCCGTTTCTTTTATTTATATTTTAGTCAATATAGTGTCATGAAAAATCCGAAAAGAGTCGTAGTTAGTTCAAGTTGAGTCGAGTCTTGGCTTAGCAACGCCTCATTGTACATGTAGTTAACTAATACAATTGACTTGCCACCAGTAAAATATCCCTTATCCAACAAACCGTGTTTTCCATACCCTTACACCTAACGTTATAACCCTTTAAAAGACCTCTTTGATAGTTTATCCTATGTGCTTTCCCAAGCCTATAGTAATCTATTTGTTATGACAAGTAGTGAGTGATATTTTTCCATTTTCATTTGTGATATATAAACTTATAACACCCGAGAGAAGAGAGTATCCAAACACTAAATGTGAGGTGCTAGTGTATAATTTTCGTGCTTGTTTCGACTAAGGTAGAATGATTATTTGTTGTAATTACTTTTATATTAATGTTAAATGACCCCTAACTTATATTTTAATTGATATAAAAGCTCATTTGCTTGAGGACAAGTAAATCCCAAGTGTAGGGATATTTGATAAGAATTTATTTGATGCGTTTTTAGGAGGTCATTTAATCCCTAAGTCGTGATTTTATGATCAACTGCCTCAAATCGTTTCTTTTCTCACTTTAGGTACTTGGGGCATGATTTCTGGAATATGAATCATTTTGGAGCATTTTGGACGTTTATAGGCTCAAGAATGAAGAAAACAAGGAAATCAAGAAAAGTCAGGATTTACACCTGACGGTGTCAGGCTTGGATACTGACGCCATCACTTGAAGAATGGAACTGGTGAACTTTTACACCTGATGGTATTAAGGAGAAATAGATACTCATAGAGTTGGGGAAGGCTGTGCACACACCCACGACTGGTATTAAAAAATACAGCCCTTCAACAAAATAATTGCACTGTAACACTCAACTAACCAACAAGAGATAACTAGGGAGTAAGGAAATCTAAGTAAACCTGTTTGTCTCACATAAGTAGTCCACCACATTTAGTTTTCTTGCTATTTTTTTATTTTATTGTTTTTAGTTTAATTTGTAGTTTTAAGTTAGTTGACTAGGAACTAATTATAAAATATAAAAATACCAAAAAGAATCACCCCTTACCTTTAGACCTAGTTGACCCACACTTCAATCCTAACGACCATATTCCTCTAGAGAATGATCAATCCTCTGGACCTATCATATACTACACTACAACGGTCAGGTACACTGCCTAAAAGATTGCAAGCTTCTCAAGACCTCTTGAGAAGTAAAACCTTTTGTGGGTGTAAAATCCCGCATCAGTAGGTTAAGTTGAAATTAGTCAAATTGAAAATATGGTTGTATTGCCAACTTTATGGTTGTTATTTGATTAACAAGTTAACGTCTTTATATACACTAGGCGAGTATCCGTGCATAGCAACGAGATTTTCTAACGGTAAACTGTTATAGTTGCGATATTGTGGGTAAATGTTTCGTATAATGTTTAAACATAAAACGTAAAATAATCAAACTATAATTGATAGAAGATTGTAACATGTGATCATTCAACTCAAATAAAATTTATTAAAATGTATCAAAGAACATGTAAAATCATTTGTGAAACTGAAAATAAATATTACATCAATTATGAAAATAACTAACAATGCATGTTATACATCACATAAAACTTCTTGGTACACGTCATTTGAGGTGTAAACTCCTTCTTAACCGAACTCTTGGACAAGGTTCACTAATACCTTTGTAGTTGTACGTGACATCCCTCTACACAATGCAACATAAAGCTGGTCATGCAAGAAAACAGAGTCCGACAAATAGACACCCACAATTGTAATTGTTTTGCCCTTAGCTTTATTGATAGTTATCTCAAAGTAAAGACGCACAAGAACTGTTTTTTCTTTAATTTGAAAGGGAACATGTCTTTTTCAGATAGTGGTTATAAATTAAAGATGTGAATGACTCTTTGGAAACTATTAATGTTAGAGTTAAATAAAGAAGTCTCGTCTTTTGATTTAGTACATTAAAGACATGACGGTAATGTTCAGAAGGATTTTATCAGCATATAACTTGAGTAGAAAAAAAATTGCCACCCAAATCATCTTTGTCTTTCTATCTTATATACCAAACGAAAAAATAAATAAATAAATAAATAAAAATCACTTTATCATATGGGATTAACACAATTCAGATAGACGGAACCTTTTCAACAAAAATTAAAGCAACATTAATGCAAGATTTAAAAACTTGCCATGTTTTTTAAGGCAACATTTAAAAAAAAAAAAAAAAAAAAAAAAAAAAAAAAAAATTGAAGTGGGAAATTGAAGTTTTAAAAGGGTCTTATAGATATTAAACGTTACTTGTAACCATCGGTAAATTGTCACTTGTATTAATATTCTAACGAGAGAATACTTATCCATTTTCCACGTATAATTTTTTTTTTCTTTAAGATTAAACATTATCAGTTTATCTTATCACCACAACCAACTAATGTGACGTGACTCGCACCTTGATAAAATGCTCACACGTGAACCGACACCAATATGCCTAATGTTTATTTTTAACATTCCCTATATGTCAAGTATAAAAGATTACAAAACTAAATTACCACAGTACGTTTTTTCATTAACGTACGAATATAAAACGTTTAACCAAAACTTTACTTCCCGCTATAAAGCCTAACTTGCAAATTCTATGATCACAAAGCCTAGTCACTATATACATTATATTTATGAAATATCAATGTACAAGTTTTACAAGCATATGTACAAGTTCTTAATGCATGAATACTAAACATTAATATAAAACTCATTATAAACCTAAGTGTACACATTTTAAAATATGTAATACAAGGTCTTTGAGCACAAGTTCTAATCTTAGATTTCTTTTATCATTCCAACATAAAAGTACAAGTTTCTAAACTTAAGGTACAAGTACCTAATGCACAAATACTAAAAAGTATACTTTTATGCCTCAACATTTAGAAAAAAAAAAAAAAAAAAAAAAAAAAAAAAAAAAAAAAAAAAAAAAAACCTAAACTAAGTATCATGAAAACTAACTAGGGACTCCAGCTAAGTTACTTGCACATCCTAACCAAGGTACAACATCAACAAGCTCAAGGTACAAGTACCTTGAGCCATATTTGATCCACCTTGCACCCTTTAGTTTGAATTGAACTAAACTCCAACTAAGCAAGCCTAATCTAGTTACATTGTAACTAAAACTTACTCAAGAAGCTTTCTAAACCTCATCATGTCATCCTACAACTTGTCTACACCATTTTCAAATTCTAGTCAATTATAACAAGCTCATCACATGCAAGGACTTTCCATAACCTTCTAACCCGTCGAACCTAGACACAAATTGTCATCTCAACTCCAACACACCATGTTACTAGTTTACTTGTGTCCCATGAACTCTAGACAATCCTCACCAAGTGGCCAATGTCATTAAATGCTAACCCTAATCACTTCTCTACATAAATCTAAACCCTCCCCTTCATTTTACTCACACCATTCGAAAATCACCAAACAACTCACACACTCATAAACATTCTGATCTAGGGTCACTAGTAGAAGCCAAGAAGGAGTTTAGAAGAGCCTTGGAAGAGGAGGAAGCTTAGTTTCCATTTCCCAAGTCTTTTTGCCGAAAACCTAATTTTAACCAAATTCACTTCAAGTAAGTACTCTAGCTCCATTCAAGTTCTTTTTTTTTGTTAATTCTAAATACACATAAACTTACTACTAAACAAGTCCTAATAACAAGCCAGGGTCAAAACTTATATTTTCTTTTCTTTTTCTTTTCTGTCGAGCACAAAACAAACACCCTCTATGTTATACTCTAAATTCTATGAGCATATCTAAACTTAACAATCAGTTAGGAGAAATAAAAACGAGAATCTAGGCTTTTTAATCACCCAAAACGAGTACACAAGTCAAAAGATACGGCCAAATGAAATTATCAAAAATCTTGTCGGAAAGCTGTCAAGTTACTGTAACAGAAACACAAAACACGCAAAATGAGCCATTTCTATTCTGATTCATCAAAAAGTTAAACCACGAAAGTTGTCCGGAACGACGTTTTCTTCAAAAACTCTAGAGCACGAGTCCTAAAAACGCAAGACATTAGCTATAGATGCGGACTGTTTTTAAATCCGAGACTTGAATTTCCAAAAATCTTTTCTTAAACGACCTATTTCCCGAACTTGATAATTTACCAAACCTAACAAACTTCACTATTAACTTATAAGAGTCATAAAAATATTGCAAGGCCCCGTTTATATTTGACCTCCTTTTGGGCTTGTCGCTCACTAAAACTCAAACTATTTATTTCTTTTATTAAGAAAACGACCCAACCCCTCCACTTTGGACAATTATTGCAAGCAAACCACACAAGCTTAGGAACTCTAGTTTGCACCATTAGATAGATCATCTGGCAGATATTTGAAAGGATCAAGAACGTTGTAGAAACCTCGTAAGGCCTCGTCTAAAACTGAGCTTGTTTTTGTCTCATTGACACAAACCAAACGTACCCTTTTAATTGTTTCTTTGAAAACTATATCGTAATTTTTGTAATTATTGAAAGATGGAGTTTTCTTGAGCCAAAATTTGTAAATACTTCAAAGTGATAAGTACAAGGGCTGTTTTTGCCAATAATCCATAGTTGAGGGTACAAAGTGTCATTTTTGAAACTGCAAGGGTAAAACTTGTCATTCTATTAAAGTTGAATGGTATAAATTGTCATATTATGGAAATTGAGGGATATAAGTTGTCCTTTATAAAAGTTCAAGGGTATAAACCGTCAATACTTGAAACTTCAAGGGTACAAAGTGTAACATTATATATATTATCTCGTGGATATATTTTAATACGTAACGATTTGGGATTTCGATAATACTTATATAAGAAATATACTTAACAATAAAACGACTCCGGATTTTGATAAAACTTATATATGAAATATATCTATATCGTTAAATGATCAAATGAAATCTAAAAAGGAAAATATGATAAATATTATCATCCTCCAATTTTTGAAGGAACTTCATGTTGTATTGTTCAACACTCAACGATCGACAAAACACTTACAAAACAAATATTAAAATCACGTATATTTGTATACGAATACTGAAACTTGACATATTGACCCAGGATACGTGTCAGAGCAGTTTATTCGCAATACTTGATTTGTTTTCCATCCAGACTATTGTATCACCAAGGTGAGTTCATAGTCCCACTTTTATATGTTTTTCAAACTTGTGGGGAGATACATGCTACAAACCGAACACAAGTATTTTTCTGTATGCTATCTTGATCTGGTATTGCCTAAGTTAGCTTTGTTGCCACTAAAAGACCCTCATATCATGAGCCATTAATCACTTACGAGTGAATGCGAATATGGTGAATAGATCTATCGGCAGTTGACGCCCCATTTGTGTTGCTGGATAAGTGAACAAATGCATTATATTTGAAAACTAAATAGGAAGTTTGCAAGCTCCTACTCGAGGGCATTATTACTTACATTATTATTATAATGTTAGTAACTTACATTACAGTTCATTACTATGATGTCCCACTGTTAAGGTTTGCGTGTCATGAGACTTAGGGCAATATGCTGTGCTGCAATACTATTGTTTTACAACTATTTAACTTGTGTTCAAACTACTACTTATTTATAAACACTATGGATTCACTCAACCTTTGTGTTGACGCTTTTAGCATGTTTATCTCAGGTCCATAATGAACAGGGATGGCACGGAGGGGCACGGATACTTCTTGAAGGCTAAAATCTAATTATCATTCAAAAATTATTTAACAAACTATAAAACTACTGAGACCTCATTTTGTAAACTCTGATAATTGAATAATAAATATTTCAAAACAGCTAATTTAGAGACCGTTTTCTATTATAATAACTGTTATGCCGTCGAGTAACACCCAGCTTTAATTCCGTTGCGTAACCCAAATTTGGGGGTGTTACATTACTTAATTTTAAAAATTTTAAGTTTAAGCAAAATTATGTGTGCATTATATATTATATGTAGTAGAAAAAGATTGGTCATGTCTAACAACAACCATTGAGCTAAGATTGAGTTTATGAAATAAGAGCAAAATTATTTTTACCAACATTAAGGTGGTAAAATGTCCAAAAGTGTTTATCAGCAGTAATTTTTAGTTGATAATTGTATTGTATGTATGAATTATAATTGACAGGGTTCTAAAAAGAGTGTTATGGCAGCCCTAAGGTGTAAGGCGTGACCTTTATATTACGCAATAGACCAAAGGGTCGACTTTAAGCGTGACATGAGATAAGGCATTTTTTTTTTTTTTTTTTTTTTTAAATTTAACTCTAATAGAAAAGGGTTTTTTTTTATAAATAAATAAAGAAGATTACATGTAAGAATGTTTTCTTGACTTAATTCATTATGTATCACTTTTTATAAACTCGATATATATATATATATATATATATATATATATATATATATATATATATATATATATATATATATATATATTTGGGTTAAAATAAAAAGTGTGTTATAATAAAAAGTGTAGGAAGCCACCACATGCTGCCATGTGTCCCCCTTAGTCCCCTCCTTTTTTTATGCTTGCAAGGGTATTTTTGTCAATTCCCAAAACAAATAGGGTATATAATCTCTTTTTTTTGCTCATTCATCTCTCTTCTCCTTCCCCACCGTTTTCTCCCTACGCTTTTCTCTCTGTTTTCCCACCATCATATTCCACCATTCCACCACCGTTTCCCACCATTCCTCACCATTCCCCACCGTTTCCCACCATTCCCCACCGTTTCCCACCATTCCCCATCGTTTTCCACCATTCCCCACCGTTTCCCACCGTATTCCCACCGTTTCCCACCGTTTATCTCCGTTGTTGAAGATGAGTATTCAATCATCAACCATTGAATCCTCAGTTTCTGTTAATAATGGAAGTAATTCATCCTCAGTTTCTGATAGTAAGATTCCTATTAAAGCTTTTTTCTATTGATTGCTACTTAATAGTGTTTGATGCAGTATATATTAGAATGTAGTGTTTTGATTTTTAATTTTTTGATTTTTAGTTTGAAAGTTTGTATTTCATTAATCAAAATTTTTTTAGTTCAAATTGTTTTCAAATAGATTAAATTGATATATGTGTGATGTTCTAGATTATATATTTTGATGCACTAGTTCTGATGTTAAGCATAGTTTATAGTTTATAGGTACATTTTTTTGATCAGATATTAAATTTCATCATTTTGATATTTTATAATTGTGATGCAGTAGAAATAATTCTATGATGCACTTATTCATAGTTTATAATTGTGATGCAGTAGAAATAATTCTATGATGCACTTATTCATTTTATTGTACTTTTCAAAATTGTACAATAAAATTGTACTCAAATAGATTAAATTGATATATGTGTGATGTACTTGATTTTATAATTTGATGCACTAGTTCTAATGTTTTTTTTTTTCAGTTTTGTTAAGCATAGTTTAAAATCTGAGCAATGATTTTTTATATGTTATGCAATATATTTAAAACTGTGATGCAATCCTTTCAGATGTTGAGGTCGAAAGTGTTCGAGTTAGAGATCACATTGGTTATTATATTTGTGACGATAATGGCAATAGGACATGGTATCCTGATTGCGGCGAAAAACCTATAAAAGGTTGTCAGTTTGTTTCAATTGATCAGGCTTATAGTTTCTACGTAGCTTATGGTAAAAAAGGCGGTTTTGATATTAGGAAAGGTGGACAGTACCAGGCTGCAGGTACAAAAGAGACAACTATAAAATACTTCTATTGCTCAAGAGAAGGGTTACCTTTGAAAGGGAAATCTGTAGATGAAAATTCAAATGCCAATATCTCTGAAGAAGGTGAATCCAGTAATGGTTCTATTAAGTTTGGCGAGTTTAAGAATAAGCAAAAAAGGAGGAAGGCTTCTTTTAGATGTGGCTGTTTAGCCTCACTTACTCTTAAGAAATTTGGAAATGTTTATGAAGTTACTAATTTTGAAGACGGACATAACCATCCTCTCGTAGCAGAAAAGGATATGATTTTTATGAAGAATTCTAGGAATATGGGATATACAAAGCAACATTTTCTTTACCAAGTTTCGAATGCAAATTTTGGTCCTGCAATCGGTTTTAGGTTATTGAAACAGTTGTATGGTGGCTTTGATAGAGTTGGTGTTACAAAGAGTGACTGTAAGAACAATAAGAAAAAAATTAGTGTTTTTATTGGAGACCGAGATGCTCAAATGGCTGTTGAAAAGCTGCTTAGTCGAAAGCTTCATTCACCTGACTTTTATGTCAATTATTATAAAGGTGATTCACTTATTCGTTACATTACACTTATAATCTCTAGTGCATCATAGTTATAATATTTAGTGCATCACATTATTATTATTATTATTATTATTATTATTATTATTATTATTATTATTATTATTATTATTATTATTATTATTATTATTATTATTATTATTATTATTATTATTATTATTTGTTTTAGGTGATGACGATCGGTTGGTTGGTCTTTTTTGGGCTGATGAAGAAGCTATTAGTGACTACCAAACATTTGGTGATATAGTATCCTTTGATGCGACATTTCGTTCTAACAAGTACATTTTGTTCCGTATTCTGGATTTTTTTTTTTTACTGTTTTATTTGTTATTGACTTATATATACTGTTTTTATATGTTATAAAATGTAGGTATCAAATGGTATTTGTTCCTTTTACGGGTATCAACCATCATAATCGTTGTCTTACATTTGCTTCCGGGTTGCTTGCTGATGAGTCTGCCGGAGCGTACATATGGTTACTTACTGAATTCAAAAATGCTTTTGGGAATGATCCAAATGTTGTTATTACAGATCAAGATCCATCAATGAAGATAGCTATAGAAGAATGCTTCCCGAATTCAAGGCATCGACTGTGTATGTGGCATATTATGCAGAAATTGAGTACGAAGGTATTTCTTTATAGTACTTATGCCTATGATGCAGTAGCTTATATTAGATGATGCAGTTAATTTTTCTTATCCATTCATACTAAAAAGATTTTTATATTTTGAAAACCGTTGATGTATTAATTTTTTTCAAATTGATGCAATTTTATTTATTACATAAACTGATGCAGTAAAATAATTTATATCCATTCCCATTCTTATTATATTAACAATTTTCTGTTTTTCCAGGTTGGTTCTGATATATTTAGTGGGCCTTATTTTAAAAAGCGCATATGCGATATTGTTTGGACCGACCAGATTTCACCTGAAGTATTTGAGAAAGAGTGGGAGAGAATGATAAATGATTTTGATCTTGTTGATAATAAATGGTTAGGTGAAATGTTTGTAATGAGAGAGAGATGGATACCAGCGTATTTGCGTGATGTTCATATGGCAGGGCTAATGCGTACCACTTCAAGATCCGAAAGTGAGAACCATTTTTTTGGTAAATGGACCAGCCCCCATCTTTCCCTTGTTGAATTCTTAAGCCACCACGACACTGCTATCGAGTATCAGAGGTACATTGAGCGTAAGAATGACCATGATTCAAGGTATAGATCTCCAGAATTCAAAACAGACCTTCTGATGGAACAAGACGCATCTAACCTATATACATGAACTATATTCTTTGATGTGCAAGATGAGATGCTTGCTTCTTATAAGTTCTGTATTGCATTGAACGTTGTTCAAAGTGAGAGTATGGAAAAATATTCAGTTCGTGATTCCCAGTTTGAGAAGAGAGAGCTCGTTGACAATGTTTATCAGGTATCATATTTTACTGCATCACTTTTTTATATCCACTGCATCATAGTTATAAATCTAGTGCATCATAGTTTGTATATATTGCATCATAGTTATACATCTAGTGCATCATAGGTTTTATTAATTTTTCAATTTTTTTTTTTTGTAGGTTGAATTTTGTAAGTCTGAGATGAAACTTCATTGTAGCTGTAATCGGTACGAGTATTATGGCCTGTTATGTCGCCATTGTTTCTATGTTCTAAGGATGAACAATGTAGAGGAGTTTCCCCGAAACTACTTAGAGAAACGGTGGTTAAAGAACGTGAAACCTTCAAAATTAGCTCTTCCCAGAATTAGTAGTGCATCAGATGCAGTAAGGAATGAAGTTTTGGAATTATATGATATTTTTGAATCTACTGTTGATCGTTTGGTACATGACTTAAGCAAGTTAGATATCTACAAAGAGAAGATGCAAGAGTTATTGAATCAAGCTGTTAGTGATATTCCGACAGTTCCGAAAATGAATGGGAAAGCTGTTATTGGTTCAATGCTTGGTGTTAAAGAGTCTGAAGAAAAAACAATGAACAATCCATTGAAGAGTAAAACTAAAGGAACCGGTGTCTTTTCAAGAATGAAGCCAAGAGTCGAAGTATCTGCTGAAGAACTGTCAAAGAGAAGGGCATGTGGGGTATGTGGAGAGAAGGAAGGACACAATTCCAGGACTTGTCAACAGGCTCGACCATCGAAGAAACCAAAGCAACAAGATACAACAAAAAGAGCTGGTTTGAGAGAATCTACGCGCAAAAAATGAACATTTTTTCTATATTTTTTTTTTTACGAATAAAAAAATGATTCACTTGTAAACATTCTACATTTTTCCTTTTTTTTACCCATAAAAAACTCAATTCAATTGTAAAGAAAGAAAGGTGCATCATACAGTTTTAATGGAAGATTGGCTTAGTTTTCTCAACATGCTATTATTGTCTTAGTACATCAGTATGAATGATCTATTTGATGCAGTAACAAGTATACATTGATGCAGTAATGATAATGAACCGTAATGCAGTAACAAGTATATATTGATTCAGTAATTATAATGAACTATAATGCAGTAACAATTATATATTGATGCAATAATTATAAAACAGAAACCATAAATAAAAGTAATAAAAAACACTGATCATTAAGCTGTTAATTTTGTTCAATCATTAACCATATGTAACCATAGAAACATTGTCTAAATTCCAAAGTACAATTCATTCACTGATCACTAACCAAATATAACCATAGAAACATTGTCTAAAATATATCCAAAAGATTTCAGTTTTTAAGTAATCCAACACTAACTTCCCAACACTGATCTAAAATATATCCAGCGCTAACTTCCCAACACTGATCTATTCAAGAGTCTTGATTAGAGTGTCGTTAAACATCTTCATCAAGTTTGCATCAACTTTAACATCAACATGAGTTAAGATCTTTGATTTCTTTCCTTGTTTCTTGCAAAAAGCTTCTGCTTCTTTCATCAATTTCTTCTTTTGGTCATTAAGATCTTTTAGTACAATCTTTGCCAGGTACTTTGCGCGAAGCATCTTTACTTGTTGTTTCAGATGTACCCCTTCATCTTGTAGTTCAAACAAAAATACACCTTCCCCGAGATAGATTTCCATGTGCCTCATGACAAAGATTCCACAGTCAGTAGCATTGTAAGTTGTCTTCCACTTTAATGGCACCATTTTTGGGATCGACAACCATATCTCAGCAACCTTTGGATGCTTTATCCTTTCAAGGTAATTGACAAATGTATCAATCTGTGAAAAATAATAAGATTTTGTTAAATTAATTTTATTTATTTTATTACCCTGTGATGCACTAGATATTGAACTTAGATGTGCTAGAAGTTTAACTGTTTGCATATTTGTTAAAACTTATAAAATATGATGTACTAGATTTTTAACTTTTATGTTGAACTTAGATGTACTAATTTTTTAACTGTTTGCATATTTGTAAACTTTTTACTGCATCATAGTGTTATATGTACTAAATATAACACTATGATGCAGTAAAAAGTTTACAATGTAGTAAATATGACAAAAGTTTTTACTGCATCATAGTTTTATATGTACTAAATATGACAAAAGTTTAACTTATATGCACTAAATATAACACTATGATGCAGTAAAAAGTTTACAATGTAGTAAATAATTCATTTTCATGCAGTAAAAAACATTCTTTTTATTTTTAGGTATACTGACCAGAGATTGTGCATACTTCCCATATCGAACTGAGATATCTTCAATGCCATTGTCCACGTTGTCAAGTATGTCGATATTACCATTCTTCATATTAAAGCATATGAGATAGTAATGATTCGACCCACTTTCAGTGATCTTAATGCAAGGAAAGAATATCTGCAGATATTTTTACGCTTAGTCATCATTGGAATTAATTATAAAAATTAAATTATTGGAACTCATAATAATAAATCAATTTATTTTACTTACCAAACCAACATCATTAATATCTTTCACTCCTGAATTTTTCAAAACACAGTTAAGATTATCTTCAAATGTCTTTCTTCTTCTCTCCAATTCCTTTCCTTCTTCAAAATCCACCATACGATGCGGCTGTTTTTGTAAATAAGAAACGTTTTATAAGCATAAATATGTTACATCTTAATTTTAGCTATATTATATAGTTGAATTACGCACCAGCATTAACGTAGTACAATAAACACTTCTCTTCTGTGAAATGTCATCTCTGAATTGCTCCTCATAGTTTAGTATTTTGCTCCATAAATCTATGACAGGTGCAGCAACTTCAACTTCAGGGTATAGGCTTAAGAAAAAGACACCCTCTATTTGCAATCCATTCGATTCAAATACAATTTCACTGCACATTTAAGATTCTATAAAATTTTAGTATTGATGCAGTGTAATATACATTATAATGCAGTAAAGTAAAAAAACAGATGCAATGACATATAACTATTGATGCAGTATCTTGTGAATAGTGATGCAGTAACATATTACCTTTCAGGACAGCTGTCACTCCACATGTACTCAACAAGTTTCATATCTGCTTCATTCCATTTTTTAAAGATATGAACTTTCCTATCATAGTATGGCGACTTCATTGCATTAGAGGGCTTTACTATACGCTTTTCCTTCAATTTATCATCCTCTTTATCCTCTACCACAGCTTTTGCGCCTCTCTTTTGGACTCTTTTAGGTTTTTGTGTATTCTCTTGAACTGTTTTAGGCTCTGCTTTTTTCGATGGAGCTTTTTGAGGTTTGACCATTTCCTTTTTTGTTTTTTCCTTTTTACCCCTTCCCTTTTTTACCGGTTCCTCATTGGTTGCTACCTTTTTTGCCCATTTAACCGGTTGCTTTTTGGTTGCTGCAGCAACTTCTTTTTCCTTTTCTATTTTCTCAAATGGAATATAACTTACAGGCGCAACAGAACTCACTGGAATCGCATTAATCACATGAACAGCTGATTCTTTTGCCGCAACAACAGTTGTCTTTTTTGCTTCATTTGAATTACCATCCTTCTCAACGTCATACTTTCCAGAACTGTTTCTTTTTAGCTTTAACTTGGTACTATGGTATGGCTGAGTCGCAATTGCTGCTTTTGTTGCAGTGGCACTTGGTGCATCAGAAGTGGCACTTGGTGCATCACCAGCATTGGCACTTGGTGCATCAGCATTTGAACCTGGTGCATCAGGAATGGCACTTGGTGCATCAGCATTAGCACTTGGTTCATCAGGAATGGCACTTGGTGCATCAACATTAGCACTTGATTTATCATGAATGACACTTGGTGCATCAGCAGCTAACTGTTTTGCTTCATCTGTTATACCGGTTGACAGAAATGGCAGTTTTACTATTTGGTCAACCATCTCAGTTTCATTCAAAGTTTCTTTGTCTTTAATTGCCCAACTTAGCTAAGATAGTGTAACATCTTCATCATCCAGTTTTCTTCTTTTGTTATTACTTGAAAATGTATTTTCCGTGAGATTCGGTTCCTGAGATTCGGGCAACTGTACAATATCTTCAAGGTAATCAAACTGCATCTCTTGTGATTGATTTTCATTCTCATTTGTTGATTGAGATAAGCCTTGAATTGAATTTAAATCAATATCAAATGGAACTATAGCATTGTATTTTGTTGCTACTAAATCTTGTCCCGAAACTTCACGGTTGGTCCCAAATATATCATCCTTCTTTTCCTTATTACTCACTTTTTCCAGAAAGTATTTCATATCAATCAAATCATGACTTTCATTGAAAGATGTCTTTTTGTTTCGTGACTCATTCAAATCATCTTTAATCCCATCTTTATTTATGCCTTTGTCCCCATCATTTCCACCATCTTCTTTATTCTGATCACCCATTTGTTCATTCTGATTTTTTGCAACATCAACATTCTCCCAACAATTTCCATCATTTTCATAATCATTTGTTGCATCATCACCATTTTTATGACCATGTTCATTATAAGATTCAGCAAACAAATCCTTCCTAATTTCAACCAGTTTTTTCAACTCTTCATCCTCAGGGTTTATTCTTGAAGCTATCATCAACTTGTAATCAATATCCAGCATCAACTGATTACACAACACCATATTGTCTCTTATAATTCCCTTCATTTCCTAAACATTTAAAAGAAACAAAATTAGCTTACTGCATTACAGTGTTTTTATTATTTTATAAATTAAATGTACTGCTTCAAAGTTAAAAATCTAGTACATCTAATTTCAAAATCTAGTGCATCACAGTTAAACTTCTAGTACATCTAAGTTCATAATCTAGTGCATCACAGTTAAACTTCTAGTACATCTAAGTTCAATATCTAGTGCATCACAGTTAAACTTCTAGTACATCTTTCAATATCTAGTGCATCACATAATATAATACTTTTTAATTAATAATACCTCAAAAGAATTTGATCTGAACTCTTTACTTGCTTCTTCCATATCAATTGTTCCATAAAGTCCATATTTAAGATCAATTTTAGGAGTCTGCAGTTGATATGCAATGTTTCCTTCTTCGTCCCCTGTTAGTACATAAAAATAGAATTAAATTAAAAATAAACAAGTTTTTCAAAAAGTTTCTCTTTTTAAAAATATTTAATATTTTTATATATTATACCTGCTACACTCTTCTTTTGTTTTTTACCCAATTTCTTCTTTTTCATTGGTCCTTCAATCATTTTCATCGGTGGTTCAATCACCTCAACACCTTCCGCAATTGGTAGACATCCAAAACCCAATGCGAGTTCTTCTTTTTGTCTTTCTAACAAAAGTTTTGAACTCCATGCCTTGAACGCTGGTACTGTTTTCTCCACTTTGACAGTCTCAGATGTCGTTGAATTAACATATATGATCTGCAACAAATAAATTTGTATTAAAAAATAATCTTAATTTTTATTGTATGTGAGTGAATATTAGTGCATCAAATATCTATATATACTGCATCATACTTTTTCTAGTGGATCACATATTATTAGTGCATCACATATCTATATATACTCTCTTATCATATTATTTTGAATCAGACAATCGTATTTTTTATATCTAATGCATCCCTGTTTCAAATTGTACTGCATCACATATATATATATATATATATATATATATATATATATATATATATATATATATATATATATATATATATATATATATATATATATATATATATATACTGCATCATACTTTTTCTAATTAGTGCATCACAATGTAAGAAAAGATAGAAAACTTACAACAAGCAAAAGTAATGGTCCACTGAAAAATTTGTATGGCTGATATCCGGAACACTCCTTGACCATACACTCTACAACGTACGAGCACCAATCCATACGAGACACGTTATCAGTAGAGAGAATTGGTATAATTCTCTCATTTACCTCCCCATCTTTGTTTCCTTGGCCAAATATGGAGAAGAACAGTACAAGGAAAGCAACCCGAAACTCCCAATCCACTTCAGTTAGACTGCACAAATGTTCCTCCAACTTTGATATATAAATTTTTTTTTAACAACAATACTTTCCATTATTTCTCTCCATTTTGCAGTAGTCTCCTCATAAAGATTTTTCTCTGCAAGTGCTTCAACTTTCATATCACCCATTGGGATTCCGAGCATATCCCTAACCAATTCTCGAGTAATTTTTATTTTTCTTCCATCATTCATTGTAATCGAGCAGGTTTCTGAATCGAAATTTCTAACCACCCACAACCCTAATTCGGATGGTATAGAATAAAAATTGAAGTTATTATGAAACTCGCCAAATCCCATCTTTCTTAATTCCTCCACCTGTTGACTTCTTAAATTCTCTAGAACCTTCTTCAGATTTCTTGGTGACATTCTTATTTTGATAGATTTGGGTTCATTAATTCTAACTTCCTGTTTTAAACCTTCGTCTTCACATTTAACTTTTTCCTTTTTAACTTTCTTCTTTCTTACAAGAGCCATTTTTGAATACGAGTCTTCAAAATCTGATTCAGAATCCATTTCTATTGCATGTCTTTTACCCTTTCTTTTCTTTTCACTTGTACTGCATTCAGTAACAGAAATGGTTTTCTTCTTCTTCAATTTTGGTGCAGAATATTCAACAATCTTTCCGGCTGCATTTTTCTTCTTTTTTGCAGCATGTTCAAAAACAAGGCTACGAAGTAGTTCATTCCATTTTTCTTTAGCAGCCTCTTTAAAAGCTGCTATTTTAACAGAATCTTCTTCGTCTGATTCTTCGTCATCTGTTTCATAATAACCAATTGAAAATCAGTTCAATTTTTAGTACATCAATTAAACCATCATCAAACATAAAAAATAACTTTTGCAAATCAGATAATCTATATTTACCCTAATTTATCCTCATACGCTGTAAAATAAAAGGTACTGCAACTAATTTAATCAACTAAAACATCATATAAATTAAATGCTACTGCAACTCAGTTAAACCGCTAGTACAACATATAAACCATCAACCACACAAAATCTTTTTCGTACATCACATAAGACAGATTTACCCTAATTTATCCACACACCCCGCAAATCAAATAGCAGTGCATCTCAGTTAGGACTCTAATACATCATATAAGACATCAAACTTTTAAAATCTTTTTCGCACATCACATAAGCTACGTTTACCCTAACTTATCCACACATGCCGCAAATCAAATAGCAATGTATCTCAGTTAGGCCTCTAATACATCATATAAGGCATCAAGCTTTTTAAATCTGTGGAAAACTAGAAGGGGGGGGGGGGTTGAATAGTTTTACGTCCTTTTTAAAATTTATTTCCAAAATATTTTGTAGGTTATAAAAACTTTCGATTCGATCTTAAGTGAGTTCAAGCAACAACCAATATAAGCAAGTCTAAACTAATAATGAAAGTATTGAAATATAATGAAGAAAAGATAGAGTTAGAAAGATCAAACCACAACACGTGAATTTATAGTGGTTCGGCTACAAGGACACCTTCCTTGCCCTACTCCACTCCCCGAGTACCACACTCGAGAGTTTTCTTCACTATGTCAACAAACTCCTTATGGTGGAGAAACCTTACACACCTTGGCTTACACAAGTTAACGATACTAAGCTAAATGTCGAGTTCTAATCGTAGCTAGAACCAATCTCACACCAAATATCACACCACGTGATCTTCACACCTTTATCACACCTTCACACCTTCTTCAAGACTTCACACCGTCTTCACACCTTGTCAATCTTCACACCTTCTTCTATGCACAACTAAGTCACAACTACTAAACTAGTTTACAACACACCAAGATTCTACAATCAACAAATATACACAACACCTTCACAAATATCTATCACTAGTACTATATGAAACTAGCTATACACAACACCACTACAATAAGATGGATGTAGAGAAGTGTTCTTCTTCTTGCACTTGAATGGATGAAGCTTTGGATCACTTAGAAACAAAGACTTATGAAATATATGATCAAAGGATTTTAGATCTAGAGAAGAAGATTGGATCAGAAAGTTTATAGTGCAAAAAGGTGAGGAAAATGTGTAAAATGATCCAGTATTTAAAGGGCCAGATTTTACTGTTTGGGAGCGTGCCGGTCCCCTTAATCATTAAGGGGGCCGCCTAGTAAATTTAAGGGGGCCGCCCTCCTGAACGTTTGAAAAGTTTTTCTGGATAAAATTTGCCCTTTTTGGTTGGAAATTTGAAATCATATCTTTGTGGTTTAATAAAGCTATACCAAAAATGATTTACAAATATATATAAAATGTTATACTCATTTTATAAAATGTTATGTATTAATACAAAATTTCCTTTGATCATGTAATGCATAAGTTGCTAAGTTTATGCATACCTTAAGTGATATAAGATGTAGAGGTAAATATTTGTCACCAAATACTTGTTTATGTCTTATTCTTAACTTAATTTGATTTGAGTTTTGTGATTATCAAAACATAGGTTTATTGAGAGATATTAATAACATTTACAAACATTATTTATATCAACAAAATCTTTTTTGTACATCACATAAGCTACCTTTACCCTAACTTATCCACACATGCCGCAAATCAAGTAGTAATGCATCTCAGTTAGGCCTCTAATACATCATATAAGGCATCAAGCTTTTTAAATCTCTTTCGTACGTCACATAAGCTACATTTACCCTAACTTATCTACACATGCCGCAAATCAAGTAGTAATGCATCTCAGTTAGGACTCTAATACATCATATAAGACATCAAACTTTTAAAATCTTTTTCGCACATCACATAAGCTACATTTACCCTAACTTATCCACACATGCCGCAAATCAAGTAGTAATGCATCTCAGTTAGGCCTCTAATACATCATATAAGGCATCAAGCTTTCTAAATCTCTTTCGTACATCACATAAGCTACATTTACCCTAACTTATCCACACATGCCGCAAATCAAGTAGTAATGCATCTCAGTTAGGACTCTAATACATCATATAAGACATCAAACTTTTAAAATCTTTTTCGCACATCACATAAGCTACATTTACCCTAACTTATCCACACATGCCGCAAATCAAGTAGTAATGCATCTCAGTTAGGACTCTAATACATCATATAAGACATCAAACTTTTAAAATGTTTTTCGCACATCACATAAGCTACATTTACCCTAACTTATCCACACATGCCGCAAATCAAGTAGTAATGCATCTCAGTTAGGCCTCTAATATATCATATAAGGCATCAAGCTTTCTAAATCTCTTTCGTACATCACATAAGCTACATTTACCCTAACTTATCCACACATGCCGCAAATCAAGTAGTAATGCATCTCAGTTAGGCCTCTAATACATCATATAAGACATCAAGCTTTATAAATCTCTTTCGTACATCACATAAGCTACATTTACCCTAACTTATCCACACATGCCGCAAATCAAGTAGTAATGCATCTCAGTTAGGCCTCTAATACATCATATAAGACATCAAACTTTTTAAATCTCTTTTGCACATCACATAAGCTACGTTTACCCTAACTTAGCCACACACGCCGCAAATCAAATATCAGTGCATCTCAGATAAGCCTCTAATACATCATATAAGACATAAAACATACAAAATATCTTTCGCACATCTCATAATCGATTTATATTCTGACTTAGCCTAAATCATACATATCAACATACATGCTAGAGTATTAAACTTCATTTTCTTGTACATCACGAGTACTAGAAAATGAAGTTTAGTATATCACTACTGCATCTAAATACTACTTCTAGTGCATCACATAAACAGTCAAGCATTCAACTACTAACACGCAGCAAAATAAATGCTACTGCATCACAAAAAAACTACTAATACATCATATAAGGCATGAAACATATAAAATCACTTCGCACATCTCATAAACTTTATTTACCCTAACTTATTTCAAAATAAATGTTACTGCATCACATATAAACTACTAATACATCATATAAGGCATGAAAACATACAAAATCACTTCGCACATCTCATAAACTTTATTTAATCTAATTTACTTCAAAATAAATGCTACTGCATCACATATAAACTACTAATACATCATATAAGGCATGAAACATACAAAATCTCTTCGCACATCTAATAAAATTTATTTACTCTAACTTATTTCAAAATAAATTCTACTGCATCACAAATTACTTTTACCTGATGGTTCTGCTATCAATTTTTTCGATTCCGCTTGTTTTCTAACTTTTTTTCTTTTTTCTGCTTCAACATTCATCTTTAAACTCTTTTTTTTTTTTTTTTTGCTAAATTCATAAAAAAAATGAACTATTAGTATGAATAATAACAAATCGATGCAGTAAATAATGATATATTTTTATAAAAAACTTACGAGGTAATGATTTTTGTGGTAGATTCTTACTCGCCATTCATTAATCAATCGATGCACTAAATTTTGATTGATCGAAATGAAATAGAGATGATTTTTAGGGTTTTCAGAAAGATAATAGAAACGAGAGAGAGAAAGAAATGATCGGAATGGGGAGTTAATGAGAGGGTGTTGATTATTTCAGGGTTAGGTGTAAGTTTTAAGTTGATGCATTATTGCCCCTCAAGTTTGTAATATTTACAAAAACGCCACTCCGTTTTTATAAATTTGTAATTTAAATCCAATGGTTGAGATCACTTCCTACACTTTTTATTATAACACCCTTTTTATAATAACCCCACCCTATATATATATATATATATATATATATATATATATATATATATATATATATATATATATATATATATATATATATATATATATATATATATATATATATTTATATTTTATGCCGCTTTAAGTCACACATTAGAAAATGCTATAGCTTCTAAAACGTGCAGCTTGGCCATGCTGCCACATCACATCTCACGATATTTATAAACTTGATAATTGATAACATGTTAACATTTTTATCCATATATAGAACTTGGGGGTAGAATAGCAGTAGTTGAATCCAATCCAATTGTTTTTCATGGAGATGATCCTTTATCGACATCTATGTTAATTATAAGAATCACATACTGTATGTAAGGTGTAAAAATTTGAAGAGTGGATCATGCAGATGATTGATTTTATTTTCCTAAAATAAGTTTGTTAAGTTGAAATTATTCAGATAAAAGATGGTCGTATTGCTTATTTGATAGTGGTTATTTGGTTAACAAGTTAGGGTCCGCTTGATTTAAAGTGGCGAAAGGTAAAAGTAAAGGAAAAGGAAAAAGGAATGCAAAGGATTAAGTGATGTGAGTAATCAATATCTTACCCCTCAATTTACTCTATAATGTTGATTACCCACTACGGGGTAATCAATACATTTACACACCCCTAACCAAGCACCTAATTTGAGTGAAGTGGGCCCTTTTGAATTTCTTACCCATTCCCCACCCCCTTAACCCCCTTACCAAGCACCCCTTAATGTCTTTTTATACATAATTAGATTGATCAGGTAGGTCGTATTTACGAGGAGGTTGAAAAGATTAGTCAGAGTTGTTTGAAAGTCTTTCTTTAAAGACTAATGAGAGTCGTTTGTCTAGTACGTGACGTGAATAATCAATAATGTTGAGCGTGACTTTATTTAATCTGTTGAGTGAGATGCATTGTTGAGAGAAACGTCTATTTATAATCACGTTTATTATTGTAAAATTGTGGAGATTATGATCGAGATATATAGCCGCATACCACTAATATGTCATGTTTTCAGATATCGGGAAAGATAAACAAGTAGAGGCGACTATATTAACTTATCATATATATATATATATATATATATATATATATATATATATATATATATATATATATATATATACACACATATATACACACACACTAGACTTCAAAGCCCGCCCAATGGGCAGGCATGACTTGTAATTATAATTTGGATAATTTTAGTTATCGTAAAATTATGTTTTAAATATCATTGAAAAAAGTAACTTAATGAAAATAAACTCTAAACATATCAAATTATTTTTTGAATGCATTAAGAACGAAAAAAATATATATGTTCATAAACGGTTGAAAAGTGTACATGTTGAAAGGAAGAGCCGTAATAAAGAACAAAAAGAAATGAATGGTAATCGGATTAGAGGAAATAAAACTTAATAAGTTATCCGCAATTACAAATTACATGCTTTTAGTTCTAATGTGAAATAAAGTAAACACTGAAATATTGATTCAGTTATCAATACTAATATGCATGATCATAAACATTTAGTGCAACTACATCAATAGAAAAAGGTATAATAACAACCATGACTCCATGAATTTCAATAGCATCCACATCCAGATGTATATTTAGGTTTAGCCCCGTTGTGTTCACCTTTTGTAACACAAAGCAAGACTTGTGTTGCCTACACAACAGTATTTTTTGGTCACTTGTCTCTTCTTCCAGGTATAGATCATATTAATAAAACAAATTAGCTATTTCTACAGGCTTTTTGTAATACGTTTACACAGATAAGTGTAAAAATTCATCATTTAAGTGTGACATCTTTGAGTGTCACACAATTGAGACTTTTTGCAATAGAGAAATTTATATTTATCATCAAACTTAAAGATGTAAATCAAATTTCATGCAGTTGCAAGTGCCTATAGTTACTCTTGTGTTTTTATAACACTCGATAGCAGGTATATGTGAGTAAAGTATAGAAGCATGATTACTTAAAGTGCAAACATGTTACAATTTTATTGAATCTCATTAATGTAAAACCGAATTGTATGCACATACCAATCTTTAAGAGTTCTTCAAGAAAGCGGTGACTCTTTTGGCATTCTTTTTCAAGGAAGCATCTTTAGGCTCCTTCACCAATTCTTGTTAATTATTTAATTAACGTACAACAGCATTCAAAAGACGCCTACACATACATTGTCCCTGATATATTTTGCAATAAGGGGCATATCTGCAACTCATGTCCCATGAATCCTGAATGAGAAAAGAAACGTATCACATCCATTTAGATTATAGGTCATATCAAGATTCAATTCTAGTTAGTTGGCATTGAAACAAACACAACACCATAATAGGTATTTTAAAAAGATCAAAACTTGTTCTAAATAGAACCCTAGATAGGTTGAATTGCGATGGTAACTACCTTATGGATGGTTTACTACATTATTGCTTGAGCTAAAACTGAAAATATATAAACATACTGATATTATCATTATTCTTTCTGTGAAAGCATATCGACTATGTGCTTGGGCTGGTTGCATTACAAAAAAATTAATTTAGAAACAGAACCAATAAAATTGTGTGAATATGTAAATATTGGATTACTAGTATAGGGGTGAGGTTAAAGGGGTGCGTTTCAGACCCGTTTTGACCCGTTATGATTATGCCATCTAAATGTGAACTAATTGAAGACTATAAATACACATAATGAGTACTCACCACCAACACTGAAGTGAAAAGACCATTTCCTGAATCGCTTTCTTCCTGTTAATCTGCAAGCCGACTCTAGACCTCTCAAAAACTGCCATTTCAGTTGCGTTTTTTGTTCATTTACTCCACTAAGCTCATAAGCTCACCTTTTTCCTGTTATAAGTGCAACTTATTAAAGTACAAAAGGTAAATGTAATTACCTTATAAGCCAAAGAAACTCAGCTTATGAGCTGTCCCAAATACAAATTAGCCCGTAAGCTGGTGAAATACGCTTATACAAACAACCCCTTAATCATTTCACAAAGCATGTTTACATTTTTATACGAAATAAATAAATTTTTAGGAAAGGATGCAGGTCTTTTTCTGCAATTTGCTGAACCATCTTCAGTGAGTATATTTTCTGCAATTTGCTCCTGCAAATGTTTTAGCATGTCTAAGACTAAAATCCTGTGTTTGACATGTGACAATCGTCTCTTTCGGATCGATGGCTCGGACACCTACACATGAACAAATTCAAAATTATGATGATGAAAGCAAATAAAACCATTTTTATTCGTAATGGTCCAAGGGTCATTCGGGTTATTTTCATAACAAAAATGACTATGCTATGTGTACTGTTTGAAAAAATTAAACAGAAAGAAGAAGACTGTAAAAGTGAAAAACTTGAAAATATTGTAGACGAAAGAAGGCAATCTCATTCAACTCACTTGGTTATACCATAAATATTATGACCTATCCACAGGTTATTAGATGTCGAAGCCTGCCTGATATAGCATGTTATGTATTATGAGGGGATTGAAAGTAAACATTACTTTATAAAAGAGGACAATATGGAAGCTCACTTGGGGCTTTTTTTGTTCTCCCAGGATCAGTCACAATATGAGTTGGCATATTTGGTGATATCTGTTCCCATCAAGCATATGCACTCTTTGTACACATCCCTAGTGTATATAAAAAACACATCTAATAAGACGTAACAGCCATGTACAGCATTTTGAATTCATAGATATAAAAATAATAGCGGAGTAATAACCAACCTTGATCAACTGAATATTGAGAGTGGAGCAACAACTTGCATATGCTTCACTCCATCCCAAGCTTAACGTGCATACTGCAGTGCTTTGAGATTCTATTAATTCTAGCCATATAGATCTTGTGTGTGTCTTAGGTTTATGAGTTTATCATGCTTAAGTAGCACCTAAAACTTTTTCCATGTGACCATAAGACTGAACAGTGATAAAAGTCTTGATAACTTTTACAGGTGCAGAGCTTGCATTGGGTAGAGATTCATTTTTTTTAGACTGAGATATACCCCCAGTGTTGGGTCTTGATATACATATTTGACATATTTCATGACATTAGCCTCTAAAAAACTTTACACCTTCGCACCCATACCTGATAGATACATCCCATAACCACGGAAACCCATCGCCAATCAGAAGGAGGGACTTACCTTTCTAGTAGCCGCCACTTTGCAGAAAAATGTGTTACAGTTGATGTACAAATCATTGAACACTGAAATGCTCTTTTTAGATTCGATTTCACTCGGAAAGAGTAGCAATGCTTAGACTGTTATATGTACACAGAAACAGCAGTTTTTGATAGTTTATATAACAAAAAGTAAGTGATTTAAAGACCTGAATCGTATGGAATAAGAGAGCATTTTAAGAAACCAAGAACTGAAAAGAAAGATTTATGGAATCATCTCTTAGTACCATGAGCATGATAGAGATTTCTAATGGCTCAAGAGCCTCAATCCCTAGCCCAACCTATTTGCAGAAAATTCACAAGAAAATCAGGAAGAAATGTCCTTTACCATCAAGAAAATCAAGAAGAAAACCAAGCATGTCGATGTTTAGGACACTGTCCAACACCATGATCCATCCCACCAAAATTTGGCGGACATGCTGATTCAAGACATTCATACGTTCCGCAACATAGGTATAATTTCTTCGATGATGAGAATTATAAATAGTAAATTTATAAATAAAAATTAGACAACATGCTACATAAATACAACAAAAAGCAATTTCAAGTTCTTAAACCATTTGCCCATGAATGGGTCAAATTGGATTTATGACTAAATCTCATAAAGCACCTTTCTAGTCATATAAATGCAATATTTATTTATGAAAACTTCTTAAAATATTGAATTGGTTGTGTGAGATTTATGTTATAAGCAATATAAAATCTATACAATTACTTATTACTTATAAGTGTAAATATAAGTCACTCACTCAGAATCATGTAGAACAACTGTTCTCCTTAGTTTTTTTAACACCAGATCAGTTAAGAGGCACGATTTCTCCAATGGCAACAACTGTGCCTATGAGATCTGCAAAAAAGGGCGCAACTATATATAAGTTAATACCAAAGTTTTCAATTCCTTCTTATTGAAAACTTGAATGCGGTTGTTCTGAAAACCAAAATTGTTTTGAATGAGGCTGCTTTATCATATAAATTCTAAATATCTCATGTAAAGTGTGGAATGATACTTACTTTATTGTCTTGAAGTACCAAGTCAAGAGAGTAAGGATCCTTTTCCTGATTGACACGATGAGAGTGCAAAATAGAAATGCATCTGCCTTGGACAGATCAGTCATTGGATCAACTTGGTTAAGTGAAGTGATTTGTTTGTCCAATAATTTTCCTAAAATTAAAAAGGCGAATTTATCATCTGTTAATATCATCAATGTATTTAGTAAATCTTTTGCATTAAGAATACCCAGAGATTCCTTTACTACTGCTATTTTGCAGCAGGCCAAAAATCACCCAAACTCTCACTAAAAGCCATCCAAACGCCTGTTTAAAATGACCCAATTGACCCCTTTACTGCTGTTGTTTCACAGTAGCCCCGAACATCCATTAAAAATAGCTAAAACCCCATAATACCATACCCAAAGACCACATAAGAATTATAATTTGCAGCAACTCCAAAAACCCCTTCAAATTTTAGTTTAAGACCAGACAGGATCAAAATAGAATTTGGTCAAAATATTGGTTGTTTAGATAGTTTGGATTGTTCATTGATTCGTTAGCTTTTCACACTCATGTGATCAACCATAGCTATTTTTTAGATTAACAATTTCAAACACTTTGTGGTGTCAAAATTTCAAAAGATATACTCACTTTGTAAAAAGGAATGTATAAATAAATACGGCTTTAGCGGTTCTTCATACCGGAAGGCAGCATTGCAATATTCACAAAACCAATTACAGTCACCAATGTCAATGTAAGAAGATGTGGCACCTGTAACTGTCCATAAAAAAAAATTAATGTTATAAGGTATCAACATAACTTTGATAACCTTCAGTAGAAGCATGACTGGGCCACACGCATTGGTTTCCAACATGGTCTGATTTTGCGTAAATGCTCTCTGAAGGACCCACAACTAAGTTATCAGTAGCATAGTTATCTGAAAAACAGGAACCATGGTTTGTAAGTGGTTCATGGTCAACAATAACCATGTATTCGGATCCTGTTTTATTTGTTCCTACGTTTCAATAGAAATTCAACTTTGTATAAAAGTGCCTGCACAAAATCCATATTGAATGTTACTTAACCACCAGGAGTGTATTGTGTACGCACAGATTGTCACCATGGATCAAGCCATGTTGTTGTTGATCCTCAACTACAGTTTATGTTCAAAGAATAATCGCCAAAAAATAGTCGCCCCCGGTGGCCATAGTACGCACAGGTACACCAGCCTATTTATTATATCTTCTGGAGCTACAGTAATCAGTCCCTCCTCGATGATCTTGAAGTAACAAAAAAGAAATTATAGAAACTAAGCAAGGCTAACAAAAAGAATAAAGTAATGTCAAAAAAATTACCTTTTGATGACCCTTTTGAACACTGCAAGCATTGTCACGCTGATCACAGAGTAGTTAAACTTCTCGATGTCAGCTATGTTTACTAAAACGGGAGTCAATACAGATTTTGAGTAAAAACCAAATTTAGCTTTAATAGAGGAAAGTACCACCGAAATGTTAACAATGCAGGGCTTGCAAAATCGTCAACAACTTTTAATGAAAAGCATTTCGGAAGGGTTAATTACGTCGGTGGCGATATTGGGTAGTATTCCTAGGATTGATAACACTGGAGTTAGATGTTTCAGATTCTTATAAGTTAAAAGCATTGGGCATGAATAATTCATATTATGAATTTTTTTATAAGCATACTCATAACAGACGAATCAAATATGTTTAGTTAAGCCTACAATATAAGCATACAATATAAGTACGATTTTTAGAAATCAATATTTAATCTAAATAGGATAAATGCGTATGTACATTTGAAAAACCATTAAAGCTGGTGTGATGCCATTAAAATGCCTGATATTAATATTAAAATGTCTAATAGGTGTAGTGCCATTTAAAAATGTCTAATATTAATATTCAAGAGCAGCACCCTTGATTTTTGAAAGTATCTAATAAGCGTGGTGCCATTTTTAAATGTCTAATATCTTACCATGAACAAATTGTGTCAAGAGAAGCACCCTTTGGAGTGTGGTTGCTTCAGTATCTGCACAAAATCCCTTCAGTTTTGGCAAACGAACTTGCAACTGATGTTTGTACACCGCCATTTTCTACATAAGTACACAAAAGCAGATACTGAAAATGCATCTGTCAAATTATGGGCAAGACACATAGTAAAAAGTTAAACACGCGAAAAGGCATCCTAACGACATAAGAATCTGCGCATTCTAAAATACTAACGGATATTACCTCCAATTAAACGACATGTAGATGTGAAACGATTATCAGTGGGAGCAGATTCCACAGACATGTAAATCAGAAACTAAAATTGTTACCCAAATCAGTATAGTCACCAACATACCTGTCATCGATCTACGTGAACTGCCATTGTCTCATACTCACCCATGTTTTGTGGAATCCCTGCATGAATTAATATGAAAAAAATAGTTGTAACCCAAAAAAGAGTTTCCAGAATTACTTACACTAAATCTGTTTGTGGATTCAACATGTCATCTTCACCTAACACAACATTACCGAGCACAATAAGAATAACAATTGTATCATTCACATTAAAAATATATATTATAACTCATGACACCAAACAGGTTTTAAAAAAATATATAATGACCAATAAATATAGATCTTTACTTTTTCTTAGAGATAAAAGCAGAAAACCATAGAAAGACCTTACCTTTGGTGTATCGATAGTAGTTGTCAACTTGATTAATCTTTCTATAACCCTAACACATGAACACCAAAAAAGGTCATTAGATAAGCATTAGCAAAAAAAGAGAATTTGATGATCATTAGGAAAAAAAAGTCTGTTTAGGTCAACATATGGAGAGAATGACTAATGATATCAAGAAATAACTACAACCTGATTAAACCAAAAACTTAAATAAACCAATCACAAATCATCGAAACTAAATAAAACTCACCAAGAAATCATTGTTTTAAGATTCATTACAACCACATCTGTTCAAAGAACACGACTAACATGCAAAATGCAAAAAAAAAAAAAAAAAAAAAAAAAACCCACATATGCATATAGATGAACGTATGTTATGTTTATGATTAGGGTTACCTAAGTTGTCGGGATGAACATGTCTTTTTTCTTACGTATGTTTATATACTTTCTGCAATCCCAGTGGTTTCTGCATAAAGAAAAATAACAAAAAAATAAATAAAAAATAACAAAGATTCATTAGGGCTATGAGAAAAAACCATATACCTTTAAACAAAAACAAAGAAGATGATCACAGTTTTTTTGAATTGAGTTTCTTGTAGCTATAGTTTTTTTTAATCGACTTTTTTTTTGGATGTAGGGTTTTGAGATTTTTTTTTCATACTACGTTTTTTTTTTTTTTTTTAATTTGATAAATATGAACCATTATTATCAGTATATTTTCCATATATAGCTAATACTTTTTTTAAAAAGCATAACATATTTGATTTTCATTGAATATCACAAATTGTGGCTTAGTCCACTGGTTAAGGTCTTTGTGTTTGTATTAATTGATCTTAGGTCGAGTCCCACAAAAGACATAATTTTTGATAAAAAAAAAACCGAATTTTATATTAAAAAGAAAAAAATCCGGATTTTATTAAAAATAATAATAATAATAAAAGATGTGATGACATGGCTTACACTACTGATGACATGGCGCTCAAAACTTGATGACTGGGCATTGACCATGCATATGTGGAAATGACTGGGCATTGACCATGAATATTTGGCAATGACTGGGCATTGACCATGAATATGTGGCAAAAAATAGTCAAACGCCTCCAGTTATATATAATATAGAGATATCAAATAAAAAGACAAATTTCCGTAAAAAGAATTTTTTTTTTTTTTTTTTTTTTTTTTTTTTTTTTTTTTTTAAATTCTTGAAAAATTCCAAAAAAATTCCATAAGATCGGGTATATTGGTGCATGAAAAAGTTGTGAAGGAAGTTTTTCTAAAAGTGGATACTTTATCCGAAAAAAATTATAAAAAAATACGTTTATGCATTAAATCGCTTTTTTGTGCATCAAAAACTCGTTTTTGGACCCAACTTCTTTTGACTTTTTTCATTAAAATAACATTGCGCATCTAACTAAAATAAGTTGAAAATTTTGTGCATTAAATTTTTTTTGCGCATTAAAATTCGTTTTTTGTGCATTAAAAAAAACGTATAAAAACTCAAAATTAGAGAAACTTCTTTCACAAAAGTTTTTTGCACCAACATACCCGATCTTGTGGAATTTTTTTAGAATTTTTCGAGACCTTTTTTTTAAGAAATTTATTTTTATTCTTTTTACGGATATTTGTCTTTTTATTTTAACTTTACCCTATATATATATATATATATATATATATATATATATATATATATATATATATATATATATATATATATATATATATAAAATAAAGCGTGACTCTATTTTATTTTAATAAAATGTTTTAGGATTTAGCTTGTTACTGTAGTTAGATATTACTCGTTTTGCATTAACATTGGGTTATGTTTGTAAGCTCTACTACTTGTTAGGGAACTGTTGTGCATTATTCATAAACTTATTTTATGCATGTATATATAAGAGAAAATTCCCGCTGTATGCTTCTTTTTTAAAACGTAAAGAACTACTTGTATATGATGCTCTCATAAGGTGCTTTTCAGTTAAATATTATAGATTTCTCTCTCACCTATACCGACCACCACCCCATTTCCATCTTGTTGATTCCAATTTCCATCTCCTTTGATTCACATTTTTACACCACTATAATTTATATTATCCACAAAATACTTTATATACACCGTTTATTTTGTTTATTTTAACAGTTTTTACGCTTTATTGCCATATATCAAAAACACAATGTGATTACATATAGTACGAATAGTAGGCTTACTGGGCCTACACTGTATTATACACAACTAGGGTCCAGCCCAAGAAAACAGAAATACCGGATATCACCAAAGCCCAAGTCACGTGCAATGCGCGGTCCGGATTTCTAAAGACACACGTGGAACGTCTGAGCGACACTCTCAAAGTAAGCTTGCGGACAGACACACGGTCCGGAAGATGATTCGCGTCCGAAGTCATGATTAAGCTGGAGACCCTTGGCCGACAAGTGTCCTACACCGGCCACTACAAAGATAAGTGAAATATTAGGAAACTCTAGTATTTTGCCCACCTATAAAAGGCTATCCCAAATCACATTTACGAGGTATGACTTTCTCACACATCTCAATACACATACATTCCTTTGACAACATGAATACTTACTCTTACGTTGTAACTTAATCGTGGGATCCGTCCCCACAGTAAGGCTAATTATTTGCTTTCATTTATGCAGGGAATCGATCTACTACTTGGATTAGTTCATAATTTACACAACGGACAGTCCATCAAGAACAGCCAAATGTAGATCAAACCCAATATTAACCCATTCACAATTTTTGCACTAACACAATGAGCCAATGATGGTTAAAATATGAGAACTTCTCCAAACTCTCAAATATAGATAATAAGCTACTTATAAATTTATTGACTTTTATTTTTTTTGAAAGGACAAAGAAAAGAATTTATATAAACTTTTATAAATAGATAATACACATACATTCCTTTGACAATATGAATACTTATTGTTACATGATTCGTGTGAAAACCAACTTATATATAATATAGTAGTATAGTATCGAAATAATCCACAAGAAATACGGATCACCCGAGTCGTTTCCAAGTGAAGGTGAATGGAATCAAGAATATCGATTCGTGTAAATCGTGAATTGAAAAGTGATAAGAGTGAAAATAGTGATCAAATAATTCAAAATATGAAAAACAAACACGAATTATGCAAGGGGTACAAGCTAAGGATGCACTAAAGTTGAAAACGTAAAAACGGAAAAGCAAACGCGTATATTTAAAACGTAACGTACAAATTTAAAACGTAACTTTAATTTAAAAATGATCCTACAATTGTGAAATAACTTTTAAAAAAATTTAAACTAATAAAATGAATTTCTAGAAAAATAAAAATGTTTTTTTTTACTTTTTATTTATTTTTTATGAAATTATCTATATTTTTGTATTTCTTTTTTAATGATTTAAAAAGTAAATAAATATGAAAAATAACTTGAAAAATACAAATTAATTTTGGAAAAATCTAAAATTACTTAAAATTAATTTTGAAACAGAAAAGATATTTTTTGGCTTTTTCTTTATTTAAAATGAATTTTAAAACAATTTTTAACTAATTTAAGTATACTAAAAATGCAATTAAATATGAGATTAATCAAGAAAAATGCAATTTTACTTTTTAAAATTATGAAATAACTAAAAACTATTTTTAAGACAGAAAACTGATTTTTTTGGGGGTTTTATGTAATTTTTAGGAATTAAAAGTAATTAAAAATTAATTAAAAATGCTTAAAAACTAATTTAAATTATAAAAAGTACCAAATAAGCTCAGAAAAATATGAAAAAATTCAGAAAATTCTAATTTAATAAATTAAATCTAGGAAAAATAAAATTACTTAATTTGAAAACCCTAATAAGCAGTTATAGAATAAGCAGTTTCTAAATAAGCACTAATAATAAGCCAATAAGCACTTATATGCAAAAGATGCTCAGGAACAGTAAGAACCACTTATTTGATCATAAAACAACTTAATTCACTCAGAAAAACAACAAGCTAAGCCAAAAAAGCACAAGGACAGATTGCATAATATGGAAAGATAAGCAGTGAACAGGCCTCACTTTCTAGCTGAATATTAAGCACTTAATAAGCTAATTTCTGGAATTTTAAGGGGGCAAAAGCAAGATGACCCAGTTGAGAACCTAAACCAATTGAAACCTAATTAAGCCTTAGAACAGATATCAAAACTGACTTGTATGGCAATAATGTGCAGACAGTTGACTTTTTTTTTATTAAGAACTAAAATTGACTACGTTGGATTTTAACAACCTATATCTACTCTAATATGTTGTTTAATGATGATAAAGCACTAAATACATAAACACAAACACACATAGCATAAATTCAGGCCATAACTGATGAACAGTAGCAGGTTTATGAGGGCAATAATGAGATTGTTAGCAAGTTTGACTTTTAACTTATGAACCACCAATTTTATGCTCAATCTGACTTTAATATACCTACTGCAACATGTTTAGGCTGAGCAAACCACAAGCAAACTGCTAGAACATAGATTCAAAGTCTAAACCAAACACTCCCTTAAATCTCAATTGCACTATCAAACATTGATCAAGCTATATTCATTCAACCACAATCATCAATCATCATGAAATAACAATAAAGAACCTCAGATCATGAACATTCAACAACATATAATAGCAGAATAACAAATCCACTTGTATGATCAAATTTGAACTTGAAATATCACAAATTCTTATCAAAGTCAAACAAATGATCAAACAAGCTCCGATATCACAATAATCAAACAATAAACTACTATTAAATAGACTCAAACAACATTATACTACACTATCAGATCTACACTTAATTTTTATTGAGAGGAAATGTAAAATAGAAATTAACTCACAAAGCCATCTCCCTCAGCATAAATTGAGGGAGTTCACTATGCTAGCCTGTCTTTAGACAGGCCAAGAGCTTCCCAATCTCTCTTGAACTATCTCTCCAAACCTTCAATCACCATGGATATTGAAACAGTTGACTAATGTTGACTTTTTGAGATTTTTTATAAAATGAATCAAAACAAGCTCACAGAATCTAAAGAGCTTTATGAGCATGTGAATCTAAGTAAATAGCTTATATGTAAGCTGAGATTGAGCAAAGTAAACATCTTTTTGGATTTTTTAGATTTTCTTATTTTTTTGAGTTTTTATGAAGATTTAAACAGAGAAAAAGAAAATAAACTTATAAAAGCTATGAAATTTAGTAAAAGAAATTATTAAAGAAGTAGAAAGCTAGAATAAGAAACTTTAAGCTAAAATGGAGTTTAATTAGTTATACTAAAAACAGAAAATTAAAACATTAAACAAGGAACTTTTATTTAAAAACTGAGATTACATGAAATTTAGACTAAGAATACATTAGGAAATAATTTTGACAGCATAACATTACATAAAAACTACACACCCACAATGGTGAAACAGGGGGTATTTATAGGAGCAGGGGAGGTTGCTAGGGTTTAAGCTTGGAAGGCCCTAGAAGCTCATTCGTGGCCACATATCTTCAATTCTTATCTCAATGTCGACATCCCACTCATTATTAGCCGTTTGATTCCTTCTTATCTTCATTCCACGTCCAAGCATCCAATCAGTGTGCTAGAAAGGTCCACGTGTGCTGGGGAATGTTGACATCCTCTGACAACGTGTCAGGTTCTAGAAAGGTGAAACCTCGTACTAAGAATCTAAGGTAAAAGTGATGGGAGCAGGGTAATTGGTTGGGGGAGAAGCACAATAAAATGCGCCATTGGTTATTTTATTATCTGTTTGACTGGGGTGGGTTTTTGACAGGGTAATAATTGTGGGTGGATTTGGATCGGGTTTAAAGGTTTATGGTTGTGGGCTTGTGTGTACCTGGGCCAGGAATGGTGTCTTTTAGTTATAATGGGTTTAGGGTAAATTGGGTTTATTTTAAGAATAGATAAGACAGGATCCGGTTGTAGTGAATATTAACCAAGGGACCAAAAGTGTCAACTCTGAAAATCTGAGGACCATAGCTGCCAATCTTCAAAAATAGTATCCAAGGACTCTTTTGACATTCTTTGATTGATGAGGGACCCTTGATGTCAAATCTTCAAAATATTCTTCACAAGGAACATAAATTACAATATTAGAAGTCGAAGGACCAAATGTGTAATTTCTTCAATCTTATGACCAAGGACCATTATTGTAATTTTTGAAACTTTGAGGACTCCTTATGACCATATGAGCTTTGACTTTGACCACTATGCTTCCCCGGCTCCGGCTATTGACACTTTTCCAAATCTCACGCTCGTTTTGTCATTTTCTCATGATTTTTCGTCCTTTTCTTAAATATCCGTTCCTGCACATTCACAAACACAAAAACATACATTCCTTGGCAATTTAAGTTAGTTTTTGGTTTATTTGGTTCTATTTTAGCTCAGAAAAGGTGAGTGAATAAGCACTCACCATTACGCTGGAACTTAAGTGAGGTCTGTTCCCACAGTTAGACTAACTGTTTGCTTTCATTTGTGCAGGGAATCGATATACTACTTGAATTAGTGCATAATTTACACAATGGACAGTCCATCAATGACGGCCCAACGTGGACCAATCCCAATCTTAACCCACTCACACTTTTTGCAGTAACATAATTAGTCAATGATGGTTAAAATATGAGAACTTCTCCAAACTCTCAAATATAGATAATAAGCTACTTATAAATTTATTTTCTCATTTTTTATATATTGTTAAAGTATAGTCTTTATATTGACTTTTTTTTAAAAGAAAAAGAAAAGAATTTATATTAACTTTTATAAATTAGACATGTGGTATAAAAAACTAATTTAGTTATATTATCAAATAAATTACTCGTATTGTATTTAGATACAACTAAATTAAATACAGATAAATAATTTCATTGAAAGAATTTGTTTTTGTTAAATCACTAAGCGCAATCGCATTCATCACGTGGAACCGGCGTTAAAGCCAATTTAACCACGTTAACCTTGTGTTAAACGTTGCGTCTTGTGCGTTAATTTGGCGTTAACGTGCGGTGTTAAGGTTTTAATGTTGAGTTAAGCCACGATTTAGTATTAAATAAAAATTCAGTTTCAGCCCTCTAGCTCAGAAAAGGTTTATTTGGTTTATTTGGTCCTATTTTAGCTTAGAAAAGGTGAGTGAATAAGCACTCACCAAAATCCCCCGGACTAAAGTATTGCCGTGTCCTCACGCAATGTGATCAATTCACGCTCACGAGATAAATAATTTCATAACTCTTTCTCCTAACTTTGTAAAGTAGCAAGGAGGTTCAAAAGAAATTATAAAATCATTTATTCCCGCAAACGCTCCGTTTTCCAAATATTTTTCTTTATTCTACTTTCATTACTATTTTTGGACTTTTCACACTTCACACTTGTGACGGTTTGTTGAACTTTCATTATTTTTGAAATAATTTTTAGGGTCTACGAGTAGAAACACTTCTCATAGAAAAGTGACCATACGGATAAAAATCGTCATCCTTGATTTTTCACAAGCTCCCAAACTAAGCGTAAAAACGAGATCACAACTTATCTACAATTTTGATGCTAACACTACTCATAAAAGTTACTTGTGGAAACTTCTTACTCCCATGTCCTAAGTTTTTGCATCTCAATATTTTACTTTTGTTGAGAAATGAATCGCTTCATATTTTCTCGTTTCAATAATTTTTAGTCCGATAATGACACCTAAGTTTAAACGATAAGTAGTTATCTATTTTCTCTTAAGAACTACTGCAATAGAAATTCGGTCCACATCAACGAATTTTGGTACATACAATATCACAAATATAAGTTGCGGAGTACTACACGTGCACCTCATGTGTCCAATTCAGAATCATTCACATGCACCTCACGCGCCAACAACTTATTTACATCCAAACTCTTATTCAACATAACTTTCAACTTTCACTTTTTTTTCATTTTTCACTTTTTCTTTTTCTCATATTTTTCATACTTTTCTCTTTTTTCTTTCTTTGACTTTTCTCAATACATCAATGGAAGCTTGTCGGGTAGCTCCAAAACCACATAGATAATCAACTTTTGACTTTTGATTTTTTTCACTTTTTTTTGCTCTTATTTTTTATATTCCTTGATATGTACCCAACTTCTAAAGAAAAAATTCTCTTAAGAAAACAAATAACTAAATATTATTCAAACCGAAATACCACTAATTAACCTAAAACATCTATTACATATGGGTGACGTATTTTATGGGAGTAAAAAGTCACGAGTACCTCTTATGAGCTCTAAAGAGAACCACTACTCCACGTTTAGCATCAATCTTCTAAATAAACTCTATCATTTCTCGTTCTCTGCAAATTTATAACCTCAAATAATGAGATTAGCAGATACTTAGCTGATAATCAGCCATGCATATATAAAGTCAAATACGGGAACTTGCAAACTCTTGAAAAGAATTCGCGTTTTGTAGCTCCTAGTGTAAGTGACTACCGAAAGCTTTTCAAGCTGTGCATGTATAAAGTCAAGTACGGGAGCCAACAAAAGAGTAGCTCCTTGTGTACAAGGCTAGCACAAACTTTAATGATTATCATTGGTTAAGGGAACAAGCTAGGGCTCAACACGCCCGGTCAAGTTAAAATAGTTATTACTACTCTCGCCAACAAGAAAGTCAACAAGGTGTCAAATCTCTTATTCAAACTTTTATTATATTTTTGCACAACTTTTTCGAATTTTTCTCATTTTTTTGCGCTTTTTCTTAACTTTTTCATTGATTTTTCTTCAAAATTTTTGAAATTTTTCAATTTTTGGTGGAAAAACAGAGTTGCAAGAGTACACGACATGGCGATAAATGCAAGGTCAAATCGAGTCGAAGATTCACCCTCCCCCGGACTAGAATTGAACATTTTCCTCAATGTTTTAATGGGTAAAGGTAATCCTAACACAATTCTACTAGCCCTTTATTAATTATGCCAAAGAAAACGTTAATCGATAAGATTTACGGATATAGGATTTCCAAAAGCATCGATGAATGAGACTTGAGTGTAGAGAAAGACAAAACCACGAGCACGAGAGTCATCATAAATCGGGGACAATCCTGGACAATCATACACAAACAACCACGAATCACAAGATTGGAAGAGGTACCCCCTCCTCACGTTATTTATTAGAAATAAGAAAAATAAGAAGATGAAATTGGATAAGCATGGGTTGCCTCCCACAAAACGCTTTGTTTTTTATTACCGAGTCACGTAGCTTGACTCGATCCCCGAATTCATTCGTCCTTGGGGAAAGTTTGGAGATCCGGGACTACCATGGTTGGTACGTCCCCTCCGAAGTAATGTTTTAAACGGTGACCATTCACCTTAAAGTTGGGACCATCGGGTTGAGCCAACTCAATGGTACCATAAGGGAATACTTGTGTTATGGTGAATGGTCCAGACCAACGGGTTTTAAGCTTACTGATGAGGCGAAAAATGATCCATTTTTAGGGGGTCATTTAAGCCCGAATCCGACTTTATTTGATCAAATATTTCCCTAAATCGTTCCTTTTGTGATTTTAGGTGTTTGGAGAGTGAATTCTGGAAAAGAAGCCATTTTGGACGTTTTTGGAGCATAAAAGTGAAGAAAACGGCAAAGTACCAAATTTCCATGCTGAAGATACAAGGTGACAGCGTCAAGACCACCATCTTGACGGCGTCAGACATGAGGAATTAAACATCATAGGTGGTGACGGCGTCAGAAGGATTCATGACGGCGTCAAAGTGGCATGAATAAAATACCGTGGGTGGTGACGGCGTCACATAGGCCGTCATAAGTGGATCAAGGCCGTCCGAGGAAGTATATGGCGGCGAGGTGACGGCGTCACAAGTAACTCTTGACGCCGTCAGCCTGTTTTTCCTATATATAGTTTTCTAGTTTTTTCATTAAGAAAGAGGAGAAGTTTTGGTGAAACCCTAAAGACGATTTTGGTGCCTCTTTTACAGGTTTTTCAAGGGTTCCAAACCCTTGAGACCTTGCATTGTAATTGAGATAAGTGTACTTTCAATTCAATCAATATGTCTATGTGTTGGTTGTTTATATCTTGTTCTTGTCTCAATTCTACTATGCTAGGCTAGATCTCTTTTGTGTTTGCTTAGATCTAATGAAACCTAGATGTTGATTATGTGTTGATTACTTGTCTATTCTTGTTTTGAATGAATGATTTATATGTTAGGCTTAAGAAAACTGGCAGATCTCCAAATGGTAACATGCTTGAACGTCTTAAGAAACATGAACCGAGGCGTACTAGGTCTTTATTGGTTGTATTTAATGCATGAGCCACTGTTTACAATCCCTATAGTTGTGCTGGGTCATGGTGTAGGAGGAGATAAGAGCTCATAGAGTTGGGGAGTTATGTATGCCCCCCCCCCCCCCCCCCCCCCCCCGCGAATGGTATTAAGGAATACAATCCGTCATTCATACAAGTGTAACAAGTAATTAACATGTAAAAGATATCTAGGGAGTAATGAAGTCTAAGTAAACACAATTTCTCCAATTACTGCTCACAACTTTAGTATAATTAGTTTATTTTCATTTTCATTATTTTATTTTAATTATATAATAGCTTTGGGTTAGTTGAATAGCAACTAATTCCGCTCACTCTTCCAAAACCCGAGATTTTACTTGCTTTCATAAAAATATAAAAATACAAAAATAATCATCTTTCACCTCTAGAACTATTAATTAGGTTTTCTAATCCTAGCGACACTATTCCTAAGCTGAACGATCAATCCCCCGGTACTTGTCACTATACTATACTACAACGATCAGGTACACTGCCTGGTGGGGGTTGTAAGCTTCTCGAGAGGTAAAGCAAGGTGCGATTCCCACGCATCACTTACCCGAGAAAATCTTCAAACGAGAGTTAAAAATAAGCACTTGATCACCAACGTTGAAAACGCGGTCTTTGATCTTGGCATCATGAAGTCTTTTTGTTTTCTCTTTATAAATCAAAGAATTCTCGTAAGCTTGATCACGTAGTTAGACTAATTCATTCAATTGAACTTTTCGGTGATCACCCGCGGTTTTTAAGTCAAAATTGGCATGTTTTAAGGCCCAGTAGGCCTTGTGCTCAAGTTCGATGGGCAAATGACAAGCCTTCCCGTAAACCAGCTTATATGGAGTGCACCCAATGGGTATTTTGTAAGCGGTCCGGAAAGCCCATAAAGCATCGTCTAGCTTATCAGCCCATGAGGCACGGTGCTCTCCTACGGTCCTTTCTAATATCCTTTTTAAGCCACGATTGTACACCTCCACTTGACCACTCGTTTGTGGATGATAAGCCGTGGAAAGACGATGTGTGACACCATATTTAAGCATAACTTTAGCGAATTGGTCATTGCAAAAATGGGTCCCACGATCACTTATAATGGCTCGAGGTGCACCGAATCGAGCAAAGAGACTTTTCAAGAATTTCACTACTACTCGGGCGTCGTTGGTGGGGAGCGCCTTCGCTTCAACCCATTTGGACAAATAATCGACGGCCACGAGAATATACTTATTTCCTCTTGATGACGGGAATGGACCCATGAAATCGATGCCTCAAACGTCAAAAATTTCACAAACTTGAATAGTATTTTGTGGCATTTCATCTTTTTGAGAAATTTTCCCTTGACGTTGGCAAGAATCACATGATTTCACCAATTCATGGGCATCCCGATAAATCGTCGGCCAATAGAAGCCGGAATCGAACACTTTCTTTGCGGTGAAGTTGGCACCATGATGTCCCCCTGTGGGTCCACTATGGCATGCCATAAGAATTTCAACGGCTTCCGTACCGTGAACACACCGCCAGATCACTTGATCCGCACAGACTTTGAACAAATAGGGGTCGTCCCAAAAATAATGTTGGACATCTTTAAAGAATTTCTTCTTTTGTTGAGACGACAACCCTTTCCTTATGAAATTCCCCGCATGGTAATTCACAAAATCGGCGAACCATGGGGTACTTTGGTCAATATTAGACACACTCCCAAGTGTCTCGAGAGGAAATGCATCGTTGATTTCCTTGTTCTCAAGAGCACTTTGATGGGGGTTTTCAAGTCGTGAAAGGTGATCAGCAGCAAGATTCTCAGCTCCTTTCTTGTCTCGTATTTCGACATTAAATTCTTGGAGCAAAAGAACCCACCGCATTAAGCGTGGCTTAGCATCTTGCTTTGCCATTAAGTACTTTAGGGCTGAGTGGTCCGTATACACTATGCACTTTTTAAGGAGCAAATAAGACCTAAATTTTTCAAAAGCATAGACAACCGCTAACATTTCCTTTTCGGTAGTTGTGTAATGATGTTGGGCCTCGGTCATAGTCTTACTTGCATAGTGTATCGGTTGAAAGTATTTATTCTTACGTTGCCCCAGAACTGCCCCAATGGCATAATCACTTGCATCACACATTTGCTCAAATGGTAAGTTCCAATCGGGGGCAACTAAGATTGGTGCCTCCGTTAGCTTCTTCTTCAAAAAATTAAATGCATCGATGCATTCATTTGTGAAGTTAAACGAAGCATCCTTTTCTAAAAGGTGAGTCAGAGGCCTGGCAATTTTGGAGAAGTCTTGTATAAAACGTCGGTAAAAGCCAGCATGACCAAGGAAACTTCGGATTCCTTTGACGGTAGTCGGATGAGGTAGCTTAGCAATGACATCGACTTTTGAACGATCTACCTCAATCCAAGATTTGGATATCTTATGGCCGAGGACTATGCCCTCTTTAACCATGAAGTAGCTCTTCTCCCAATTTAGAACCAAATTGGTGTTTTCACACCGTATCAGCAAATTCTCTAAATGGGAGAGGCAAGAGTCGAAAGAATTTCCGTAGACGGAGAAGTCGTCCATGAACACTTCCATGGTTGTTTCAATCATATCCGAGAAAATGGCCATCATGCACCGTTGAAACGTGCCTGGAGCATTACATAGGCCAAAGGGCATTCTACGATAGGCAAACGTTCCATACGGGCAAGTAAAATGGTCTTTTCTTGATTCTGGGGATCAATGGGAATTTGAAAGTACCCAGAAAAGCCATCCAAGAAACAATAGAACTCATTTCCCGCTAACCGTTCAAGCATTTGGTCCATAAAAGGGAGCGGGAAATGGTCTTTACGTGTCGCATCATTCAACTTGCGGTAGTCGATACAAACTCTCCATCCGGTCACAAGTCTAGTCGGTATAAGCTCATTATCTTCGTTTTTCACAACAGTGATTCCGCCCTTCTTTGGAACACAATGAATCGGGCTAACCCATGAACTATCCGAGATCGGATAAATCATTCCAGCGTCAAGGAGTTTAATAACTTCCTTTTTGATCACTTCGTGGATTTGTGGGTTAACCCGTCGTTGTTGTTGGACGGAAGCTTTGTGATTATCGTCAAGCAGAATCTTATGAGTACAAAATCGAGGGTCGATTCCCTTAATGTCGGATATTTGCCAAGCAATCGCACTTTTATGCTTCCGAAGCACATCTAAGAGTCGTGTCTTCTCCTCATCTTTAAGGCCTTTTGATATTATAACCGGTAATTTATCATTTTTTTTCCAAGTATGCGTATTCGAGATGAGGAGGCAAATCCTTGAGCTCGAGCTCCGGAGGATTCTCAATAGACGGCTTTACTTCTTTTATGTCTGCCATTTTTAGGTCCATCGGAGGAGAAGAAACAATCGGGTTTTCATTTAAAAGTTTTTCAATTAATAAAATGTCCCCCTCCGGATCAAAGTTATTATTATCAATTTCCGATGAAACTGACTCATTTGAAAGACAAGCATTAATTTCTTCCCAAGCGAGATCACTTCCCTCAAACGGAGTGAGGGAAGGGGAAGAATCGGAGACGATCGGTTCAAAAGAAAGAGTGGGATTGCCACTCGAAGCATTTTCTGTAAAACCAAGAAGTTCTTGAGAATACTCCTCCGTAGCTTCATCAATAACATCGATTCGATTGACGGAAGCAACATCGTAATCGGAGGAGTATCTCGTGGTTTGATCAAGGTTAAAAGTGACGGCTTCATTTCCAACACGTAAGGCAATCTCCTCATCGTATACATCAATTAAGGCACGGCCAGTCCGTAGGAATCCTCTCCCCGAGAATGAGAGGAACCCGTGGATCGGCATCTAAATCAACAACCACAAAATCTGCAGGGAAATGGAATTTCCCGACATTGAAAAAAATATCCTCAGTTATGCCAATTGGACGAGACGTAGATCGGTCGGCAAGCTCGAGGGTCATAAGCGTCGGTGTCAAGTTAGGGAGAGACAACTTTTTCCAAATCGACAATGGCATTAGGTTAATGCTAGCACCAAGATCGACCAAGGCGAAGCATTGAACCATACCTGGAAAATTGCACGGTATAAGAAACTTGCCAGGGTCTTCAAGCTTTTCGGGTAGCTTTTTAAGAAGAACCGCTGAGCAATTCTCATTCATTTGAGTTCTTGACATTTGAAAAAGCTTTTCCTTATTATTCAAAATACCTTTTAGCATCGAAGCAAATTTTGGCATCAAAAGTATAGCATCCGCGAGACTTATATCAAAGTGCAATTCTTGAAAAATCTGATAAAACTTTTCCATTTGGTTTTTATCTTTCTCGCGGTGCTTTTGTTCGTTTAAACGTGACGGATAAGGCAACTTTATTTTAACGGGAATATCTTTTTCATAAACAACTTGTTCCTTTCCTTTGGACGTCGGGACCACCGGAGGTTGGATGTCATCGGAACTATCATTATTATTAGGAATTTCCGTATCCGTTGTCGCCTCGGGTTCACGGGCGACTACCTTGGGAGGTAGAGAAGAAGAGGTAGTCGGAGCCATTGGTCCATCATAAGAAACACCACTCCTTGTCGTGATCGCTTTAGCATCGCCCCTCGGGTTAGCGATCGTGTTGCTAGGCAAAGTTCCAGAGCCCGAGGGTCGATCATTTAAATGCTTGTTAAGATCATTGATTTGAGTAGCTAATAACCTTGTTGTTTCTTCTTGTTTTGTCATAAAAGCTTGTTGGTTTTGAAGCAGTTGCTTAATCAACTCTTCCGTGGGCGACGGATTTGGAATAACAGCTTGATTTTGATTATTGAAATTTTGCCCTCGGTCTTGAAAATTGCCATGATTCAGATTTGCATTATTAAAATTCCCTTGATTATTATTCTGAAAATTCCCATTATTTTGAAAATTGTTCCCTTGAGGCGGGGCTTGGTTTTGATTTCCCTGAAAATTTCGATTGTGGTTAACACCTTGGTTTTGAAAACCTTGATTTTGCCGATTTTGATTTTGATTAACTTGATGTGTACGGTTTTGCACATTGTTATTATGACTCTGATTTTGAAAACCGGGTGGTCCGAGATAATGGCTTGAACGGTAGCTGAGAAGATTTCGATCTCCTTGAAGAGGTGGGTAACCGTTGCCACCCATGTTTGCAGCATACACGTTCTCTTGAGCATAAGCTCCGGTTGACGGACACTCGTTATACGGATGTGGACCACCACAAGTAACACAACCTTGATTTACAACTTTGACTTGATGATTTGGTTTTTCAATAGACATAGCATCAACTTTCTTAGTTAAAGCGACTAGCATACTCATAATTTCATCATTATTTTTACCAGAATTAGACACTTGAGGTTTATTTCTAGACATTCTCTCACGAGCCTTATTCTCAATTATCATGAAAGCATCATTCGTATTTCTAGCCAACAAGTTCCCACCCGCAGCAGAGTTGAGTGAGTCTTGGTCAACATGACTTAACCCATTATAGAAAGTGTCAATCTGCTGAAGGGGTGTGAACCCATGGTTCGGACATTTTTCCATCAAATCTTTGAATCGGTCCCAAGCTTCACTAAACGACTCATCAAAAGCTTGTTGGAACCGAAAGATTTAAGAACGTAGATTAGAAGTTTTAGAGGGAGGATAGAAATAATTCACAAACTTGGAAGCAAGATCATTCCAAGTGTGAATCGAATTCGGCGGTTCCTTTTCTAGCCAAGTCCGGGCTGCTCCTTTTAAGGAGAAAGGAAATAACTTCAATTTCACCACATCGTGAGGAACTTGGTTCATTCTAATGGTCTCAGCGATGTCGGTGAAATTTATGATGTGAGCATAGGGGTCTTCGTTATCAAACCTGTGAAAGGATATACCCGTGATTAAATTGAGTAATCCATGATTGATTTCAACGTTGGCATTGATGTCCGGAATCACAATAGCTCTCCTCACACCATTGAATGGTGATTGGAGTTGTTCTTCCATCGGACGTGGATCAAATGCCGGTTGTTGTCCCATCGGCGGGATAACATTGTGATGCGGACCACCCATCGGCGGGGGTCCGTTGTGTTGTTCATTTTGGTTCATCCCCTCGTCGTTAAGGAAATGAACCAGACTAGTATGTCGTAAAACCCGCTCGGGGTTTGAAAATGGAGACGTAAGATTCTCAAAAGAAGAACGAGTGTGCATACACCACAAACAAATTCAAAAAAAAATGAAAAAGAAAAGAGAAAGGAAAATCTTTTTGTTTTTATTTATTTTTTTATTTTTTATTTTTTTTTCTCAAAAACTTTTTGTTTCTTTTGTTTTTCTTTTTTTATAAAACGTAACGTTAATTGAAAACCGTTTCTTTCAAAACCACTTGCGACGGGACGGGTGAGAAGAATGGATCTCTCTTCAGCTAGCAATTTAATGTGTTAGCTTCCGTATTTCCCGCTTAATCGGTCGTAGTAATTGAAATAATCCGATAAACAACTAATTTCACGTTTTTGTTATATTGGGAGACTTATTTGGTTTACAACATCCTCCCTTCCACGGCAGAGTCGAGGCTGTAACTTTTATTATTATTTTTTTTTTTGTATTTTTGTAAACACTTTAGGAAAAGTGTTTTGAATTTTTCAATTTTTATAGAAATATATATACAAAGTAGAGGAAGGCTTAACAAAACACGATTTTTCAAAACAATATTCAAAAATTCACTTCAAGCCTTCCCCGGCAGCGGAGCCAAAAATTGATTCGTGTGAAAACCAACTTATCTATATTTTTGTATTTCTTTTTTAATGATTTAAATAGTAAATAAATATGAAAAATAACTTGAAAAATGCAAATTAAGTTTGGAAAAATCTAAAATTACTTAAAATTAATTTCGAAACAGATGAGATATTTTTTTGGCTTTTTATTTAATTAATATGAATTTAAAACTATTTTTAACTAATTTAAGTATACTAAAAATGCAATTAAATATGAGATTAATCAAGAAAAATGCAATTGTACTTTTTAAAATTATGAAATAACTAAAAACTATTTTTAAGACAGAAAACTGATTTTTTTGGGGTTTTTATGTAATTTTTAGGAATTAAAAGTAACTAAAAATTAATTAAAAATGCTTAAAAACTAATTTAAATTATAAAAAGTAACAAATAAGCTAAGAAAAATATGAAAAAATTCAGAAAATTCTAATTTAATAAATTAAATCTAGGAAAAATAAAATTACTTAATTTGAAAACCCTAATAAGCAGTTATAGAATAAGCAGTTTCTAAATAAGCACTAATAATAAGCCAATAAGCACTTATATGCAAAAGATGCTCAGGAACAGTAAGAACCACTTATTTGATCATAAAACAACTTAATTCACTCAGAAAAACAACAAGCTAAGCCAAAAAAGCACAAGGACAAATTGCATAATATGGAAAGATAAGCAGTGAACAGGCCCCACTTTCTAGCTGAATATTAAGCACTTAATAAGCTAATTTCTGGAATTTTAAGGGGGCAAAAGCAAGATGACCCAGCTGAGAACCTAAAAAAACAAAAATCCCTAATTCTAATAAACCAATTGAAACCTAATTGAGCCTTAGAACAGATGTCAAAACTGACTTGTATGGCAATAATGTGCAGACAGTTGACTTTTTTTTTATTAAGAACTAAAATTGACTACGTTGGATTTTAACAACCTATATCTACTCTAATATGTTGTTTAATGATGATAAAGCACTGAATACATAAACACAAACACACATAGCACAAATTCAGGCCATAACTGATGAACAGTAGCAGGTTTATGTGGGCAATAATGAGATTGTTAGCAAGTTTGACTTTTAACTTATGAACCACCAATTTTATGCTCAATCTGACTTTAATATACCTACTGCAACATGTTTAGGCTGAGCAAACCACAAGCAAACTACTAGAACACAGATTCAAAGTCTAAACCAAACACTCCCTTAAATCTCAATTGCACTTTCAAACAATGATCAAGCTATATTCATTCAACCACAATCATCAATCATCATTCAATAACAATAAAGAACCTCAGATCATGAACATTCAACAGCATATAATAGCAGAATAACAAATCCACTTGTATGATCAAATTTGAACTTGAAATATCACAGATTCTTATCAAACTCAAACAAATGATCAAACAAGCTCAGATATCACAATAATCAAACAATAAACTACTATTAAATAGAATCAAACAACATTATACTACACTATCAGATCTACACTTAATTTTTATTGAGAGGAAATGTAAAATAGAAATTAACTCACAAAGCCATCTCCCTCAGCACAAATTGAGGGAGTTCACTATGCTAGCATGTCTTTAGACAGGCCAAGAGCTTCCCAATCTCTCTTGAACTATCTCTCTAAACCTTCAATCACCATGGATATTGAAACAGTTGACTAATGTTGACTTTTTGAGATTTTGTATAAAATGAATCAAAACAAGCTCACAGAAGCTAAAGAGCTTTATGAGCTTGTGAATCTAAGTAAATAGCTTATATGTAAGCTGAGATTGAGCAAAGTAAACATCTTTTTGGATTTTTTAGATTTTCTTATTTTTTTGAGTTTTTATGAAGATTTAAATATAGAAAAAGAAAATAAACTTATAAAAGCTATGAAATTTAGTAAAAGATATTATTAAAGAAGTACAAAGCTAGAATAAGAAACTTTAAGCTAAAACGGAATTTAATTAGTTATACTATAAATAGAAAATTAAAACATTAAACAAGGAACTTTTATTTAAAAACTGAGATTACATGAAATTTAGACTAAGAATACATTAGGAAATAATTTTGACAGCATAACATTACATAAAAACTACACACCCACAATAGTGAAACAGGGGGTATTTATAGGAGCAGGGGAGGTTGCTAGGGTTTAAGCTTGGAAGGCCCTAGAAGCTCGTTCGTGGTGATGCGTGGGAATTGCACCAGGCTTTACCTCTCAAGGGATCCTGAGAAGCTTACAACCCCCACCAGGTAGTGTACCTGATCGTTATAGTATAGTATAGTGACAAGTACCGGGGGATTGATCGTTCAGCTTAGGAATAGTGTCGCTAGGATTAGAAAACCTAAATACTAGTTCTAAAGGTGAGGGATGATTATTTTTGTATTTTATATTTTTTTAGAAGGCAATTAAAAATCTCGGGTTTGAAGGATTTGGGCGGAACTAGTTGCTAATCAACTAACCTAATACTAAAGATGCAATCAAAATAAAATACTAGAAATGAAAATAAACTAAATTATACTAAAGTTGTGAGCAATAAGTGGAGAAAATGTGTTTACTTAGATTTCACTACTCCCTAGACATCTTTTACATGTTAATTACTTGTTATAATTGCATGGATGACGGATCGTATTCTTTAATACCATTCATGGGGTGGCACACTTAACTCCCCAATTCTATGAGCTCTTATCTCCTCCTATACCATGCCCAGCACAACTATAGGGATTGTAAACAGTGGCTCATGCATTAAATACAACCAATAAAGACCTAGTGCGCGTCGGTTCATGTTTCTTAAGACGTTCAAGCATGTTACCAATTGGAGATCTGCCAGTTTTCTTAAGCCTAACATATAAATCATTCATCCAAGACAAGTATAAACAAGTAATCAACACATAATTAACATCTAGGTTTCATTAGATCCAAGCAAACACAAGTTAGATCTAGCCTAGCATGATGGAATTAAGACAAGAACAAGATATAGACAACCAACACATAGACATATTGATTGACTTAAAAGAACACTTATCTCAATTACATATGAAAGATATCAAGGGCTTGGAACCCTTGAAAAACCTGTAAAATTCGCACCAAAATCGTACTTAGGGTTTCTCCAAAACTTTTCTCCTTTAAATGTGAAAAGTAGAAAACTATATATAGGAAAAGGGGTCTGACGGCGTCAAGACTAAACTTGTGACGCCGTCACCTCGCCGCCAAAACTTTTCTCGGACTGCCTTGATCTACATTTGATGTCGTCATGTGATAATCAATTCCAGGTCGTCATGACTTTTATTCTTGACGCCCTACTTCGTGACGCCGTCAATTCTCTACTGGACCGTCATGGAATTTTGCTCTTGACGCCGTCAGGATGTTACTCTTGACGCCGTCACCTACTGTTCCCAGCATGGAAAATTAAGACTTTGGCGTTTTCTTCACTTTTATGCTCCAAAAACGTCCGAATTGCTTCCTTTTCCAGATTTCACTCCCAAAGTACCTAAAATCACAAAAGGAACGATTTAGGGCAATATTTGATCAAATAAAGTCAATTCCGGGGCTTAAATGACCCCCTAAAAACTGATCATTTTTCGCCTCATCATATACCCTTACACTTGAGATTTGCTTGTCCTCAAGCAAATGCGCTTTTATTCTAGTCAAAATACAAGTTAGGGGTCATTTAACACTAATATAAAAGTAATTACAACAAATAATCGTTCCACTAAAGACCAATAGACAAGCACGGAGGTCATACACTAGCACCTCACAAATAGTGTTTAGATACTCACATCTCTCGGGTGTAATAAAGTGTAAATTACAATATGGAAACGGAAGATATCTCTCACTACCTGTCATAGCAAAATAGATTACCATAGGCTTGGGAAAGGATCAAACCTCCACCACATGGTGTAAGCACCTAGGATAAACTATCAAAGAGGTCTTTTAAAGGGTTGTAACATTAGGTGTAGGGATATGAAATACACGGTTTTGTTGGATAAAGGAAGTTTTACTGGTGGCGAGTTAACAATCTTGGTCAATTACATGTACAAGATGGCGTTGCTAAGCCAAGACTAGACTCGACATAAGCTAATAAATGAAAAATAACAAAAACATAAAATGAACATAGAATAAAAAGGGATGGTAGTTCGTATGTTTTTTCTCTTTTTTTCCTTTTTTTATTTTTTTTTTTCTTTTTTCTTGATTTTTTTTTTTTTTTTTTTTTTTTTTTTTTTTTTTTTTGCATACACTCTTACCCTACCATCCAAAATAATACATCATAGGGAATGAACATTTCCCTTACACGTGAATCTTTACATACTTACATTAAACTAATCTAATGACTCGAATTAAGAAAATCAAAACACTTGGAGCACTTTTAAGATTACCGTACATATGGGGGTAATAATATGATGTTCTTCCCCATTACTCCATAAAATAAGTACTTACCCATGAGTCCCAATTGTCCCAAAACAATATGTACAAGGATATGACTCGACTTAGCAACCATGCAATCAATTAGATAGTTAACTTAGGGTTTAACAAATAACAATAATGCACTAAAATGAGCGCATACACGGAAGGCTAAGGCGATTTGGGTGTACATTTAATTGGGGTGTAACAAATTCTTTCTTTAAGTAAAATGCTTAAAGTTAGAAGCGAAAAGATAGGCTCGGAGGGGTGTACTAGGGGTTTCGTGTACTAAAAATGAGTACAACGCTAAGGTGTGGGAAAAATTAGTTGACTTATCTAGCCAAGTAATATGACTTAAATGGTCAAGTAATTATAATACGGGTTTAACACAAGGGTAATCCTAATGCCTCTTATCATGTAGTAAATCCTACCACACAAATGTAGTCTCACTAGCGGTCTCGGGATGCATCACTAACGCAAGTTCTAGAATCTAAATGCTACCGGTACACTCATAAGCACTAATAGTAAATGCTTTTCCTATCAAATCTAAAGGCGAACCTCATATATTTGGGTGGAAAATTTTTCTGAATATACGGTTATGTGCTAGTCATACAATCTCCTATCCATGAGACGCTTGCTATGGCTAAAGTTTCACTCCTAAATGTTGTAAAAAATTTTAAATTTGGCGCTAAAATTGCACTAACAAGTATTTCTCATAGTTTTATTACACATCTACCATTAAACAAAACAAACTCAAGCGAAAGTGCATATGTAAGGTATCATCTTTTTACCCTCCCCTTACACTTAAGATGAACATTATCCCTAATATTCAAGTAAAAAATGTAAAAGTGAAAAAGTAAAGAGAATAAAATCAAATACTCCCCTGATTCGCTCGGTATGGATAATAAGATGGCCAGGTTAAATCTTCCTCCAAGAAAATGAACAATCAAAGCTTCCCTTCCAGAATATAAATCATCTTCTTGTCATACATAACCTGTAAAACCTGATAAAATAGACAAGATAACCTCGCGTAAAATCGGCGGCATCCTATATAAGTTACTAAATCCTAGAAAACAAGATAAGATATAATGCCTGTGGAATGAAGTTTGCAGATTTCCTGGAGATTATAAAACTTAATAATTCACAAAAACCATAAGACTCCGTTAGAAAAACAAAACTGGTAAAATTTCCAGATTTTTACACTTGACGCCATCAGAAGTGACCTGCAAAAATTCTTATGTTAAGTTTCCGGAAAATTTCTGAAAAAAACTTGGTCCTACTTCCTGGAAAATCCTGCAAAACTTCATTATGACTCAATACAAGCATTTGACTCTAACAAATACGAATATACATGTTCATTTAATATTGTGGAGAATCATGATCGGTTTGTTTCTTGAAAACATATTTGGGGTTTCCCCTTACACTTATCTTTTGCAAAAATACCTTTAGGTGGAGTTAAGACTAGGCCAAAACAACAAAGTAAAGTATTTCCACTATTTAGTTTAGAAACATGATCTACCAACAATAAAAATTAAGCATGCATACGGAAGCAAATAACAAACAAACAAAATAAAATCACACAAAACATGGGTTGCCTCCCAAGAAGCGCTTTTCTTTATTTACGAGTCTTGTAGCTAGACTCAAGGTCATGGGTTACTACGTGACCTCATCATTGGTTCCACTCTCTAGGTCATCTTCTAAACCAGTTTTGTATTCCGGACCTAGTTGCAAGCATTCTTTGTTGAAACCAAGCATTCTGTTCTTTACATACTCTACTCCTCTACGTCTATCCTCCGCATTCCTATAATAAGCCGCTTACTTGTGTTCCTTTTCGAAATTAGAGAGAAGGCGGTATTGCTCAATTTTGTAGGGCATTTGATAGGCAACTTCATCATTTTCTTCCTTGAATCTAACTATCCCTAAAGTCGGATCATAACTCATCCTAGTGGCCTCAACAAATGGTTTTTCGAATATTATTTGGCTTAGGCAAGCATCTATCACCGGACGAGTGTCCTCAACTATCATAAAATCGATCTCATAGGTGAGATTCCCTATAATCACATGCAGTCCCTTCACTCTTCCTGCAAAATTACTTATCAGATTCTTATTAGGCATCATCCTAAAATCAAGTTGCTTCTTCATCAACCAATTGTAATAAGTCCTAGTCATGATGTTCACGGGGGATCTAGGGTCGATGTAAGCTTTCCATATATGCATGTGCCCGATATTGCATGGGATGTTAATGTTAGAGGGGTCTCCCATTTTGATAAGGGGAGTGCCAAGGATATATGGTCTCTCGGGACTATCGAATAAATCCTTATGGTATTCCCGTTCTTCCTTGGTTGGCAACTTATCAAAGTATTCTTCTATAGGCTCTACCTCAACTTCCCTACTCTCATCCTTAGTCTCGGCTTCTATTCTAACTTCATCCTTGTCACTCTCTTCAATCTCCTTATCTATTGGCTTAATGGTGACAACATTGACAAAATGGACATGTTTGGATGATGAGGGGTCCTTAATTTGGCTTTCGTTATTGGTGTCCCTAGTGTCCTTCCTAGGTGTGACTAATGCTTGGTTGTTGAGGGCTTTCAACAGGTTATCAATCTTGTCGGTTATCTCTGTTTGTTGTTGGTTGAGTTCAGTTTCAAACCTAGCTATGCGAGCTTCTTGAGATGCCATGAACTTAGACATCAACCGGATGGTGTCGGATCGCAAGGGGGTCACATTGGCTCCGGTGAGCTCAATGGTGTTTCGGTAGCCTTGGTGGCTAGGTCGGGAATACATTAGGAAATAATTTTGACAGCATAACATTACATAAAAACTACACACCCACAATAGTGAAACAGGGGGTATTTATAGGAGCAGGGGAGGTTGCTAGGGTTTAAGCTTGGAAGGCCCTAGAAGCTCATTCGTGGTGATGCGTGGGAATTGCACCAGGCTTTACCTCTCAAGGGATCCTAAGAAGCTTACAACCCCCACCAGGCAGTGTACCTGATCGTTATAGTATAGTATAGTGACAAGTACCGGGGGATTGATCGTTCAGCTTAGGAATAGTGTCGCTAGGGTTAGAAAACCTAAATACTAGTTCTAAAGGTGAGGGATGATGATTTTTGTATTTTATATTTTTTTAGAAAGAAATTAAAAATCTCGGGTTTGAAGGATTTGGGCGGAATTAGTTGCTAATCAACTAACCCAATACTAAAGGTGCAATCAAAATAAAATAATAGAAATGAAAATAAACTAAATTATACTAAAGTTGTGAGCAATAAGTGGAGAAAATGTGTTTACTTAGATTTCACTACTCCCTAGACATCTTTTACATGTTAATTACTTGTTATAATTGCATGGATGACGGATCGTATTCCTTAATACCATTCATGGGGTGGCACACTTAACTCCCCAATTCTATGAGCTCTTATCTCCTCCTATACCATGCCCAGCACAACTATAGGGATTGTAAACAGTGGCTCATGCATTAAATACAACCAATAAAGACCTAGTGCGCGTCGGTTCATGTTTCTTAAGACGTTCAAGCATGTTACCAATTGGAGATCTGCCAGTTTTCTTAAGCCTAACATATAAATCATTCATCCAAGACAAGTATAAACAAGTAATCAACACATAATTAACATCTAGGTTTCATTAGATCCAAGCAAACACAAGATAGATCTAGCCTAGCATGATGGAATTAAGACAAGAACAAGATATAGACAACCGACACATAGACATATTGATTGAATTAAAAGAACACTTATCTCAATTACATATGAAAGGTATCAAGGGCTTGGAACCCTTGAAAAACCTGTAAAATTCGCACCAAAATCGTACTTAGGGTTTCTCCAAAACTTCTCTCCTTTAAATGTGAAAATTAGAAAACTATATATAGGAAAAGGGGTCTGACGGCGTCAAGACTAAACTTGTGACGCCGTCACCTCGCCGCCAAAACTTTTCTCGGACTGCCTTGATCTACATTTGACGCCGTCATGTGATAATCAATTCCAGGCCGTCATGACTTTTACTCTTGACGCCCTACTTCGTGACGCCGTCAATTCTCTACTGGACCGTCATGGAATTTTGCTCTTGACGCCGTCAGGATGTTACTCTTGACGTCGTCACCTACTGTTCCCAGCATGGAAAATTAAGACTTTGGCGTTTTCTTCACTTTTATGCTCCAAAAACGTCCGAATTGCTTCCTTTTCCAGATTTCACTCCCAAAGTTCCTAAAATCACAAAAGGAACGATTTAGGGCAATATTTGATCAAATAAAGTCAATTCCGGGTTTAAATGACCCCCTAAAAACGGATCATTTTTCGCCTCATCACGTGGCCACATATCTTCAATTCTTATCTCAATGTCGACATCCAACTCATTATTAGTCGTTTGATTCCTTCTTATCTTCATTCCACGTCCAAGCATCCAATCAGTGAGCTAGAAAGGTCCACGTGTGCTGGGGAATATTGACATCTTCTGACAACGTGTCAGGTTCTAGAAAGGTGAAACCTCGTACTAAGAATCTAAGGTAAAAGTGATGGGAGAAGGGTAATTGGTTGGGGGAGAAGCACAGTAAAACGCGTCATTGGTTATTTTATTATTTGTTTGACTGGGGTGGGTTTTTGACCAGGTAATAATAGTGGGTGGATTTGGATCGGGTTTAAAGGTTTATGGTGGTGGGCTTGTGTGTACCTGGGCCAGGAATGGTGTCTTTTAGTTATAATGGGTTTAGGGTAAATTAGGTTTATTTTAGGAATAGATAAGACAGGATCCGGTTGTAGTGAATATTAACCAAGGGACCAAAAGTGTCAACTCTGAAAATCTGAGGACCATAGCTGCCAATCTTCAAAAATAGTATCCAAGGACTCTTTTGACATTTTTTGATTGATGAGGGACCCTTGATGTCAAATCTTCAAAATATTCTTCACAAGGACCATAAATTACAATATTGGAAGTTGAAGGACCAAATGTGTAATTTCTTCAATCTTATGACCAAGGACCATTATTGTAATTTCTGAAACTTTGAGGACTCCTTATGACCATATGAGCTTTGACTTTGACCACTAAACTTCCCTGGCTCCGGCTATTGACACTTTTCCAAATCTCGTGCTCAGTTTGTCATTTTCTCGTGATTTTTCGTCCTTTTCTTAAATATCCGTTCCTGCACATTCACAAACACAAAAACATACATTCTTTGGCAATTTAAGTTAGTTTTTGGTTTATTTGGTCCTATTTTAGCTCAGAAAAGGTGAGTGAATAAGCACTCACCATTACGCTGGAACTTAATTGTGAGGTCTGTTCCCACAGTTAGACTAACTGTTTGCTTTCATTTGTGCAGGGAATCGATCTACAACTTGAATTAGTGCATAATTTACACTTTTTGCAGTAACACAATGAGTCAATGATGGTTAAAATATGAGAAATTCTCCAAACTCTCAAATATAGATAATAAGCTACATATAAATTTATTTTCTCATTTTCGATATATTGTTAAAGTATAGTCTTTATATTGACTTTTTTTTTTGAAAAGAAAAAGAAAAGAATTTATATTAACTTTTATAAATTAGACATGTGGTATAAAAAACTAATTTAGTTATATCATCAAATAAATTACTCGTATTGTATTTAGATACAACTAAATTAAATACAGATAAATAATTTCATTGAAAGAATTTGTTTTTGTTAAATCACTAAGAGCAATCGCATTCATCACGTGGAACCGGCGTTAAAGCCAATTTAACGCACGTTAACCTTGCGTTAAACGTTGCGTCTTGTGCGTTAATTTGGCGTTAACGTGCAGTGTTAAGGTTTTAACGTTGAGTTAAGCCACGATTTGGTATTAAAAAAAAATCAGTTTCAGCCCTCTAGCTCAGAAAAGGTTTATTTGGTTTATTTGGTCCTATTTTAGCTCAGAAAAGGTGAGTGAATAAGCACTCACCAAAATCCCCCGGACTAAAGTATTTCCGTGTCCTCACGCAATGTGATCAATTCACGCTCACGAGATAAATAATTTCATAACTCTTTCTACTAACTTTGTAAAGTAGCAAGGAGGTTCAAAAGAAATTATAAAATCATTTATTCCCGCAAACGCTCCATTTTCCAAATATTTTCCTTTATTCTACTTTCATTACTATTTTTGGACTTTTCACACTTCACACTTGTGACGGTTTGTTGAACTTTCATTATTTTTGCAATAATTTTTAGGGTCTACGAGTAGAAACACTTCTCATAGAAAAGTGACCATACGGATAAAAATCGTCATCCTTGATTTTTCACAAGCTCCCAAACTAAGCGTAAAAACGAGATCACAGCTTATCTACAAGTTTGATGCTAACGCTACTCATAAAAGTTACTTGTGGAAACTTCTTACTCCCATGTCTTAAGTTTTTGTATCTCAATATTTTACTTTTGTTGAGAAATGAATCGCTTCATGTTTTCTCGTTTCAATAATTTTTAGTCCGATAGTGACACCTAAGTTTAAACGATAACTAGTTATCTATTTTCTCTTAAGAACCACTGCAATAGAAATTCGGTCCACATCAAGAAATTTTGGTACATACAATATCATAAATATAAGTTGCGGAGTACTACGCGTGTACCTCATGTTTCCAATTCAGAATCATTCACATGCATCTCACGCGCCAACAACTTATTTACATCCAAACTCTTATTCAACATAACTTTCAACTTTCACTTTTTTTTTTTCATTTTTCACTTTTTCTTTTTCTCATATTTTTCATACTTTTCTCTTTTTTCTTTCTTTGACTTTTTGATACGTGGGAATCGCACCAGGCTTTACCCCCACCAGGCAGTGTACCTGATCGTTGTAGTATAGTATAGTGACAAGTACCGGGGGATTGATCGTTCAGCTAGGAATAGTGTCGCTAGGATTAGAAAAACCTAAATACTAGTTCTAAATGTGAGAGATGATTATTTTTGTATTTTTATATTTTTTAGAAAGCAAGTAAAAATCTCGGGTTTGAAGGATTTGGGCGGAATTAGTTGCTAGTCAACTAACTCAATACTAAAGATGCAATCAAAATAAAATACTAAAAATGAAAATAAACTAAATTATACTAAGGTTGTGAGAAATAAGTGGAGAAAATGTGTTTACTTAGATTTCACTACTCCCTAGATATCTTTTACACGTTAATTACTTGTTATAGTTGCGTGGATGACGAATTGTATTCCTTAATACCATTCATGGGGTGGCGCACTTAATTCCCCAATCCTATGAGTGCTTACTTCACTCCTATGTCGAGGCATTTCATGTTTCCTAAATACAACCAATAAAACCTAGTGCATTAAATACAACCAATAAATAGAATTTACTCATGCATTAAATACAACCAATAAAACCTTGTGCACGTCAGTTCATGTTTCCTAAGACGTTCAAGCATGTTACCAATTGGAGATCTGCCAGTTTTCTTAAGCCTAACATCGAATTCATTCATCCAAAACAACCATAAACAAGTAATCAACACATAATTAACATCTAAGTTTCATTAGATCCAAGCAAACACAAGATAGATCTAGCCTAGCATGATGGAATTAAGACAAGAACAAGATATAGACAACCAACACATAGACATATTGATTGAATTAAAAGAATACTTATCTCAATTACACATGAAAGGGATCAAGGGCTTAGAACCCTTGAAAACCTGTAAAATTCGTACCAAGTTCGTACTTAGGGTTTCTCCAAAACTTCTCTCTTTTTAATGTGAAAATTAGAAAACTATATATAGGAAATAGGGTCTGACGGCGTCAAGACAAAATTTGTGACGCCGTCATCTCGCCGCCAAAATACTTCTCGGACTGCCTTGATCTACTTTTGACGCCGTCATGTGTTAGCATTTTCCAGGCCGTCATGCATTTTACTCTTGACGCCCTACCTTGTGACGCCGTCAATTCTGTACTGATTCGTCATCGAAATTACTCTTGACGCCGTCAGAAATTCCTTCTTGACGCCGTCACCTACTGTTCCCAGCAAGGAAAATTAAGACTTTGGCGTTTTCTTCACTTTTATGCTCCAAAAACGTCCGAATTGCTTCCTTTTCCAGATTTCTCTCCCAAAGTACCAAAAATCACAAAAGGAACGATTTAGAGTAATATTTGATCAAATAAAGTCAATTCCGGGGCTTAAATGACCCCCTAAAAGTGTTTCATTTTTCGCCTCATCATATACCCTTACACTTGAGATTTGCTTGTCCTCAAGCAAATGCGCTTTTTTTCTACTCAAAAGACAAGTTAGGGGTCATTTAACACTAATATAAAAGTAATTACAACAAATAATCGTTCCACTAAAGACCAAAGTCAAGCACGGAGGTCATACACTAGCACCTCACAAATAGTGTTTAGATACTCACATCTCTCGGGTGTAATAAAGTATAAATTACAATATGGAAACGGAAGATATCTCTCACTACCTGTCATAACAAAATAGATTACCATAGGCTTGGGAAATGATCAAACCTCCACCACATGGCGTAAGCACCTAGGATAAACTATCAAAGAGGTCTTTTAAAGGGTTGTAACGTTAGGTGTAGGGATATGAAATACACGGTTTTGTTGGATAAAGGAAGTTTTACTGGTGGCGAGTTAACAATCTTGGTTAATTACATGTACAATGTGGCGTTGCTCAGCCAAGACTAGACTCGACTTAAGCTAATAAATGAAAAATAACAAAAACATAAAAATAAACATAGAATAAAAAGGGATGGTAGTTCGTATGTTTTTTCTCTCTTCCTTTTTTCTATTTTTTTTTCTTTTTCTTGATTTTTCGATTTTTTTTTTTTTTTTTTTTTTTTTTTTTTTTTTTTTTTTTTTTGCATACACTCTTACCCTACCATCCAAAATAATACATCATAGGGAATGAAAATTCCCCTTACACTTGAATTTTTACATACTTTACAATAACTAATCTAATGACTCGAATTAAGAAAATCAAAACACTTGGAGTACTTTTAAGATTAACGTACATATGGGGGTAATAAATGATGTTCTTCCCCATTACTCCATAAAATAAGTACTTACCCATGAGTCCCAATCATCCCAAAACAATATGTACAAGGATATGACTCGACTTAGCAACCATGTAATCAATTAGATAGTTAACTTAGGGTTTAACAAATAACAATAATGCACTAAAGATGAGCGCATACACGGAAGGCTAAGGCGATTTGGGTGTACATTTAAGTGTGGTGTAACAAATTCTTCCTTTAAGTAAAATGCTTAAAGTTAGAAACGAAAAGATAGGCTCGGAGGGGTGTACTAGGGGTTTTGTGTACTAAAAATGAGTACAACGCTAAGGTGTGGGAAAATTAGTTGACTTAACTAGCCAAGTAATATGACATAAATGGTCAAGTAATTATGATACGGGTTTAACACAAGGGTGATCCTAATGCCTCTTATCATGTAGTAAATCCTACCACACGAATGTAGTCTCACTAGCGGTCTCGGGATGCATCACTAATGCAAGTTCTAGAATCTAAATGCTACCGGTACACTCATAAGCACTAATAGTAAATGCTTTTCCTATCAAATCTAAAGGCGAACCTCACATACTTGGGTGAAAAATTTTTCTGAAAGTACGGTTATGTGCTAGTCATACAATCTCCTATCCATGAGACGCTTGCTATGGCTAAAGTTTCACTCCTAAATGTTGTAAAAAAATTTAAATTTGGCGCTAAAATTGCACTAACAAGTATTTCTCATAGTTTTATTACACATCTACTATTAAACAAAACAAACTCAAGCGAAAGTGCATATGTAAGGTATCATCATTTTACCCTCCCCTTACACTTAAGATGAACATTGTCCCCAATGTTCAAGTAAAGAATGTAAAAGTGAAATAAGTAAAACAAATGAAATCAAATACTCCCCTGATTCGCTCGGTATGGATAATTAGGTGGCTAGGTTAAATCTTCCTCCAAGAAAATGAACAATCAAAGCTTCCCTTCCAGAATATAAATCATCTTCTTGTCATACATAACCTGTCAATCCTGAGAAAATAGACAAGACAACCTCGCATAAAATCGGCGGCATCCTATATAAGTTACTAAATCCTAGAAAACAAAATAAGATATAATCCTTGTGGAATGAAGTTTGTAGATTTCCTGGAGATTATAAAACTTAATAATTCACAAAAACCATAAGACTCCGTTAGAAAAACAAAACTGGTAAAATTTCCAGATTTTTACACGTAACGCCATCAAGAGTTAACTCTTGACGTCGTCAGAAGTGACCTGCAGAAATTCTTATGTTAAGTTTCCGGAAAATTTCTGGAAAAACTTGGTCCTACTTCCTGGAAAATCCTGCAAAACTTCATTATGACTCAATACAAGCATTTGACTCTAACAAATACGAATACACATGTTCATTTAATATTGTGGAGAATCATGATCGGTTTGTTTCTTAAAAACATATTTGGGGTTTCCCCTTACACTTATCTTTTGCAAAAATACTTTTAGGTGGAGTTAAGACTAGGCCAAAACAACAAAGTAAAGTATTTCCACTATTTAATTGAGAAACATGATCTACCAGTAATAGAAATAAAGCATGCATACGGAAGCAAATAACAAACAAACAAAATAAAATCACACAAAACATGGGTTACTACATGACCTCATCATCAAACGTCACATCCTCCTCACTAATCATTTCATTGTTATTTTCTTGATAATGTTTTACACGTTGTATGTTAACAGTAAATTCCCTACCTTCATCGTCTAATAACACCACGGCTCCAGTTTTAGAGGAATTCCTCACCATAAACGGTCCATACCATCTAGACTTAAGTTTTGCCGCAAATAATCTCAACCGAGAATTGTACAATAGGACTTTGTCTCCCTCTGAAAATTCTTTGGGTTTCTTAATTCTCTGGTCATGCCATCTTTTTGCTCTCCCTTTATATGTGATGGAAGATTCATAAGCTGCTAACCTAAGCTCATCAAGCTCGTGTAATTGCAAGAACCTATTAGTTCCAGTAATTGTGTAATCTAAGTTACATGTCTTAAGCGCCCAATAAGCCTTATGTTCTAATTCCACTGGTAAGTGACATGCCTTACCATACACCATGCGAAACGGGGTCGTTCCAATAGGTGTTTTGTAGGCGGTTCGGAATGCCCATAAGGCTTCGTCGAGTTTAAATGACCAGTCTTTTCTATTTTGACTAATCGTCTTTTCAAGTATTATTTTAATAGCCCTATTGGTTTTTTCGAACTGGCCATTGGTTTGTGGATGATAGGCGGTGGAGAACCGATGGGATACTCCATACCTCTTCATGACCTTTTCCATTTGTGCATTGCAAAAATGGGTCCCCCTATCACTGATGAGAGCTTTAGGAATCCCGAATCTAGCGAAAAGCTTTTTCAGGAAATGAATAACTACTCTGGCGTCATTGGTCCTAAGGGCTTGTGCCTCAAACCATTTTGAAACATAATCGATGGCGACTAAAATGTATTCGTTCCCCCCTGAAGATGGAAAGGGTCCCATGAAGTCAATTCCCCAAACATCGAAGACCTCACATACTTGTATAAAGTTCTGAGGTGCTTCATCCCTATGTGATATGTTCCCGGCCCGTTGACATGCATCGCATGCCTGCACCATCTCTTTTACATCACGGAAAATTGTGGGCCAATAGAATCCCGCATCGAAAATCTTTCGGGCGATAGTGTTTATCCCATGATGCCCGCCAGAGGGACCAGAGTGACATTCCCTCATAATCTTTACTGCCTCACTTTTCGAAACACAACGTCTTATAATTTGGTCTGGACACCTTCAGAATAAAAATGGTTCATCCCAAAAGTAGTATTTTAGCTGAGAAAAGAACCTTTTTCTTTCGTATCTAGTCAGGTGTTCAGGAACAAGTCTACTTGCAAGGTAATTAGCAAAATCGGCGTACCACGGCTCCGAATCAATCATTAACATGAGTTGTTCGTCAGGAAATGAATCCCTAATCTCACTTCTATCGTGCTTATCCAAGGGGTTTTCCAGACGAGATAGATGATCTGCGGCCAGATTTTCTGCCCCCCTCTTATCGCGAATCTCAACATCGAATTCTTGTAGCAACAAGATCCACCGAATTAGTCGTGGCTTAGCATCCTGCTTCGCAAAAAGGTATCGAAGAGCTGAGTGATCAGTGAAGACGACTGTCTTTGAAAGGACAAGATATTGTCGGAATTTGTCGAACGCAAACACTACGGCTAATAATTCTTTTTCGGTGGTGGAGTAATTCTCTTGAGCGGGGTTCATGGTTTTGCTAGCGTAGTAAATAGGTTGGAAAAGCTTGTCACGCCGTTGTCCCAATACAACCCCGACAGCGAAATCGCTAGCGTCACACATGATTTCAAATGGTAACTTCCAGTTTGGTGTGATCATTATTGGAGCTTGTGTGAGTTCCTTTTTTAAGAGATCAAATGCATCCTTGCATTCTTGGGAAAAATCGAACGGAGCATCCTTCACAAGCAATTGAGTCATTGGCCGAGAAATTTTGGAGAAGTCTTTGATGAATCTCCGATAAAACCCGGCGTGCCCCAAGAAGCTGCGTATTGCTTTAACAGTCGTGGGGTATGGTAACTTAGATATAGCTTCAACTTTAGCTTGGTCCACCTCTATTCCGTTCCCTGAGATCTTATGCCCTAACACAATCCCTTCTTTTACCATGAAATGACACTTTTCCCAGTTTAACACCAAGTTGGTTTCCTTACAACGTTTAAGCATCTTTTCTAGATTAGCAAGACAGCGGTCGAAGGAGTTCACGAAGACCAAAAAGTCATCCATGAACACTTCCATGTTGTCCTCCATGAGTTCGTGAAAGATTGTGGTCATGCATCGCTGGAAAGTGACGGGGGCATTACATAGCCCAAAAGGCATCCTTTTGTAGGCAAATGTTCCATAAGGGCAAGTAAACGTGGTCTTTTCTTGGTCCTCAGGTGCTATGGGAATTTGAAAATACCCAGAGAATCCATCCAAGAAGCAATAGTACTCGTGTCCAGACAATCTCTCTAACATTTGATCAATGAATGGTAAGGGAAAGTGATCTTTCCTCGTGGCATCATTGAGCTTTCGATAGTCAATGCATACCCGCCATCCAGTGACCGTTCTCTGAGGCACCATCTCACCCTTGTCATTCTTAACTACAGTCATTCTACCCTTCTTAGGTACAACCTGCACAGGACTGACCCATGGGCTATCCGAGATCGGGTCAATCAATCCTGCATCCAGAAGTTTGATAACCTCTTTCTTTACTACTTCCTTAATGTTAGGGTTCACCCGCCTCTGGGGTTGCACGGTATGTTTATAATCTTCTTCCATGAGAATCTTATGTGTGCAAAAAGTTGAGTCAATCTCCTTAATGTCGGCTACACTCCATGCGAGCACCCCTTTATATTTCTTTAGGACCTCTAAGAGTTTACCTTTTTGTTCATGTTTGAAGGAAGAGTTTATGATTACCGGCAGTTGGTCCTCTCCCTGAAGGAAGGCATACTCTAAATGGTTAGGAAGCTCTTTAAGATCTAACTCAGGAGGTTCGATAATAGAAGGTTTGAGCTTGTTTTCGGGCTTTCAGAGCTCGAGATGCTCCGTTGCCTCTTGTCTGGGGTAGAAGGAGACTGCACCAACATCCTCCATCTTTTCTACCTCTAGCAAAGGCAGAAAACTCTCGTCCCATAGCCAGCCTTCCTCGATCTGTTCATCGACACAACTATCAATGACATCTGTGAGTTCATCGACTTCCCCAATGAAATAGAGCCGGTTGGCTGCTTCGAGGGAGAGGTCCATAGAATCCTTAATGTCGAAGGTTGTGCTATCGGTTCCCACTCGTAAGGTTAATTTGTCGTCATAAACATCAATGACTGCACGAGCGGTAGCAAGAAATGGTCTCCCTAAGATGATGGGTACCAAGTCATCCTCCTCCATATCCAGGATTACGAAGTCGACCGGGAATTTGAATTTTCCAACTTTGACTAGCACATTCTCTCAAATCCCTACGGGGTACTTGACTGATCTATCGGCTAGTTGGATGTTCATACGGGTAGACTTTAATCCAGAGTATCCTAGTTTAAGGAACATAGAGTGAGGCATGAGATTGATACTCGCTCCCAAATCGGCAAGAGCATTCTTGATTGATAGAGATCCTATGGAGCAAGGCAGGGTGAAGCTGCCCGGATCGTCTACCTTTTTTGGTAGCCCTCGATGGGTCACCACTGAGCATTCTTCCCCCAGGGTCACAAGACCCTCGAGTTTCTTCTGGTTAGCAAGTAGTTTTTTAATGTATGCGCTATACTTTGGCATATGATAGCAAGCATCAAGGAGGGGTATGGTGACAACCGAGTCTTTTAGGTATGACAAGAATCTCTTGTAATCATTCTCAGTTTTCTGGTTCCTTAATCGGGATGGAAACGGGATTCTCACAGGTTAGTTAGGTAGGGTTGATGGGGAAGGGGTCGTCAAGGGCGGTTGGTTGGGGGTCTTGCCGCCTACATCCTCCTCCTCCTCGCCAGGTTTGTTTCGATCGGGGGCAATGGGGGACGAGCTTGGGTAAGGTGGGTCCTTGATTGTTGTTCCAGCTCGAGTGGTTATCGCGAGCATGGGGTCTTTTTTGCTTACTGATGGCATTTCAAGATTATCTAAGGTTGAGTTAAGCTTGTTGAAAAATTCTCCAATGTCACCCTACTGCTCGTCGAAAAGCTCATTAAGACCTTTCATTTGCAAGACTTTTTCTTGAGTGAAGTGACCAAGGTCATCTTCAAAAGTGCTCCTGATTTCGAATTCAAGGCCTTCCTCTCCTTCTTTTCTCTTTACCAGATTTCCCCAGAGGGTATAATCGTCATTTTGGTAAAAAGGCAAAAGGGAGGGATCAGCATAAATGTCCCCTCCTGACAAGCATGCATGTTCAGTTGTGGCTGCTCCTCCGCATTCTTCTACCTCATGCAGGCCCCCACAGTAATCGCAGATTAAATAAGGATTCGACAGTTGTTTAGGTAACTGCGATCCAGCTAGGTATTCCACTCTTTTGTGAATTTTTCTCAACCGATCTGAAATGATTTCAGAAATGCTGACAGTCGACTCAGGTTCATCCCAAGTGTCATCTTGGTCTTGAGCATATTCTTCAATCCTATCCCATCCTTCTTCGGCACTAAGATTGGCCAATCTCCCTTTTCTAGATTGGTTAATTCCGTTTCGATCGTTAGAGGAGATATTATCGTAGAAGATTTGGACCAAGAGCCAAAGCTCAATGCCATGATGGGGAACTTGTCTTATTAAATCTTTGAATCTAATCCACGATTTATGGAAGGGTTCGTCCTTCCCTTTTCGGAAACGGAGGATCCTATCTCTAAACGCTGAGGTTTTTCCAGGTGGAAAGAACTTCTGATAGAACTTGGATATGAGTTGCTCCCATGTGAAAATAGATTTAGAAGGGAGTTTATCATACCATTCTTGGGCTTTTTCATATAGGGTGAAAGGAAAGAATCGCAATCGGGACGTGTCTCTAGTAGCCCCATCCGTATGGAGGGTGTCTACTATTTTCAAGAAGTCTTTAATGTGTTGGATTGGATCTTCCTCATCTAATCCACAAAACTTACACACACTTTGGACAAGCCAAACATCGTTTGCATGCAAGACCTCGTTGGTGTGTTCGTTTGGGTAGACAATGGCGTTTGAGAAGCCACGAGGGGTTGGGGAGGAATAGTCCTTAAGGCGCTTAGGAATGGGAGTTGCGGGGGTACTCATCTCGTCGTTGGGTTGGGAGCTAGGGGTTGTAACATGATTTTCTGAATTTTCTTCAGAAAGGGGTGCATCCAAATCGATGGCAACGCTAGATGGTTCAGAAGTTGAGTAATATTGTCTCAATCTATGCATTTCTCTTTCGGGTTCCGCATAAGGCAAGACAAGGTTTCTAGTGGAACTACGACTCCTAGTGATCCTAAGGTTAAAGGATTCGTCGTTTGCCATGATGGCAGGTGGTGAAGAGTTACGAACAAAAACACAAAGAAATAAGATAGACTAAAGAAAACCTAAAAATAAAAATAAAATCTTACTAGAAAGGAATCTAGTAAGTAGACCTAATAAAAAGAGATTCTAACCTAGACAATAACTATTTCCCCGGCAGCGGCGCCAAAAACTTGATACGTGGGAATCGCACCAGGCTTTACCTCTCAAGGGATCTTGAGAAGCTTACAACCCCCACCAGGCAGTGTACCTGATCGTTGTAGTATAGTATAGTGACAAGTACCGGGGGATTGATCGTTCAGCTAGGAATAGTGTCGCTAGGATTAGAAAAACCTAAATACTGTCGCTAGGATTAGAAAAACCTAAATACTAGTTCTAAAGATGAGAGATGATTATTTTTGTATTTTTATATTTTTTAGAAAGCAAGTAAAAATCTCGGGTTTGAAGGATTTGGGCGGAATTAGTTGCTAGTCAACTAACCCAATACTAAAGATGCAATCAAAATAAAATACTAAAGATGAAAATAAACTAAATTATACTAAGGTTGTGAGCAATAAGTGGAGAAAATGTGTTTACTTAGATTTCACTACTCCCTAGATATCTTTTACACGTTAATTACTTGTTATAGTTGCATGGATGACGGATTGTATTCCTTAATCCTATGAGTGCCTACTTCACTCCTATGTCGAGCCGGCTAAGAAGCTCCTAACATGGGATCATTAGAATTTACTCATGCATTAAATACAACCAATAAAACCTAGTGCACATCAGTTCATGTTTCCCAAGACGTTCAAGCATGTTACCAATTGGAGATCTGCCAGTTTTCTTAAGCCTTACATCGAATTCATTCATCTAAAACAACCATAAACAAGTAATCAACACATAATTAACATCTAGGTTTCATTAGATCCAAGCAAACACAAGATAGATCTAGCCTAGCATGATGGAATTAAGACAAGAACAAGATATAGACAACCAACACATAGACATATTGATTGAATTAAAAGAATACTTATCTCAACTACACATGAAAGGGATCAAGGGCTTAGAACCCTTGAAAAACCTGTAAAATTTGTACCAAGTTCGTACTTAGGGTTTCTCCAAAACTTCTCTCTTTTTAATGTGAAAATTAGAAAACTATATATAGGAAATAGGGTCTGACGGCGTTAAGACAAAATTTGTGACGCCGTCATCTCGCCGCCAAAATACTTCTCAGACTGCCTTGATCTACTTTTGACGCCGTCATGTGTTAGCATTTTTCAGGCCGTCATGCATTTTACTCTTGACGCCCTACCTTGTGACGCCGTCAATTCTATACTAGGTCGTCATGGAAATTACTCTTGACGCCGTCAGAAATTCCTTCTTGACGCCGTCACCTACTGTTCCCAGCAAGGAAAACTAAGACTTTGGCGTTTTCTTCACTTTTATGCTCCAAAAACGTCCGAATTGCTTCCTTTTCCAGATTTCTCTCCCAAAGTACCTAAAATCACAAAAGGAACGATTTAGGGTAATATTTGATCAAATAAAGTCAATTCCGGGCTTAAATGACCCCCTAAAAGTGGTTCATTTTTCGCCTCATCACTTTTCTCAATACATCAATGGAAGCTTATCGGGTAGCTCCAAAACCACATAGATAATCAACTTTTGACTTTTGATTTTTTTCACCTTTTTTTGCTCTTATTTTTTATGTTCCTTGATATGTACCCAACTTCTAAAGCAAAAATTCTCTTAAAAAAACAAATAACTAAATATTATTCAAACCGAAATACCACTAATTAACCAAGAACATCTATTATATATGGGTGACATATTTTATGGGAGTAAAAAGCCACGAGTACCTCTTATGAGCTCTAAAGAGAACCACTACTCCACGTTTAGCATCAATCTTCTAAATAAACTCTATCATTTCTCGTTCTCTGCAAATTTAAAACCTCAAATAATGAGATTAGCAGATACTTAGCCGATAATCAGCCACGCATATATAAAGTCAAATACGAGAACTTGCAAACTCTTGAAAAGAATTCGCGTTTTGTAGCTCCTAGTGTAAGTGACTAGCGAAAGCTTTTCAAGCTGTGCATGTATAAAGTCAAGTACGGGAGCCAACAAAAGAGTAGCTCCTTGTGTACAAGGCTAGCACAAACTTTTATGATTATCTTTCGTTGAGGGAACAAGCTAGGGCTCAACGCGCCCGGTCAAGTCAAAATATTTATTCCTACTCTCGCCAGCAAAAAAGTCAACAAGGTGTCAAATCTCTTATTCAAACTTTTATTATATTTTTGCACAAGTTTTTCGACTTTTTCTCATTTTTTGCGCTTTTTCTTAACTTTTTCATTGATTTTTCTACAAAATTATTGAAATTTTTCAATTTTTTCATTTTTGGTGGAAAAACGGAGTTGCAAGAGTACACGACATGGTGAAAAATGTAAGGTCAAATCGAATCGAAGATTCACCCTCCCCCGGACTAGAATTGAACATTTTCCTCAATGTTTTAATGGGTAAAGGTAATCCTAACACAATTCTAGGGCCGTTTATTAATTATGCCAAAGAAAACGTTAGTCGATAAGATTTACGGATATAGGATTTCCAAAAGCATTGATGAATGAGACTTGAGTGGAGAGAAAGACAAAACCACGAGCACGAGAGTCATCATAAATCGGGGACAATCCTGGACAATCATACACAAACAACCACGAAACGCAAGATTGGAAGAGGTACCCCCTCCTCACGTTATTTATTAGAAATAAGAAAAATAAGAAGATGAAATTGGATAAGCATGGGTTGCCTCCCATGAAGCGCTTTGTTTTTTATTACCGAGTCACGTAGCTTGACTCGATCCCCGAATTCAGTCATCCTTGGGGAAAGTTTGGAGATCCGGGACTACCATGGTTGGTACGTCCCCTCCGAAGTAATGTTTTAAATGGTGACCATTCACCTTAAAGTTGGGACCATCGGGTTGAGCCAACTCAATGGTACCATAAGGGAATACTTGTGTTATGGTGAATGGTCAATGGTTCAAACGAGAGTTAAAAAGAAGCATTTGATCACCAATGTTGAAAACGCGGTCTTTGATCTTGGCATCATGAAGTCTTTTTGTTTTCTCTTTATAAATCAAAGAATTCTCGTAAGCTTGATCACGTAGTTGGACTAATTCATTCAATTGAACTTTTCGGTGATCACCCGCGGTTTTTAAGTCAAAATTGGCATGTTTTAAGGCCCAGTAGGCCTTGTGCTCAAGTTCGATGGGCAAATGACAAGCCTTCCCGTAAACCAGCTTATATGGAGTGCACCCAATGGGTGTTTGTAAGCGGTCTGGAAAGCCCATAAAGCATCGTCTAGCTTATCATCCCATGAGGCACGGTGCTCTCCTACGGTCCTTTCTAATATCCTTTTTAAGCCACGATTGAACACCTCCACTTGACCACTCGTTTGTGGATGATAAGCCGTGGAAAGACGATGTGTGACACCATATTTAAGCATAACTTTAGCTAATTGGTCATTGCAAAAATGGGTCCTACGATCACTTATGATGGCTCGAGGTGCACCAAATCGGGCAAAGAGACTTTTCAAGAATTTCACAACTACTCGGGCGTCGTTGGTGGGGAGCGCCTTCGCTTCAACCCATTTGGACAAATAATCGACGGCCACGAGAATATACTTATTTCCTCTTGATGACGGGAATGGACCCATGAAATCGATGCCCCAAACGTCAAAAATTTCACAAACTTGAATAGTATTTTGTGGCATTTCATCTTTTTGAGAAATTTTCCCTTGACGTTGGCAAGAATCGCATGATTTCACCAATTCATGGGCATCCCGATAAATCATCGGCAAATAGAAGCCGGAATCGAACACTTTCTTTGCGGTGAAGTTGGCACCATGATGTCCCCCCGTGGGTCCACTATGGCATGCCATAAGAATTTCAACGGCTTCCGTACCGTGAACACACAGCCGGATCACTTGATCCGCATAGACTTTGAACAAATAGGGGTCGTCCCAAAAATAATGTTGGACATCTTTAAAGAATTTCTTCTTTTATTGAGATGACAACCCTTTCCTTATGAAATTCCCCGCATGGTAATTCGCAAAATCGGCGAACCATGGGGTACTTTGGTCAATATTAGACACACTCCCAAGTGTCTCGAGAGGAAATGCATCGTTGATTTCCTTGTTCTCAAGAGCACTTTGATGGGGGTTTTCAAGTCGTGAAAGGTGATCAGCAGCAAGATTCACAGCTCCTTTCTTGTCTCGTATTTCGACATTAAATTCTTGGAGCAAAAGAACCCACCGCATTAAGCATGGCTTAGCATCTTGCTTTGCCATTAAGTACTTTAGGGCTGAGTGGTCCGTATACACTATGCACTTTTTAAGGAGCAAATAAGACCTAAATTTTTCAAAAGCATAAACAACCGCTAACATTTCCTTTTCGGTAGTTGTGTAATGATGTTGGGCCTCGATCATAGTCTTACTTGCATAGTGTATCGGTTGAAAGTATTTATTCTTACGTTGCCCCAGAACTGGACCAATGGCATAATCACTTGCATCACACATTAGCTCAAATGGTAAGTTCCAATCGGGGGCAACTAAGATTGGTGTCTCTGTTAGCTTCTTCTTCAAAAAATTAAATGCATCGATGCATTCATTTGTGATGTTAAACGGAGCATCCTTTTCTAAAAGGTAAGGCAGAGGCCTGGCAATTTTGGAGAAGTATTGTATAAAACGTCGTAAAAGCCAGCATGACCAAGGAAACTTCGGATTCCTTTGACGGTAGTCGGATGAGGTAGCTTAGCAATGACATCGACTTATGCACGATCTACCTCAATCCAAGATTTGGATATCTTATGGCCAAGGACTATGCCCTCTTTAACCATGAAGTGGCTCTTCTCCCAATTTAGAACCAAATTGGTGTTTTCACACCGTATCAGCATATTCTCTAAATGGGAGAGGCAAGAGTCGAAAGAATTTCCGTAGACGGAGAAGTCGTCCATGAACACTTCCATGGTTTTTTCAATCATATCCGAGAAATGGCCATCATGCACCGTTGAAACGTGCCTGGAGCATTACATAGGCCAAAGGGCATTCTACGATAGGCAAACGTTCCATACGGGCAAGTAAAAGTGGTCTTTTCTTGATCCTGGGGATCAATGGGAATTTGAAAGTACCCAGAAAAGCCATCCAAGAAACAATAGAACTCATTTCCCGCTAACCGTTCAAGCATTTGGTCCATAAAATGGAGCAGGAAATGGTCTTTACGTGTCGCATCATTCAACTTGCGGTAGTCGAAACAAACTCTCCATCCGGTCACAAGTCTAGTCGGTATAAGCTCATTATCTTCGTTTTTCACAACAGTGATTCCGCCCTTCTTTGGAACACAATGAATCGGGCTGACCCATGAACTATCCGAGATCGGATAAATCATTCCAGCGTCAAGGAGTATAATAACTTCCTTTTTGATCACTTCGTGGATTTGTGGGTTAACCCGTCGTTGTTGTTGGACGGAAGCTTTGTGATTATCGTCAAGCAGAATCTTATGAGTACAAAATCGAGGGTCGATTCCGTTAATGTCGGATATTTGCCAAGCAATCGCACTTTTATGCTTCCGAAGCACATCTAAGAGTCGTGTCTTCTCCTCATCTTTATGGCCTTTTGATATTATAACCGGTAATTTATCATTTTTTTCCAAGTATGCGTATTCGAGATGAGGAGGCAAATCCTTGAGCTCGAGCTCCGGAGGATTCTCAATAGACGGCTTTACTTCTTTTACGTCTACCATTTTTAGGTCCATTGGAGGGGAAGAAACAATCGGGTTTTCATTTAAAAGTTTTTCAATTAATAAAATGTCCCCCTCCGGATCAAAGTTATTATTATCAATTTCCGGTGAAACTGACTCATTTGAAAGACAAGCATTAATTTCTTCCCAAGCGAGATCACTTCCCTCAAACGGAGTGAGGGAAGGGGAAGAATCGGAGACGATCGGTTCAAAAGAAGGAGTGGGATTGCCACTCGAAGCATTTTTGGTAAAACCAAGAAGTTCTTGAGAATACTCCTCCGTAGCTTCGTCAATAACATCGATTCGATTGACGGAAGCAACATCGTAATCGGAGGAGTATCTCGCGGTTTGATCAAGGTTAAAAGTGACGGCTTCATTTCCAACACGTAAGGTAATCTCCTCGTTGTATACATCAATTAAGGCACGGCCAGTCCGTAGGAATCCTCTCCCGAGAATGAGAGGAACCCGTGGATCGGCATCGAAATCAACAACCACAAAATATGCAGGGAAATGGAATTTCCCAACATTGAAAAAAATATCCTCAGCTATGCCAATTGGACGAGACGTAGATCGGTCGGCAAGCTCGAGGGTCATAAGCGTCGGTGTCAAGTTAGGGAGAGACAACTTTTTCCAAATCGACAATGGCATTAGGTTAATGTTAGCACCAAAATCGACCAAGGCGAAGCATTGAACCATACCTGGAAAATTGCACGGTATAAGAAACTTGTCAGGGTCTTCAAGCTTTTCGGGTAGCTTTTTAAGAAGAACCGCTGAGCAATTCTCATTCATTTGAGTTCTTGACATTTCAAAAAGCTTTTCCTTATTATTCAAAAGGCCTTTTAGCACCGAAGCAAATTTTGGCATCAAAAGTATAGCATCCGCGAGACTTATATCAAAGTGCAATTCTTGAAAAATCTGATAAAACTTTTCCATTTGGTTTTTATCTTTCTCGCGGTGCTTTTGTTCGTTTAAACGTGAAGGATAAGGCAACTTTGTTTTAACGGGAATATCTTTTTCATAAACAACTTTTTCCTTTCCTTTGGACGTCGGGACCACCGGAGGTCGGATGCCATCGGAACTTTCATTATTATTAGGAATTTCCGTATCCGTTGTCGCCTCGGGTTCACGGGCGACTACCTTGGGAGGTAGAGAAGAAGAGGTAGTCTGAGCCATCGGTCCATCATAAGAAACACCACTCCTTGTCGTGATCGCTTTAGCATCGCCCCTCGGGTTAGCGATCGTGTTGCTAGGCAAAGTTCCAGAGCCCGAGGGTCGATCATTTAAATGCTTGTTAAGATCATTGATTTGAGTAGCTAATAACCTTGTTGTTTCTTCTTGTTTTGTCATAAAAGCTTGTTGGTTTTGAAGCAATTGCTTAATCAACTCTTCCGTGGGCGACGGATTTGGAATAACAGCTTGATTTTGATTATTGAAATTTTGCCCACGGTTTTGAAAATTGCAATGATTCAGATTTGCATTATTAAAATTCCCTTGATTATTATTCTGAAAATTCCCATTATTTTGAAAATTGTTCCCTTGAGGCGGGGCTTGGTTTTGATTTCCCTGAAAATTTTGATTGTGGTTAACACCTTGGTTTTGAAAACCTTGATTTTGCCGATTTTGATTTTGATTAACTTGATGTGTACGGTTTTGCACATTGTTATTGTTGGGAACGCTGGAAGTGACGATCATTATCGAGTCAATGAGTCTTGTAATAGGTTGCAATATTATATTAGTACGTTAAAGTTTTAATATGTTTAGAATACATGTTTTGTTAAAGTCTAAGGGCCATTAGTGATATTATGTGAAACATGTAAGATGCCCTAGACAATGAGTATAAATACTCTTGTAAACCCTCCAAGGAGGGTGTTGGTTCATTATGGAATAAGAAATCCTCTTATTTTCCTCTCTTGTACTCTCTCTCTCTAAAATACATCTTCATCTCTCTAAACTTAAATCATATGTGTGAAATGATATAAACTTGGGTCCTAACAATTGGTATCAAGAGCTAGAAGATGATTTAGAAGTTTTTTTGTGTTTTACAGTCTCATTTTTTTGTCAAATTTTCCTCTCAAAAAAAAATCCATCTGTTTCTTATTATCTTTTCTTATTTTAATAGTTTTTTTAAGAGGTTTTATTTATGATACATCTTGTCTATTGTCCTTTTGTGGTCAAAGATATCATATCTCATTTTTATTAAAAAAAAAATCTTATTTTTATGAGACTCGTTTTGTGGGTTTTCTGGGAATTTTTGAAGACCGTCGAGTTAGCATAGTACCTTATCGAGTTAGGAGTTCCGTTTTTTAGGATTATCGGGTTAGCAGAGTTATTACCGAGTTAGCTGTTGTTTTTCGAGTTACTTTCGGAAAGTTAGCCAGATTAGCAAGTATGCTAATATACCTTATCGTTATCGAGTAAGGTTTCTATTGACTACCTCCTAGCCAAACTATACTCGGCTCATTTCTACTTATCGAGTTAGCACACCTTATCGAGTTAAGGACTCACTCATTGTTGACATCAGATCTATTACAATCATCGGTCCACAAAAAGTTAAAAAGAAAAAGAAGAAGAGGATGGTACGAGAAGCAGAAAACCAGTAACTATTCAACAATCAACCAACAACAAATCCAACATCCAATCTAATCCTAAACCCCTTCACCTTCACAGTTCACATCACTACTTCTTCATCTAAACAACCCAAAGACTCAAACCAGAATTTAAAAGAACAGAAAGGGAAGAATCTCAGTTGTGTTTTTTTTTTCGTTTGTATCTCTTAAGAGATTACAAGATCTTTAAGGTTCTTTAAAACTCGAAAACAAACACTCATCATAGATCTTGTTGATGCATTACTTCTCTTTTATTTTTGAAATTAAAGAAAGATCAATAACAATTCTGTCATCTCCTTTCTTTGGTTCGCTCAGAGACAAACACAAAACAAGTACAACCTACCTTAGACCCATGTAGGACCTTGAAGCTTAACCGAAAGTGAACATCTTCAAAAGGGTTTCAGTGTTTGTGTGATGATCGGCTAACAGTAGTTAAAAGGAAGATTTATTTTTTTTGGTTGCTACAAAAAAAAAAAAAAAAAAAAAAAAAAAAAAAAAAAAAAAAAAAAATTGGGTGTTGTGTTGACTGGGTTTGACGAGAGAAAACATAGAGATGGTAGGCGGATGATATAAGGTGTAGGGTTATCAAATGTTAAGATTTTTTATTCCATGTGATAAGGGTTGCATTTGGATCGGGTTGTGATTAAATTGGGCCCGGGTTTAAATCTTTGAGTATTGGGTTTAGATTTGCAATATCCAGTTGGGCTTACAAGTTTAATTATTATTTTGGGCTGAAAATTTCGGGTTCGTGTGAATATAGGTACCGTGCTAGTTATTATGACAGCGTGAAAGATTGACATAGATTCATTTGAATACACAAAACTACTTCTTTATCGTCTACAAGATCCACTTTCATTTCACACTTACCAAACCAGTTTAGTATTGTCAAAAAAAAAATAATAAAATAAAATAAAAATAAATAAATAAATAAATAAAATTTGGCGGGAAAATTTGAGTAAAATTTATTTTTTGCAGGAGACTAAACGTTCAATTTTTACGAGAAATTCAAATTTTGGTTTAACGTTGAAAATTTTGGCCAAAAAAAAAATTCAAATTTTTTCAATAAAATTTGATAGCAAAATTTTTGAAACTCAAATTTTTCCTGCAACCTTATAATTGCATTTCATAGTGATTTTCAAATTTTGAGAAAGAAAACTTTTTCAAATTAAATTTTGGAGGAAAAATCAGAAATCACTTTATCGACCTTGTGTGTGACATTTTTGGTTGATTATTTCGATTACGTCGCAACAATCACGGGGGAGAGAAAATGTATCAATCAAGTTCACAAGAGAGAAAAATGTCTGAAGTTGAGAAAAGAGCCATCCATTCTATAGAAGATTGTTTAGCATATTTTCATTCAGTTAAGATTCAATGCACGATTCTCTCAGATACGAGGTTTCCTTCATGGAGTACCTTTAATGTATTCTTCGGAACAGAAACGGATGTTCTAACCTTTCAAAGGAAACTCCGAGAAAACATAGTTCAACTTGAAAAGCAAATTGAACAGGGAAGTGATTGCATGGTAGAATTTAGAGCACTCAAGACACAGTTCAAAGAGTTTATGGCAATGGATTTTAAAGTGTTCAAAACTTCTCGAGACTATGAATCTCAAAGCAGGTTATGGAGAGAGAACATCAATAGTATGGAGGTTGAAGCTTTTAGAGATAAGCTTGTTTCACGACTGAGCTACTTAGAATTTGTGCTTAATGAAAGATAACTTCATCTGAGTGCTATCAAAGAACTGAAGATGCAGAAAAGAGAGTTAAAAGAAAATGTGCGGGAGAATGGAAGTAAAAGGCAGACACATGAAGGAACAGTCATAAATGAAGGGACGTTGAATGATAGTTTGGTGTTTACCGGTAACAATGCATTATCAGAACTGCAGACTAAAAACAGCACTTCAGGGAATGATTCAGATGCTGACGGGAAACACAAATGTAATGATGGTTTGAATAATGCATCTGCTGTCAGTCCTTCACGAAGTTCAGTCGCACTCATTCAGGTACATCAATCTAATGATGATGATATATTTGAAAATGTGTTTGCTCATGAGACACAAAGTCATGGACAACCTGAGTACATTAACGACACATATGTGGTGAATCAGGATGATAGAAATATTACTCCTGAAACTCCACATGTGGATCTTAATGGAGGTACGATTGAACATATCAGTGTGAATCATGATCAAGAATGTGCTTCAACTGCTTTAATGATTAAGAATGTGCAAAACGAAGTTGATCGATTTAACAGGCTCAACTGTGAACTAAAAGCAAAAATTGTGTCATTAACAAGGGACATTGAGTGCTATAAAATACAACTTTCAAATCATGAAAACAAAGCCAAACGTGAAAAAAGTTTTGAAGTGGGATTTCAAGAATATTACAATAAAGAACAAGATCTTCAACACAAAATACGCGAATTAATTGAGTCGAACGGAAAATTGGTTTCAAAACTCGAAAATGAAAAATGTGAACTCAAACAACAAGTTGAACAACTTCAAAAAGATCTTTCAAAAACACAAACAGGGTTGTCAACTTGCAAAAAGGAATTTTGTGAACATAAAGTGAGAAAAAGGAAAAAGGAAGACTCGTATTTTGACGACATTGTTGATTTAGAAGCTAAATTGAAAGTTTTTGAAAAATCTGCTTGTGATAAATCGTTGAGTGTTAAGTCTGAAATCTTAAGAGTGGAAAATGGGATGTTGAGACACGAAAATGAGAAGATTTTAAAAGAGTCAAGCGACATCCAAGAGAAACTTAAACATCAAATATTTTCTCTTGAACAAAATTTTCGAAGATGTCAAGCACAAAGCATTAACTTTGAGCTAGCTTTACAACACAATCTTGAAAAGCAGTCTTTTGAAAACCCCTGGATGTCAAAGCTTGAACAAGTTGAAGATGAAAACGTGTCAATGAAATGTCAAATTTCAAAATACGAAAAAGAGATTGAGCATTTGAAATAGATTTACAAAAACCTGTTTGATTCAATCAAAAGTTCACGAGTTCAGAAACAAAACTCAAACTTGAAACAAAAAGAGACTGAAGATTTGAAGTCTCAATTGAATGTATTTGCAGATAAAAAGTTTGAAAATGTTTTGCAAAAGATTGAATCAATGAAAAAGAAAAATGTTGATTTTCAAATCACAAAAGTTTCCTTTCCAAAACCCCTGTTCGATACTAATACTCCAGATTTTAAAAAGGAAACGGAGGAGAAAATGTATCTTTTTTAAAATGAAAATCACGTGCTTCAAACGAAAGTGATTGAGCTTGAAACACTGTTAGCTCAACAAACAAACGATTTTGAGGATGCCAAAACTGACTTTTTCAACAAAGTAACCAAATTTGAAAATTATTTTGAAAGACTTGAAAAAGAAAATGTTGAGTTCGAACGGAAATTGGCTCGTAAAACGGATGATTCTAAAGCCGAAAAGGATCAACTTTTGAAACAAATTGCTTCTTTAGAATCAAAATTGGCATCCCAAGATCATCTTTCTCTTCAAAAAGAATACAATTATTTGAGAACTTCATACAATGCTTTAAAAGTGAAGTTTGATACTCTTAACCGATCAAAGGGTAAAGCTCCAATTTCAAATGTTTCAACACCAGAAGTGAGTGTTTCGAAGAAGGTTTACACGGGTGAATCTTCAAAACCATTTTCAAAAAGGGTTTCTCAGTTTACAACATATTCTTTGCAAAAAGGAAGGAAGTTTTCAAAGAGACCAAGTTTTTCCGAAACATTTACTTCCAAAAGGTTTTCAAATCCAAATGCTTCAAGTAAAATGAAACAAGTTCTTCAAACTCCACACTCTCATTTTACACCGGTAAAGCAAGTGTGGAGACCAAAACAAGGTTTGTCAAAACCCTCAAATGCTTCAAAAGAAAAGAATCATGTTTTTCAAACTCCACACTTTCGTTTTACACCGGTAAAGCAAGTGTGGAGACCAAAGCAAAGTCGTTCAAAACCTTTCAAATATTCAATATCAGAATTGCTTTCGCTGCAACATGAAAATGATTCTGCTTTGAACATTCCAAATACCGGAAGGTTTCCATTTATCACAAAAACAAATCTTCAAAGAGAACCCATGAGGTTCAACTCTAGATGGAAATCTTCTTCTTTAGATTTTAAAACTCCAAGAGAAACACCGGGTTTCTCAAACAATTTTCAACAGAAAAAGAGTTTTAAATCTCCATTGATTCCACGAGTGTTATTTCAAAATGAAATACCGGTTTTCAGTCCTCGTTGGAATTCAACATCTTTAAATCAGATTGACACAACCTACAAATGGATTTCAAAATTTGGTAATCCCGTTGGCACCGTGCTTAAATGGGTTCCCAAGGTTGTTGTCTAATCTCAAATTTTTTAATGGCTTGTAAGTATTTCAGCTTACAACCCGGGCTTAAACATTACGACTTGTGCACACATTTCAGTGTACAACTCGGGTTTCAAAGAAAGGAAAGTGCCTTGCTAAACCATTCTTTAAAACCAAACGCGCACTTATCCTTAAAAACAAGAAGAAGTTCTCATGCAAAGCTTATCTAAAACTTCTTAATCTTGAGCAAAATTTATTCAAAAATTTTCAAAAGGTTTTTTGAAATTTTGCTCAAGATTTTTTAAATCTTTACTCCCCAATTCGCTCCAAAGTCTAAAAATGTCAAAACACATGCTAGTTTTGAGGGGGAGTATTTCAGCGTATAAAGTTTTAGTTACCTTGAAGCAAAATTTATTCAAGATTTTTTTTCAAGCTGTTATTTCTAAATCTTTCAGAATTTTGCTTCAAGAAGACTCCTTCCCTCAAACTTTAAAAAGTTTAAAATTCTCATAACATATGCGAGTTTTGAGAGGGAGTATTTCCAAAACAAAATGTTCCATCATAATCATGCTTAATGGCTTGTGCACGCATTACAGTGTACAACCCGAACTTGTAAAGAAAGGACCCTGAGGTACGCATCAGTGCCTCAATCCTAATATAAGGAGCGAAGGCTTCTTACTTTTGAGTAGAATTAATCAAATAATTTTATGATTTTCATAATTCTGCTCAAAAGGACAAGTATTTCACCTCAATAAGACCTAATCACTTGTTGAGGGGGAGCACTTGTCAAAACAAAAAAATACTTTGTTCCAAAATCAAAAGTTCTTGGTGAATCTCCCCATAAGACTCAAAAAGGCTTATTTTAATCTAAAAGGATTGTCAAAAACATCATTTAATATGCTATTTTTGAGGGGGAGAAAATGGAAAAGTGATTAAAATATAAGTAGTCAAAAAGGCTAAAAGTTGTATCGTGTGTGAGCTAGACTCATAATTGACCCAGGAATTGACGAGACAATAAAAGTTAGTAATCTTGAAAAGACTTATCCTCGACGGGTAATAACATCAAGTTAGTTACTAGAGCTAGTTGTCACCTAAAAGCTGACAATGGAACTCTTTAACTAGCCACGTAAGCGTGTCTCGAAAAGGATTTGTCTTAGTAGAAATGTACCATCTCGAGAAACTTTCTGTGGACTTGACCAGGCCGGGTAATAACTTCAAGCTAGTCTAACTAGTGATGTAAGCGTGTCTCGAATCGGTCTTGTTCACTAAAAATGGATCAATTCAAAATGATTGCTCCTCCCGCATGTGCAAATTTATTTAATACTCATGAGCACATGTGAAGGGGGAGCCCTTCAAAAGTGTACACAAAACTCTCAAAGTGTTAACCAAAATATTTGATTATCACAAACACTTTGAGAGATTTTCAATCAAAGGTTTCATGGCAACTGTCGGTTAATCATGAAGTTATAAGGTGATTAAGATAGGAAAAACCGTCCTATAGTCCGCCAGAGCCGGAGGGATCTACCCAAGGACATCTCCCATAGTTAAAATTAGAAGTCCTTAGGTATGATACGAAAAAAAAGGAGAAAAGAATGAAAGGGAAAGAAAGAGTTGAAGAATTAAAAAGAAATGTAAAAGAAAAGGGTGAAAAGAAATAGCCCTCCATATATTCAACCTTAGGGCAGACACCGGGTTCAACTCATATGCTACTGGTTGTTGCTAAGGCAACATCGGTATTGAAGATTAAGTCGTCATAGACCCAGTGACGCAATGCACTAAACCTTCTTAACCACTCAAGTTCTCTTAAAAGAGCTTGTTTCATTCTCACGGGGAACCAGTGTAATCTATCAACTTATTTTTTAAAGATGGTTGATATTTGATGCGTGGGAATCGCAACAGGCTTTACCTCTCGAGGGATCTCGAGAAGCTTACAACCCCCACCAGGCAGTGTACCTGATCGTTGAAGTATAGTATAGTGACAAGTACCGGGGGATTGATCTTTCAGCTTAGGAATAGTGTCGCTAGGATTAGAAAGCCTAAATACCACTTCTAAAGGTGAGGGATGATTATTTTTGTGTTTTTATATTTTTTAGAAAGCAATTAAATTTCTTGGGTTTGAAGGATTTGGGTGGAATTAGTTGCTAATCAACTAACCCAATACTAAAGATGCAATCAAAATAAAATACTAAAAATGAAAACAAACTAAATTATACTAAAGTTGTGAGCAATAAGTGGAGAAAATGTGTTTACTTAGATTTCACTACTCCTTAGACATCTTTTACACGTTAATTACTTGTTATAAATGCATGGATGACGGATCGTATTCCTTAATACCATTCATGGGGTGGCACACTTAACTCCCCAATTCTATGAGCTCTTATCTCCTCCTATACCATGCCCAGCACAACTATAGGGATTGTAAACAGTGGCTCATGCATTAAATACAACCAATAAAGATCTAGTGCGCGTCGGTTCATGTTTCTTAAGACGTTCAAGCATGTTACCAATTGGAGATCTGCCAGTTTTCTTAAGCCTAACATATAAATCATTCATCCAAAACAAGTATAAACAAGTAATCAACACATAATTAACATCTAGGTTTCATTAGATCTAAGCAAACACAAGATAGATCTAGCCTAGCATGATGGAATTAAGACAAGAACAAGATATAGACAACCAACACATAGTGTTAGCCTCGCTCTTTTATAAAGATAACGTCACATACGTGAAATGGACTAGATTGGTAACAAGTAGTACCTTTAGGGACTATTATTGTACACTAGGCATAGTATTGTTGTTATGGGCCTATAAATACCCCTCATGACTCTCCATGAGGGGTGTGGGAAATTGTGTTACTTTCATTTGATAATAATATTACCCTTTTTCTTCACCCTCTCTCTACTTTCTCTCTCTAAACTAAACATGGAGTTCATATACTTTGATCAACCTAGACCTCCCGAATCACATAAAAATCATTACTTTTCGATCCTACAATTGGCATCAGAGCTATGGTGTGTTATTTTGATGATTTTTTTTGTGGTTCGATCATGTTTTTAAGCTGTTTCTATACAATACTTTCGGATCTGAAAAAATTTTTTTTCTTGTCTTTTGTGGTATAACAGTTTTAAACAATATTTTGATGTATCCAAATGGTCAAAATAGTCCAAATCTTGCATGTCCAGGTCCACCAAACTGTTTCTTTTGGTCTTTTTTGTCATCAGTTGCAGTTTTGTATTTGTGACTTATTTTGTACCATTACCGTGCAAGTTATATGGTCAAACGTGGTCAAGATTATTATTCCTGCTCAAATACGTGGTCAAAAAAGGTCTGAAACTCATCAGAAACGTGCTCATAATTTTTTTTGGCCGGAATCTGAACTGAAAAGGTCATCGGAAAGTGGTCAAAGGGTCAAAACCCTGTTCCTACGCGTATCTTCAGTTTTTCTACGCATAACTTGGATAAGTTATGCGTAAGGTGCAACTTTGGCAAAAAACCCTCATCTTACGCGTAATTCTTACGCAAAAGATGGGTTTTACGCAAAGATATAGTTTTCTACGCGTAAGATTCCTACGCGTAAGATTTCTACGCGTAACATTTCTACAGGTCTATGCGTAACTTTATGCGTAAAAGGGTCGAAAGAAATATATTACGCGTAAACTTGCCATATCGAAATGAAACAAGAATAGAGAAGAAACAGACCATGACCACAAAACCAAACATACCAACTCTCGACCTCAGTTTATAACCATCATCGGTCCATTCATCTAAAACAGAAAAGAAAAGTAAAAAGCAGAAGATCATATCGACTATTATCGAGCCTATATCTAATCCAACTCCAACAACTACTTCCAATCCCAAGACCATCCTACTCATATCAGTCGAAAACTACACCAACAAATCCACTCCACTTCACCATCCATCGTCACATAAATAAACGAAGACAGGAAAAGAAAGCTAGATCTCTGAAAGTTCAACTTTATCTCGCATCTTTCAAAGATTTTTTGAGTTGAACTATTATCATCATTGATCCATTTGAAGACACGGCTTCAATTTTTATACGAACTATAAGTGAAGAAAACTGACTAGAAAGTCATTCTCTTTCTTTGGTTCGTTCAGAAAACTTAAAGCCAAAAACAAACAACAACATATCTCCTACCTGTGAACCCGTTGAGAAATCTTGAAGCCATCTTTCTTCTTTGCTTATATTCGTACTAATGGGAACATACGGGATGATTTTTCTTTGTTTGTTATACGGTCAAAGAAAAAATCATATAAAAGAAAGGGTGTTCAGTTGTGATTCGTTATTTATGGATAAAAGGTTTTGAGTATGTGTTTGTGATGATCGATTAGTGGGTTTATTGTTTATGTGTTGAATTATATTGGATGGTATTGTGATGCGTGTGAGATTTGATGAGATTGTGTTGAGGAGGAGAGTGAGATAAGATCTGTGACTACAAGTTTGGTGAGAGCTTTTTGGGTGATAGGGGCGGTTGAAATAAGATGAATGCATTTGTAACACTCCCAATTCATGGATGCAGCGGAATTCGAACTGGGTGTTACTCGACGGCACAATAGTCACAATAATAGAAAACGAACTCCAATTGAGTCGTTTTAAAAGATTTATCATTCAAATTATATAAATATCAGAGGTTACAAAATGAGGTCCCAAATGGTTCCATGTTTACAAATCACATTAAGTGAGTTTTTGAATGATAATAAAATTTATAGCCCTCTTGAGTATCCGTGCGCTTCCGTGCCATCCTTGATCGTCATGAACCTGAAATACATGCTTGAGAGGTCAACACAAAGGTTGAGTGATATTCATAGAGTTTGTTAAATCGTTTGAACACAATATGTTGGTAGTGTGAGCTATCGGCTCACACCAATGTTTGGAAAACAAAACAGGTAGGCTACGTTATTATACGCCCGGAAAATGTATTATACACTAAGCTTATGACACCAAAACGTTAACGTGTACCAATATCGATCGGCAGATTTATCCCGGTAGGTACTTTGCTAACATACCTAAATCTCAAATATTAGTGCATTTTTTTGAACTTAGTCAATACAAATGGGATTCGTCAATCCCAATAGGCCTATTCACAATATTCGCGCTCACTATTGCTAGTGACTAAATGGTTCATAATAAAGGATCTCGGTTTAGCAAGGCTGGTACTTAGTGATAATAAAACAATCAGGCAAGCATACAATTTAAAAACATTGTGCTCGGTTAAAATAGCATGTATTCCCCCCAAGGGTTTGTAAAACAATTAAGTAATGGAAAGTGGGGCTATGAACTCACCTTAAGTAAGATAGCAAGTAATGAATGTAACGGTTGAATCGTGAAGGTTTCTACGAGCAACCTATAATCGAATGTTGCGACTTAGGATCGGAGTAAAGAATATGTAGTAGTGCCTATATATATATCTTGCATTTAGTCCATGATGTGGTATGATGTATAATATAAGTCTTTGAAAGAAATGATTCATGAAACATGTATGTTTGGATATATCGTTTACTACCGTTCGGGCCGACAGAATTCAGAAGTCATGTTAGTAAGCGTTCGAGGAGCCAGGACACTTTAACTCGTAAATCCACAACTCAACTCGACGGCTTACATAATGAACTCCTCACATGAGGCTCCCTACTATTGTAGTAGTTGATGAAATATATAGATATAAGTTTTGATCCGAAAGGTTACATGTCCGATATTTGAATAAACTTAGGAAAGTTTATTTGTACATGAAGATTGTTATTAGGGATAGTTTCATAAGTCTTGAATGACCATTTTCTCTTGGTAATATCTCATGGTTTCCTTTTAAGTGAAGTAGATCCAAATTGCTTATTCATGTTATCGCCTAATTCATTGTTTCATGTTTACGCCTATGTAAGTTGTTATGGTCATTTCGTCATGGCCTAGCCATGACCCTTAGTCCTTGTTTCAAGGTCATGAGACACAACCTTGGCTCTATCCATGGTGGTGGTCTTGATTATAGGTCATAAGACCCCTTTGGTCTTCATAAACCATAACCTATATGTAATGACTTTGTTTAAAAATGGGCTGTTTAGAATTTGAAGAAATTTATCACTTGGAAAGCGTTTTCAGGGCTCGAGCTTCTTTGATCCTGAATGAAAACGTCGTTCCGGAAAACTTTCGTGTTTTAACTTTTTGATGAATCGGACCAGAAGTGGGACTTTCAAAAAGTCAGAATGCGATTCAGTAAGGTTTAGGCAGTTTTGCCGGAAATCTTTGGTAACTTCAAATGGGCGTAACTTTTGACTCGTATACTCGTTTTAGGTGGTTCAAATTGCTATGGTTTCCTTGTTAAGTCCTCTACTGTAATATGTAATGATCCAATATCATAATTTTACCATTTTGGTCGTGGTTTTCCAAGAAAGTCACTAGTTTACTTGTTTGAATAACATAAGTTACATATATGTATCAATACTTGTTTTACTCACTTTTATACATCATGGACATAACTACAAGACATAATATAGCACAAATAATATGTAAATAACATGAACATGATTATTTAACAAGAATCAAGTTAGGGTTTGGCTTACAACTTGTGGAGAAACTAACTAGAACCAAGATCAAGACCAAGAACCACTACTTAATCTTCCAAAAACCTTTCCAACCATAGCCATGCTTCCATACCAAAAACCCTATCTTATAATCCCTTGATAAACACTAATCTATCACAAAAACAAGCCTTAGTAAAAATCTTCACTAAGAACACTTGGAAATTTGATGAGTTTTTGTGGTGATTTTATAGAGTTTTATGGTTGAAAGGTGTTAAGGATCAACTAGGAATTATGACTTGAACTTGTGATGGATTGAATGAGCAAGATTAATGATCAAAATGGTGAGTTAAGGTTGTTTTGGGTCGTTGGTATGGCCAAGGAGGGGAAGAGAAAGATTAAATAAGGTCTTGAGGAGGTTAGAACTAGGACTAGTCAACCCTTGGTGAGCAAGTTTAACACATGTAAGGATCTAAGACCATCAAGCTTGAGATCAAGCCACACAAGGCTGAATTCCCCCCCCCCCCCTAGGTTGGTTCCTAAACTTGGGGGACAAGGTGTGGACTTTGCTTGGTATTATCCTAAGTATTAGGAAGAGTTTTGACTCCGGGAAATGACAACCATAAATGATTAGGCCTCAAAACGTAAAATCGGGTGTCGTAAAATTATGGAACTTTAAAGTATTGTTAGACATGTCCATATGTCCCATAATAAAATATAAAATAAGTGGTAGGTTCCATTTGGGTGGTAAAACCCTGCTAAAAACTGGAAACACGGGTCTAAAACGCGTAATACGTAAAACGTACGAATATTGCGTAAAATTGAGAAAAGTAAAATATTACTTTTCTAATAGGTTATAAATGATTTAAAATGACTTATAATGTCTAGACTGGGCTCAGTCTAGTGTCGGTTGGTATTAAATGTCTTTTAGACATCAAACCGTAAGCCTAAAAATCACGAAATGACTTATAACATCAAGGGATGATTTTTGGTCAATGGAGGAGGGAAAAATATGTTGACTTTTTCTAATAAGTTGAAAACTCAAATCGTGTTAGAAACGCGTTTTGTGGTCTAACGGTTAATCGCCCATACGGTTAAGCGTGCTCATGTGAGAATAGTACTGGCTTGGGTGACCTGCCGGGAAGTCTTTGGTCATGTTTTTCTCAGTCACGATTAATTCTCAAATAAATCATAAGTGTGTCAAACATTTTTCTGATGCGGGGTCACTTAACGCGGTCGATTTTCATTGTACGTAGAATTTCTGAATGACGTTTTACCCTAAAACGTGTAATTCCTTAATAACTTTCACGAAAATGATCTGACGAATGTCAAACATTTAATTTGCCATAGAAATGATTTATCACTCGAGAATATCAAATAAAAATCAACTTTCGGGAAAGTTTCGGGAAAAATGAATAGTAAAAGTGAATAGTGAAATTTTCCGGGAATGGTAATTAACCTGAAATTGCGAATTGTTACAGTCTCTACCCCTTACGGGGAACTTCGTCCCGAAGTTCTATGTGTGTCATATGTTGGAGTGGTGTCGATAAAGATGTGTGGTTACTTATGAGGACCAAAGTCTGGAATTACTAGTGATGTAGTTTGATTTGTCTCAGAATATGGTGTGTCAATAGAGATTGATAACATGGTTGAATATCAGTAGAGATCCATATAATAGTCGAATGTCAAAGAAAATTGATATAGCAGTCGATTATTAATAGAAATTGATATAGTAGTTGTACAGAAATTGATATAGGTAAATATCAAAATGGAAATTGATATAGTTGTCAAGTATCAATAGCAATTGATATAACAGTTGAACAACAATAGCAATTTACATAGGAATCCAATAAATGGAAATTGATATAGTAGTGGAATATCAATGGAAATTGGGATAGTAGTCGCAATCATAGTCTAGTAGGTAATCGGTTGTTGTACCTAGTGTTTATGTCATGGTTTGAAGCGATGTCGGTGAAAAGATAGGATTTCTTGTGGCGAATATAATGTAGGTATCATGCCATACCCGAGCAATGTAATGTAGGTATCATGCCATACCCGAGCAATGTAATGTAGGTATCAAGCCATACCCGAGCAATGTAATGTAGGTATCATGCCATACCCGAGCAATGTAATGTAGGTTGACTTCATACTTATGTTATTTCGGATACAAATAAGCCCACTTGTTTATAATTCTTTATTTACATAGAGAGGCATCCCAAACAATGTAAATAGAGGAATATAAACTTATGGTTCGGTGATTTACAATTTCTTTATTTAAATGAAAAGGCATCCCAATCCATTCAAATAATTACAAATCATCCTACTTAAGAATTCCCAACACAACATTCACAATTAGCCGGTGAGTTACAAGGTAGTGTATTACGAGATGATACTGGTGTTCCAAAAGTACAAGATGAAAATTCAAACTTGTAAAGCTGATAAGGGTGCTTGTGGTGTAACTAAGGATGATTTGAGCTTTAAAAGTGCATCAAGATCTGTTAATGAGCTTGTGGTTCCAACGGTTGTGAAGATAATGTTATGATATGTTGATGAACAAAAGTGTGTAGTGTATGCTTAACATTAATACTCTTAGGTATAGATGTTGAGTTTGTTTTGAAAATCTTTAAGAGATTTTAAAAGTTTATGATGGAATGGTATCCTAAACAGGATGGTACTTCTACAGGATGAAGAGAATAATTGATAACTATCCCAAGATAGTAGTTCGGATTATCTCATAAATGAAAACTTTCAAGAATGAAGTTAGGTAGTACAAATAAAATGTTAAGATTTCGCTGAGTGGTAAGGCACTATCGTGTCTCTAGATTGTTTTAATGTATTCTGGTGGTTTATCGTGTTCATGTAGGAAATCAATCTAAACATAACTCTAGTACAACTACTCTCAGTATTTGAAAATGTTAAGTCGAATATAGTTAGTCAGACTATATTCCACTGTCCCTAGGTTAAATATAGGTGACTAGTCTATATTTAGCCGAGGTTCGATAAAATTTTCAAATACCTAAATTAGGTATACTTTTGATATGTTCGTTGCTTTTGGGAAACTGTCCATTAAACAAAGGCGATGTCAAACCCTTAAGTTGCAAGTCCCGTCCATACAAGACTTGTAACGTATGTTTTCATATTCCATTGAATAGAAGATAGTAAGGGTAGGTACGTATGGAAAGGAAATTTTAAGTAGTTCTAAAATAGAACATACTTGGTCAAGATCACGAACTTTTAATAATGAAGGTTTCATAAAAATAATAATAAAAAAAAAAAAAAAAAAAAAAAAAAAAAAAAAAAAAAAAACTTTGATGAATGTAGAGCTGAACTTCAGCTTTTGCAGGTAATGGATTTGTTTGTCCTTTAGAAATCTCATATTTCTTGTTTTGAAATCGATAGACTGTGACGGGTTTTTGATATCATAAGAAATGATATTGATGATGTGATGGAATAATTCTAGAGACCATTTGCACAAAACACAATGTCTCGGAAGTAGGTTAGACCATTGTGCAATTCACAATGTCTGGGAAGTAGGTTAGGCCATTGTGTGACTCAAAACATTTGAGAAATGATTAAGACCATTGTATCATACAATGTCTTGGAAAATGAATGAGACCATTGTAATCAGTTACAATGTCTTGGAAAATGAATGAGACCATTGTATCTCACAATGTCTTGAAAAATGAATGAGACCATTGTATCTCACAATGTCTTGGAAAATGAATGAGACCATTGTATCTCACAATGTCTTGGAAAATGAATGAGACCATTGTATCTCACAATGTCTTGGAAAATGAATGAGACCATTGTAATCAGTTACAATGTCTTGGACATATAATGTTGAAGTAGGAACATGATTGGGAGAGTGTGGTTGTGCCGAAAGGCCTTAGAATAGGCATACACAGATATGTTTAGTCCATTGTTTAGATAAATGATTGAAAATAAACCGAGTTTATATATCAATATACTAATATGTTCATGTAGCATAAAATGCCTAGTGTGTATATATCAATATACTTATATGTGTTCATGTAGCATAAAATGCCTAGTGTGTATATATCAATATACTTATATGTGTTCATGTAGCATAAAATGCCTAGTGTGTATATATCAATATACTTATATGTGTTCATGTAGCATAAAATGCTTAGTGTGTATATATCAATATACTTATATGTGTTCATGTAGCATAAAATGCTTAGTGTGTATATATCAATATACTTATATGTGTTCATGTAGCATAAAATGCTTAGTGTGTATATATCAATATACTTATATGTTTGTGAAGCATAACATGCTTACAAAGTCCATAATCGTCTGGAGGATGGAAGACACGGAGAGCGGAAGGCTATAAAATGTTTTTGTTTGTGATTGTAGTTATAGTTTAGGTCTCACTTAGACCCGTTTCTCTATAACCATGGCTCTGATACCAATCTGTAACACCCCCAATTCATGGATGCAGCGGAATTCGAACTGGGTATTACTTGACGGCACAATAGTCACAATAATAGAAAACGAACTCCAATTGAGTCGTTTTAAAAGATTTATCATTCAAATTATATAAATATCAGAGGTTACAAAATGAGGTCCCAAATGGTTCCATGTTTACAAATCACATTAAGTGAGTTTTTGAATGATAATAAAATTTATAGCCCTCTTGAGTATCCGTGCGCTTCCGTGCCATCCTTGATCGTCATGAACCTGAAATACATGCTTGAGAGGTCAACACAAAGGTTGAGTGATATTCATAGAGTTTGTTAAATCGTTTGAACACAATATGTTGGTAGTGTGAGCTATCGGCTCACACCAATGTTTGGAAAACAAAACAGGTAGGCTACGTTATTATACGCCCGGAAAATGTATTATACACTAAGCTTATGACACCAAAACGTTAACGTGTACCAATATCGATCGGCAGATTTATCCCGGTAGGTACTTTGCTAACATACCTAAATCTCAAATATTAGTGCATTTGTTTGAACTTAGTCAATACAAATGGGATTCGTCAATCCCAATAGGCCTATTCACAATATTCGCGCTCACTATTGCTAGTGACTAAATGGTTCATAATAAAGGATCTCGGTTTAGCAAGGCTGGTACTTAGTGATAATAAAACAATCAGGCAAGCATACAATTTAAAAACATTGTGCTCGGTTAAAATAGCATGTATTCCCCCCAAGGGTTTGTAAAACAATTAAGTAATGGAAAGTGGGGCTATGAACTCACCTTAAGTAAGATAGCAAGTAATGAATGTAACGGTTGAATCGTGAAGGTTTCTACGAGCAACCTATAATCGAATGTTGCGACTTAGGATCGGAGTAAAGAATATGTAGTAGTGCCTATATATATATCTTGCATTTAGTCCATGATGTGGTATGATGTATAATATAAGTCTTTGAAAGAAATGATTCATGAAACATGTATGTTTGGATATATCGTTTACTACCGTTCGGGCCGACAGAATTCAGAAGTCATGTTAGTAAGCGTTCGAGGAGCCAGGACACTTTAACTCGTAAATCCACAACTCAACTCGACGGCTTACATAATGAACTCCTCACATGAGGCTCCCTACTATTGTAGTAGTTGATGAAATATATAGATATAAGTTTTGATCCGAAAGGTTACATGTCCGATATTTGAATAAACTTAGGAAAGTTTATTTGTACATGAAGATTGTTATTAGGGATAGTTTCATAAGTCTTGAATGACCATTTTCTCTTGGTAATATCTCATGGTTTCCTTTTAAGTGAAGTAGATCCAAATTGCTTGTTCATGTTATCGCCTAATTCATTGTTTCATGTTTACGCCTATGTAAGTTGTTATGGTCATTTCGTCATGGCCTAGCCATGACCCTTAGTCCTTGTTTCAAGGTCATGAGACACAACCTTGGCTCTATCCATGGTGGTGGTCTTGATTATAGGTCATAAGACCCCTTTGGTCTTCATAAACCATAACCTATATGTAATGACTTTGTTTAAAAATGGGCTGTTTAGAATTTGAAGAAATTTATCACTTGGAAAGCGTTTTCAGGGCTCGAGCTTCTTTGATCCTGAACGAAAACGTCGTTCCGGAAAACTTTCGTGTTTTAACTTTTTGATGAATCGGACCAGAAGTGGGACTTTCAAAAAGTCAGAATGCGATTCAGTAAGGTTTAGGCAGTTTTGCCGGAAATCTTTGGTAACTTCAAATGGGCGTAACTTTTGACTCGTATACTCGTTTTAGGTGGTTCAAATTGCTATGGTTTCCTTGTTAAGTCCTCTACTGTAATATGTAATGATCCAATATCATAATTTTACCATTTTGGTCGTGGTTTTCCAAGAAAGTCACTAGTTTACTTGTTTGAATAACATAAGTTACATATATGTATCAATACTTGTTTTACTCACTTTTATACATCATGGACATAACTACAAGACATAATATAGCACAAATAATATGTAAATAACATGAACATGATTATTTAACAAGAATCAAGTTAGGGTTTGGCTTACAACTTGTGGAGAAACTAACTAGAACCAAGATCAAGACCAAGAACCACTACTTAATCTTCCAAAAACCTTTCCAACCATAGCCATGCTTCCATACCAAAAACCCTATCTTATAATCCCTTGATAAACACTAATCTATCACAAAAACAAGCCTTAGTAAAAATCTTCACTAAGAACACTTGGAAATTTGATGAGTTTTTGTGGTGATTTTATAGAGTTTTATGGTTGAAAGGTGTTAAGGATCAACTAGGAATTATGACTTGAACTTGTGATGGATTGAATGAGCAAGATTAATGATCAAAATGGTGAGTTAAGGTTGTTTTGGGTCGTTGGTATGGCCAAGGAGGGGAAGAGAAAGATTAAATAAGGTCTTGAGGAGGTTAGAACTAGGACTAGTCAACCCTTGGTGAGCAAGTTTAACACATGTAAGGATCTAAGACCATCAAGCTTGAGATCAAGCCACACAAGGCTGAATTCCCCCCCCCCCTAGGTTGGTTCCTAAACTTGGGGGACAAGGTGTGGACTTTGCTTGGTATTATCCTAAGTATTAGGAAGAGTTTTGACTCCGGGAAATGACAACCATAAATGATTAGGCCTCAAAACGTAAAACCGGGTGTCGTAAAATTATGGAACTTTAAAGTATTGTTAGACATGTCCATATGTCCCATAATAAAATATAAAATAAGTGGTAGGTTCCATTTGGGTGGTAAAACCCTGCTAAAAACTGGAAACACGGGTCTAAAACGCGTAATACGTAAAACGTACGAATATTGCGTAAAATTGAGAAAAGTAAAATATTACTTTTCTAATAGGTTATAAATGATTTAAAATGACTTATAATGTCTAGACTGGGCTCAGTCTAGTGTCGGTTGGTATTAAATGTCTTTTAGACATCAAACCGTAAGCCTAAAAATCACGAAATGACTTATAACATCAAGGGATGATTTTTGGTCAATGGAGGAGGGAAAAATATGTTGACTTTTTCTAATAAGTTGAAAACTCAAATCGTGTTAGAAACGCGTTTTGTGGTCTAACGGTTAATCGCCCATACGGTTAAGCGTGCTCATGTGAGAATAGTACTGGCTTGGGTGACCTGCCGGGAAGTCTTTGGTCATGTTTTTCTCAGTCACGATTAATTCTCAAATAAATCATGAGTGTGTCAAACATTTTTCTGATGCGGGGTCACTTAACGCGGTCGAGTTTCGTTGTACGTAGAATTTCTGAATGACGTTTTACCCTAAAACGTGTAATTCCTTAATAACTTTCACGAAAATGATCTGACGAATGTCAAACATTTAATTTGCCATGGAAATGATTTATCACTCGAGAATATCAAATAAAAATCAACTTTCGGGAAAGTTTCGGGAAAAATGAATAGTAAAAGTGAATAGTGAAATTTTCCGGGAATGGTAATTAACCTGAAATTGCGAATTGTTACAGCATTTAGGTTTAGGTCTTAGTCTTATACTATCTTAACCAGTTTCTAAATGTATGTATGGATCGGGTCATCTTTACTTAGGCTAATATGTATTAGATTGTAATTTGACTGAAGTGGATTTTGGGCTGATGGATCGCAACTCCCAAACATTTGTGGACTATCAAAAGTGAATATCTAAATTCAATTTTTGGATATAAATTTCTTTTGATAATATATAAAGAGTGGTATTTTGGTATATCGATTTTCACTGGGATACATCGTTCACGGCTAGAATTGTTTCGTTTAAGAAAAATGACTACGGGGTTTTTGTACGGTATTATTGATTTGACTTTGAAGTGGCATTTCAAAAAGTATACTTATTTATCTCAAAGTCTAGGGGTGGTTGGATGCACGACTTTTGAAGATAACTTGTCTGCGCAAATTAAAAAATTCAGTCTTGACAATCTAGTTATTACTGATGTAAGGAGTTACGTTGTAGTGCTCACAATATAGCTATCACTTAAAGGAGTTACGTTGTAGTACTCAGTGTCACACAAAGTAGTGGATTGTTCAAGCGGCGAATATTTCGTGCAACCTCATACTTAAAGGAGTTACGTTGTAGTGCTCAATATAGGTATTAAGTCACATCTATCGTACAAGCATTAAGTCACAAGATGGGATGTTTACTTCGTTTTCAAGCTGGTCATATCGGGCAGTCTCCATATGTGGTCATTACTAGTAGCCGGTGAATTACAAGGAGGTTCGATTACAGGTTGCTTTGAGAGAAAAGTATTGAGAGTATATTTTTGCGACATATACTCACAAATTGTGCTTACACGGTCTATCTATATTGCATCAGAAGTGTAAAGTACGGGTAATTTTGGCATGTACACACAATAGTATGATGATTTCGATACATCGCAACCATCAGGAGGGAGAAGAACATGCCAAAAGAAGTAGTGTTTTATCTCTAGTACGTTGGTTGATCGAGGGAATTGTGCTTACACTGGAACCGAAGAAGTACTAATGACGTGTACATCGGAGCGTATTACCAACCTTCTGTGCAATGTTATGTGAGTTATATTTTCATGATGCTCCCCGAACGACAACCATGTGCCTACACTTATGAATCTACTTTATCCGCTGCGTGATGAAAAGAGAGTTGTCGGTTCAGGAGGGAGCAGGAAAAAGAATAAAGGCTCACTAGTTAGGAGGGAGTAATAACCTAACTAGACCATTACAGTTGAAGTTCAGAGCTACAAAGACCTTTGTCATCAGTGTCAAAGATCATACGCCGAGATCGTCGGAAGAGAGAACTTCAAGTCTGCCTCAGTATCTAGACTACAGAGACTCTGCGCTTCAACAACGTCAACATAGTTTACTATTGTTGTTATTTACATTTTTTATGTATTTATAGGTCTCATTGTAACCATTCACGTGTGACGATATCTTGGAGGGAGATTGTTAGCCTCACTCTTTTATAAAGATAACGTCACATACGTGAAATGGACTAGATTGGTAACAAGTAGTACCTTTAGGGACTATTATTGTACACTAGGCATAGTATTGTTGTTATGGGCCTATAAATACCCCTCATGACTCTCCATGAGGGGTGTGGGAAATTGTGTTACTTTCATTTGATAATAATATTACCCTTTTTCTTCACCCTCTCTCTACTTTCTCTCTCTAAACTAAACATGGAGTTCATATACTTTGATCAACCTAGACCTCCCGAATCACATAAAAATCATTACTTTTCGATCCTACACATAGACATATTGATTGAATTAAAAGAACACTTATCTCAATTACACATGTAAGGTATCAAGGGCTTGGAACCCTTGAAAAACCTGTAAAAGTTGCACCAAAATCGTACTTAGGGTTTCTCCAAAACTTCTATTTTTAAATGTGAAAAATTAGAAAACTATATATAGGAAAAGAGGTCTGACGGCGTCAAGACAAAGCTTGTGACGTCGTCACCTCGCCGCCAAAACTATTCTCGGACTGCCTTGATCTACATTTGACGCCGTCAAGACTTAATCATTTCCAGGCCATCATGACTTTTACTCTTGACGCCCTACCTTCATGACGCCGTCAAATCTCTTCTGGATCGTCATGGAATTTTGCTCTTGACGCCGTCAGGGAGTTACTCTCGACGCCGTCACCTACTGTTCTCAGCATGGAAAATTAAGACTTTGGCGTTTTCTTCACTTTTATGCTCCAAAAATGCCCGAATTGCTTCCTTTTCTAGATTTCTCTCCCAAAGTACCTAAAATCACAAAAGGAACGATTTAGGGCAATATTTGATCAAATAAATTCGAATTCGGGCTTAAATGACCCCCTAAAAACGGATCATTTTTCGCCTCATCATATACCCTTACACTTGAGATTTGCTTGTCCTCAAGCAAATGCGCTTTTATTCTACTCAAAATACAAGTTAGGGGTCATTTAACACTAATATAAAAGTAATCACAACAAATAATCGTTCCACTAAAGACCAATAGACAAGCACGGAGGTCATATACAAGCACCTCACAAATAGTGTTTAGATACTCACATCTCTCGGGTGTAATAAAGTGTAAATTACAATATGGAAACGGAAGATATCTCTCACTACCTGTCATAGCAAAATAGATTACCATAGGCTTGGGAAAGGATCAAACCTCCACCACATGGCGTAAGCACCTAGGATAAACTATCAAAGAGGTCTTTTAAAGGGTTGTAACGTTAGGTATAGGGATATGAAATACACGGTTTTGTTGGATAAAGGAGGTTTTACTGGTGGCGAGTTAACAATCTTGGTTAATTACATAATATGGCGTTGCTAAGCCAAGACTAGACTCGACTTATGCTAATAAATGAAAAATAACAAAAACATAAAATAAACATAGAATGAAACGGGATGGTAGTCCGTATGTTTTTTTTCTCTGTTTCCTTTTTCTATTTTTTTTTTTCTTTTTTCTTGATTTTTCGATTTTTTTTTTCATACACTCTTACCCTACCATCCAAAATAATACATCATAGGGAATGAACATTTCCCTTACACTTGAATTTTTACATACTTTACATTTAACTAATCTAATGACTCGAATTAAGAAAATCAAAACACTTGGAGCACTTTTAAGATTAACGTACATATGGGGGTAATAAATTATGTTCTTCCCCATTACTCCATAAAATAAGTACTTACCCATGAGTCCCAATCGTCCCAAAACAATATGTACAAGGATATGACTCGACTTAGCAACCATGTAATCAATTAGAAAGTTAACTTAGGGTTTAACAAATAACAATAATGCACTAAAAATAAGCGCATACACGGAAGGCTAAGGTGATTTGGTTGTACATTTAAGTGGGGTGTAACAAATTCTTCCTTTAAGTAAAATGCTTAAAGTTAGAAACGAAAGGATAGGCTCGGAGGGGTGTACTAGGGGTTTCGTGTACTAAAAATAAGTACAACGCTAAGGGTGTGGGAAAAATTAGTTGACTTAACTAGTCAAGTAATATGACTTAAATGGTCAAGTAATTGTAATACGGGTTTAACACAAGGGTAATCCTAATGCCTCTTATCATGTAGTAAATCCTACTACACGAATGTAGTCTCACTAGCGGTCTCGGGATGCATCACTAATGCAAGTTCTAGAATCTAAATGCTACCGGTACACTCATAAGCACTAATAGTAAATGTTTTTCCTATCAAATCTAAAGGCGAACCTCACATATTTGGGTGGAAAATTTTTCTGAATATACGGTTATGTGCTAGTCATACAATCTCCTATCCATGAGACGCTTGCTATGGCTAAAGTTTCACTCCTAAATGTTGTAAAAAATTTTAAATTTGGCGCTAAAATTGCACTAACAAGTATTTCTCATAGTTTTATTACACATCTACCATTAAACAAAACAAACTAAAGCGAAAGTGCATATGTAAGGTATCATCTTTTTACCCTCCCCTTACACTTAAGATGAACATTGTCCCTAATGTTCAAGTAAAGAATGTAAAAGTGAAAAAGTAAAGAGAATGAAATCAAATACTCCCCTGATTCGCTCGGTATGGATAATAAGATGGCCAGGTTAAATCTTTCTCCAAGAAAATGAACAATCAAAGCTTCCCTTCCAGAATATAAATCATATTCTTGTCATACATAACCTGTAAAACCTGACAAAATAGACAAGACAACCTCGCGTAAAATCGGCGGCATCCTATATAAGCTACTAAATCCTAGAAAACAAGATAAGATATAATGCTTGTGGAATGAAGTTTGCAGATCTCCTGGAGATTATAAAACTTAATAATTCACAAAAACCATAAGACTCCGTTAGAAAAACAAAACCGGTAAAATTTCCAGATTTTTACACTTGACGCCGTCAAGAGTAAACTCTTGACGCCGTCAGAAGTGACCTGCAGAAATTCTTATGTTAAGTTTCCGGAAAATTTCTGGAAAAACTTGGTCCTACTTCCTGGAAAATCCTGCAAAACTTCATTATGACTCAATACAAGCATTTGACTCTAACAAATACTAATATACATGTTCACTTAATATTGAGGAGAATCATGATCGGTTTGTTTCTTAAAAACATATTTGGGGTTTCCCCTTACACTTATCTTTTGCAAAAATACTTTTAGGTGGAGTTAAGACTAGGCCAAAACAACAAAGTAAAGTATTTCCACTATTTAGTTTAGAAACATGATCTACCAACAATAAGAATAAAACATGCATACGGAAGCAAATAACAAACAAACAAATAAAATTAAACAAAACATGGGTTGCCTCCCCAGAAGCGCTTTTCTTTATTTACGAGTCTTGTAGCTAGACTCAAGGTCATGGGTTACTACGTGATACGGGTGAGCTCCTCATTGAGGACATCTTTGGGATCAAACTTAGGTTTCAACTTCCTATCGGTTTCCTTAGTATGGTATGACCTTTCAAACTTTTCTCCATCCGGATCATACAAAGTCATCCTCATATGCCATGATCCGTCACCTTCTTTAGGTGGCTTGTCCCGCCTCCATTTACACTTGTCTCCCTCTCTTTTCCATTTATTCCTTTCTATGTTGATGGGCATTACGCTTAAGAACTCAATCATCTTCCTAAAGACTAAGGGGTCCTCAAAGGGGTCTAGCTTTTCATCTCTAGCTATGAGTTGTTCTACCGAATGTGTCTTTTCGATGAAGTCTTTTTCTAGATAGAATGGGCATTGAGGTCCTATAAAGTTCCTTTCTATCCAAGGTCCATATCTAGACGGTCTCCTATTCATCGCTACCCAATGCGGTATCGGTTCATCATCACAATCATAACTATGCTTCTTAACGTCGTACACCGACCAAGTATCGCCTTCACCTACCGCTATCTTGGATTCCTTGCAATCTATCGTGGCACTAGCGGTTGCTAAAAATCCTCTTCCTACCAATAATGGGCATGTAGTATCACTAACCATGTCTAGAACGTGAAAATCCGCTAATATAGTTAACTTTCCTACGTGAACAACTACATCCTTAATCATTCCCACCGGGTGGGCAATACTCCCATCCGCTAGCCCTATCAATACCTCCGTTTCCTCTAACTTTCCTAGCTTAAGAGCGGTGAATAAGGATAAGGGAATCAAGTTGAGGCTTGACCCTAAATCGGCTAGTGTGTCGAAAGCTTCGGATCTTCCTATCTTACAAGGCAAAACAAATATACCCGGATCATTAGGCTTTTTAGGCAACTTGTTTTGAACGAAGGCGGTCCCATTTTTCCCTAGCTTACACTTCTCATATTTTTCTAGGAGGGCACTATAGTAAGGAGCACGCGCTAAGACATCAATGACGGGGCGTTCAAGGTGAAGTTCTTTGAATTCATCGTCAAGGTCTTGCGTAAGAGGTGTTTCAACTATGCTTTTGACCGGCTCTATAGTGGGTGTTTTCTTCGATTGGTCCTTTTGGAGAACTTGGTTTTTTTTTAAACACGTGCTCGTGGATTTGACCGAGTAGTATTGTGGACATGAAGTGGGTGATGAAACTGAAGATATGGAATTAACGTTTAGTTTCGGATTCTTGATTGTGTCGCTTGGTAGTGCTCCCATTTCTCGGTCATTGAGAACCTTCAACAATGCGTCAATTCGAGTGGTCATCTTGCTTTGCTTTTGTTTGAAATCGGCTTCAAACTTAGATATGCGAGCTTCTTGAGATGCCATGAACTTAGACATCAACCCTTCAAGGTTGTTGGTACTACCAAAGTTGTTAGAAGGATTGTTGTTGAAAGTACGGTTGGAGGGTGGACCGGTTGGTTGGTAACGATTAGGTGGGTTGGAAGAATTGGCTTGATTTTGTTTCCACCTAAGTTTTGGGTGATTTTTCCAAGAGGGGTTGTATGAATCACCGTAAGTGTTTGGCTCGGGCTTGAAAGTGTACCACTTATCTCCCGCTTCGTCGGTACGCGTGGATGCGTAGTCCGCAAAAGCTGTTCCGGGGAGTTCCACACAATCACGAGTGTCATGGGGACCACTACATAATTCGCATGAAGAAGTGATTTTGTTCACTTGGCTTGAAGGCTTAGGAGCTTCGTAAGATTTCATGAGAAACTTGACTTGGTCCTCAAGTTCCATGATCCTACGGTCGGGAGTGCTAGAATTGTTCGAAGGCAAAGATATTGCCTTGACCGTTTTGTTCAAGTCACGGGGATCATTCCAACTTTCGTTGTCATAGAGAGCAAGATCTTCTATGAGTTCCCATGATTGTTCCGCACTTAGATCACGTAGCTTACCACCGGCCGATTGGTCAATGGCTCGCCTCGTGGAGATGTCGATATGGTCATAAAAGATTTGGACTTGGAGCCAAAGATCTATGCCATGATGAGGGACTTTTTGGAGTAAGTCCTTGAAACGAGTCCATGCTTCATAAAGAGATTCATTTTGACGTTGTTGGAACATCAAGATGTCATTTCTGAGCTTAGTAGTTCTCCCCGGTGGGAAAAATTGAGCAAGGAAATGAGTGGTGAGATCATCCCATGTGGTGATGGATCCCGCGGGTAAACGCTCAAGCCATTGACTAGCTTGATCCCGTAGAGAGAATTGGAATAGGCGTAATCGGGTTTTCTCTCTAGTTGCAACATCTAGGTCTATGGAATCTACGATTTTGAGGAAGTCCTTAAGATGTTGGTTTGGATCTTCGGAACGAAGTCCATGGAATGCACATCCGCTTTGCACCAACCGGATGGTGTCGGATCGCAAGGGGGTCACATTGGCTCCGGTGAGCTCAATGGTGTTTCGGTAGCCTTGATGGCTAGGTCGGGAGTACTCTCCTAAGGTTCGGGGCCTAAGGGGTTCTAATGGTGGGTTTTGTTGTGGTGGGATGACGGGTTCAAAGATGTTCCCGTTGTCCATGATGTCGGGTGGTTACGAACAAAGGCACAAAGAAATAAGATAGACTAAAGAAAATCTAAAAATAAAAATAAAATCTTACTAGAAAGGAATCTAGCAAGTAGACCTAATAAAAAGAAATTCTAACCTAGACAATAACTATTCCCCGGGTTGCGGCGCCAAAAACTTGATGCGTGGGAATCGCAACAGACTTTACCTCTCGAGGGATCTCGAGAAGCTTACAACCCCCACCAGGCAGTGTACCTGATCGTTGTAGTATAGTATAGTGACAAGTACCGGGGGATTGATCGTTCAGCTTAGGAATAGTGTCGCTAGGATTAGAAAGCCTAAATACTAGTTCTAAAGGTGAGGGATGATTATTTTTGTGTTTTTATATTTTTTAGAAAGCAATTAAATTTCTCGGGTTTGAAGGATTTGGGCGGAATTAGTTGCTAATCAACTAACCCAATACTAAAGATGCAATCAAAATAAAATACTAAAAATGAAAACAAACTAAATTATACTAAAGTTGTGAGCAATAAGTGGAGAAATGTGTTTACTTAGATTTCACTACTCCCTAGACATCTTTTACACGTTAATTACTTGTTATAAATGCATGGATGACGGATCGTATTCCTTAATACCATTCATGGGGTGGCACACTTAACTCCCCAATTCTATGAGCTCTTATCTCCTCCTATACCATGCCCAGCATAACTATAGGGATTGTAAACAGTGGCTCATGCATTAAATACAACCAATAAAGACCTAGTGCGCATCGGTTCATGTCTCTTAAGACGTTCAAGCATGTTACCAATTGGAGATCTACCAGTTTTCTTAAGCCTAACATATAAATCATTCATCCAAAACAAGTATAAACAAGTAATCAACACATAATTAACATCTAGGTTTCATTAGATCTAAGAAAACACAAGATAGATCTAGCCTAGCATAATGGAATTAAGACAAGAACAAGATATAGACAACCAACACATAGACATATTGATTGAATTAAAAGAACACTTATCTCAATTACACATGTAAGGCATCAAGGGCTTGGAACCCTTGAAAAACCTGTAAAAGTTGCACCAATATCGTACTTAGGGTTTCTCCAAAACTTCTCTCTTTAAATGTGAAAAATTAGAAAACTATATATAGGAAAAGAGGTCTGATGGCGTCAAGACAACGCTTGCGCCGCCGTCACCTCGCCGCCAAAACTATTCTCGGACTGCCTTGATCTACATTTGACGCCATCAAGACTTAATCATTTCTAGGCCGTCATGACTTTTACTCTTGACGCCCTACCTTCATGACGCCGTCAAATCTCTTCTGGATCGTCATGGAATTTTGCTCTTGACGCCGTCAGGGAGTTACTCTTGACGCCGTCACCTACTGTTCTCAGCATAGAAAATTAAGACTTTGGCGTTTTCTTCACTTTTATGCTCCAAAAACGTCCGAATTGCTTCCTTTTCCAGATTTCTCTCCCAAAGTACCTAAAATCACAAAAGTAACGATTTAGGGCAATATTTGATCAAATAAATTCGAATTCGGGCTTAAATGACCCCCTAAAAACGGATCATTTTTCGCCTCATCAATATTGAAGAATGAGACCCCTCCCTAGTCTCCGCATAGGAAACCTAAGTGTGCATTTATAGAGTCTAGAGCCATGAGATACATCAAAGATCTCTTAGGAAAACTTAGTATTTCTACAACTGGTGTTCTACATCAATGGACACCAGCTGTAAATTATCGAGTCCTTCGCAGATCTTAGCAATCTGCCGAGAACGTTTATGAGAGAATTACAAATGTAGTTCTCAAAGATTGAACGGAAATTCCTGCCAGGGTCAACATCAAACAGCCCTGACAGCAGGTCACTTCGGTAAACCCACAAGGGTTACGCTTAGTGTTCGCGGTGGTTCTTTAGCGGTCTACAGTCGTGGAGTGATTCCCTGCGACTCACCCAGTCATTGAGCTGCTTAGTAGGTCTTGTAAGCTCCTTCGTGGGTATCTGACATGGGAACGGCCTGGATAAGGATTAGAAGGAGTCTTCACAATATGCTGTTGACGAGCTCTAATTCCTTATATGTAAGTACCGGTTGTTTATTGCTAACTGTTTACCTGCAGCTACACATCACCTCCATGATGATAGATTCCGCATGCTCATACATACATCTTAAAGTCATAGAAAGCTCCCTCAAAGATCTAAGCAACACAAAGTTCAAAGAAAGATTCTACACCAAAAAGAAGAATCTACAATGTAAAGAGACTAAAGATCAAAGTGAAAGAAAGGAAACTACGTGCATGTGAAAAGTCAAAGTCCAAAGATGTATGAGCATGTTGGAATGGCGGACAACCACCACAGACGCAGAAGTGACGAAAGGCAGATTACACCATCATTTGATCACAGCAACAAGAACAAAGAATGAAGATCACAAAGCATGATTGGAACAAAGAATCTAGCAAAGCTATTACACAAAGACTCAAAGTTCAAAACAACAAGCATCAAAGAAGTCAAAAGATCAGTCATTTCTATTGGTGGACCCATAACCCACAGGTCGCCAAAGAGATCGCAATGATCACAGCTTTAGGGGGAGATTGTTGGAAACGCAAAAGTGATGATCATAAATGCAATCAAAATGAGATCTCAATGATCGTCCCTTAGGGGGACATTGTTGGGAACGCTGGAAGTGATGATCATTATCGAGTCAATGAGTCTTGTAATAGGTTGCAATATTATATTAGTACGTTAAAGTTTTAATATGTTTAGAATACATGTTTTGTTAAAGTCTAAGGGCCATTAGTGATATTATGTGAAACATGTAAGATGCCCTAGATAATGAGTATAAATACTCTTGTAAACCCTCCAAGGAGGGTGTTGGTTCATTATGGAATAAGAAATCCTCTTATTTTCCTCTCTTGTACTCTCTCTCTCTAAAATACATCTTCATCTCTCTAAACTTAAATCATATGTGTGAAATGATATAAACTTGGGTCCTAACAGTTATTATGACTCTGATTTTGAAAACCGGGTGGTCCGAGATAATGGCTTGAACGGTAGCTGAGAAGATTTCGATCTCCTTGAAGAGGTGGGTAACCGTTGCCACCCATGTTTGCAGCATACACGTTCTCTTGAGCATAAGCTCCGGTTGACAGACACTCGTTATACGGATGTGGACCACCACAAGTAACACAACCTTGATTTACAACATTGACTTGATGATTTGGTTTTTCAATAGACATAGCATCAACTGTCTTAGTTAAAGCCACTAGCATACTCATCATTTCATCATTATTTTTACCAGAATTAGACACTTGAGGTTTATTTCTAGACATTCTCACACGAGCCTTATTCTCAATTATCATGAAAGCATCATTCGTATTTCTAGCCAACAAGTTCCCACCCGTAGCAGAGTTGAGTGAGTCTTGGTCAACATGACTTAACCCATTATAGAAAGTGTCAATCTGTTGAAGGGGTGTGAACCCATGGTTCGGATATTTTTTCATCAAATCTTTGAATCGGTCCCAAGCTTCACTAAATGACTCATCAAAAGCTTGTTGGAACCGAAAGATTTGGGAACATAGATTAGAAGTTTTAGAGGGAGGATAGAAATAATTCACAAACTTGGAAGCAAGATCATTCCAAGTGTGAATCGAATTGGGCGGTTCCTTTTCTAGCCAAGTCCGGGCTGCTCCTTTTAAGGAGAAAGGAAATAACTTCAATTTCACCACATCGTGAGGAACTTGGTTCATTCTAATGGTCTCAGCGATGTCGGTGAAATTTCTGATGTGAGCATAGGGGTCTTCGTTATCAAACCCTTGAAAGGATATACCCGTGATTAAATTGAGTAATCCATGATTGATTTCAACGTTGGCATTGATGTCCGGAATCACAATAGCTCTCCTCACACCATTGAATGGTGATTGGAGTTGTTCTTCCATCGAATGTGGATCAAATGCCGGTTGTTGTCCCATCGGCGGGATAACATTGTGCTGCGGACCACCCATTGGCGGGGGTCCGTTGTGTTGTTCGTTTTGGTTCATCCCCTCGTCGTCAAGGAAATGAACCCGACTAGTATGTCGTAAAACCCGCTCGGGGTTTGAAAATGGAGACGTAAGATTCTCAAAAGAAGAACGGGTGTGCATACATCACAAACAAATTCAAAAACAAAATGAAAAAGAAAAGAGAAAGAAAAATCTTTTTATTTTTGTTTATTTTTTTATTTTTTATTTTTTTTTTCTCAAAAACTTTTTATTTCTTTTCTTTTTCTTTTTTTATAAAACGTAACGTTAATTGAAAACCGTTTCTTTCAAAACCACTTGCGACGGGACGGGAGAGAAGAATGGATCTCTCTTCAGCTAGCAATTTAATATCTTAGCTTCCGTATTTCCCGCTTAATCGGTCGTAGTAATTGAAATAATCCGATAAACAACTAATTTCACGTTTTTGTTATATTGGGAGACTTATTCGGTTTACAACGCCCTCCCTTCCACGGCAGAGTCGAGGCTGTAACTTTTATTATTATTTTTTTTGGTATTTTTGTAAACACTTTAGGAAAAGTGTTTTGAATTTTTCAATTTTTATAGAAATATATATACAAAGTAGAGGAAGGCTTAACAAAACACGATTTTTCAAAACAATATTCAAAAATTCACTTCAAGTCTTCCCCGGCAGCGGCGCCAAAAATTGATTCGTGTGAAAACCAACTTATATATAATATAGTAGTATAGTATCGAAATGATCCGCAAGAAATACGGATCACCCGAGTCGTTTCCAAGTGAAGGTGAATGGAATCAAGAATATCGATTCGTGTAAATCGTGAATTGAGAAGTGGTAAGAGTGAAAATAGTGATCAAATAAATCAATTTATGATAAACAAATACGAATTATGCAAGGGGTACAAGCAAAGGATGCACTAAAGTTTAAAACGTAAAAACGGAAAAGCAAACGCGTATATTTAAAACGTAACGTACAAATTTAAAACGTAACTTTAATTTAAAAATGATCCTACAAATGTGAAATAACTTTCTAAAAATTTTAAACTAATAAAATGAATTTTCAGAAAAATAAAAATATTTTTTTGACATTTTATTTATTTATTATGAAATTATCTATATTTTTGTATTTCTTTTTTAATGATTTAAAAAGTAAATAAATATGAAAAATAACTTGAAAATACAAATTAAGTTTGGAAAAATCTAAAATTACTTAAAATTAATTTTGAAACAGAAAAGATATTTTTTTGGCTTTTTCTTTAATTAATATGAATTTAAAACTATTTTTAACTAATTTAAGTATACTAAAAATGCAATTAAATATGAGATTAATCAAGAAAAATGCAATTTTACTTTTTAAAATTATGAAATAACTAAAAACTATTTTTAAGACAGAAAACTAATTTTTTTTGGGTTTTTATGTAATTTTTAGGAATTAAAAGTAATTAAAAATGCTTAAAAACTAATTTAAATTCTAATTTAATAAATTAAATCTAGGAAAATAAAATTACTTAATTTGAAAACCCTAATAAGCAGTTATAGAATAAGCAGTTTCTAAATAAGCAGTAATAATAAGCCAATAAGCACTTATATGCAAAAGAAGCTCAGGAACAGTAAGAACCACTTATTTGATCATAAAACAACTTAATTCACTCAGAAAAACATCAAGCTAAGCCAAAAAATCAAAAGGACAGATTGCATAATATGGAAAGATAAGCAGTGAACAGGGCCCAATTTCTAGCTGAATATTAAGCACTTAATAAGCTAATTTCTGGAATTTTAAGGGGGCAAAAGCAAGATGACCCAGCTGAGAACCTAAAAAAACAAAAAGCCCTAATTCTAATAAACCAATTGAACCTAATTGAGCCTTAGAACAAATGTCAAAACAGACTTGTATGGCAATAACGTGCAGAGAGTTGACTTTTTTTTATTAAGAACTAAAATTGACTACGTTGGATTTAAACAACCTATATCTACTCTAATATGTTGTTTAATGATGATAAAGCACTGAATACATAAACACAAACACACATAGCACAAATTCAGGCCATAACTGATGAACAATAACAGGTTTATGTGGGCAATAATGAGATTGTTAGCAAGTTTGACTTTTAACTTATGAACCACCAATTTTATGCTCAATTTGACTTTAATATACCTACTGCAACATGTTTAGGCTGAGCAAACCACAAGCAAACTGCTAGAACACAGATTCAAAGTCTAAACCAAACACTCCCTTAAATCTCAATTGCACTATCAAACAATGATCAAGCTATATTCATTCAACGACAATCATCAATCATCATTCAATAACAATAAATAACCTCAGATCATGAACATTCAACAACATATAATAGCAGAATAACAAATCCACTTGTACGATCAAATTTGAACTTGAAATATCACAAATTCTTATCAAACTCAAACAAATGATCAAACAAGCTCAGATATCACAATAATAAAACAATAAACTACTATTAAACAGAATCAAACAACATTATACTACACTATCAGATCTACACTTAATTTTTATTGAGAGGAAATGTAAAATAGAAATTAACTCACAAAGCCATCTCCCTCAGCACAAATTGAGGGAGTTCACTATGCTAGCATGTCTTTAGACAGGCCAAGAGCTTCCCAATCTCTCTTGAACTATCTCTCCAAACCTTCAATCACCATGGATATTGAAACAGTTGACTAATGTTGACTTTTTGAGATTTTGTATAAAATGAATCAAAACAAGCTCACAGAAGCTAAAGAGCTTTATGAGCTTGTGAATCTAATAAATAGCTTATATGTAAGCTGAGATTGAGCAAAGTAAACATCTTTTTGGATTTTTTAGATTTTCTTATTTTTTTGAGTTTTTATGAAGATTTAAATATAGAAAAAGAAAATAAACTTATAAAAGCTATGAAATTTAGTAAAAGATATTATTAAAGAAGTAGAAAGCTAGAATAAGAAACTTTAAGCTAAAACGGAATTTAATTAGTTATACTAAAAATAGAAAATTAAAACATTAAACAAGGAACTTTTATTTAAAAACTGAGATTACATGAAATTTAGACTATGAATACATTAGGAAATAATTTTGACGGCATAACATTACATAAAAACTACACACCCACAATGGTGAAACAGGGGGTATTTATAGGAGCAGGGGAGGTTGCTAGGGTTTAAGCTTGGAAGGCCCTAGAAGCTCATTCGTGGCCACTTTTCTTCAATTCTTATCTCAATGTCGACATCCCACTCATTATTAGCCGTTTGATTCCTTCTTATATTCATTCCACGTCCAAGCATCCAATCAGTGAGCTAGAATGGTCCACGTGTGCTGGGGAATGTTGACATCTTCTGACAACGTGTCAGGTTCTAGAAAGGTGAAACCTCGTACTAAGAATCTAAGGTAAAAGTGATGGGAGCAGTGTAATTGGTTGGGGGAGAAGCACAGTAAAACGCGCCTATGTTATTATTTGTTTAACTGTGTGGGTTTTTGACCAGGTAATAATAGTGGGTGGATTTGGATCGGGTTTAAAGGTTTATGGTGGTGGGCTTGTGTGTACCTGGGCCAGGAATGGTGTCTTTTAGTTATAATGGGTTTAGGGTAAATTGGGTTTATTTTAGGAATAGATAAGATAGGATCCGGTTGTAGTGAATATTAACCAAGGGACCAAAAGTGTCAACTCTGAAAATCTGAGGACCATAGCTGCCAATCTTCAAAAATAGTATCCAAGGACTCTTTTGACATTCTTTGATTGATGAGGGACCCTTGATGTCAAATCTTCAAAATATTCTTCACAAGGACCATAAATTACAATATTGGAAGTTGAAGGACCAAATGTGTAATTTCTTCAATCTTATGACCAAGGACCATTATTGTAATTTCTGAAACTTTGAGGACTCCTTATGACCATATGAGCTTTGACTTTGACCACTAAGCTTCCCCGGCTCCGGCTATTGACACTTTTCCAAATCTCGTGCTCGTTTTGTCATTTTCTCGTGATTTTTCGTCCTTTTCTTAAATATCCGTTCCTGCACATTCACAAACACAAAAACATACATTCTTTGGCAATTTAAGTTAGTTTTTGGTTTATTTGGTCCTATTTTAGCTCAGAAAAGGTGAGTGAATAAGCACTCACCATTACGCTGGAACTTAATTGTGAGGTCTGTTCCCACAGTTAGACTAACTGTTTGCTTTCATTTGTGCAGGGAATCGATCTACTACTTGAATTAGTGCATAATTTACACAACGGACAGTCCATCAATGACGGCCCAACGTGGACCAATCCCAATCTTAACCCACTCACACTTTTTGCAGTAACACAATAAGTCAATGATGGTTAAAATATGAGAACTTCTCCAAACTCTCAAATATAGATAATAAGCTACTTATAAATTTATTTTCTCATTTTTGATATATTGTTAAAGTATAGTCTTTATATTGACTTTTTTTTTTGAAAAGAAAAAGAAAAGAATGTATATCAACTTTTATAAATTAGACATGTGGTATAAAAAACTAATTTAGTTATATCATCAAATAAATTACTCGTATTGTATTTAGATACAACTAAATTAAATACAGATAAATAATTTCATTGAAAGAATTTGTTTTTGTTAAATCACTAAGAGCAATCACATTCATCACGTGGAACCGGCGTTAAAGCCAATTTAACGCACGTTAACCTTGCGTTAAACGTTGCGTCTTGTGCGTTAATTTGGCGTTAACGTGCGGTGTTAAGGTTTTAACGTTGAGTTAAGCCACGATTTGGTATTAAAAAAAAATTCAGTTTCAGCCCTCTAGCTCAGAAAAGGTTTATTTGGTTTATTTGGTCCTATTTTAGCTCAGAAAATGTGAGTGAATAAGCACTCACCAAAATCCCTCGGACTAAAGTATTGCCGTGTCCTCCCGCAATGTGATCAATTCATGCTCACGAGATAAATAATTTCATAACTCTTTCTACTAACTTTGTAAAGTAGCAAGGAGGTTCAAAAGAAATTATAAAATCATTTATTCCCGCAAACGCTCCATTTTCCAAATATTTTTCTTTATTCTACTTTCATTACTATTTTGGACTTTTCACACTTCACACTTGTGACTGTTTGTTGAACTTTCATTATTTTTGCAATAATTTTTAGGGTCTACGAGTAGAAACACTTCTCATAGAAAAGTGACCATACGGATAAAAATCGTCATCCTTGATTTTTCACAAGCTCCCAAACTAAGCGTAAAAACGAGATCACAGCTTATCTACAAGTTTGATGCTAACACTACTCATAAAAGTTACTTGTGGAAACTTCTTACTCCCATGTCCTAAGTTTTTGTATCTCAATATTTTACTTTTGTTGAGAAATGAATCGCTTCATATTTTCTCGTTTCAATAATTTTTAGTCCGACAGTGACACCTAAGTTTAAACGATAAGTAGTTATCTATTTTCTCTTAAGAACCACTGCAATAGAAATTCGGTCCACATCAAGGAATTTTGGTACATACAATATCATAAATATAAGTTGCGGAGTACTACACGTGCACCTCATGTGTCCAATTCAGAATCATTCACATGCACCTCACGCGCCAACAACTTATTTACATCCAAACTCTTATTCAACATAACTTTCAACTTTCACTTTCTTTTTTTCACTTTTCACTTTTTCTTTTTCTCATATTTTTCATACTTTTCTCTTTTTTCTTTCTTTGACTTAGCTCGGAGCTGGTTAGACATTGATGACGAAGAAGATATCGAGTTTATGATTGCCACGTACGAGTATCAGCAACGCTTAGAAGAAGCAGCTCATCCTCAGGTGGCTTGTACACACATATTCCGTGAACGTGAGCTTACCGAAGAACGTTTGCTTAACGACTATTTCATTGATGGCTGTAAGTATAACAACCGGAAGTTTCGTAGAAGGTTTTGTATGAGCAGGAAACTATTTCTAGATATTGTCAAAGGTATTGAATCTTAAGACCGATCCTCTTCCAGATCATTTTAAATACTTTAGCGTAGGACCCGACGCTGCGGGTCGGATGAGTATTAGTGTGCTTATGAGGTGTACATCTGCTATATGCCAATTGGCATACGACAGCTCACCTGATGCGTTTGACGAGTATTTGAAAGTGGGTGAGAGTACTTCACGACTATGTCTTGATAATTTTAACATGTGTGTTATGGGTTTGTTTATGCCTGAGTTTTTAAGAAAACCAACATGGTCCGACATTCAAAATATTTACGAAAAGCATGAGCGTGAACATGGTTTTCCTGGAATGCTTGGTAGCATTGATTGCATGCATTGGGTGTGGAAAAATTGTCCGGTGGCTTGGCAGGGGCAATTTGGTAGGGGTGATAAAAGATACCCGACAATAATGCTTGAAATTGTTGCTTTACAAGATTTATGTATTTGGCATGCATTTTTTTGGCATGGCAGGGGCAAATAATGATATTAATGTTTTAGATAACTCTAATTTGTTCGATGTTTGATTCGTTGTGTTTTGGTGTGTGTAAACAACAATTTATCAAAATATCAACAAACGTGAAGTTTAATTCGTCGTGAGACAAATAAACGTGAAGTAATACGAGTAAACCGTTTAGGAAAACGATTACTTCGCAAGACTTGTGAAAGTGATATTTAAATTGTGAGACCGGGAAGTGATTTCCCGGGTCGTACCCCAACGAGGTGTGAATGGAAAGCTTCGAATGAGATTGAGATTAAAATCCTGTATGATTGGAAAGGTTATTTAGTTTTCCAATACGTTAAATTAACGAATTTGAAAATTAACGAACGAATATAAAAGTAAATTAACCTAAGGCAACTACAATCTAAGAAATTCCTAAAAAACTACGGGAAAACATCATTAGGTATCGGGAATCCTAAAAACGTAAACTAAATTAAAAACACGAACGTTATTTAAAAATAGTGCGAGAGCGCAAAATAAAACGCGAATTTTAAGTTCCAAACGTCCTACGGGGTTCTAATTAATTTTCTAACGAACTAAAAGACAAAAGAAATTTTTTGAAAAAAGAAAATTTATTTTTCAATTAAAATTTTATTTATTATGAATTAATAACTAATTTACACTAATTAATTGAAAATAAATATTAAAACTAATTAAATAATTCTGAAACTTTTTTAGAAAATCAATTAACTTAAAACAGATTTAAGAAAAATAAAAGCTTTGGAAAAACTATTTTGAATAAGCTGAAATACGTAGATTACAAGCTGGCTCAATAATAAGCATAATTCCAAACTAATTTAAATATGAAACAAAAATGAAATAAACTAAAAGGGTGGATAGCACAGATGGATAAGTGTGCTTGTTGGGTGTCTGTGTGAGTGTCCAAGAGGTCAGGGGTTTGAATCCCCTAGACCACAAATTTTGCAAAACTATTTTTTTTTTCTTCTTGTTTTAATGAAAAACTCTAAAAAGCAACCATTTTAAAAATCTGAAAACCAACAACTTTTTGTAGAAAGTACTTTTCTTAAAACGCCAAATAAGCTGAGAATAAGCTTATGGGGTTATTTGTAAACTAAAGCAACCAAATACGAGGGTAAAAGCTCAACTGCTAGGTAAATAAGCTCACAAAAAGCTACCACCAAATCAAATGAGCTTTACATAAGCATGACAGATAAAGGTAAAAAAAAAAGTAATATGCTGGAACAAACTCCTATGGCGAACAGATGTCAAACAAATGTTAAATACCAAAGATGGAGCTAAACTTTAGAGCAAACAAGCTATAAGCTAAAATTCCTAAATAAGCTACAGTAAGTCGGGAATAGCAAAGGGGAATTAAGGAGGATTAATCTACAAGGGACAACAATAAGCAGTGGATAGGCCTAAAAAGCTGAGAAAAAGTGAACTAAAGTAACAACAGTCAAGCGGCTATATTGAGACACAAAATAAGCTAGAGTCAAAGTCACAAATACACAAATTACTTTTAACTAACAAACAAGACCCACAAAAGACCACATGGACCAAACATGACATAGGTTTGGGCTTGTTAGGAAGCTTATAAAAGCTGCTGCAAACGGGTCTAAACCAGCAGACCTGGTGGTTGTACAGGGTGCTGTTTGGGTCAGATTTGCAGGCCTAAGGGCACTAGAGCAGGCTAATTCAAAGCCGGTAAACCAGTGGTAAGCAGAGATAAAACGAACATAACCTATAAGCTACTTTTGCGACTAATTTGCGCAACTAATTCTAACTACATCTACCATGAAGCTCAGAAAAAAGAAAACTGAATAAAGAAAAGTACAAGTCTGAGGTACAAACCAGTGGCCTGATGGTGGTGTAACAGCCTATGTGGGAGCTGTTTCAAGGCTACAAAAAGCTGAGAAAAAGGATTACATAAAATAAAATGAAAATAAAAGCAACTAGGTAAGTAACCAAAGATCTACCAAACCAATTTTTAGAACATAAGGCTAAACAGTGAGAAATCTAAAAGTGAAAACCAAATGACTGCGGGACATGTTTATGACAGCAAGCTGCTGATGGCAGTTGGTGAATGGGGCTAAATGGGTGAGTTTTTGACTCCTAAAGGCCAATGGGTCAAGCAAAGCAGCTGAGAACAGACCCTTGTATGAAACAAACTTAACACTTAACCTAAAACAGAATTCTACCTGAACAATTTGAATGGAACAGTTATGCAAATTAAAGTTTGTACAACACCCTTTAAACCACTAACACTCAAAGGAAGTGCAAGTACTCAGTATACAATTACCCATGGTTAGGAACGAAAGCTGATTCAAAATAAAAAGTTGGACAAAAACCTGTTTTGGGCAACCAAAATTTCTTATGGCAAACACTCCTAAACGATTAACTACCTAGGTTTTTGAGTTCTAATAAACACATTTTTGTGACAAACCTAATAGATGCAAGTTAAAAAAACATTATAACAGTGAATAAGTAATAACAAATCAATAATGAGTTGTGATTAATAAACTAATAAGCACTTGTTAAAAGAAACTTGGATTTGTATTAAGTTAAAAAGCTGAGTACAGAAGATTCATAACAACTTTTGAAAACTAAAATTTAATAAACTTAAGGATTAAAACTCTACTTGACTATTACTGAAACATACTAACTAAAGACTTGAATTAAAAAAAACTAAAACCTAACTTGACTGCCATAAGAGGCTTACAACATGAACTATTTATACTAAACAAAGCTAACTAGGGTTTCTTCTTGCTCCTTCTTCTATCTCTTGTGCTTTCCCACACGTTGGATTAAATCAGGAATGATCTCAGCCTTCAGTCATGTTTTGGCGCCCAAATAGGTGTGGTGGATGGCCAGCGTGGAGTGGGTAGGTATGGAGTTGTGAGTAGTTATTGAAGATAGTGGGATTGGGGTTGGTGTTTGAGGAGATGGTGATGGGGGGTTTGGCTGTTTGCAGGCTTCACGTGATAGGGTTTGAGTGAAAGAGATGGGTGGAATTGTTTGACCAGTCAATGAAGGTACGTTTATATTAAAACGTATAAAGGGGTTGGGCTGGGGTTTGTTGGGCCTTGGGAGGGTACTTGGGTTGGATTGGGGTATTTGGATTTGGTAATATTTAAGGGTGGATTGAATTTGTAGTAGGCTCGTTTGTTTAGTAAACTTAGGAATCACAAGGACCATATGTGTACAATCTGAAAAGTTGAGGGTTAAATCTGCCAAGTCTCTAAAATATATCCAAGGTCCCATTCATGCCAACATGTAATTCCATAAGGACCCTTAATGTAATTTTCCCAATTTTAACACCCGAGGACCATTATTGCCAATTTCTAAACTTTATGGACCAAACTTGTAATTTTCAAAACTTTTTACCCAAAGACCATTTGTGATTCATTTTTACTTTTAAAGAGCAAGGGTTGACTTTTCTTTGAAATGACTGACCAGGGACTAGTTTTGTAAAAATTTGAAAGTTGGGGGACTGAAACTGCCAATTATGCAAATTTGGTTTGTTTTTTCGTTTGTTTTCACTCGTTTTGCATTAGAAACATATAAAACACGATCTTTGGGATTTTCTTCGTATTTTGGTGCGTTTTTGAGTGTTTTGAATTGTTTTGCAGTTCAGATTTGACTAAAAATGATGAGTATTTACACACTCATCAATGTCGTTCTTGCTAACGAATCCCCAAAGGCACCTTATATGGTAAATGGAAGAAGGTATAAACAGGGGTATTACTTAGCTGACGGAATTTACCCACAATGGGCAACTTTCGTCAAATCTTTCTCGGCAACGACTGACGAGAAACATAGTTCTTTCAAAAAGAAGCAAGAAGGTGCATGCAAGGATATCGAACGTGCTTTTGGTGTGCTCCAAGGACGTTGGGGTATACTACAACAACCTGCCCGTGCACTGGAAATTGTCAAGATACAATGAATTATGTATACCTGCATAATTTTGCATAACATGATTTTGAAAGATCAAAAGTTTAGACTCCGTGAGTACGGCGAAATGTGGGTGGATCCGACACCACATTTGAGGCAAGAAAGGTGGGTGGACAGATGTGATACCCAGCATCGCAAGGCAAGGGAAATGCGCGACTCAGAAATGCATACTCAACTTCAACGAGACCTTATGGATCATATTTGGCAGAAACGTCTTCAACACCTGCATCAACAGGAAGAAGAAGATTCAGAAGACGATGAATAAGTAGTTGTAATTCGTATGCTTTAAATTTACTATTTTTCATTTTTTTTAATCGTTGTTATTGTTATTTTAAGTTTTTTATATTTCGTATTGTAATGTTTAAGATTTAATGTTATGTGGTTTATTAAATGAAATATTAGTTTTAGTTTAGGGGTTGAATTTGAAAATAGTTGAGTTAAAGCTGAGTTATTATTGTGGGTGTTTTTTTGTGAGTCAAGGTGAAAGTGTTAAAGTTGATGTAGCGCTGACGTGACACCGTATTAAAACTTAACTCAGGTTATGAATGAGAGTGCTAAAAAAAATGAAGAGAGAGAATATAGAGTAAGAGACTGAGAAAGAAATACACAAGATTACAAGATTGAGATAAAGAGAGTAAATTAAGTTTACTAATTCTTATATTTGTTTTTCATTTTATAATAAATAAGTATACATGCAAAAGAAGTCCTAAACAAAATCAGCATATACTTTTCCAACCTTTACAAAACAGGTCTAGTTTGGTAATTGGCTCTGTATATAAACACGTCCTCACTTTTTACAGCATGCAAGTTACGTGCGACTATGATTTCTAATAGTTAAAGAAACCCACACAACTGGATTGCTGAGGAAGAGAGCACTTAAAACTTGAAAGGAGTGTGGATTCCCCACGATTGAATAATTGGTTGCCACCATTTTGCTTGTAACTTTCTATTAAAGCCTTGCTCTCCAATCACTCTACTTTTCTAATTAGTGTATACTTTTTTTCTTCTTTTATCATATCCAAATGAGATTGATTATTGCTCTCTATCTCATGACCATTTACGACGTTTCATCTTTGTAGAAAAAGATCCTAAAAAGGAAATCAAAGAAGATCGAACGAGAATGAGTAGCAGTACGTTGCGTGTGTGAACATTACTCACGCAAGTGTATGTAACAGACAACTAATCGAACGTAGCATACAAACTGAAAGCATATAACCTGTTACGTTCTTTGAATTATTGTAATGCATTGGTATCTCTTTGGCCGGGGTATTGTTATGGTATATATATAGTATATAGTATACGATAAATAACTTGTCAAGTTTATTAGACCAATAAGTTGTTTTAAAAAAATAAAATAAAGTGGTAAATCAAACTATATTCAAATGGTTGTAATTTGTAGTTATTAAAATTGGCGATTTTTTAAGATAGATAATATATGTGAATAATGGAAAGCATATAAGGCAGCAATAACATGCAAGAGATTTCAAAATTAATTCATGGCTATACAAATTGAGTCTGAGTTTGTTTGTGCTGGTTCAAACTCTATAAATTAGTTCATTAAAAAGTCGAAAAACATGGTCTAAAAAAGGTAAAAGTAACATGTTGGACAATGATTTGACTATCATGATATATGTTTTTTTTTTTTTTTTTTTTTTTTTTTACGGTTACTTTCTTTCAAGGGAAATTCATGTCCAATTTGAAACCCGATGGGGGGAAAACCTTCAACTTAAGCCGCTCAAAGGCACGACACTTAAATTGAAGTAAACCCTGCCTTCTCCAGATTCGAACCCTGGTGGGTTGAAACCTTCATTGAAGGACTTTGAAATCGTACCGACAGGGCAGTGGTCCACAAGGGAGGACTTCCCGGTTTGATCACCCAAACTGGTACTACTCTCCACTAGGCACGCAAAAGAATACAACCAAATTTATTTCAAGGGTCAAGTGTGTGTTTTAAAAGCAAAAGTGGCTATGATATTTATGTAGTTGAGTGTTGAACTACATCTTCCCATAGAGGCGGAGCCAGAAAATGTGACTAAAGAGGGCATCAGGAAAATTCTTGTTTTCAATTTACTCTGATGAATCGTGTCGGGTTTAGTTAATGACAACATAAGTGCTATACTTGATGTAGTTAACAATTATTACGAGGAAATAAGCAAATAAAATGTCGTGAAAATTGTATCAAACCGCTTGTCATTTTACTCACAAACTAATTTGAAGGAATATTACTAATTTTTCGAAACCATAACTTTAGAAAAAATGACGAAATCTATGACGCTAAAAATTTACATTTTAAAAACGTATTATGGTTAATAATATCATATAAATTTTACACGTGAACAAAGTATATACCAAAAACTTAAAGAATCTATGTTAGTATAAACTTTCAACACAATAGTTTTCTATATTATATTTAGAGCATTGGTAACCCTTGAGCCGTAGGACTCGTGCCATGGGGTTTTTTTTGTGTCACGTCAGCAAAAATCTCTATGGCACCAGAAATCTGGTGTCGTCGGCTTACTTTTTTTTTTTTTTTTTTTTTCACTTAAAATAAAACATACATAATTTTAACTAAAATAAACTTCATTAATTTAAAAAACACGCATTACATAATTAAAAGCACACAATACATTTAAAAATGCATAAAATTAAAATCCTAATACATAAATAGAAATAAAAGCTTAATCCTCTTCGGGATATTTTGCCCGGATTCGAGCTTGTTGTGCTGCCACGATCCTTGCATTGACCGGATTCATCTTGCTTGTGTCCATTTCGAGCACCCGCATCTCCTCGGCAATCTTTTGAGATTCATATAAATTAACTCGTGTGATTGACTCTCGCTCGAGTACATCCATTTTTGCCTTACGGTCTAACTCGATTTGCATTTGCAACATTTCTTGAAACAATGCCGGGTTTGAACCGGAATTAGCGGTCGAGTTAGACGAACGTTGACTCTTCGAAACCCGATACATGTCGTCTGGCCGTGGCACCTCGTCGGGTCCAAAATGCTCGGGCTCCTCTTGACTGTGCCGAATACGATTACGTCTTGCCAAAGTCGAGTCGGGGTTTTTTCACTTGTGCTTGTCTTTCAAAAACTCCCAAGCACTCAAGTGTTTAAAATCACTACCCGTTGTTTTTTTTAAACAATATGTGACAACGGGTCATAAAATCCCTATCATTCTCCCCACTCATCACGGCCGTTTCATCCACCACCGTATTCCACTTTTTCACATCTCTATTCATTGGAGTCCACTTTCCCGTCAACATATTTTTGGTACGAGGTGCATAGTTGAGCCGCTTGGCTTCGGTGTTGTATACATCGAGCACTTTGTACCAAAACGTATCTTGTTTTTGATCCGCCCTACCTTTGGATCCTCGGAAATTTGAATGAAACACTCCGCCAATAGATACTCCTCGCCTTGGGTCCAAAAAGTGCGAGCTCGGGACGGGACACCATCTTCATCAACTTCTTTTTCTTTGTTGTTTTTCTTCGTCTTTGCCTTTGCCTTTGGCTTCTTCGCCATTGTTTTTGCCCTCGACTTTTTTGATGTCGGTGTCGGCTCCGCTTCTTCTTCTTCTTCTTCTTCTTCTTCTTCTTCATTTTCTATGTCTTCGTCAACTAGATGGAAGGATGCATGGTCCGAATTTGGTTGTGAATGGGTTGTTTGAGGTTGAGTAAATTGAGTAAATGGTTGTTGTTGTTGTTGTTGTTGTTGTTGTTGTTGTATTTTTCATTGACTAAATAATGCCAAATCTTCGGGATTAATATATGGCGTTTGGAAGCTTGGAAGGTAACCCGATTGAGAAGACGAACCCGGCGTTTGGGTGAGATTCATTTGGTTGCTCGGGTCGTTTAGCATTTGGTTGATCCATTTTTGGTTGGGGTTCATTTTGGATGCAAAAGAAATAATAGAGATAAGTTTTATAGAAATGTATGAGTTTTAGAATTGATTTGGGGAGTATTTATAATTTTTTGGGGTGTTAAGTTTTTTTTTTTAAAAAAAAAACGAGTATATACCCGTTGTAAAAGTGGCCAACGTTCAAAAAAAAAATTCAAACACTCCAACGTTCAAATTGTATTAAAAAAAAATAAAAAAAATAAAAAAAATAAAAAATAAAAAAAAAACTCACCGCGTGGGCTGGCCACTACGGCGCAACAGCCGACGGCGCCACCCACGGTGTCGTGCGCCAAATGATTTTTTGGGCTGGTGCGATGGCGCCACCCTAGCAGCCAATTGTACCCCTCACTCTTAGCATTATGCAAATTTGCAAATTTATGTTATTTAAAACTAAAAAGATTTATGTTATTTTAGAAAATAATTACAAAAGATCCCTACTTTTAATTAAATACTTTTTGTACTAGGCTACTATACTAGCCAGTGATTTATCCCACTACACTCACCCAAGCTACAGTCAACTTTCTTACTATCCAATTACAGTAACTTTTTCACTTCCCTGTTTAATCAACCTAAAGGTGAGCAAACGGACCGGATGGACCGGACCGACCGACAAAACCGACCGGACCGACCACATTCGGTCCGGTCCTCGGTCTAGGCTTTTTGGTTAATTCGGTCCTCGGTCCGGTCCGGACCGACCAAAAAACCGAAAAAACGTGCCAAAATATGCCTAAATGGACCGGACCGACCGAAGACCGGACCGGACCGAACCGGACCGACCACATTCGGTCCGGTCTCGGTCTATGGTTTTTCCGGTTCTCGGTCCGGTCGGTCCGGTCCGGTCCGGTTTTTGGACCATGCTCACCCTTAAATCAACCCATCTTCTACATTCCAAATCTCCATTCTCCGACGAGAAAAACACCGGAAAAAATATGAGAACATTCCTCATTATTGATAATCAGAAAGAATGTCGAGGGCACACAGACTATTTGCTTGAGGGCACTCCATATTTTTTCTACCAATATGACTTTTTTTCTACATAGTTCGCATGTCCACAAGAAGTTTGTTGGGGGCAATGTCCCCACTACCATGCATGTGGCTCCGCCCCAGTTGCATGATAATTGCAACAAATCCTTGAATGCAAAGGCTGTTTTTTTTGTTAACTATAGCATTTGCACTACAACAGTAAATAAATTGAATGAGCAATAGAATGGGGGACTTAAACGGCATGTGTCGTCGCTAAATGACAAAAACATATTCTTTGACTTTGACTTTTAATGAACGGTGTTTGGTAGGGCCGTAAATGAACCGGACGAACACGAACAGAGCATTGTTCATGTTCGTTCATTTAATTTTAACTGGACAAATAAACGAACACGAACACTTACACGGACGAATTTTCTTGTTCATTTTCGTTCATTAAGAAAATGACTTGTTCATGTTCGTTCATTAAGACACTAACGAACGCTAAACGGAGATAAACGATCGAACATAAATGAACATAGATAAACAAACATAAACTTTATTAAACTATGCATCTAATATTGTTTTATAAGTGTTGTTTTATTTAAACAAACTAATTTAAAATTATACAATTAAGAGATATGATATACGAACATAAAATAAATGAAAATAAACGAGTGTTAACGAGCGCATGATTGGACATTCACAAACATAAATAAACGGACGTTACTTTTGTTCATGTTTGTTCATTTAACTAAACGATCGTAAAATATTGTTCATGTTCGTTCATTTAATAAATAAACGAACTTTTTATCGAATGATTCATGAAATGTTCACTGAACCTTCAGTTCGTTTACAGCCTGTTTGGAATTGGTATGTACAAAGTAATATTCAGGTAGAATTGGTATGTTCTCTTTGTCGCAAGAAAATACATTGCTTTGTATTCATATCTTCTCCTATTCTTTAATTTAATGTTGCTATGCAATGAGTAAAAACAAAAGAGCTAGGTCTCGTGAGTTTTTTTTTTTTTTTTTTCTTTTTTTTTTTTTTTTTTTTTTTTTTTTTTTTCGCGCTAGCAACACATGAAATCTCTTGTTTGTTAAGAAAAAAGTTTTTTTTTTTCTTTTTTCACAACACGGTAACTATATAGGAAAAATATGGTGAGGTAAAACCTCTGTTGTAAAAATCGGTCCAGGCAGCCGATTAATCCCCGCATAATCGCTGATCGCTCACTAAACGCCTTGATTTATCATAATCGGCCTATTTAATCGCTTTGGTCAAAGATCGTTTAAAAATTGGTCAACAAACCGATTAATCAGAGAAAATCGGTCTAATCTAACAAAATCGCTTAAAAATTAGTCAAAATCGCTTAAGAATCGGTCAACAAACCGATTAATAGGACAAAGTCAGTCAAAAATCGCTTAAAAATAGTCAACAAACCAAGTAATATCTATGTTTGACTTTGAACTTTCAAGAATTATGTATTATGTCTATATTTGAACACTTGAAATATTTGAACTTTGATGCATTATGCTTATCTCATACATATAATATAATAAATATCTAAAATTATAATTTTGTGCATAAAAATTTCAATCCGATTAATCCCCGATTAATCCCCGCCTAACCGATTAATCGCTAGGCCCCACCCGACCGCCTCACTAGCGCCTAGCGATTTTTACAACCTTGGGTAAAACTGATAGGTTAATAACTATAAGTGGTTGATAAAGAAGCTAATGTGATGCTTAGATGACAATATGGAGTGACAATTAAAGATGCACTTCCTGTGGCACTACTGATGCTCCAAATTATCATGTATGACTGACCATTGCAGACACAGTATTGGCGAATGGGTTGATGACAATCACAATTCACACACTGTCAAACTTACATATCTTGTGCTCTAATGATTTTTAATCAAGGTTTTGGGTGATGTTTGTTTCTAAAAAATAAGCCAGATTTCTAGGTTGACTTCCTTTTACATTTAAAAAGCTACATAAAGCTATATGCACAGGTTAGTAAGACAGAAACACGAATAATTGTTAGGATTATACTGTTAGTGGATATATATTTGTTTGGGCTTTGTTGTTATGTTTTGGGCTCAACCCGAAAACCAAACCAAATTCAAATTCGGTTTTCGGGTGATGTCGTTTTCAAAAGAATTTTTTTTTGCAAACCTAAAGGGCTAGCGGCGCAGCTAGTTGCCTGTTTGCCTTCCATCTTTATGTATATCCAAAATTTTAATACATATAAAACATATCTTTTTGTTCGGTTGAATTTTAGTTCTGTTCGGTTTAACTCAGAAAAACAAATTACTGAACCAAATAAACTGAACAACCAATAACTGAATTGATGAACACCCCTAGATAAAACCATAATCATTCACCTGTTACAGGTTGCGGACTTAAGAAATTTGATGGGGAAGTTGGGCTAAATCAGATATTGGGCTGACTAACATATTAATGGTGTTAGTGAAAGTTCATTTTATTTAGTGATAGAGCCCCTTTGAACAAGAAATAATAATATCCAAACTAAAACCACACACGTCCACCTTCACCTTATTCTCCTCTCCAAAACACCATCATGACCGACACCAGAAACCCATCATCATCAAGCCGTGGGACCCACCATCACCGGCGAGCCCAGTCAGAAACTTTCTTCAGGTTCCCAGAAGAAGACATGCTCTTAGACGACGTCGTAGCTGACTTTAACTTTGCAGGTATTGACCTGCCTTCACTTTCTTCCAACGAGATGGAGAAGAGTACCATCCATGTCAGGAGTCTTTCAGTTGGGGATGATTTCTTTGATGGGTTCTGTTTGGATGATGATAATATTAATAAGAGAGCTGTTGGTGATGATAAGCTGGCCCAGCTTTCTTTGGTTGACCCTAAAAAAGCTAAAAGGTTGGAAATTCTTTTAATTTTGTTTGGATTATTTTCTGTTTTTATTTTTAAAATCAATAGTTTTAAGGGGTGTTTGCTTAAGCTTATATGTTGGCTTATGCGCTTATTTGATTTCGGCTTATATTTCATACGCCCCAATTTTCTGGCTTATTTTGAGACTTGTGGGCTTATATAAGTTAAGTCTCAAAATAAGCTGGAAAATTGGGGCTTATGAAATATAAGCCGAAACTAAATAAGCTTATAAGCCACATATAAGCTTAAACAAACACCCCTTTAGTGATTTTGTAATTTGATTATTTTTCATTAACTACATAAGTTGGTGTTTAGGGGGGTATGTTTGTTTAAGCTTATTTGTGGCTGATGAGCTTATTTTATTTCAGCTTATATTTCCGTAAGCCTAAATTTGCCGGCTTCGTTTGAGACTTAAGGGCTTATATAAGTTTATTATGTGTGCTTAAATTTATTGCCTGATTAGGCGTGTATGGGATAGCTTAATTTTTGCAGATGCAGTGTTGTGTCATACAAGTTCTTTGTGCATATTAGGGAGATGCGTACTTCAGAATGCTGATTTGTGATGAGTTTTAAAAGAGAAAATTATGTTATTTAACCAAAACACTTTGTAACTGTAATCTATACTACATATAAAGGAAAAATGGTCAATCTTGAAAAAATGATCAATCTTGAAAAGTGGAAATCTTGAAAAATCTTATTAAAGGAAATTATGAAATATAATTAATACTCTTATTAAAACTAGACGAGTACCCGTGCATAACAACGAGATTTTATAGCGACAAATAGTTTATTGATAAAAAAAAGTTTATAGGTTATAAATGAAAAATAATAAAAGTTTGAAGATTTGGTTAAACATAGTGTTTTGAAACCTGGTTCGACCCGGGTGGTTCAACCGGTTGAACCGTTCCGGTCAAAAAATTTGTTGATTTAAACCGGGTCAACTTGCTAGGTTGGGTCGAAAGCGGGTCAAATTAAATCGGTTCAACCCGTCGGGTTTGAAGCGTGCACCGTTCCGGTCGAAAAATTTATCGATTTAAACCGGGTCAACTTGCTAGGTTGGGTCGAAAACGGGTCAAATTAAACCGGTTGAACCCGTCGGGTTTGAAGTGTCCCGGGTCAACCCGGTTTATCATTTATATTAATTGTTTTAATTGGTTGTATTTAATTTGGTAGATATAAAGTTTGAAGATTTGAGAATTAAACATAATGTTTTGAAACCCGGTTCGACCCGGGTGGTTCAACCGGTTGAACCATTCCGGTCGAAAAATTTGTCGATTTAAACCGGGTCAACTTGCTAGGTTGGGTCGAAAAAGGGTCAAATTAAACCGGTTCAACCCGTCAGGTTTGAAGCATGAACCGTTCCGGTCGAAAAATTTGTCAATTTAAACCGGGTCAACTTGCTAGTTTGGGTCGAAAACGGGTCAAATTAAACCGGTTCAACCCGTCGGGTTTGAAGAGTCCCGGGTCAACCCGGTTTGTCATTTGTATTAATATTTTTAATTGGTTGTACAATGTGAATAAATCATTGTACTTTTAAGTAATGGGGTGTTTTAATAAGAGTATTAATTACATTTCATAATTTCCTTTAATAAGATTTTTCAAGTTTCAATGTTTGACCAACTTTCAAGATTGACCATTTCTCTATTATAGATAGTTAAGATGACCATTTCTCTATTATAGATAGTTAAGATACCTCATTACTTAAAAGTACAATGATTTATTCACATTGTACAACCAATTAAAAACATATTTACTAAATTAAATACAACCAATTAATACAAATCACAAACCGGGTTGACCCGGGACGCTTCAAACTAGACGGGTTGAACCGGTTTAATTTGACCCGTTTTCGACCCAACCTAGCAAGTTGACCGGGTTTAAAACGACCAATTTTTCGACCGGAACGGTTCACCCGGTTGAACCACCCAGGTCGAACCTGGTTTTAAGACATTATGTTTAATTCCTAAATATTCAAACTTTTATTATTTTTCATTTATAACATATAAACATTTTTTGATGAATAAACTATTTGTCGAATAAACTATTTGTCGCTATAAAAAATGTATGGTCAAATATTGAAAAGTGTAATCTTGAAAGTCAAAGGTGAGAAAAATGCATAGTATAAATAATACTCTTATTAAAACACCTCATAACTTTAAAGTACAATAATTTATTCACATTGTACAACAAATTAAAAGCATATATATCAAATTAAAAACAACCAATTAAAACACCCCTTACTAAAAAGTATAATAAAATTTTCACAATGTACAATTTAAACAAGCTACAACATAATCTAAATATAAAATAATTAACACACTAACTAATGTTATTTTACACATTATACAAATTAATAAAACACACAATCCGCCAAATACCATTTTTTTTAACCATCTGCCTTAGGGCAGTTGGCCACCAACTACCGCAAAAGCGCGCAGTTGACCAAGTCAAAGCTTAAAGGCGGGGGTTCGAATCCGGACTCCAACTTGGTCGGCCAGTGTTGCCTAGGTAATTTACCGGGATATGCCTTCCTTGTTGGGTGGGGGGCTCGGTACCAAAAAGGTACACGGACTTGAGATGGTTCCACCAAATACCATTTTTTTTAATAAAACACACAAAGTTTCATATAAGCTAACAAGTTGACGGTACATATAGTTTTGAAAACTGGACCAGACCAACGGGTTCAACCGGGAACCGGTGTCGCCACAGGTTTGTCTAACTAATAAAAGCAATACGAAAACGTATATTTCAAAATGAAACTATTAATACACATCGAAAACCGGGTTGACCAGGGACGCTTCAAATCCGGCGGGTTGACCCGGTTTAATTTGACCCGTTTTCGACCCAACCCGTTGGGTTCATTCGATTTAAATCGACCCATTTTTCGTCCAGAATGGGTCGAACCGGGTTTCAAAACATTATGTTTGATCTCTAAATCTTCAAACTTTTATTATTTTTCGTTTATAACCCATAAACTTTTTTTACCACTAAACGATCTGTCGCTATAAAATCCCATTGCTATGCACGGGTACTCGTCTAGTTGATTGAAATACTCCAACAAATCATTTCAATAATTCTGTTTAAGAGGGTGTTAGGACTGTCCAAGCATTTTAGAATTGCTTTTTTTCTTTATTAGTTTACAATAAGCCAATAAGCACTTAAAATATGCAATCCCAAACGCCCCTTATTGATAACTGCGTATCAAACACCATAATAAGCAGATAAGCAATCTGGATTATTCAAACACTCTTAGCTGTTTATTGGCTTAAAAATAATCAGATGCTAAAAACCTCTAAGATAAATGAGGTGTTTTAAAAGAGTTGCAATAACTAGTGTCAGATAAGATAATTGGTTTTGCTACTTGAAGTTGTGGAGGATATCAGGATTGACAAATTTTAATTTTCTGAGAAACCAATGGTAAATAAGTAATTTTACTCTGCCTAACTAGTAGTAACAAGATCCTTGCTGCCAGTATTGAGACTTGTTTATTTGACTCTTGAATAATAACTATGCAGAGTTTGGTTAGCTATAGTTGCTAGATTATCGCTTTCAAGACACATATCAACAAACTCTACCTAACTTTTATTCCTTGTTTTTGGTGGCTTGTGTGGGTATTGTATGATAATATTTTGTTTTATTGTTTTCATAGGATTCTAGCAAATAGACAATCTGCTGCTCGGTCAAAGGAGCGTAAAACAAGGTATACAAGTGACTTGGAGAGAAAAGTGCAAACCCTTCAAACTGAAGCAACAACCTTATCTGCTGAAGTCACGAAGCTGCAGGTACATGTTAAGTTTTGATTAAAAAAATTTTATCAAAGAATTTTTGGACTTTGATAGTTCAGTGCAGTTAATTCTATGTGTCACTTTTTAGTTCATATTGTTGTAGCAACTTGGAGTAATCTGATAACATGTGTTTATGCCAGTAACCTAGTCATGCCATGAGTGTGATGCATCCAGGGACGGACCTATGGGTTTGGGGTGGCGGTCCCCCCTATGGCTAGTCGAAAAAGATAAGATTTTAGGGTAAATTTTGTTTAATCTTGACCTTTTTTCGAAAGTGCCCCCCAACCAAAATTCAAATTGCCCCGCACCTACATACTAAAATCCAACATTCAACACTTTCAAACCTTATAAATTATTAATCTCCAAGTAACAATACTCCATTTATCATTCGATCCTACTTTTTTCTTCCGCATTTTGTTGCTATTATCAAAAAAATAATAATAATAAAAAAAAATTGCCTCCCACATATTATTTCCCTGGTTCCACCACTGGATGCATCCCAAATTCCCAATATTTGAGGTATCAATGGATCTAAAAGATTAGAGCACCCGGAGTGGGGCTTTGGGCCACTAATAATCAAGCGTCCACACTCTAGGCGTTGAACTGCTGGCATTCTATCTAGGATCTCTCCCGAAACTCGGCATAAACAATCAGCTAAAAAAATGAGGTGATGTGGCAATAGGGGATTGGTTGATGCAACTTATTTATTTAGGTGTGGATCATTACAGGATTGAGTGGTTGTGTAGTGGTTGAGGAGGGGAAGCAATGTTGAGGAGCTGAAGTGATGTGTTGCTTATGTGGCAAGTGGTGGGGAGCGGGTCAGTGGACCACCCCGATTCTTTGTGGAGGGTCCAACTATTAACTTACAATCTTTATAATTGTTAATTTAGGACCCACGATCAAACGTTCATGCTACTAATGGAATTGGAGAACGAGTTTGAATATGATAACGGGGAACTTTTTTTGCAAATTTAAGGGAAACCAAATGTATATAGTTCTCTTCCAACCATCACAAAGCCGACTCCTATTAACGTTAGGATAAGCCAAGGGTGTTCATGTGACCGCCCTAATGTATGTGTAGGCATAAACATGTGAATATGTTCTTAGTTGTTAGCATGTACAAATCATGAGTTGACTTGTAGGAGCTGAGATACACACATCTAAAACAGGACTAACTATGTACTTTTGTAAATAGTCTGACTTGATCTATGACTCGTGAGTTATTGACTGACTCGAACTGAGTCGAGTAACTCGACATTGAACATGGTTGGAGAATGATGGAGATGGAGATAAAATTTTACCAGAAGAAGATGAAGATCAGAAGCGGATATATAGCAAGAAACATATAAAAATGAGTTAGAAGGTAGAAGTAGGTGAAAAGGAGGCTGGTACACTGGTTCTAGTAGCCCAGACCTAAAGGCTTTATAAGGTGCTCAAACAGATCACTTTTTTGTCAGTTTGAGATAGGTTATGAGAAAACATAAGTGTAATTATATACTAATTTGAAGCTAATTCTATCTATCAACATGTGCAGTTTTTTTATATTATAAAGGCAGGAATGAAAGAAACAATGCAAATATTTCTATTTGTTAGAGTCCTAAATAACTAAATTTGTTATCCTAAATAACAAATATTTCTATTTGTTAAGAGTCCTAAATAACTAAATTTGTTGTAATCCCACATGTTTGAGACTCTGATACTCACATTGGAAAGGTCAGTTGCTCCTAAGACAGTAAATGGGTTCAATGTTACGTAATCAAGGGTAAAATTTAAGGATGGATGGAACACTAAATGACGATACCATGAGTAACGATTAATTATATGAAGGGGGTACTATATGGATGTACAGCATATGTACATCTACAATGCTGTACAGAAACTTAAAACATTGTGTTGCGTTCCATAAAACTAGTATGACAATATCAGTTTGATTAATTATATGAAGGGGGTACTATTTTTTTTGTTTTATGAACTAAAAGACATGAAAATATTTAAAAGACAACTGACACAATGACATTTCATGTGATGCAGCGGGATACTAGTGGCTTAACATCTGAAAACAAGGAGCTCAAACTTCGGTTAGAAGCATTGGAACAGCATGCGCACCTAAGAGATGGTAATTCTTCTATTTATGTGTTATCTTTTCACAATTGTCTATCTTTCTTGGAACTTTGTTCTAATATGCATCGCATGATATTCCCATTAGTCCAGCAAAATACAGAGAAAAATTAAGTTTGTGGGTAAATAGACAAATTATTTAAACTTCGCAATTACTAATTGCTCACTTTACACCTGGCAAATTGGTAGGTTGGGTAACGGGTCTGATGGGGTTGAGTCGAAAAAAATTTTGTCCAAACTTTTTTGTTAGAATTATTAGCATGCCAGATAATATTTATATAATTAAGTAATATTTTTAGTCTCAAGTAGATTGATTTACGAGGTTTTATGCACTATAAACACACAAGGGGAACTGTTTGACACGTTTCTGTTTAACTACTTTCTTATTTGATCATCCATTTAACAGGGTTGGAAAATCCACTTCTAGATAGCATTGTTAGACTTGGAAGAAATAGTGCAACAAATCTAATGAAAAAACAAACAAAATTTAACCTCAAATCATCTAGTTATCTTATATGTAGGGCGCTGATCTGAACAGTGCTTTCCTGGACCATACAGTCATACAACACATATAGGCATATAGCCATCCAAAGTTGATCCAAGTGTTCTTTATTATAATCTATATCTATACTACTATATAATGTATTTGGGACTATTCTATAATTAGAAAGGCTTAAAAATTCAGACTTTTACTTACTAATTATGTAAACAATCACCCCTAACAATCACCCCCAACAATTTATAACCATCTCAACAACCACCCCAACAACCACTTTCCACCACCCCACCTCCCTCCTCTTCACCCCAACAATCCGCCTCCGCATCGCGCGGGCACCTTTCTAGTAATTTCTAATAGCCGGTCAACAGTCTAGTTAAACTTAATATCTTTTATAAAGTCAACATCTCACTCATCTTTGTTACACAGCTTTGAACGAAGCGCTGAAAGAGGAAGTGAATCGTCTTAAATTTGAAGCGGGCCAACTTCCCCTACTTAATGGGATGAACTACAACACATTATTGCCACCTCAATACTCATCACACCGTCAACCACTACAGCATTTTGCTAACCCGAATGCTCAGCAACCACAAAAGACTCAAATGCCTAATTCAAGTATCAATGGTCGGCTCAAACCAAGCTTCATGGACTTCAATTAGATGTTAAAACAAGCATAATGAATGATTATATTTTCTTGTAGATAGATGTGATGTATACAACTATCAATGTGAGTTAAGATTGTTAGTGAAATAATTTGCCCAACTAGTTGTTATACTTGGAGTTGTGAAGGTTGGAGGTTAGTATTTGTACATAGCTTCTATAAAGCATTCTTCTATAAAGCTTCTCTATAGCATCCCATTGTACTGAATACTCTACGACCCCATACTCAATTATGTTCAATAAAAATTGCTAACCCTTTTTTTTATTTCTTTTCTATGATTAAATCGTATTTATGTGAGTAGTCTAAAGTAGCATGGTGTTGCTGGTATTCGCTTTTAAAATAATCATTTGTCGAAGTTAATTTGGTAGATACTTATTGGAACCCTATCAAATTCTAATTGAACTTAAAAATGTTTTTGTTATAGAGTTGAGTTATTTTACAAACCATAAAATAGTCACATACCAAGGGACAACTCCCAACCATTGATTTAAATTTGATCAATGGCTGAGATTAAACCACTTACTACTAAGAAAAAACACGGAGGGGCATTTTTGTAAACTTACAATAACACCAAAATCCAAATAACACCGTTCATTTCATCATAACTGCTCTCACCAAACACACACTAAAAACACACACTAATCATACAAAAAATCCGATCAAAAACCACCACTAAACACGCCGGATCTACTAAATCCACCTGAAATCAAACAAAAAAATTAACCAAATAACCAGTAAAAACACTATATCATGATAAGATAGATGAATCTATCGATAATTGATGGTTTACTACAAACTTTACAACTGAAAATAGTCCGATTCGATCTTCGATTCAACCTCTAATTCAAGGTAATTTTTTATGCTAAAAACTTCTAATAAATTTGCTTTTATTTTTAATTTGATGAACATATTATGTATGTATGTTCGATTGTTGAAGATATAGTGATTTTATTCTGAAAATAATGAAGCGTACTGTTCATAGAGTTTATGCTTAAGATATAGTGATTTTATTATGAAAATATGTGATTATTAGTTCAATTGTGTTTTTAATAAACAACTGTGTGATTAGAAGTTGGTTTTCACTGTTTATAGAGATTTTGATGATGCTATTGTGATAAAGTACGATTTTCAGTTATAGGATAGATTATGTTGATGTTAATGGAGAAATGTATGATTAAAAGTTAGGTTTTCAATGTTTAGAAAGGATTTGTTGTTGCTATTATGATTTTAAAGACAAAATGGGTGATTGGAAGTTATTTTTTTGTAATAGAGTCATAGTGTAAGAGTACGGCTAAGCCTTTGGCAAAGCCGTAAGAATAGCCTATGGCGAAGCCAAATGCTTAGTTTACGGTAAAGAGTTGGAATATGACATATAATAGTTGGTCTGCTTATAGTATATATCACATATGATATTAATCTATTTGTACAAATGAAGATACTAGTTTAAATCATATATGATTATTGAAATATGTGCTTGTAAAAATGTAGATCTGGAAGAGAAACCAAAATAAACTGATGCAGTAGAAGAAGCTTTAAAAACTGTATCTTCATCGTCGTTTTTGAATACATCTACTAGATCCAAAAACCGCGAAAAGAAACTAGTACACTTTTTGTTATTATATATCACATGTGATATAACATAATAAATACTGATAATATTTGAAGTTATAAATCACATATGATAGTATATAAAAAGTTATAAATTTTTTGATGCAGGTAAAAAGAAAACTGTAGCTGGGTACTCTTAGAGAAACAGAAAGCAGCGAACAAAAACTAGCTGAAGACAAAAGGAAAAAAGCAAGAAGCAAAAATGAAAAGAGAAGGAGAAGAAAAAGGGAAGAAAGAAGAAGAAGCAAACAGGAAGAAAGAAAAAGAATCGAAAAGGAAGAAACAAGAAGAAGAAAATGAAATTTAACTGACATATGACCTTTAAGTGTACTAGTTTGATACATGTACAAGTCAATATGATAATAGTTCATGTGTGACTATGCTAATTAAAATGTTTCCATCAACATATCATCGGTAAACTGAGAAGGAAGGCCTAACAAATATATGTATATAGACTGATAACTATATATATATATGTGCACTTATGTTTACTTTTGATTCCTAGGTTATAAATTTGATGATGTTATAGTGATAAGTAAGCTTTAGATCGAGTATGTTGATGTTTATGAAGAAAATATGTTGATGATGACCTGTTAGTGAAAATTCATATATGATAAGTTTCCTGAAAAAATTGTAAAAAATTATGTACTGCTGCGTCATATATGATATAAGCTAGGTTTTAAGCATTTATACGATATCATATATGATAATGTGCTTGAAAATAAAATACAAGCAGTTTGTGATCTCCTGGTGAGTACTACAAAGTTGGTATTGTGTATAATATCATATATGATAATGTGCTTGAAATCCAACTTTTTTTAACACTATAATATATCATATATGATAATGTGCTTGAAACTAAAATACAAGCAAGTCTGTCATCTCCTGGTGAGTAAAAGTTAGTTATGTGTATGATATCATATATGATAATCTGCTTTTAAGATTACAAGAATCCAAAGGCCCAAAAAGCTCAATGAAGAAGCTCATGAATATTCATTTCACGTTTAAAATGTATTATTCGTTTTTTCTTGTAATCTCTGTATGGAGTTTTGACGTCTACGGACGATTTTGTAAACCATTGGTAACTGGTACATTGTCTTGCTAATATGGTCTAACTTTCTTGGTATTATGTCATGATGTTTATATTGAAATAAAAATGGCGAAACATTTACAAATGTGATTTTCGATATTATATCTAGTTTGTTTAAGTTTTATTGCACACATTCATAATCACTTGTAAATAAATGCATTAAAATAGAAAACATCAAGTATAATGGTTTGATAAATTAGTGATGATCATGTTAAATCATATATGCTTTTTGAAAAAAATCACATATGATAGTTTGTTACTAAGTTGTAAAATACAAAGAATCAATTAATTTGATGAATTTCCAAGCATATCACATGCGAAAAGAATCAATTAGTTTGATGAATTTATCATTGAACCAAAGCCTTCTTATTTTTGAAACAACTCTTCTTCTTTTTTAACCAATTCTTCCTCTCCTTAAATAACAACTACAAACGGCTTTGCAACTCCAACAAGCTGCTCCAGACCTTGTCGTTCTTTAAAGTCAGTGTCATTATAGATTTTTTGCACATATCTGTAAGAAAAAACAAAAAATTAAAAAAATGAAAATATAAATAAGTTTCATGACAAAAAGTAAAAAAGCACATATGATATCACATATGATATATCAAATAAAACAGAATGTATGATATGTGATAATTTGATATCATATATGATACATCCAACAAAATGAAATATCACATGTGATATCACATATGATACATCAAACAAAATAACCTCGATTATAAACACATTAACCCAAGCTAAAATCATATATGATATACTTCATACCAGCTTAGATCAGCTTATATACATCTGAATTCATGAGACGAGAAAAAAGTAAACATAAGTGTGCGCGCGCGCACACACACACACACACACACACACACACACACACACACACACACACACACACACACACACACACACATATATATATATATATATATATATATATATATATATATATATATATATATATATATATATATATATATAGAGGTGGGTTCATGAAAAAAGTCCACTTTGGTAGAAAAGTGAGAAAAGTGTACAAATCAGCCCCTCCTTTTTTGCACACCAAACTACAGGGACCTAATTGTATTTTCCTTCATTCTTTAAGGAGTTTTTGTAAATTTGCACCCTACCCCCCCCCCCCCCCCCGCCGAAAATTTTTTTTTTCCCGCCAAAAAAATTTTTTTTTTTTGGGCCAAAAATTTTCCCGCCAAAAATTTATAACCCAGATGCACATTTTTTTTAGTGCATCTCAGTTATAAAAATTGGTGCATCTCAGTTATAACTATGATGCACCAATTTTTATAACCCAGATGCACCTTTTTTTTTAGTGCATCTCAGTATAAAAATTGGTGCATCTCAGTTATAACCATGATGCACCAATTTTTATAACCCAGATGCACTAAAAAAAAAGGTGCATCTGGGTTATAATTTTTGGCCCAAAAAAAAAATTTTTTTTTTGCCCAAAAAAAAATTTTTTTTTTGCGGGAAATTTTTTTTTTTCGGCGGGGGGTGGGGGTGGGTGGGGGGTGGGGGCATGTTTCAAGATAGACCCCTGAAGTTTGAGATATTTCAAATTAACCTCTAATAACTTTTTTTCTCACTTTTCTACCAAAGTGGACTTTTCTCTAGAACCTTACCCTATATATATATATATATATATATATATATATATATATATATATATATATATATATATATATATATATATATATATATATATATAATTATCAGTCTTACAGTTGCTTCAACATACATAGTCTTTCGAGGTCCACAACCGCCTTTTAGGCCTTTCACCTGCAATGAAAAGTGATAAGCATTACCATCGTTTCTTTTTGAGATATGCATGCAAAATATGTCTGAATTAGCAATTAGATACTTACAATACAACTGATACATGATTGAAACCAAAAGGTCGAAAAAGCCAGTTCAGTTTATTACATCTGCTTCAGAAGCTGACAACAGAGGCATTCATCATTAACCGAAAGCTGGCTTGGGAAGGAAGGAATGCTGTTAGGAGGACACCTCATTTTTAACAGATGGTGAAGCGCTCGGAGAAGAAATAGTTGGTGACAGATGGTCCTAACAGCAGCCTTGGTCAATAGCCGACTTGCAGATGTATCTCATGTCTCTTAGACTTAATATTCAGAGCGTTTGCTTCTCAACTTTAATTTTCCATGGCGAGTTTTAGATTTTTTTTTTCTTTTCCATCTTCTCTGAACTGTTGGAATCATGCTCCTTATCTTGGTCTCTATCTCGTTCATCATTTACATTTTGAGGCCTCTTACTGACATGTTCAGATTTCCATATGTCCCTCTCGCCATTTCTGTCCCTGTCTTTTATAGTCACAGTCATGAGTCGACCTGTCCGCGTGCTTTCTATTGCATTTGTCATCCCTTATCTTAGACTTATCCTCTTCAATTCGTGAATGAGTCTTTAGACGAAGCATCACCACCAACAAAGTCTATCAGATTCAAACTACTTGTGACAAAACTCGTCTCTTTGTATTCAACTTCCACCATTCTATGTTCTTTTAGTATGCATTGATACTACAAAAAGTGCTACAAAAGTCAATATATACAATGAGTATATTGTTGGTTGAATAATATAATTCTCACTCACAAATCCAAAGACGAATAAAACACATCTTTAGTATGCATCAGCACATAATAAAATGCAACGAAGATTCTGGGAGTGTTTATTTTAATAGTTCATATGATTGCTACATGCATTATATTTTTGCTTAACTTTCATATGATGGAGGGTGGGGATGTGTCATGTGATATATTTTTGCTACTACTAGCAGACCGCCACCTGCTGTCAACCCGATTACTCCCTAGTTCACAAAAGTTTCTAATCCTAGTTCAACATCACATGTGATATATTTGACAAAAACACAACTAGTTCAACATCACATGTGATATATTTGATCAAAAGTAACTAGTTAGAAACGCTTCATTTCGACTTACATCCAACGCAAAAACACAACTATTTGCAACAAATTCATCTAAACAGTGTAAGGTCCAATCATCTAGATATCAACTAATTCACACTCACAAATACAGTGATAATATGTCCATATACATCATTATCGATCAAAATTAGAACCGCTTCATTTCAACTTACATTCAAAGCAAACACCACAACATATTCGGTTACTCATTCGTTATCTAAACGGCATGAGGTCCATTCATGTATAAATCAACTCGTTAAACACTCTCATACAAATACAGTAACTATACGCACGTATACTTTACCATCGATCAAAATTATCCGATTAGAATCATTTTATTGCGACTTACATTCAATGCATTCACGGAGCGATTCACAAAACAAATTCAGTTACACATTCAGAGATTATCTAAACACTTAAAACGGCATAAGGTCCGATCATCTAGATATCAACTAGTTCAATAAATTCACAGAGTGTTTAACGAATCACTTTCAAACTGATTCATAACAACACATGATATACAGTTATAAAACTTCACAAAAATCAGAAACTCAAAATTAGACTTGAACAAAATCATAAAGTTAGTAACTATAAGCTTACTAATAGCGTTCAGCGTTTAATCAATGTTTTCGTATGCGAGATAATCTCTTCTGTAACATCTCCCTCAGTCGCAACCACATAGATGATTAAGTCATGATTGTTTATATAAATCGTGATTGTTGATTAACCTAATGATAATGGTGATATAGAGCAGAGATCAATTTGATGAATGATTGATGAATTAAATTGTGAAATTAGGGGTTTGACTTGGTTATGGAGGTTAGGTGAGATGCACTGAAACGTCGGAGGAGAGAAAACACACATTTTGTGTGTGTAAAATATGGACTTTAAAAGATGGGTAGCTTTAACATATGGTTTATATATTGACGAAAGTGCCCTTGTAGTGTAAATTAGTTGCTTAATCATAGCCATTAGATCAAAATGAATGGAAGGTGGGGATTGATCCCTTGATATGTAAACAAAATTTGGTCCTCAAATGATCTTATATCTTTGTTATATACTTATATGGGTTTTAGGATTTGAGGCGATGAGTTTCTGTAAACAAGTGTTTTTGGCGAAATTAGCTACGAATTGGCTGGAGTTCTAGTTTAAATTAAATTAATATATATTTCTAGCTTGTCCATGCGTAATAAATATGTTAGAATTAACAACCGATAATCAAATATGAAAGAACAAGAGAAGAAACAAGAATCACAAATTTGCGGAAGCTTTTCTTTATTGCAAACGAAATTCGAAGGTACAAAGTTCTCATCTTATGATTCCCTATTTATAAGCAAAAAAACAAACCGACCTAAACAACCGACTCATAATACTTTCCTAATACTAAGATACGAAAAAAATACCAAACGACCCTATAGGAGTTCTAATCACCTTAATAACAATCTCCACCGTGATTGAAACTCCTAAGGAAGACCAAATATTCCAAATTAAATTCAAAATTTCAAACGCTAGAGATACTAGCCTAATCTAAACAAATGATTGATTCCCCAAAAACGATTCAAAAGAAATCAATCCAAAACAAACGCCGATGAATTCAAAAACGAATAACCAACCGTTATCCGAAACGGTTAACCATTCAAAGCAGCTCACATTCTGAACCCGAGTAGCAAGACTCGTCTTTAGCAGTAGCTGCAACCAAATTTTTCTCCTTTAGTTTAGGACAATCATTCTTCCAATGACCAGTCTCTTTGCAGTAGTTACAAATATCTTGAGGATTGGGACCTCGAGAATTTGACGATGCTCTACCTTTATCTTTACCTTTTTCAAATCGATATCGACCTCTATCACGACTTGTGGTCGATAAACCCATGGATTGGGACTCATAACCACTTCCTGAAGCTTGTTGACGAAGCTCTCTTGAATGCAAACTAGATCTAACATCTTCCTAAGTGATAGTGTCTTTACCGACAACAAATGAGCTAACAAAACTTTCAAACGAAGGTGGTAACGACACTAGAAGAACAAGAGCCGCATCTTCATCTTCAATCTTCACTTCAACATTCTTCAAATCCATCAATATTGAGTTCAAAGCATCAAGATGTTCTTTCAAAGATGAGCCCTCTTTCATTCAAAGAGAAAACAAGCGTTGTTTCAACAACAACTTATTGGTCAACGACTTTGACATGTAAATAGTTTCTAACTTTTCCCAAACTCCTTTTGCCGTTTCCTCGTCACCAACTTCATAAAGAACTTCATCAGATAAACATAGCAAAATAGTAGAGTGTGCCTTTTCTTCTTACAACTTATAGTTAGCATCAGTCATATCAGCCGGTTTTGTACCACTAATGGGTGCCCAAATGCCTTGTTGTTTCAATAAGGCTCGAATCTTGATACGCCACAAGCTAAAGTTACTCTTTCCCGAAAACTTCTCAATATTAATGAGTTGAGAAGAAGACATGTTTTTCAAACAAATATCAAACAAATCAAATACGAACTAAAAATACTAATGTTACTAATTCAAAAGTCAAGATCAATTCCAATAGCCCACTTTATATGTAGCAGCCCAAATCAGAAACCAAAGCCCAAAAACAACAGTAGATCAAAAGAATGTGGCAAAACGAAATCAGTACCTTCCTTCCCCAAAACAATAACCAGTCAAGAACTAGGGTTCTTGAGATAGCAGATGGGATCCAAAATCGAAACACAAATAATTCCAAATCAATTGGTGCAAATCAAAATCACCTTCAAAACCAGATTCAAAACAAACTTCAAACCAAACTGCAAAATCCGAAACCCTAAATTCAAACAAATTTGGACAAAACCCTAAATCAACAAAAGATTCAAGCTTCTCCTAATACTTACAATGATCGACAAGCTTTGATACCACTTGTTAGAATTAACAACCGATAATCAAAGATGAAGAACAAGAGAAGAAACAAGAATCACAAATTTGCGGAAGATTTTCTTTATTGCAAACAAAATTCGAAGGTACAAAGTTCTCATCTTATGATTCCCTATTTATAAGCAAAAAACAAACCGACCTAAACAACCGACTCATAATACTTTCATAATACTAAGATACGAAAAAAAATACCAAACGACCCTTAGGAGTTCTAATCACCTTAATAACAAAATCGAAGAATATTTTTAAGCAATTTGAGTGATTACAGACTATACACTATTGAAAACTCATTTCCATTAGTTTAAGCTTTAATTTATAAAAGCTTTCATAATCTCGTATATACAAATAAACTTTTTTTTATGAGTTAGCTTATTTTAAAAGTTCAAACTTGAATAAACTTAGGATATGACTGGGGAACTAACGGGCTTTTAGTCCAATGATAAGAGTAGGAACCTTGTGTCAATAGACCGGGGTTCGAATCTCTCTATTGGCCTAAAAGCTTTCAAATGGCACCATCCTTCCACCGTAAATGCTCAAATTGACTGGTCAACGAGGGGCCTATTAGAGAAAATGGTCATGGTTCAAAGCCCACCTCCTGATAAGTACAGTCACTGGGACAAGTGTTCATTGCCTGGGAGGGTCCGGTTGGCATCCTTAGGATGCATGGGACCAGGGTGATCCCACCGTTCTTCACCTTTTGGAGTAGGATGTGACTGGGGAGAGCTTTGAAGAGCTTTTGAGAGCTTGGGTTTTTAAAAATGATAACTTATAAGTTTTTTTTGGAACAAAATATTGAGGAGCATTTAAATTTCATAATCTCTTTATTTAGAAAGTTACTTCAAGTATATTTTGAAAAGGGGTAAACTGCAAAAATGGTCACTAATGTATCGCGAAAGTGCAAAAAAGACACCGAGTCATAAAGGCGTGCAAAAAAGCCACTAACGTTACGTATAAGTGCAAAAAAGCCACCGAGAGTCAAATTCCGTTAGTTTCCTCATTAAGTGCCACATCACTTGGGGTATTATAGTCATTTCATTGCTTTAAGGTTTAATATGTCCACGTGTCATAGCACTGTTACTTTAGGGACTTAATTTGCAAGTTAAATTTTATCTTTTATTTCACAGCCACCACCACCACCACCACCACCCTCTACCACCTCACAACCATCACCCTCTACCACCAAGAAGATGGAATAGCCAAATACTTAACTTACGAGCTGATGAAGCTTCGACTGATATCTTTGCAGACCTTGTCGTGTTATCAGTTATCACACAATTCAGATGCAAGACTCGATAATTCAGGGCAAGATTTTCTTACCAAATCTTTAGAAAAATCTGCCAAATCATCAATGCATGTGGCTGTGAAAATATCAATTGCTCCCACTGGTATCCCAAGAAAAGTAGAAAGTTTTTAAGCTGCTCGAACCACTCCAATTGAATCAATCCCATAGTTCACCAGGCTTTCAGTAACAGAAATGCTTGTAATGAGAGTTCTCGTTTGCTCAGATAGCAGTTTCTTCAGAAAGTGAATAATATCTTTTTTAGATATAACTGAAATAGTATCTTTCGTGTTTCCTGGTGTAGCTTGAACCGATGATATTTTCTGCCCATGATGTATTTGAACTACTTGCAATTCTAGATTGATTGTATTCTGATATAAGTCCAAACATATATCTACTCATTTTGGCTTGTTAAAGATCAAAGTTTTACAATAGTAATGTGTTTTAAGAGATATGATGCAGCTTGTTAGCCGCAAGGACTTGCAGCCGTGATACCCCTATTCAAAATAGTTGAAGCCCAAATTTGCAGTATAATAAACATATCACAGTTGGCCCTATGCCCCATTGGTTTCTCAGTAGTTGTTGGTTTACGGCTCTCGAATGGATTTCAGTCACTTAAAAAAATATATATACAATCCCAATGGTGTACCTTATGTAAATACAAACCAACAGACCCATAGTTGGCTCCTATATTTGTATCATTAAAAATCTGAAGTCAAACAAATTAAAATCAAAGAAAGGATGGAAGTAACATATTCATCTATATTGTTGAATAACAAGACGATGATTCACTTCTACTGCTAGTACTGGTGCCCACTTGTTTTGGAATAAGCATGAAAACGCTCATAAGATCAGTTCACCATAGCTCAGAGGGTAGGACTATAATCTTTAGATCATCTTGTAAATTAATGTTGTGATTACTTATTCATTCAGTTCCAATGTACTGGTGCCTACACCTGCTCCGTAGTAGGTGGTTCAGGGGGTCCTCTGGCTATTGGCACGCCATTGTTAATCGGCGTCCGAGGTTTTGCCAGTTCAACACATATGACGCGTCCATGGAACGTCTGCAAGCAACAATACAAATGCATATTCGTAAACAGAATGACTCCAAAACTAATTAGTATAAGATTAGGTCCATAAATATTGTTTGACTTTGTTATTACTAACGGGTAAACATTTATAAAAATAGTTGGCTCTTTACTACTTGTCCAGTCAAATGTTGCAAAGGGAGTATTATGCACACAATAAAATAAAAAATGTTTATTGATTTTGAAATTTATCAGGGACGGATTCAAGATATAACCTTTCCATCCATTTCATTGATGGCTTTCTCAGCTTCATCTGTAGATGCATAAGTAAAAAACCCAAAGCCTTTCGATCTACTTGACACCTTATCCATCATAACATGGGCTGCAAATAGCAATGAGTTTTAGCTTGTAGTTAACTATAGTTACATAAGTATGTAGATGCATATAACGTTTAGACTTTGAATTTCCTTCAACAACTTGGCCAAACTGAGAAAAGGCGTCTTGCAATGCCTTTTCTGTTGTATAGAGGGATAGTCTTGCAAGGAGATACAAGATGGAATATAATTTGTGATGCATCAAATTAAAACCATATACTTTATAGGATAAAGAAACAAAAACATAACTTTGTACTTATGTCACTAAATTCAAGATTTCAACTTTACAACTAGGTTAGCGTACCAACTACCAACAAGTCCGTGCTAGTTTTTATGAACACAGAAACTATTAACTTTTTTTTACAGTATTTGTTAGTCACGAATAATCTATTATACTTGCGAAAACATAAAAACAAACACTAAATTTTGAACAAGTTTGGAGAAAAAGTGCCTAACACGCTGGCTAAGTTATTCAGTTTGTGGACATCTAAGTTTGTGGGCTAAGTTATTCAGTTGTCGCTTGCAAGTGGTCCATTCTGGGAAGATTGAAATATCATGAATAGTGGTGGTGGTAGAGGGTGGTGGTGGTGATAGAGGGTGGTGGTAAAGGGTGATGGTTGTGTGGTGGTAGAGGGTGGTGGTGGTGGTGGCTGTGAAATAAAAGATAAAACTTAACTTGCAAATTTAGTCCCTAAAGTAACAGTGCTATGACACGTGGACATACTAATCCTTAAAGCAATGAAATGACTATAATACCCCCAGTGATGTGGCAATTAATGAGGAAACTAACGAAATTTGGCTCTCGGTGGCTTTTTTGCACTTATACGTAACGTTAGTGGCTTTTTTGCACTTTCGCGATATGTTAAAATAATACCCTTTAAATAATATTATATAGCTATTTTAGTTTTTAGTTTTTATTTTTTTTGTCATTTTACATCCATAAGTTGCACCTTGAGCTACTTTGCCAAACATTTATAAAAATAAAAGCTTCAACTCCAATTATAATAAGCACCATCTCCTATAAGATTCAACACCACCTAACAGCTAGTTGCGCCAAACATACCCTTATACAAGCTCATTCTCAAACCCGATTAAGTTTTTCTTTGAATGCGCCTCTTTTCAAGTTTGATATCTTGATTGGATTTGACCGTCACTATGTATTTTTTTTTTATTTTCTTTTTGCTAATAACAGGTCTTAGGGCTGTGGTTAAGAGTTTGATTCTAATGCATTTGAAATCATAAAATGATTATTGTTGGATGACATTTTCCGAAAAAGAAGATAAAATATCTTAAAATTTGAATACACATCAAACACTTCATTCGCATCAGATGAATTAGATTCTTACAACTAATTGTAGAAAAATGATCCTATCAACCACAGCCCTAAGAATTCTTATTAGCAAAACCTTGTTTGTTTATATACTATAACGATAAATACTCTTACCACTTAATACCAAACTAATCTTATAAACCTAACAAATCTTTAAGCAATCATATTCTTTCTCTCCATATTTTCTTTCAAGAAAACACCGGTTCTTATACCCAGCTACAAAACCAAAATGGTATATTGGTGTGTTATGGATGTTATATCCATTTGCTTACTTGATATGTGATAGCTCATGAGAAACGGTAGTAACTAGTGCAAATTAGTTCTTTCTTTGAAATGACAAGTAAACAATAAAGGGGCATTATAGTTCCGAACAAACATGATTTGTGAATTAATCTAAAATGACTTAAAGCAACAAAATAAAAGTAAAATATGATGAATGAGCTTGCAAACAAGAGAAATAAATGTGTTCACCTAGTTTTAATTCCCCCATGTCGGATTATGAATCAATTAATGCAATGTTTAACTCCTAACTTGTTAGTAAATCTAATGTAGACTAGACTAGATAGTCACCTAGCGCTATGAAAATCAGATAAGTTAACTCGATATTCACGATGTTAAGCAATCTCAATTATGCATTAAGTCCTTAACTAATTATTGTAATTTGTCTTGGTAAATCTAATGATCATATTGTTTACCTAATCTCAACTCGAATGGACATCTATATGAGATTAACGGCACTAAATTATAAGCTTGAGTTATGGTTGGTTTAACCCTAGGGTTTTGGTCCACCTCTAGCCCTAGTTAATATGGCCACGTATGCTTATCGTATAGGAATTATAACTATGATACAAATAATGAATCTCGGATGGTCATCGATAATTCACCACTCAACAATAAACCTAGCATAATAAACATATAAATGAATAGTGTTAATACAAATATCGCCTAAAAACATTATTTATATTTTACGATCTTTCTTAGTTTTGTTAACTACAAAAGGTAAAGTTTATTTTTAGCAAATCGTAAACATAGTTTAAAAGTCTTTTACTTAACTTCACTCAAACTACATTTACATGTTTTCATAAAGTGATTTCTAATCAAGTATACTTTAATTTAAGTACATGTGTTAAAAATGTCTTATAAGTATATTTCACAAGTTTTCTAAATAGTATGTCTTATTAGAATATAAACAAGCAAACTCTTTTTGGTAAATCATTTACTTGCTAAACATCTCAAACAAACATTTTTAAGTGTATACATAAAATCTTTTACAAGTATACTTTCCTTTTTAAGAATATCCAAAATTAAAAATCATATGTATACTTACATCATTCCTTGCATCAGACATGTCCCTTCAAGGAAACATGTGTGTAAGAAACATGTTTTATTTTGTATAGATTCATACTCAAGATCTCAAAGTTGACTTTGTAAGATCATGAGAATATTGTGCTAGATTTTGTAATATCTTGTGCAGGATGGCGGAACCCTCAGGTACAACGGACGGAACCAAAGTATTGGTTCCGCCGTATCCATGGGTTGGTCTGGAAGTTGGCCTATAAATAGCAACCCACTATTTGAATTTTTCTTATCACTCACTATCATAATATACTGCATATACTTCATTTCTAACTCAGTACAATTTCATATTTGTGAGTCTTTCTTTGTAGCAAGAAGATCACGAACTCACAAGCGTCAACACAACGTTGCAAGACTTGTCAAGCATAGCCTAGTGTAAACTAGTAAAGTTTATACATCATTGTATTGTATCCATTTGTAGTGATCGGTTAGTATTTTAGTCCTCAAAATCCTTAGAGTATTGGGAGTTGGTGTACCCTTGTAAAAGAACTATCGGGAGTGGTTGTACCCTTGTGAAAGAACTTGACATCTAGTGTGTAAGCGACGTGTAAGGTTTTCTCCGCTGGATAAAGGAGCTTGTTGACTAGTGCAAGAAACTCTCGAGTTGGATACTCGGGGAGTGGAGTAGGGTAAGGAAAAAGAGTCCTTGTAAGTTGTAACCAAACCATGATAAACAATCGTGTTATGGTTTGATCATTTCTTACTTTTATTCTTGCATATTATTTATTTTTTGGTAAGTCTTAGTTGTCGATTACACGTAAAAGTTTTCAAAGAAAATCAAGTTAAAACCGGTAAACTATTCAACCCCCTTTCTAGTTTTCCACAATTGGCATCAAGAGCTACGTTACTCAAGATTTTAAAATATGTTGTATATTATAACTTGGAACGATCCATGGATTTTGAAAACTTCAAAGAAGGGCAATCTATGCAAAGACCACCACTATTTGAACCAAATGGTTTTATATATTGGAAAAACCGTTTTGAAACTTACGTAAATCAGAGGACATAGATCTATGGTATATTATTATTGAAGGTGATCATAAGGCTATTGGAAGTGGTCAGGATGAGGATAGTTCACTCACTCACTATATTATTATTGAAGGTGATCATAAGGCTATTGGAAGTGGTCGGGATGAGGATAGTTCACTCACTAAACATAGTGATGATCAAAAGAAACTAATTGCCAAAAATAATGAAGCAAAAATGATGCTTTATAATGCTTTACCAAAGAAAGAGTATGAAAGAGTTTTTATGTGCAAAACCGCTAAAGAAAGTTGGCAATCTTTAATAACTACTCATCAAGTAAATTCACAAGTTAAGGATAACAAACAATATGAACAATTTTCTATTCCCGAAGATGAAACTATTGATAGTGCATTTGCTAGATTTAACACTATTATTACTTCACTTAAAGCACTTGATGAATCTTTTTGTAGCAAGAATTTTGTCAGGAAATTCCTTAGATCACTCCATCCTAAGTGGAGAGCAAAAGTAATGGCTATTGAAGAATCTAAGGATCTTTCAAGCATGGCACCTGACGAGCTTATTGGAAACCTCAAAGTTCATGAAATGGTAATGGAAAAAGATTCGGAGATAGTTAGAGGCAAGAAAGAAAAAGTGAAATCTATTGCCCTAAAGGCTAGAATAGAATCAAGTGACGATGTGGAATCAAGTTCGGATAGTGAAGATGAAGAATATGCCATGACGGTTAGAGACTTCAAGAAGTTCTTTAGAAGACGAGGAAAGTTTGTAAGGCAACCTAAAGATGAAAAGAAGTCTTCATGAAAAGATCGGGATATAAAGAAAGTCAAGAATGAAAGAAAGTGTTTTAGATGTGGAGATACAAGCCACTTAATAGGAGAATGTCCAAAACCACCCAAAAGCAAAACTCAAAGTGCTTTTGTAAGTGGTGCTTGGAGTGATAGTGAGAATGATGATGAAGAGCCGACAAATGACGAAGTAGCTCTTATGGCTCAAAGCTCAAATGAGGTACATTCTGATTCATCTTACTCTTCTATTGATGATGACACATTACAACAACAATACAACAAATTTTGTGAGTTAAGCTTAAAAATCATAAACAAAAACAAATTTTTGAAGACTAAAAAGGAATTTTTAGAAAACGAACTTTATGAATTAAAAGAAAAAGCTAAACGTTTAGAAAAGAGTAAAAATGTTTACACAACTTGCAGATCATGTCAAGAGTTCAAACTTGAAATTGAGAAGCTTAAAATCACACAAGATAATCTTATTAAACAAAACTCAAAGTTTAAGAAGTTTGATAAAAGTATTTGTTGTGCGGATGAAATAATGAAATTCCAAATATCACACTTTGATAGAACAGGGTTAGGATTCATGAAATCAGGATCAATAAGTAGTTTAAAGAAACAAGGCAAAAAAGGACAAGAAAATGACAAAACTGTAGCAGTGACCCACGGAACTGACGAAACCAAAAATTTGGTTCCGCCAGTTGAACCCATTGGTTCCGTGGAGGCTGCTGCAGAACAGAACATTTGAGTAACTAACTGTAATGAATTTGTTAAAGTTACAAAGAAGTCCAACACTAGTTCAAATGAAACCAAACTTAAACCAGCCATTAAAATAGGAGTAGGACTTGCTAAAATGAATTAAGAACTAGAACTACTCAACAAAGACCTAAAACGCCTATATCCAAACCCTTTCCAAAGAGCAACTACAACACACAACCCTACTTTCAACATAGTTGGGGTCAAAACATACCTAGACAACATCAAGTTCCAAACTATATGTCTTGGAACCCATATCCACCATTTCATTACATGAATCAAGGTAATTGCATGATTAACCAAAATGGACCTATGAGATATTGGGTACCAAATGTTTGAATGCTTGTTATAAATTAGGTTTGCTTAAAAGTGTGTTTGGAACCGGATAAATGGATCAAAGATAGCGGTTGCTCAAGACACATGACGGGGGACAAAAGTCTTTTCTCTACCTACCAAGTCTTTGACGGAGGTAACGTTATTTTTGGTAGAAAGCTTAAAAGTAAAATCATCGGAAAAGGTATTATCTCTCATGACTCTTTATCTATTGATGATGTTGCTCATGTTGACAACTTAGGATTTAATCTTCTTAGTATTAGCCAACTTTGCCGTAAAAAGTATAAAGTCCTCTTTAGTGAAAACTAAAGTAAGATACTAAAAGATGGTATAACAATAGCTAAAGGAGTTCTTAAGAACAACGTATACGTCATGAAAATTGATAAATCATCTAGAGATAAACTTTGTCTTACCTCATCAGATGAGTCCTCATCTCTTTGGTATAGACACTTAGGTCACGCTAATATGAGACTTATTCAATCCCTATCCTCTAAGGAATTAGTTAGAAACCTTCCAAAGTTGAAATACGATCGACACTTTTGTGATGCTTGCAAAATTGGTAAACAAGTTTATAGTATCCATAAGGCTAAATATATGGTGTCTATATCTAGGTGTCTAGAACTTTTTCATACGGATTTGTTCGGTCCATCCGCTATTCAAAGTTATGGAGGCAACTTCTACACTTTGGTCATAGTGGATGATTATTCACATTATACATGGACAAGATTTTTGAAAAGTAATAATGAAGCTTTCGAACAATTTGAAATTCTTAGTAAGAAAATTCAAAATCAAGTAGGAAATTGCATTGTGTCTATTAAAACGTATCACGATCGGGAATTTGATAACGAAATACAATTTGGTGAATTTTGTGACAAAAATGGCATAACACATAATTTCTCGGCTCCCCGCACTCCTCAATCTAATTGTGTAGTAGAACGTAAAAATCGGACACTTCAAGAGATGAGTAGAACAATGCTTAACGAACAAAATATTCCACAAAAGTTTTAGTGTAATGTCGCCAACACATCAACTTATATCTTAAACCGAGTCCTAATTAGACCATTTTTAGATAAAACTCCATATGAATTATATAGAGGTAAAAAGCCAACATTTGGATACTTTAAAGTATTTGGTAGTAAATGCTTTATACTAAACACCAAGGATTATCTCACTGATGTGTGCTTATTCACACATCCTTTTTAGGCCTTAAATCAGACCAAAAATACTAAATACTAACCAAATATGCCAAGAGAATGTGTGTTTTTGTATTTGTGTATGTGCAGGTACGGATATGTGAAAAATGGACAAAAACAAAGCCAAAACCGACAAAAACGAGCACGAGAATGGAAAAAGGTCAAAAGCCGGAGCCGGGGAAGCTTAATGATCAAAGAAAGCTCAAAATATCAAAAGAAGTCTTCAGAGATTAATAAAGTTGCAAGATTAGTCCCTGATCAAAGTTTGAAGAGTTTGGCAATTTCAGTCCCTATACTTTCACAAATTGACAAAACTGGTCCCTTGGAGTAATATTCTAAGAAAAGTCAAAAGAAAACCTCCATGATTCAGAAAGGTCAAGAAATACCCTTGGAAGAAAGTTTGGAAGAAAGGCAGAAAAGGTCCTTATAAATTCAGAAAATACACTTTAGGTCCCTTTGTTAATTATATTAATACAACCGGATCCACAACAATTAACCTTAACCCAAAATTATCCCAAGCCCAAAAGAAATTACAAGCCCAATCCACCAATACTGCTTACCCGATCCACCTCACACCTTGGTCAAACCCAAAATAAAACCCGGTCAACACCTTATTAATAAAAACACCCCCAAAGCATTTCCCGCCCCCCTTTTACCCAAAATTACCCAGAAAGAAAGAACCCTAGTTACTGTTCATGAAACAATTCACCCATTTAACCACAATTAAGGGCAATTAAGATATTTCGTATATGTTTCTAGAAGATATCTGACATGGCAGGCCTGCCATGTCAGTGATCCGTGTGAGAGTGCATGCCTTATGATTAGGTAATCATTGATTCAAGGGCTGAGAGTTGAGGATTGGGGACCAAGGTGTATCCAAGGGCTGATATCTACTCAAACTAACACAAATTCACCTGGATCAGTAACGTGGACAACTAGAAGGATCCAAGCTCTCCTCAAGCTTCTCATATATATACCCCCCTTCATTCACAAAGCTGAGTGTGTAGGTTTTGTATAAGAATTAGCTTATTGTTCTATTTTTATTGTAATTTCATTTTTCAGTATTGTAATCCAACTTTCTTAATCAATATAATTTCAGTTTTCTTTATTATTTAGCTTATTATTATTCCAATTTCTTATTCAACTTTATTTGATTTACTGTTTTTCTAAGATTAGTATAATCATTGTTAGTTTATTTCAGTGTCTTAATTCAATCTTTGTTCATCTTATATTGAAAATCACAAAAAAAAAAAAAAAAAAAAAAAAAAAAAAAAAAAAAAAAAACAAAAAATAAATATATATCAAAATAGTTTTTATAAATTCAAATTAAGCTTCAATGAGCTTTATGTGTTTGATATGAGCTTATATAATCTTCCTAGCTTACTGTAAGCTTATTCTGTTATCAAATTTTCAAAATCTCAAAAAAGTCAAACAAAGTCAACTACAGCTTATTTCAATAAGCTGAGCTTAATTGAGGAGTTCTGACAGTCCAACAAGGAGTCTTGGCCTGTCAAAAAGACATGCTAGCATAGTAAACCCCCTCTTTTCATGCTGAGGGGGATTTAGACTGTGAGTTTCTTATTTTTAATTCTCTATATTGCATAATTAGTAGTGATAATTTAGATCTGTTTATTATTGCTTGTTTATGTTTTACATTAGTAGTCGTATCATAATTAGTTTGGTAGTAGCTTGTTTTGTCATTTTGTTGGGAATTCTGCTAAGTAAGAATTTTGCTGACGGTTACTGCTGAAGGATACTGCTGAAGAGCTGGTTCCTGCTGAAGCAGTGTATCTGCTGAAGACTAGTTTCAGCATTATTAGTTTCTGCGGATATAGTATTTCCGTATTTTATGTAATATAGTTTGGATATGAATGAGTTTATTTAGGAAGTGATAATGCATATCTTTTAGAAGTTTTAGAATATACGTTTCTTGGGGAAACGGTTTAGGGTTCCTTGTGTATAAAAGGAACACACGATTATGTATTGATTAACGTTTTAGAAAACACTTTTATTATTATTAAAAGATCCATAGAGGATCAAGAGTTCTTAGTATTAAACTTGTGTTTGTTTTTGCTTTAAAATACAAGTTACAGAGATTGTCTATTAGTGTGTTATTGATTACATTAACATATCTAACGATTCTAGAGTGCTCAAGAAGATCTATCAAGGTCTTAAGTTCAACAAGTGGTATCAGAGCCTCGGGAGAGTCTTTGTGATACCGAGAAACACAAATCTTACACCTTAAGAATCCAAACAAATCAAGAAACATGCCTGGATCTGATGATGGAGTTGATACAACCCAAAACCTTAACACCACCTCTCTTCAACAACTCAACCTCTCCAACAGTAATGCTAAATTTCCATACTTGAAGAATGCTGAAGACTATGATTTGTGGTCCATGAAGATGCAGAACTGGATCACTAACATAGACTGGAATCTTTGGGAGGTTGTCAGAAAGGGGAATAGCCTGAAGAAGCATGTTAAAGATGCTGATGGGATTGTTACAATTCTAAGTCCCAGAACTGCTGAAGAGATTCTAGCTGTGCAAAGGGAAAATAAAGTTAGAACAATTCTGCTCCAAGCTATACCAGATGATCACATGGGTGACTTCCACTTTATGGATGATGCCAAGGACATTTGGATGGCAATAAAGGCTAGATTTGGTGGGAATGAGGAATCAAGAAGGTTGAAGAAGTCAATGTTGAAGCAGCAGTTTCAAGAGTTTCAGATATCTGAGGAAGAAGGAATCCATAAAGGCTATGACAGGTTTCACCCGATCTTAAGTCAGCTTAATCAGCTGAAGGCTAGACCTGACAATGAAGACTGCAATGCTAAGTTTCTGAGATCTTTTCCACCATCTTGGTTGCAAGTCAGTATTGCTCTCAAAACAAAGGGTGGATTGGACTTAATCTCCTTTGATGACCTCTACAACAAGCTCAAATCTCTTGAGCCTGATGTTAGAAGTCCAATTCGTCCATCCACTCACTCAGCCTTTGTCAGCACCACCACAAAACCTGTTCATCAAGCCTCAAGCTTTTACTCCTCAGGAGCATCTTCTCAAACCCAAACTCAATCTGCTCCTAAATCAAAATCCAGTAGTATAATGGATGACATTGTTTATTCATTTGTGGCTGAATATGAACATTAGCAGTTTCTTGCTTATGAGGATTTTGAACAGGTAGATCCTTTGGAGATGGAGGAGATGCACTTGAAATGGCAGCTAGCAATGATTTCAATGAACATTAAGAGGTTTGAAACCAAGTTTGGAAGAAAGTTTGGTTTTAATGGAAGAGAGGCAGCAAGGTTTGACAGAAGGAAGGTTAAATGCTACACTTGTGGTCAAGTGGGCCATTTTTCAAGAGAATGCAAGGAGAGGAAGTCTGGTAATGAAGTTAGATATGGCTCATATCCATTGGAATCAGGGACTTCTAAGACTGCACCTTCAAAGGCTTTGGTGACTCTGGATCACCAGATTGATTGGGCTGAACATGAACCAGTTGTAGAGGAAGCTTCTACTTCTTCACAAGTGAATCTGCTGGCATACTCACCTTCAGAGGACAAGAAGGAGCAAGTCTCTTCGATGGGAATCTCTCAGGTACACAACTGTGTGTTTGGATGTAGTGTAAGATACAATGAGCTTAAACAAGAATATGATGAATTGAAACCAAAATACAATGTGTTATATTGAAGTAGAGTCCTATAAAAAGGCTTTAAAAACTTTAGAGAAACAAAAAGTTTGGTTTCAAAAGAATCAAGTTAAATATGATGAAAAAATAAGAGTTCTAGAAAGTGATTTAGAATGTGCTAAGATAGATTTAAGACGTACTGAAAAAGAGAAATCTGATATAGAAAAGGAAAAACAAGAATTACAAGTTAAGTTAGATAAAGAGATAGCTGGTCATATGAAATGGCAGGAAGGAGCATCAAATTTGAATAAATTGATCGATGGTCGCCAATCTGTTAGGTCTAGAAAAGCATTAGGATATGAGAAATATATAGATCCTGAAGAGTTAACTTATCCTGATATGTCTAGTGTTTTTGACCCTGAACCAGCCTTAGCTTATCAAACACCTGTTAAATTTGTTAAGGAAGGGGGAATGAATGCTGTCCCTGGACCTATAAGAGGGGAACATATGCCTATAGACCTGTCCATACCTATTGACTTTGATGGATCACACCATCTCTATGGCAAAAAGTCAACTGACTTGCCAGACCCTATTAGTAAATCTACTGACTTTGTCTCTTGTTGTGACAATGACAAGTCTTCTGATGAAGGGTCTACCTCATTTGCCAGCTGTGATTCAAGTGAGAAGTCTGACCTACCCAAGACCACTCCCAAGACCACACCAAAGACATCACCCAAGACTCCCCACAAGCCTTCTAGAGTTGCTGCTGATACCAAGACAGTTTCTACTGAAGACTTGTTTTTAAATTCTTTGCAAAACAATATTTCTAGTTCTGTTAAAAACAATTCTGTTAATCATTGTGGTTTGAATGCTTTTTCATATTATGGAACTTCCTTTAGTTAGAATAAATCTTCTAAAAAGAAGAAATGTTTTGTGTGTGGAAGTAAATCTCATTTGATTAAGGATTGTACCTTTCATGAGCAAAGAATGGGTGTATGTTTTAGTCAAAGGAAACCTAGGCAAATGTGGAAGAATGTTAGTGAAATACCCTCTTTTATTCCACATCAGCAGAAATCCAATTCTGCTGAACCTCATTCTTCATGGAGAAGAACCAGTACTAGACCATATGTTCGACCCACTAGTTCTTTCTTTTCTAATGGTTATTGGCCTAATCACTTTGACTCAATGTATTATGGTGGTGGGTATTGGAATACTGCTGTGAAGCCCTCAGCAGGTTGTTCTTGGACAAAGAAGGGACCTAATTTGCATTACAGGCCCAAGAACAATGGTGGATCTAAAACATCTACATGGCCTATCACTAATGATCCAGAAGGCAGGCTCAAGTCAGCAATGACTTGAGTCACCAATGTGTACTAACTTTTGTATATTTTTGTTGTTGTTGTAGGATCATCCTTTGAAAAGTACTGAAGTAGGTATTGTTGATAGTGGTTGTTCTGGAAGTATGTCAGGGAACAAGGACAAGATGCATGACTTTGTGCCCATAGAAGGAGGAGGCAATGTAACTTTTGGTGGTGGAGATGGCAAAATTACTGGGAAAGGAACAATTAAGACACCTTTGTTAGATTTTGAAAATGTTTATTATGTGAAGGAACTAGAGCATTTTAATCTATTCTCTGTATCACAAATTTGTGACACTAAGAATAAGGTTTTCTTCTCTGAAGATGAGTGTCTTGTGCTCTCCAAGGACTTCAAACTTCCAGAAGACACAACTGTTTTGCTGAGAGTTCCTAGAACCTTCAACTTGTACACATTCAATCTGAATGATGTCAAGCCAGAAGGTGATCTAACATGTTTGGTGGCCAAAGCTTCCCAGGATGAATCTACCAAGTGGCATAGGAGAATGACTCATGTGAATTACAAGACTATCAACAGGTTGTCTAAACTTGGTCTTGTTCAGGGCCTTCCTTCTAAACTCTTCACCAATGAACACAATTGTATTGCTTGCAACAAGGGAAAGCAACACAGAGCCTCTTACAAAGCCATAAAAGCTGTGAGCACCATTTCAGAACCTCTTAAGTTGCTGCACATGGATCTCTTTGGTCCAACTCCTATCAGAAGTATTGATCATAAGTACTTCTGCCTGGTTATTACAGATGATTATAGCAGGTTTTGCTGGGTATTCTTTCTGAAAACAAAAGATGAAACAACTCCTATTTTGAAAGAATTTATCACTTTAATTGAAAACCAGCTTAATAAAAAGGTTAAAGGCATTAGGCGTGACAATGGGACAGAATTCAAAAATGTTGTTTTCATAGAATTCTGTAAGTCTAAGGGGATTAGAAGGGACTATAGTACTCCAAGGACCCCACAACAAAATGGGGTTGCTGAAAGGAAAAATAGAACCCTAATTGAGGCAGCAAGATCTATGCTTGCAGACTCCAAATTACCCACTATGTTTTGGACTGAAGCAGTAAGTACTGCTTGCTATGTCTTGAACATGGTATCCATCACTAGACATCATGTCAAGACACCTTATGAACTTCTCACTGGGAAAATTCCAGACATACATTACCTTAAGCCTTTTGGATGCAAAGTGACCATTTTAAATACTGCTGATACACTGGGTAAGTTTGATGGGAAAGCTGATGAGGGATATATTGTGGGTTATTCAGCTCATAGCAAGGCCTATAGGGTTTATAATCTGAATGCCAAAAGAATAGAGGATACCCTTAACCTAAGATTTCTTGAAGATCAGCCTAATACTCAGGGACAAGGCCATTCTTGGTATTTTGACCTAGATTATTTGACTGATTATTTGGGTTATACTAGACATGCTTCTAATCCTAATGCAGGTACCAAAGATCCAAATTCTAACCCTGCAGGTTCCATGGATGATGACTCAGAATGTGACTCTGAGCCAGATGAACATCCCATTGTTGTACCATCTTTTCCACCTAACCATTTTGTAGGTAATCATTCTGCTGTTGAACAAGATGATGAGTCACATTGTGCAGAGGATCTTGCAAGACTTAAGAAGCAAGAACATGCTGCTACTAAGGAAGCTCAGAAACTCAATGAAAAGGTTACATAAGAGACTGAAGCCATCCTACATCAATCAGCACAAGCAGTCAGTGGAAACAAGGATGCTGCTGATAATTCTACTGAAGGCACACCCATTCCCACTGATAAGTTCAAAGCTGCTGATACTAATGATGCAAACTCTCCCATTTCTACTGAAGCATCTACAGACTTGGAGAAGCCCTTTACAAGATTTCCAAGTCCTTCTGATCTTGGGAATTATCAGCCCAAGCCTGGCATGTTTCACTCAGCTTCTTATGATACTGAGTTTGGGCCTACAGTCAACAACCTTGATGCCACAATTGATGTTAACCCTACAGCAACAAAAAGGATTCATAATGCTCATCCTTTATCAGAGATTATTGAAGATCCTAAAGCACCTGTTAGAACAAGAAGCACTGTAAAGAATACTAAATATGGTGAAGTTGCTTTTATTTCTTATGTCTACAATCAAAAGAGGGACAATCACACAGACTTCAAACATTGTCTGTTTGCATGCTTTCTTTCTCAGATAGAGCTAACTAGTGTTCCTCAAGCACTGGCAGATTCAAGTTGGCTTGAAGCAATGCAAGAAGAGATGCTGCAATTTAAGAATCAGCAGGTTTGGATTTTGGTTCCTCTTCCTGATGGTAAATATGCCATTGGGACAAAATGGATTTTGAAGAATAAAAGAGATGCAAGGGGGATTGTGGGGAAGAACAAAGCTAGACTAGTAGCTCAAGGGTTTAGACAAGAGGAAGGCATTGACTATGATGAAGTCTTTGCACCAGTGGCCAGGGTTGAAGCAATTCGGATATTTTTGGCCTATGCCTCTTATATGGGCTTTATGGTTTATCAGATGGATGTTAAAGGTGCTTTCTTATATGGTGAGATTGAAGAGGAGGTATATGTGACTCAACCCAAGGGATTTGAAGACCCTAATCATCCTGAGTATGTGTACAAGGTTGTCAAAGCTCTCTATGGACTTCATCAAGCTCCCAGAGCTTGGTATGCTAGACTTTCCACATTTTTGCTGAAGCATGGCTACAGAAGAGGTGCCATTGACAAGACTCTATTCCTCAAGAAAGATTCTAGGGATATTATTCTTGTGCAGGTTTATGTGGATGATATTATCTTTGGTTCCACCAAAGAAGCATGGTGTAGAGAGTTTGAGGATCTGATGAAGGGAGAATTTCAAATGAGTGCCATGGGAGAACTCACTTTCTTTTGGGTTTACAAGTTCAGCAGAAACCTGATGGTATTTTCATTCATCAGGAGAAGTATGTAAAGGATATGTTGTCAAAGTTTGATATGGAGAATGTCAGGACTGCCACTACTCCCTATGAGGCTCCCAAACCAAAGAACAATATTGATCCTGATCTCCCTGTGAATGTTCATTTATACAGGTCAATGATTGGTTCCTTGATGTATTTGACTACCTCAAGACCTGATATTACATTTGCTGTGAGTGCATGTTCAAGGCACCAAGTCACTCCACTTACCTCTCACTTGAATGCTATCAAAAAGATTTTTAAGTACCTAAAAGGCCAACCCAAATTAGGTCTTTGGTATCCCAAAGAGTCTCCATTTCAGCTAGCAGCTTATAGTGATGGTGACTATGCTGGTGCCAATATGGATAGAAGATCCACAACTGGAGGTTGCCAATTCCTTGGAAGGAGACTGATTTCTTGGCAATGCAAGAAACAGACCATTATTGCTACCTCTACTACTGAAGCAGAGTATGTTGCTGCTGCCAATTATTGTGGACAGGTTCTATGGATTCAGAATCAATTGCTGGATTATGGGTATAACTTTATGAATACTACCATTTTCATTGACAATCAAAGTACAATTTGTATTGTTAAAAATCCAGTTTTTCATAATAGAACCAAACATATTGAAATCAGGCACCACTTTATCAGGGATGCTTATGAGAAACATTTAATTAAAGTGGTCAAAATTCACACAGATGAGAATGTGGCAGATTTGTTAACCAAAGCATTTGATGGACCAAGGTTTCAATATTTGGTGGTTCATATTGGTATGATTAACCCTTAAATGCAAAGTTTAAGGGGAGGCATAAGCCTCAGGGGAGGCATATGCCTCAGGGGAGGATTGTGAGTGTAAACTTTGTAGATTTGTATAATTTGTATACTTTTTGAGTTTTTAACACTAACCAACTAATGTTTCTACAAGTGTGTGTGGTGTATTTGCATGTTTTATGTCTGTTTTGCAGATGTTCTGAGGTTGTAAGTTTTATGGTTAATGTCACCAAGAGCTGTATTCAAGGGAATGTGGTCAAGTATGCTGAACATGGTTTCTTCTTGATTAGTTGATTATGCTGAAGGTCATACAAAGTTGATTAATAAAGAAGATCTTTTCATTCATTCAAAGAAACAAGTTACAGCTTACATTCAAAGTTCCAACTAGATTACAAAGACCATTCCTATACATTTGCCTAATCAAGTTCTACTAGCTTCTATCATTGAGGCTATCACAAGTACAATGATGAAGCTGAAGATGAAAATGGAAAAAGAAGAGAAGGAAGACTGTGAAGATGCTCAAGTACCAAAGTCAAGAAAATACTCAAGAACTTTGGTCCATGGCAACATTCATCAATCATCAACTCCATTTTCCCTTTTCCCTTACGTACAATCTCTGCCTTCTTGCTCTGTCCGATGTGTTCTTGATGAGTAAGACCAGGTCCTGGAGCAGGAAGATCCAACACCACATTTTGTGACGTTGGAAGAGATGGATCTCTCTTACTTGACCTTGGTTGGGATCTCTCTGGTGTGGAAGGAGGAAGAAGTGTTGGATCTTCATTCTCCTCTTCTGAAGAGTCTTCATCAGAGGTACATATAAAAGGAGAGACAAGTTCTCTCTCAGCAGGAATGGGAACTTGGCTAGGTTCACCCCTCTTATGTGCATTCCATCATCTTTCATGTGCTTCCCATCGACTCTCCATTTCTCTTTCATAGTCGGAATCATCAAGCTCCCAAGGATATGGTGGTAAATCTTCTTCTGATGATGAAGAAGAGTGAGAAGAGGAAGATTGATCTAAAGTTTCTGGTTTTGATGACATGGTTTTGGTGATGAATTGAGTTTAATTGGGAAATTAGGGTTGAGAGATGATTTGGGGCTAATTGATGCCTTAGAAGTGAAACTTGGGGGTGATTAAATAAGCTAATTTTAGGCGTTATAATAATTAATGCGAGTTGGGTGGCACAGTAAAATCAAGATATTCACCGAAGATATATTTACATTCGCTTGGTTTCTGCTGATGTTGATCATTCCTCAGCAGATTTGACTTTCATTTCTGCTGAAGGGTAATTTTGAAATTGGAAGTTTTTGAATTACACGTCAGACTCGGTCAATAATTAGTTCCGATAATTTTGACCACAAATATAACCCACTTCGCATATCTCTTCCTAAATAAAATTATTCACTTATTACTCCACTTAAACCCATTAGTCTCTGTGTAATTCATAACCGTCTCACGCAAGTTTATTCCAATGGCACAACTTGAATTGAAAGGAGATCATAACAACTATGCTATTCTGAAAAAGGCTAAGGGACATGAAGAATTTGATTTAATGGTGGAGTTTCTACAAAGGTCAAAGATTCATTATGCTTTGACACATTGTCCCAATCTGGTTTGTGAATCAATGGTGAAGCAATTTTGGGCATCTGCTGCAAAGAGATCTGACACAGAAATAGTAGCTGAAATTGAAGGTGTAGAGTATGTGGTGACAGAAGGTTTAATCAGGACAAAGCTTCAGTTGGATGATGAGAATGGTGTGTATCACTCCAACACTGCAGAGATTCTTGCTGGGCTAAGGGAAGCTGGATATCAAAGTACTGATACAACTAAGTGGCACAAGAATCAATTTTTTCCTAAGTGGAGGTATTTGGTACATTTGCTGCTCCAATGTATAAGCAACATGTGTGGTGGATGGAACCAATTCTCTCTACAATTGGGTTGTGGTATTGTTTGTCTCTCTAAGGGTCTAACTTATAATTTTTCTAAGTTTATTTTTGAAAATATGCTGGAAAATATTGATAAACAACAGCATAAGTTTTTAATGTACCCTAGGTTCTTACAAATTATTTTAGATATAACCACTAAAGATAAAACCCATGTGCCTATTAAAAGTCTTGGTTCTAAGTTGTTTGCCTCAATGAAAACAAATTATATTGGGGAACATCACCCTATGTTAGAAGATATGTTGCCACATGGCAATGATAATGTAGTTGAGGGTGATGATGCTGGTAATGTGCCTACTCATAATGCTGCTGATGATGGTAATCCATCATCTTCTGGTGTTGCTGCTGATGGTAATCCTTCAGTGGTAATTGAGGAAGAGCCAGCTGCAACTGCTGAACCATTACCTATTTCTACTGACCTACCACCACCTTCCCCTGCACATATGTCACCTAGTCCTACCATTTCACCATCTCAGGCTGCTCCAGTTGAGCAAACTCATGAGATTGATGATCCTTTTCAGCCTCGTGAGCCTGAGTTCACTAGATTTCCTACACCTAGCCCTATGAGAGAGCCAGTTGATGAAGGCTTTCCTAATGTTGTACATGAGTCTGTTTATCCTGTTAGGTTCAATGAAGCTCCACTTACCACTGAGCAATCAGCTGGTATAGCAGAGGACCCTATTACTCTTACTTCTGTATATGATTCACTTTACAGGTACATGAAAAGGACTGATGATCTCTAAAAGGAGCTTGCTGATACCAAGACTACTCTTGGTAATGAAATTGAAAGGCTGAAAAGTAAGGTTCAGGAGTTGGAGGCACAGTTGAATCAGCAGAAGCAGAATAAGGATGGACTGGATACTACTGAAGTGCATCAGGAGGCAAATTTGGATTCTCTTGAAATTCTAGCTGAAGTTGCTAGACAGTCTAATGTTGCTCCTCCTAACGCTGCTGAAGTACCTTTATCTAAGCCACCAATTCAATTTAGCAGAAGAAGAAGTAGAAGACAATATTTGGCAAAGAAAGCTGCTGAATCTTCCAAAGTGTCTAGTGGTGATGATGATGTGCTCATGGCTGAAGCTACTGATCTACTTCAGGAGAAACAATCACCAAGTATTATTGCTGCTGACAAATCTGCTGATAAAGGTCATACATCAGGAGAAGCATTCTTTGTAGCAGGGAAAGAGTATGTGAATTCCCCTGTTCATAATTCATCTGGGAATCAGCAAGTTTCTTCTGATGACATCACTGAAATCCTCAAGCCTCAAGGATCTACTGATAGAGATGTTCAAGAATTAAATGATGATCCTATGGAAGATTTGGATATTCCTCATGATAATTTTGCTGAAGGAACTGAGGTGGCTGGGGATGAGTTTGTTACAGCTGAAGAAAGAGGTGCACAAAAAAAACTCTTCCAAGAGTGGGAAGATTATAAGAAGAGTTCTAATATGGCTGAGGTACAACAAGCCAAGTTTGATGCAGTATACCAGTCTGCCACTCAAGGATATGTTTCTACTTTGCCTATTGAAAGATAAAGAGAATTGGATGCTGCTGTTCAAGAGTTTGATGAGTCAGATTGGCAGCATATTGGACAACAAGTGATTGCTAATCCTGATTTAGCTGCAGACATTCTTGGTAAAAGGGTGGAGAAACAGGACTGGGCTTCTGAAATTGTGAAAGTGCTGAAGTTGAGGAAGAAAGTAGCAGATGAGTTGAAAGCCAAAGCTAAAAGAGACAAACCTATGACTCAAGCACAGCAGAGGGATTATATGAGAACATATGTGAAAAGTCAAAGCAGTTCTTTGTATAATACTACTTGGACTAAGAAACAAGTGTGGGCACTTCCATTTGACAAATTGGTCCAGATGTATAATAGGATCAAGGCTAGAAATGAAAAAGATGGATTGGGTGCTTCTAAGAATATTCCTATCACTCTTGCTGATGCTGGTTCATCTGTTAATGTGGATATTCCTGTTGCTGCTGAAAAGGTATCTTTACCTGATACTTCTGCTGATGTACCACATGTTGCTGCTTCATCTTATGAGGATAAAGGTAAAGCTCAAGTGATAGCAGAAGATCCTCCATCTAGAAAGAGAACCAGGAGACAATTAGAGGAGGAAAGATTGGGTGAAGAGGCTGCTAAAAGGTTAGATGAGGAACAACAAGCTGAACTTGCAAGATTTCATGAGCTTAAGGTAAGAGAAGTTGAACTTCAAGCTGCTAGAGCCAAACAGATGAGGAAGGCTATGGATCAACAATATGCATCTGCTGCACTTGAATCTTCTCAGGATTCTACTAATGAACAATTGGATACTCCATCAGTGGAAACTGATGTTGCAGAAGGTGTATCTGCTGAAGCTAAAGTTCCTGATGCATCTTCTCTACCTCATGCTGCTATTTATGTTCCTGGAAGAAGAGCAAAGAGAATGGCTAGAGTCAGAACTTCACATTCCACACAAAACTTAATAAATGTGAATGCTTCTGATGCCTCATTTATAAGGGAAGGATCCCCTGATGATTGGCCTAAGGCAACTAGAGATGTTTTGGTTCACTAGGAGTTAACTGAAAATGATCAAGTTAATACCATTTATAGATTGGATAAAACTTCTATATCCTTCACATTTCTTCAAGAGATTCTACATCTTGTTGATCATCAGGATTTGGTCACTCTAAATGAGTTGGTTCACAAATATTATGCAAATCATACTCCTACAGGGTCTGGATTGTATTTATTGGGTGATCTTAGAGTGTTGTTTGATTCTTCTACTCCCACTGGTGTTAGCTATGACATATGGAAACACAATCAGAGACGGAAAGTTCAGAGTTGGAAGTTCTATCCTATGCCTTATGTTCATGTTTTGGAAACTACAACTGGTCTAAGGCTGATTATGGATCTTGGAAAAAGATATCCTCTGAAAGTGTCTCTGATGGAGAAAATGCTGCAACAAAAGTTGGAGATTCCTCCTAATCCAGTTGGGAATGCGAGATTGTTTGCTAAATCTTTGGTGAAAGTCTTCAAACAAAGGATTAAGACTTCCAGAGCAGCTTCTGTTTAAGGGTATAATGTTGTATATTTGTTTTATTTTTTTTAGTATTAAAAAAAAACTACATTTTTGTTGTATAGTATTGTGTCTATTGTATGCAGGTTTGGTGTTTTTCACACTATTCTTTGGTCATCAACTTACCTGATGTTAACTATTCCATCAAAAAGTTGGCTAGTCCAAAGGCTACAGCTTTGGTAAAGACACATCAAATCTGTTGATAGCTGTAATGGTTTGCTCAAAACCATAGGGTTTTCAACTCACCCATGCTTTGTTGCTGAGTAGTTGAAATGGTTGTCAATTGACCATGGATTTTTCCTTTATGGATTCCAAATAATTGGCTAGCCCACATGTATATGGCTTGTGGTAAAGGCAGTGGAAAACCATATTTGGTAATCAGTTAACCAAGATGATTTTCATCAAAATAATTGGCTAGTCCTGAGCAAACGGCTACAGGTAAAGACATCTCAAATCCGTTTATAGCTGATGATTTGCTAAAAATCATGTGGTTATCAGTGTACCTTAGAACACTTGGCTACTCCAGTAGTAATGGCTATTGGTAAAGAGACATCAAATCCATTATTTTCAATGATTCACCTCTCACAGGAGTTAACACACCTGGAAGTGATGAGAATAGTATGAAACTTATTTGTTTTGATGTACATTTAGTCATTTGTTGCTGCAAAGAATGGAGCTTTCAAGTATTTGCTGATCATAGAGATTCTGCTGATGATGATTCTTTGCTGGTGCTATGTTATTTCAATCCTCTTGGTATGTACTTTCGAAGATCTATCAAGAATCTTTAACTTAACCATGTCAAATTCAAGATTAGGGGAGGATTGTTGGGAATTCTGCTAAGTAAGAATTCTGCTGACGGTTACTGCTGAAGGATACTACTGAAGAGCTGGTTCCTGCTGAAGCAGTGTATCTGCTGAAGACTAGTTTCAGCATTATTAGTTTCTGCGGATATAGTATTTCCGTATTTTATGTAATATAGTTTGGATATGCATGAGTTTATTTAGGAAGTGATAATGCATATCTTTTAGAAGTTTTAGAATATACGTTTCTTGGGGAAACGGTTTAGGGTTCCTTGTGTATAAAAGGAACACATGATTATGTATTGATTAACGTTTTAGAAAACACTTTTATTATTATTAAAAGATCCATAGAGGATCAAGAGTTCTTAGTATTAAACTTGTGTTTGTTTCCGCTTTAAAATACAAGTTACAAAGATTGTCTATTAGTGTGTTATTGATTACATTAACATATCTAACAATTCTAGAGTGCTCAAGAAGATCTATCAAGGTCTTAAGTTCAACACATTTCATCATAAGCTTGATATTATTTGGTTACTTCTATTCCATATCAGTCCATCTCTTATATCTGTGTTTCTGTTGTGTTGAGTGATTGATTTCATAGTTTTTGTGTTGGTTTTGTATTGTTGAATCAGTACTAGATTAGTATTGGAGGTTTGGATTGTTGTGACACTCAGTAGCCACAAATAAGTTCATAACTGTCACATACAAGGGTGTTTGGATCTGTGGTTGATTGTGGGTTCTAGTTGTGAGTTTGCTGTCACTTTTGCATAAATAGAGTCATCAGGTCATATTAACATTAGATAGATCAATAAATTTACACAGTTAAGTAGTAAAAGTCAAATCTAGCTTTAAAACTTAGTTTCTACTTGCATATGTTTGATTTTTAATCTGTGGTCTTGCAGTCTGCTAGAAATAGGGTATATCTAGGATTACCATCTCATAAATTAGCTTTTTACAACATTAGAAGTAAGTTAGGAATAGATTAATTTCATTCAAGTCAAACCAAATTTGGTTTTCAAACAAGTCAAAAAAGAATAGATACACTAGAATAGGCAGAAATTTGAGAGTTCTTGTAGTACTCAATTTAGATTGGAATTAAGTTTGCCTTGCCAATTTTGGAAGTTTGGAAGTTTGTAAATCATAATCAATAAGAAAATTTAAGTTTGGGACTCATCTGCTTATTGGGAAATTGGTTTTAAGTTGTCTGTTTGAACCAAAGTGTCCGCTGCACCATCAGTTTCTACCTGTCTTCAAGGCATCTTGGAGGATAGCATTTAGGATTTAGAGTCAAATCATTAGGTGTTTTCGGTTTTGCCCCATACGCTCACTCTCCTGAGCTTATTTGGATTGCTTATTTACCTTATCTAGTTAAGTGGTTCAAACTAGTTCCTGTTTTCATTAATAGGCCTGCTATTGTGTTTTGTAGCTCTTAATTGGAGATTTGTGAGCCATTTTAGTAACTGAGTAATTGTAGTTGCTTATTTCTTTAAAGTGGCACCCATAGCTTATCTGCTTATTTAACCAAGTGCTTATTTCAACTGTTTGAGCCCATATCTGTGTTTCTGAGTTCCAATTGGTCTAATATCAGTAATTTTGAGTTCATTTGTGTGAAAAACACCTCTAGTCAAAGTTTAGTCAATTTTGGTCAAAGAGTGCTTATTAATAAGCACTCTATATAAGCAGTTTCAAAGCATTAAGCAGTTCCACAGCTTATTTTTCACTTTTTAAATTTTTCCTAGAATTAGATTAATATTTTAGACTTTTCCTGAATTTTTCATGTTTTTCTGAATTCATTTGCTATTTTTCTTATTTAATTTTAGTTTATATTCACTTTTTATTACTTTTTAAATACTAGAAAATAGTTTTAATTTATTTTAGAATTTTAGAAATTAATTTTGCATTTTTCTCATTTCATTTTCATTTTATTTGAATTTTAATTACTTTTTAATTAGTTTAAATAGTTTTTAATTCATTAAAAATACACAAAAAGCCAAAAAAATATATTTTCAGTTTTAAAAATAGTTTTTAGTTAATTTAGAATTTTCAAAATTTATTTTGCATTTTTCTCACTTAATTTCCATTTTCTTTTAATTTTTAATTAGTTAAATTAGTTTTTAATTCATAAAAATTAAATAAAAAGTCAAAAAAATATTTTTCTTTTTCTAAAAATTTTCTTTTATCATTTTCAATTTAGGAAAATTATTTTCAAACCCGTAGGATTAATGTAGCTTCAAATTCACGTTTTATTTCGCGCATTAAAATTTTATTTACGTTTAAGCTTACAGTTTTTAATTCTACGTTGCGTTTTAGGTTTGATTACTTGATTTACGTGCTTAAGTGATTAATTGTGCTTCATTTTCATATTCATTAGTTTTAATCTCATTAAAATCACTTTTCTCCATTTTCACGACACGTTTCACGAACCGGGAATTCGAAATTCCATTCACATCTTCACACGGACTACGACCTCGGGTTATCCGTATTTCCTGCGAATTTCTTTGAGTAATACTATACTATATATACTTGATTTGAAAACACAATCAAAATTTTGGCGCCGCTGCCGGGGAAGGTTGAAGTGAATTTTTGATTTTCGTTTTCGAATCGTGTTTTGAATACCTTCCTTGTATATATTTTCTATAAAAATATAAAAATTGAAAATATCAAAAACACTTTTCCTAAAGTGTTTTCAAAAATACAAAAAGAAAGTTATAGCCGCGACTCTGTCGTGGAAGAGGGGCGTTGTAAACAAAATAAGCTTACCAACATAAGAACGCGTGAAATTAGTTGTTAATCGGATTACTTTAAATTCTACAACCGAATAAGCGGAAAATACGGAAGCTTAGACATTAAATTGCAAGCTGAAGAGAGAAACACTCTTCTCTCCCGTTCCGTCGCGAGTAGTTTTGAAGGAAACGGTTACGATTAACGTAACGTTTGAAAAAAGAAAATAAAAGTTTTAAATTTTTGAATTTTGTTTTCCAATATAAAAAACTACAAAAAGATTTTCCTTTTCCACTTTGATTTTCCTTTTATTTTTTAAATTTGTGAGTTTTGTGGTGTGTGAACACCCGTTCATCTTCTAAACTTCTTATTTCCCCACTTTCGAACCCAGAAAGTTTGATTCGTCACACACACCGAGTTCATTTCCCAAACGTTGAGGAAATGGAACAAAATAACCACAACAATCAACACCCTCTGGTGGGTGATATTCAAAATGTGATAGCTCCCGATCTCCAAACGATGGACGAGTTGTGCCAACCAACAATGCACGGAAGAGGTGTTCCGATTGCCCCTCTAAATATCGAGGCTACGGATTTTGGACTCAAACATCATATGATTCAACAAGTCCAAAATTCATGCCAATTTCACGGTTTACCGGGTGACGATGCCAACAAGCATCTTGACAAATTTTTAACCGTCACCCAAAGTATGAAACAACATGGGGTCTCCGATGACGCCCTTCGTCTTTCTCTCTTCCCCTATTCTTTGACGCATCATGCCACCGCTTGGTTTGATCGTCTTCCCAAGAACTCAATTCATACCTTCGAAGAAATGGTTTCGAAGTTCTTGGCGAAATATTTTCCACCATCGATAGTGACGAAACTCCAAAACGACATTAGCAATTTCCGTCAGCTTCCTGATGAATCTTTATTCGAAGCTTGGGAACGCTATAAGCTTGCTATTGATCGGTGTCCAAACCATAATATGCTTCTAGTTACGATAATCGATACATTTTATAATGGTTTGACTTTGCGACATCGGGACACGATCAATGCAGCTGCTGGTGGAACTTTTATAAAACGACGTCCTGAAGATTGTTATGAACTTATTGAGAATATGACTGTTCATTACAATTACTGGGATTCCTCTGCCGAGAGGAATGAGTCAACAAGATCGACCGCTGCTCACAATTCTTCTACGTCTAATTCTGAAATAGCCGCCATTACTAAGAAACTCAATGATTTGTCTACGGCTGTTTTTCGAATGCATCAAACGACTCAGAATCAAAATCAAGTCAATATGGTCAACCATGTTTGTGAGACTTGTGGTGGTCCTCATTCGTATTTTGAGTGCCCAGCCTTCGGTGGCCTCACTCACGAGAATGTGTATGCTACTTCGGGAACCTACAATATGGGCGGTAACGGTTACCAACCACAGGGAGACCGAAATCTTCTTAGCTACCATTCAAACAATTATATTGGACCACCCGGTTTCAATCAACCGAATCATGTTAATCAAGTCAATCATAACATGCAAAACCGAAACAATCAATTTAACCAAAATCAAAATCAAAACCAGATGAACAATGGTTTTCAAAATCAAAATCAAGGTTTTCATTAAAATTGGGGGAATTATAATCAAGGCCCGAATCAAGGGAATTTTCAAAATGCTAATCATGGGAATTACAATCATGGAAATCAAAATTTTCAAAATCTAGGTTTCAACAACAATAACCGTGGACAAAATTTTCAAAATCCAGTTGTGAATCAAAATCAGTCGTCCTCGGATGAGTTACTTAACCAGTTTATGAAAAGTCAAGAAGAAATGAATAAAATGTTAATTAATCAAATGGCTGAATTGAAGAAGTCTTTAAACGATCGACCCTCGGGCTCGGGTACTCTTCCAAGAAACACGATCGCTAACCCGAGGGGCGATGCAAAAGTGATCACGACTAGGAGTGGTGTTTCATATGATGGACCAACGGCTCCGACTACCTCTTCTTCTCTTCCTCCCAAGGTAGTTGCCCGTGAAACCGAGGTGACAACGGATACGGGAATTCCTATTGATAATGGAAGGACCGAAAACATCCAACCTCCGGTGGTCCAAACGTCAAAAGGAAAAGATAAAGTCGTTTACGAAGCTGAGAAAGAAATTCCCGTCAAAACAAAATTACCTTATCCGTTACGCTTAAATGAACAAAAGCACCGTGAGAAAGATAAAAACCAGATGGAAAAGTTTTATCAGATTTTTCAAGAATTGCATTTTGATATAAGTCTTGCGGATGCTATACTTTTGATGCCAAAGTTTGCTTCAATGTTAAAAGGTCTTTTAAGTAACAAAGAAAAATTATTTGAAATGTCAAAAACCCAGATGAATGAGAATTGGTCGGTGGTTATCCTCAAAAAGCTTCTCAAAAAACTTGAAGACCCCGGTCGATTTCTCATTCATTGCAATTTTCCGGGGATGGTTCAATGCTTTGCCTTGGCCGATCTTGGTGCTAGCATTAACCTAATGCCGTTATCCATTTGGAAAAGTTGTCTTTACCCGATTTGACTCCGACTTGCATGATCCTCGAGCTTGCCGACCGAACTACTTCCAGCCCGATGGGAATAGCCGAGGATGTCTTCGTCAATGTGAGAAAATTTCATTTTCCCGCCGATTTTTGTCATTGTTGATTTTGATGCTGATCCATTCATTCTCGGGAGAGGTTTCCTAAGGACTGGCCGTGCGTTAATTGATGTTTTCGATGAAGAAATTACCCTATGCGTTGGTACTGAAGCCGTAACGTTTAATTTGGGTCAAACCACGAGATACTCCTCAGATTATGACAAATTTTCCGTGAACTGAGTTGATATTATCGACGAAGCTACGGAGGATTTTCTCAAGAACTTCTTGGTTTCAGAAATAATGCTTCGAGTGGCAATCCCACTCCTTCTTCTGAACCAATCATTTCCGATCCTTCCCCTTCCCTTACTCCGTTTGAGGGAAGTGATTTCATCTTGGAAGAGATCGAGGCCTTTCTTTCTAATGATTCGATTTCACCGGAAATTGATCATTCCGTTTGTGACCCGGAGGGAGATGTTCTTTTAATTGAAAAATTGTTGAATGAAGACCCAAATCCGTCTCTCCCTCCGATGGACCTTAAAATGGCCGATGTAAAAGAAGTTAAGCCGTCTACTGAGAATCCTTCGGAGCCCGAGCTCAAGGATTTACCTCCTCATCTTGAATACGCTTTTTTAGAAGAAACTTCCCGTCATAATTTCAAAAGACCTTAAAGATGAGGAGAAGAACCATCTCTTAGATGTGCTCAAGAAGCATAAAAGTGCCATCGCTTGGCAAATTTCCGATATCAAGGGTATCGACCCTCATTTTTGTACCCACAAGATTTTGCTTGAAGATAATTACAAACCTTTTGTCCAACAACAACGACGGGTTAACCCGAAAATTCATGAGGTTATCAAAAAGGAAGTTATCAAACTCCTCGATGCCGGAATGATTTATCCAATCTCGGATAGCTCATGGCTTAGCCCGGTCCACTGTGTTCCGAAGAAAGGTGGAATGACCGTAGTGACTAATGAAGATAATGAATTGATTCCGACACGTCTTGTTACCGGATGGAGAGTGTGTATTGACTATCGAAAATTGAATGATGCAACTCGTAAGGACCATTTCCCACTTCCATTTATGGATCAAATGCTCGAACATTTAGCGGGAAATGAGTTCTATTGTTTTCTCGATGGCTTTTCTGGTTACTTTCAAATTTCGATTGACCCTCCAGACCAGGAAAGACCACTTTCACTTGCCCGTACGGAATGTTTGCTTATCGACATATGCCTTTCGGCTTATGCAATGCTCCAGGCACGTTCCAGAGGTACATGATGTCTATATTCTCATACATGATTGAGAAAACCATGGAAGTTTTCATGGACGATTTCTCGGTTTATGGAGATTCTTTCACTTCTTGCCTCTCCCATTTAGAAAGAATGCTGAAACGGTGTGAAGACACCAACTTAGTTCTAAATTGGGAGAAGTGTCATTTCATGGTTAAAGAGGGCATTGTCCTTGGCCATAATATTTCAAAATCTGGGATTGAGGTCGATAGAGCTAAAGTCGACATGATTGCTAAATTACCTCATCCCACTACCGTAAAAGGAATTAGAAGTTTTATCGGTCATGCCGGCTTTTACCGACGTTTTATTCAAGATTTTTCCAAGATAGCCCAGCCCTGACCCACTTACTTGAAAAAGATGCTTCGTTTATCTTCTCAAATGAATGCATTGAAGCATTTAACACCCTTAAAAAGAAGTTAACGGAGGTTCCTATCTTAGTTGCCCCCGATTGGGACTTGTCTTTCGAGCTAATGTGTGATGCGAGCAATTATGCTATTGGTGCAGTTCTGGGGCAACGTAAGTCAAAATATTTTCAGCCGATACACTATGCTAGTAAAACAATGACCGATGCTCAATACCATTATACGACTACTGAAAAAGAAATGTTAGTCGTCATTTATCCTTTTGAAAAATTTCGACCTTATTTGCTTTTAAAGAAAAGCATAGAGTATACAGATCATTCGGCTCTTAAGTATCTAATCGCAAATCAAGATGCTAAGCCAAGATTGATGCGGTGGGTTCTACTCCTTCAAGAATTTGATGTTGAAATTCTAGAAAAAAAGGGAGCTGAGATCCTTGCTGCCGATCACCTTTCACGTTTAGAGAATCCCCATCAAAGTGATTTCGAGAAAAAGGAAATTACCGAAACATTTCCTCTCGAGACACTTTGGAGTTTATCACACAGTGATCCTAGTACCCCATGGTTCACCGATTTTGCGAATTACCATGCGGGGAATTTCGTAAGAAAAGGGATGTCGTTTCAACAAAAGAAGAAATTCTTCAAAGATGTTAAGCATTATTTCTGGGACGACCCCTACTTATTCAAAATTTGTGCGGATCAAGTGATCCGGTGGTGCGTTCACGGCAAGGAAGCCGTTGAAATTCTCATGGCATGCCACAATGGACCCACGGGAGGACATCATGGTGCCAACTTCACCGCTAAGAAAGTTTTCGATTCCGGCTTCTACTGGCCGACGATTTACCGGGATGCCATGAATTGGATAAATCATGTGATTCTTGCCACGTCAAGGAAAAATTTCTCAGAGAGACGAGATGCCTCAAAATGCTATCCAAGTCTGTGAGATTTTTGACGTCTGGGGTATCGATTTCATGGGTCCATTCTCGTCTTCCAGAGGAAATAAATATATACTCGTGGTCGTCGACTACTTGTCGAAATGGGTTGAAGCGAAAGCACTCCCCACCAATGACGCCCGAGTTGTTGTGAAATTTCTGAAAAGTCTTTTTGCCCGATTTGGTGCACCTCATGCTATTATAAGTGATCGTGGGACCCATTTCTGTAATGACCAATTCGAGAAAGTTATGCTCAAATATGGTGTCACACATCGTCTTTCTACTGCATATCATCCACAGACGAGTGGTCAAGTTGAGGTGTCCAATCGTGGCTTGAAACGTATCTTAGAAAGGACCGTAGGAGAACATCGTGCTTCATGGGCTGATAAGTTAGATGATGCATTATGGGCTTTCTGTACAGCTTACAAAACACCCATTGGGTGCACTCCTTACAAGCTGGTTTACGGGAAGGCCTGCCATTTGCCCTTTGAACTTGAGCACAAGGCCTATTGGGCCTTGAAACATGCTAATTTTGATCTTCAAATGGCGGGTGATCATCGCAAAGTTCAATTGAATGAATTGACTGAGCTTCATGATCAAGCCTATGAGAATTCTTTGATCTACAAAGAGAAAACAAAGAGGATTCATGATGCTAAGATTAAAGATCGTGTTTTCAACGTTGGTGATCGAGTCCTTCTTTTCAATTCTCGATTAAAGATATTCTCAGGCAAGTTAAAAACCCGTTGGTCTGGACCATTCACCATCACCCAAGTTTTCCCTTATGGAACCATCGAGCTAGCTCAATCTAATGGTCCCAACTTTAAGGTGAATGGTCATCATCTCAAACATTATTTCGAAGGGGACATACCACCTATGGTTGTCCCGGATCTCCAAACTTTCCCCAAGGACAATTAAATTCGGGGATCGAGTCAAGATCATGTGACTCGGCAATAAAAAACAAGCGCTTCGTGGGAGGCACCCCATGCTTATCCATTTCATTTTCTTTATTTTCTATTTCTTAAGTAACGTGATGTGAGGGGGGCGACACATTCCAGACTCGTGTTTTCGTGGTTGTTTGTAAATGTCCAGGAATTTCCCCGAAGATTGAGGACTCTCGTGCTCGTGTTTTGTCGTTCTCTCCACTCAAGTCTCATTCTTCGCTGCTCTTTCAGAAATTCACCATATCCAAAATCTTATCGACTAACGTTTATCTCGTGGCATACTTAATAAACGGCCTTAGATATTACATAAGACTACCCGTAACCTTAAAACATTGAGGACAATGTTTCACTTTAGTCTGGGGGGTGAATCTTCGATTTGATTTGACCTGGCACCTTCGTCTGAGCTGTTAACTTACGCAACTCCGTTTTTCCACCAAAAATTTAAAAAATTTTGTCACCTTTTTATTGCCAAAAAAAAATAAAAATAATAATAATAATAATAATAATAATAATAATAATAATAATAATAATAATAATAATAATAATAATAATAATAATAATAATAATAATAATAATAATAATAATAATAATAATAATAATAATAATAATAATAATAATAATAATGATATATGATATAAATATAAAGATTTGACACCTTGTTTTGACTTTCCAACCGGTGAGAGTAGAAATAAATGTTCCGACTTGACCGGTCGTGTTGAGCCCTAGCTCGTCTCCCTTAACCAATATAATCAAAAGATTATCGGCTAAGCGTCCGCGGATCTCATTACTTGGGATTTTAAATTTGCGGAGATCGAGGAATGATATAGTTTATTTAGAAGTTTGGTGCTAAACGTGGAGTAGTTGGATCTTTTTAGAGCCCAAGAAAGGTACTTGTGGCCTCCTTGTTCCCACAAGATTGCACACCAATAAAAATAGATCTCTAAGTTTAATTAAGTGTACGGGGTTTGGGCAATACTTAGTTTTTTCTCGTTCCTAAGAAAATCTCTGCATATGGGGGTTTGGTACACATAGGGGTACTGCCAGTGTTACGGTGAAATAGACTATTGCATCTTGCCGGTTCGCAGCCGATGTTGTGATCTTAGTAAAGGCCGTGGGACTCGGGGTTTGGTATATGATTATGAATATCAATAATAATAATCCAAAGCCAAAAATAAGGCATAGGAATCCAAAGCTATAAAAAGCAGCGGAAATAAATCTAATGTCATAATAAAGCTCTTGCATCTTGACGGCTCATAACCGTTGTTGTAATTGAAATAAATGACTAAGGACCAAATATTATTAAAGTGCTTATAATTATGCAAAAATGCCAAGCTTCGACTCCGGGGGTTTCCTAATAAAAAGCTTCTATCTCGGGTCTCAAACATGGGATGTTTCGGTCGTAAATAAAAGGGGGCCCTCAAAATTGTGTTAAATCAGAGACCTTCATGTGGACCCGATTTCTGTATGCAGGGGTTTTCGAGGGAAAGTTTGGAAACTACTTAGCGTTCAAATTTTGTGCTCTTATCAAACTAAAAACTATCAAAATGAGAAACTATGAAGAAATTCATTTGTCACAAAAATAAAATCTTGAGATACAAAACTTAGGAATTGGGAACAAGAGGTAATTACACAAGTAACTTTTGTGGGTAGTGTTAGCATCTAACTTGTGGATAAACAATGATTTCGATTTTACACTTAGTTTGGGGGCTTGTGAAAAATCAAGGATGACGATTTTTATCCGTATGGTCTCTTCTCTGTGAGAAGTGTTTCTACTCGTAGACCCTGAAAATTATCAAAAGATAATGAAAGTCAAGCAAACCGTCACATATATAAAAATGAAAAAGTACAAAAATAGTAGTTGTAGTTGTTATTCATAAAAATCGGAAAAACGGAGCTTTTTTGAGAATAAATGATTTTGAGATCTCTTTTGAACATCATTGCTACTTTACAACGTCAGTAAAAAGAGGTTTTGAAATTATTTATCTCTTAAGCGTGAGGGCACGGCAATACCTTCGTTTGGGGGAGTTTTGATGCGTGCTTATTCACACATCCTTTTTAGGCCTTAAATCAGACCAAAAATACCAAATACTAACCAAATATGCCAAGAGAATGTGTGTTTTTGTATTTGTGTATGTGCAGGTACGGATATGTGAAAAATGGACAAAAACAAAGCCAAAACCGACAAAAACGAGCACGAGAATGGAAAAAGGTCAAAAGCCGGAGCCGGGGAAGCTTAATGATCAAAGAAAGCCCAAAATATCAAAAGAAGTCTTCAGAGATTCATAAAGTTGCAAGATTAGGCCCTGATCAAAGTTTGAAGAGTTTGGCAATTTCAGTCCCTGTACTTTCACAAATTGACAAAACTAGTCCCTTAGAGTAATATTCGAAGAAAAGTCAAAAGAAGACCTCCATGATTCAGAAATTTCAAGAAATACAATTGGAAGAAATGCAGAAAAGGTCCTTATAAATTCAGAAAATACACTTTAGGTCCCTTTGTTAATTATATTAATACAACCGGATCCACAAAAATTAACCTTAACACAAAGTTATCCCAAGCCCAAAAGAAATTACAAGCCCAATCCACCAATACTGCTTACCCGATCCACCTCACACCCTGGTCAAACCTAAAATAAAACCCGGTCAACACCTTATTAATAAAAACACCACCAAAGCATTTCCCGCCCCCCTTTTACCCAAAATTACCTAGAAAGAAAGAACCCTAGTTACTGTTCATGAAACAATTCACCCATTTAACCACAATTAAGGGCAATTAAGACATTCCGTATATGTTTCTAGAAGATATCTGACATGGCAGGCCTGTCATGTCTGTGATCCATGTGAGAGTGCATGCCTTATGATTAGGTAATCATTGATCCAAGGGCTGAGAGTTGAGGATTGGGGACCAAGGTGTATCCAAGGGCTGATATCTACTCAAACTAACACAAATTCACCTGGATCAGTGACGTGGACAACTAGAAGGATCCAAGCTCTCCTCAAGCTTCTCCTATATATACCCCCTTCATTCACGAAGCTGAGTGTGTAGGTTTTGTATAAGAATTAGCTTATTGTTCTGTTTTTATTGTAATTTCATTTTTTAGTATTGTAATCCAACTTTCTTAATCAATATAATTTCAGTTTTCTTTATTATTTAGCTTATTATTATTATTATTATTATTATTATTATTATTATTATTATTATTATTATTATTATTATTATTATTATTATTATTATTATTATTATTATTATTTCAATTTCTTATTCAGCTTTATTTGATTTACTGTTTTTATAAGATTAGTATAATCATTGTTAGTTTATTTCAGTGTCTTAATTCAATCTTTGTTCATCTTATATTGAAAATTAAAAAAAAAAAAAAAAAAAAAAAAAAAAAAAAAAAAAAAAACAGAAAAGAATATATATCAAAATAGTTTTTATTAATTCAAATTAAGCTTCAATGAGCTTTATGTGTTTGATATGAGCTTATATAAGCTTCCTAGCTTACTGTAAACTTATTCTGTTATCAAATTTTCAAAATCTCAAAAAAGTCAAACAAAGTCAACTACAGCTTATTTCAATAAGCTGAGCTTAATTGAGGAGTTCTGATAGTCCAACAAGGAGCCTTGGCTTGTCAAAAAGACAGGCTAGCATAGTGAACCCCTTCTTTTCATGCTGAGGGGGATTTAGACTGTGAGTTTCTTATTTTTAGTTCTCTATATTGCATAATTAGTAGTGGTAATTTAGATCTGTTTATTATTGCTTGTTTCTATTTTACATTAGTAGTTGCATCATAATTAGTTTGGTAGTAGCTTGTTTTGTCATTTCATCATAAGCTTGAAATTATTTGGTTACTTCTATTCTATATCAGTCCATCTCTTATATCTATGTTTTTGTTGTGTTGAGTGATTGATTTCTTAGTTTCTGTGTTGATTTTGTATTGTTGAATCAGTATTAGATTAGTATTGGAGGTTTGGATTGTTGTGACACTCAGTAGCCACATATAAGTTCATAACTGTCACATACAAGGTTGTTTTGATCTGTGGTTGATTGTGGGTTCTAGTTGTGAGTTTGCTGTCACTTTTGCATAAATAGAGTCATCAGGTCATATTAGCATTAGATAGATCAATAAATTTACACAATTTAGTAGTAAAAGTCAAATCTAGCTTTAAAACTTAATTTCTACTTGCATGTGCTTGATTTTTAATCTGTGGTCTTGCAGTTTGCTAGAAATAGGGTATATCTAGTTTTATCATCTCATAAATTAGCTTTTTACAACATTAGAAGTAAGTTAGGAATAGATTAATTTCATTCAAGTCAAACCAAATTTGGTTTTCAAAAAAGTCAAAAAAGAATAGATACACTAGAATAGGCAGAAATTTGAGAGTTCTTGTAGTACTCAATTTAGATTTGAATTAAGTTTGCCTTGCCAATTTTGGAAGTTTGGAAGTTTGTGAATCATAATCAATAAGAAAATTTAAGTTTGGGACTCATCTGCTTATTGGGTAATTGGTTTTAAGTTGTCTGTTTGAACCAAAGTGTCCGCTGCACCATCAGTTTCTACCTGTCTTCAAGGCATCTTGGAGGATAGCATTTAGAATTTAAAATCAAATCATTTGGTGTTTTTGTAATCTCAGTAGGTTAGTGGAGGTTTTGCCCCCATAAGCTCACTCTCCTGAGCTTATTTGGATTGCTTATATACCTTATCTAGTTAAGTGGTTCAAACTAGTTCCTGTTTTCATCAATAGGCCTGCTATTGTGTTTTGTAGTCCTTAATTGGAGATTTATGAGTCATTTTAGTAACTGAGTAATTGTAGTTGCTTATTTCTTTGAAGTGGTACCCATAGCTTATCTGTTTGCTTATCTGCTTATTTAACCAAGTGCTTATTTCAACTGTTTGAGCCCATATCTGTGTTTCTGAGTTCCAATTGGTCTAATATCAGTAATTTTGAGTTCATCTGTGTGAAAAACACCTCTGGTCAAAGTTTGGTCAATTTAGGTCAAAGAGTGCTTATAAATAAGCACTCTATATAAGCAATTTCAAAGCATTAAGCAGTTCCACAGTTTATTTTTCACTTTTTAATTTTTTCCCAGAATTAGATTAATATTTTAGATTATTCCTGAATTTTTCATATTTTTTTGAACTCATTTGTTATTTTTCTTATTTAATTTTAGTTTTTATTCACTTTTTATTACTTTTTAAATACGAAAAATTCCAAAAAAAAACAGAAAAAGCCTAAAAAATCCAAAAATATTTTATAAAATAGTTTTAATTTATTTTAGAATTTTAGAAATTAATTTTGCATTTTTCTCATTTAATTTTCATTTTCTTTGAATTTTAATTATTTTTTAATTAGTTTAAATAGTTTTTAATTCATTAAAAGTACACCAAAAGTCAAAAAAATATATTTTCAGTTTTAAAAGTAGTTTTTAGTTAATTTCGAATTTTCAAATTTATTTTGCATTTTTCTCACTTAATTTCCATTTTCTTTTAATTTTTAATTAGTTAAATTAGTTTTTAATTCATAAAAATTAAATAAATAGTCAAAAAATATTTTTCTTTTTGTAAAAAAATTTCTTTTATCATTTTTAATTTAGGAAAATTATTTTCAAACCCGTAGGATTAGTGTAGCTTCAAATTCACGTTTTATTTCGCGCATTAACATTTTATTTACGTTTAAGCTTACGGTTTTTTGAATTCTACGTTGCGTTTTAGGTTTGATTACTTGATTTACGTGCTTAAGTGATTAATTGTGCTTTATTTTAATATTCATTAGTTTTAATCTCATTAAAATCACTTTTCTCCATTTTCACGACGCGTTTCACGAATCGAGAATTCGAAATTCCATTCACACCTTCACACGGACTACGACCTCGGGTTATCCGTATTTCCTGCGGATTTCTTTAAGTAATACTATACTATATATACTTGATTTGTAAACACAATCACTCACTAAATTTGACTCAAAGTCTTATGAAGGTGTATTCCTTGGATATTTACAAAATAGCAAAGCTTACATTGTTCTAAATAAAGAAACATTAAGAGTCGAGGAATCGTTGAACGTAACATTCGACGAAAGTCTAAAAGTCATCTATTAGAAAACGACAAGGAAGATGAACTATTAAATAGAGAAATAGTCAATGTTAAAAAGTCTAAAAGTCATCCATTAGATAGTGTCATCAGTAAACTTAACGAAAGAACCTTAAGATCAAAAGCTCAAAATGAAAGTAACTATTTTTGTTTTATATCAACCATTGAACCTAAAAATATAAATGAAGCTATAAGTGATGAACATTGGGTAATAGCTATGCAAGAAGAATTGAACCAATTTATTAGAAATGATGTTTGGACACTAGTTCCTCAACCAAAGAATTAAACTATAATTGGGAGAAAATGGGTCTTTCGAAATAAAATGGGTGAAAACGGAGTTGTGTCTAGAAACAAAGCTAGGCTAGTAGCACAAGGTTATAATCAACAAGAAGGCATTGACTATGATGAAACATTTGCTCCGGTTGCTAGGCTCGAGTCAATTAGAATCTTGCTTGCATATGCATGCGCACATGACTTTTAACTTTTTCAAATTGTTAGCCTCGCTTTTTAATAAAGATAACATCACACAAGTGAATTGGACTAGATTAGAAACTACAAGGACTACTATTGTCAAGTAGGCAAACATGTAGTGTTAGGAGCCTATAAATACCCCTCATGACTCTCCATGAGGGGTGTGGGAAAGTATGTGTGTAAACCTCATTTAGTCATTTTAATATAAACCCTTTTCTCCACCTTTCTCTCTCTACTCTAGAAATAACCATGGTTTTTGTATATTTCCATCAACCCCGACCTCCAGAAGGTGTTTCTTGGTCATAACAAGTGGTATCAGAGCTAACCGGGGGCGAATCGTAGTGTTTTTGGTTGTAAAATCGTGTTTTTTGGTGTTTTTTCTCGAAAAACTTACGATCTTATCGAGTTAGGATCGTTTTTTTATCGAGTTAGAAAAATTTTTATCGAGTTAGAAAAATTTTTCAGCGAGTTAGAAATTTTTTTGCGAGTTAGAAAAATTTTTTTAGCGAGTTAGAAATTTTTTTTAGCGAGTTAGAAATTTTTTTTATCGAGTTAGAAATTTTTAGCGAGTTAGAAATTTTTAGCGAGTTAGAAATTTTTTAGCGAGTTAGAAAATTTTTTATCAAGTTAGAAAATTTTTTTTATCAAGTTAGAATTTTTTTTTATCAAGTTAGAAAATTTTTTTTATCAAGTTAGAAATTTTTTTCGCGAGTTAGGGAAAGTTTGTGAGTTAGGGATTATTGGTAATCAAGATCACATTTGGCGAGTTAGCCATTATACCTTATCGTATATCGAGTAAGGACTTCACTTGGGACTTACCTAAACGAAACTCTGCCGAAATTGACTTAGGATATCGAGTAAGGATATGGGATTTTGAGTAAGGAAATAACCAAAGTGTATCCCATAAACAAAACCCTAAACCTCATTGGGTCAACCACCGGAATCATCATATTCTTGTGTACATGCCATACAATTACCTGTACTTTACACTTCTAATGCAATTTAGAAGCCATAACAGCTTTTTGGAGCACATTCTGTGAGTATATGTTGCGAAAATATGACTCTCTTTATCTACAATCTCCTCTCTTCTCTTCAACTTATAAGCGACCTCTTCAAATTCCAACCAGCTAGTAAATGACCACTGTATGGAGAGAACCCAATATAACCAATCTGAGAATGAAGTAAACATCTCATAGATATGTGACTTAATCTTGTACGAAGGTGTGACTAAGAACCTATACTGAGCACTACAATGTAACTCCTTTAAGCATAGGTAGTGCCATATACCCAAACCAACAAACAGTATATGAAATATCCACCTCTTGGAATCTCCACAACTTCATGTGACACTGAGTACTACAACGTAACTCCTTAAAGTGATAGCTATAACCCGTGAGTACTACAATGTAACTCCTTACATCGGGTATAACTAGATAATCCAAGTCTTAATCACTATCTCTACCAGTGTTTGCCCAAACAAGTATCTACGAAAGTCATGCATCCATCCACCCCTAGACTTTGAGATAAATAAGTACACATGCCCGTGAAATGAACTTTAAACCCAAATAAGCAATATCGTACAAAAACTCCGTAGCCACAAAAATTTGATACTAGCCGTTGTCATTTGATTGTGATTCTTGATCAGGATCTTTTAAGCAATATGTGGTGTGTTTTGGTGTGTGATATATTGGTATTAGGATAATGAAACAAGAAATTGAATCATGTTCTGTAAAATGTTTACCAATTATATCAAGTGTTTTAGGTGAAGTGGAAATTAGGGTTTAGGGTAATAGATCAATGCTTGAGTTACACGATGAGGTTTAGGGTTTTGTTTATGTGATACACTTTGGTTATTTCCTTACTCAAAATCCCATATCCTTACTCGATATCCTAAGTCAATTTCGGCAGAGTTTCGTTTAGGTAAGTTGATTCGCCTCAAACGGTCAGATAATTATTGGTCAACCACTTGTGAATGGTCAACTATAATAGTCAAACAGCTGAGGCAAATGCTTCCGTGGAATACAGTGTTTCCCCGGGTCGTAATGTCCTAACGAGGTGTGCGATGGTTTATTAAAAACGAATCTGTGATCGAGTGAATGTGAACAGGAAAGGGTATAAAAGTGTGTGTGTGTGATTACACTAGGGTTTTATAAAACAAAATAACTTAGATAAACTATATTAACGATTACGTGAAACCTGGATATCTAAAAACGTTTAAAACCTAAAAACGCGTACGTTTAATTTAATTCTACGTAAACGTACGAAACAAAAACGATTTTAACTAAAGTGTTAATTTGCAAACCTTAGGGGCTTAAATGCAAATTAAATAAACTTAAAATATTTATTTTATAATTACTAATTATTTAATTAATTATTATTTATTTAATAACTATTATTAATTATCTAATAATACACTAATGAATAAAAAAATGTAAAATAAGTCTTAGAAAAATAAAATTAAACTTTGTAAAAGTCTAAAATATATAAAACTTATTTTAAAAATAAAATTATATTTTTAACACTATTATTCTAATTATTATTAATTAATAACTATTTAATTATTATTTAACTATTTATATGATTTAAATTATTATAAATTCTAAAAAGACTTAGATAATTAAGAAGATTTTTATAAATCTAATTAACCGTCACAGGAATCCTAAAAAATTATAAAAACTTTATTTTATCTATTTTTAAACTAGTTTATTAATTATTATTCTATTTATTAATTAATATCTAATTAAACTATTTAAATTATCAAAACTAGTAAATGAACAGTAAAAATGCTAGAAAAATTACTAAAATTATATTATGACTTATAAAATCTAGGAAAAATATAAAAACTAGGTGTTGCTTTATAAAAATTAATTATGCTATTAAAAACTTAATTATTGATTAATTATTAATAAAACTAATTTTAATTACAATAAATACTAAAAGACAAAATAAAAATATGAGAAATTTATTAAAAATACTTTAATATAAGAGGAAATTAATAAAAATATAAAAACACAACTTACTTAATAAAAATCTAAAAATGAAAATTAAAATTAAATTATATTAAATAGAAACTATCACTTATTTTTATATTGATTTTTCTGGAATTTTCTTTTACAAAACTATATTATACTTAAAAATAGATAACTTTTGTAAAAACAAATATTTTATAAGCTAATAATAAGCTGTGTGGAAGCTTAATACTACCACAGTTGACCTTTGTTGACCAAACAAGCAAATAAGCTCAAATGAGCTGGTGTGAGTCCCACTATGGTATTTTCTGTTTCCAATAAGTTTCTTGAACAAGTTTAAGTAAGATTAAGTACTTAGGGTACACAAAATAAGCCAAAAAGTCACAATAAGCACTTGCTTATTGTGAACTGAGACAGATTATGGGACAAAGTTCGATGGCAAATCTAAGTGGGGTCCACTGGGTACTAGGTCAAATAACTGGTCAACTATCAAATTCTGGTAGGAGGGGGGTTGAAAGAACCCAAAACTAGGGTGTGGGACCCACTGTGGTGACCTACAGTAACCACCAAAGGTGGTGGTGTGGGTATGATAACTGCAGCACAGGGGAGGTGTTCTCCCTGCAGTTGTCTTTGGCTTAAGGTGGGGCCCAGCAGAAAATTCACAAAAATCAAAAGATTATAGAACCTCAAAGATGAAGTGGTAGGCTACAATTAGGAATAAGTTTCAACCTTTGAAAGCAAACATAAAATTCAAAACAATTCTGTGAATTTTTGGAAAAATATGGAAAGTGCAAATTTGACTTTTGATCAAAACTTAGAACCTTGACTTTTTTGGATTTCTAAAGCTTCTAATAAGCTGAAACTGTTATAATAAGCTAATGTAAGGCTAAAATAAGCTACATGAATCACTTATGAGCTATTGAGCAAGGATTTGAGTACTAACTATGTAACAGTTACTCTTGGGTTAGGATAATAAGTGATTTTGACTATTTGTTGTTTGAGGCCTGAGTTTTAAGACTATTATAACCTAATATCACCTAAAGTAATATGATTAAACTATCCTAGGCAACTAATACTACCAAATACACTCAGTATCAAGCTGAGCCAAACACCCCTTTAACTATTGAATTTTTAGATTCCCAAAGTATATCACTGATTCAACCCACAAGTCTGATTCCTAATATTACTAAATGATAAGGTAACCCAAAATTATCACATAAACAACAATAATAACAACAAGAAATCTAAAATCAATACTGACCAAAAGAAAAATAGAAATAAGCTTACATGTGTCCAAAGAAAAGAAACATGAACCAGAAACCAAGATTACATCCTAAAGTCTCCCATGAGATTCTATTACCCTGATACTCCAAATTTCATCACACTCCCAAGCTTCTTCTTCTTTCTTTTCTGGTTTTTATTTTTGACTATTTTTCTTTTATTTTTGAGACTTCTGAGTTACACTATTTCAAATGATTGGAAAGCTTTTAAAAACTTATCAGGGACCTAAATTGAGTTTAATTAAGCATACAACAACAATATTTGATCAATGAAAAAGAATTTGTCAAATTCTTCAAAATTGGTAAATTCTAAATTGATGAACAAAATGGTAATTAAAGGTTCAAGAAAGCTTTCATTACACTAAAATAACTGAGTACAAGTGATTTTGATTCAAATTACAACTGAATTTTAAGATTAAACTACCTACGATTCAGTTACACTAATACTACCCTAATAAATCTACTCTGCTGCTTCTCTTTGACTATATAGAAGATATTTGAGCTCCTTGCAGCTTTGGAAGACTTTCCCACCAATCCCCAGCCATTGATTTGGTCAAAATAATCCTGGGCGTTCAAAACTGCTTTTCGCGCCAGAATATCTTGGTGTCAGTAGATTGCGTGGAGAGGGTTTAAGGGCATTAAATGCGGCTTGGGATCTTGTGGAGGTGGAGGGATAAGGGTTGGGTGAGTAGGAGGTGAGGTGTAAGTGAAACCGTGGGTGTGGAGTGGTATTGGTGGTCTGTGTGAGGGTGCGTGGTTTTGGGGGGGAAGAAAGGGGAAGGGGAGTGGGTTTGACCGGGGCGTTGACCCGGTATTATTTTAAGTGGGATTGGGCTTTTGAAACTTGGGCTTGGGTTTTAAATATAAAAGGTGGGCTGGGGTAGTGTGGTATGGATTGGGTAATATTTTGGGTTTAATATTTAGGGTCCGGTTGGTTTTATTAGTATAAATCACAAGGACTAAAGTTGTAATTTGCTAAAATTTTGAGGGGCTGAGATTGTCAACTTTCCAAAGTTATTCCAAGGGTTTTTCTTGCTAAATGTGAATAGTATAAGGGTATTTTTTATATTTTTCATTTTTTTTAATATCCGGGGACTATTTTTGCCAAACTTGCAAAGTTGAGGGACCAAATATGTCATTTCACCAAACTTCACACCCAAGGACCATTCCTGCAAAAGATTATTAGTACAAGGACTAAAATTGATTTTCTCAAAGTTTTTACATCCCAGGGACCATTTATGTCAATTTCTAAAGTATAGGGACTAAACTTGTAATTTTATGAAACTTTGCACCAAAGGACTAAATATGTAACTTTGTGATTCAAAAGGACCTTTGATGACTTTTTCAAGTTTTTAGAATAACCAGGGACTAGTTTTGCCAATTTATGAAACTTGAGGGACTGAAACTGCCAATTATGCAAACTTTGTACGTTTTTCATCTGTTTTTGCATATTTTGCATTTGAAACATATAAAACAAACTTCTAAGATATTTTTAGTATTTTGATGCATATTTGAGTGTTTTTGGATGTTTTGGCAGTTCAGATTGGTATAAAATGATGAGTATTTAGACACTCATCATTCCCCCACACTAAACTATTGCTAGTCCCTAGCAATCTTTTGAGAAAAACTTAATGATTTGAAAACTCTTTACCAAAAGCCATCACTTCTGGAGTAGCCAGATGTAAGAACTGTGGCACACCTGATAACCGTGTGATTTTGAGCAAACCACCAGCTGTCAACGGATTTGATTTGTCTTTACCAAAAGCCGTTTGCTTCTGGACTAGCCAACTCTTGATGGAATAGTCAACATCTTGGTGAGCTGATTACCAATTATGGATTTTCCACTGCCTTTACCACAAGCCATAATCTTGCGGGCTAGCCAACTCATTCGCTTTTTAGGATATGGCGAGTTGAGGTACCATACAATTTTGGGCAAATTGCAAGCCATAAACGGATTTGAGTTATCTTTACCAAGAACCGTTTGCTCCTGGATTAGCCAATCCTTATGTGGGTTAGACATGGCGGACTGATAACCATTTATTGCGTTCTAAGTGAGAAAAAATTTTAAAATTTTGGCTAAAATGGGGGTTCTTGATGGAACATGTGTTTAAATTTGTTAGAATAACGAATCTCCCCCCACACTTAGAACTGAATATTGTCCTCAATATTCAAAGTACCGGGTGTTAAACCAACACTTAGAACGTAAGAAAGAAAATATTCCATAGCCTTTATTTAAGTTTATGTGCATACATTTTTTATTTTTTATTTTTTTTTTATTTTTTATTTTTTTATTTTTTTTCCAGAGGATATATACATATATACAACATGTGGGTTAGTATCTCCCCCACACTTAGGGTGAAAACCCTAAGTAAATGCTACTGTTTTTAATTACCGAGTCGCTAGCTTGACTCGACCTCGAATTCATTTGTCCATGGGGAAGCATGATGTGGAAGAGACAATCTGCATCGGACTTTCATTAAAAATATTTGGATAAACATTTGAAGCACGTGAAAGTTCCACACCGATGAGATAAGTACCCGGCTCATAATTTATAAATGAGAATGCCGGGGTCAAAGATAATATCCTCACTCCCAAAAGAGTGAAGAACAGGATAAGCCACGGGATATATGAAGAAAAGGAAGAAAATCATGATAAAAATCATGACTAACTCTTCTTCTTCAATAGGAGAATTCATAGTTTCATGAATCTCCTCTTTTAAGCTCGTTTGATCAAGACATATTATGGGTATGTCTAGATCAAAATAGAAATTATCATATTCCGGAGGAGATATGATATGAGTGAGTTCACAGGAGAACTCCTCAAAGGTGAATGATTCGTATTCGGGATTGATTTGAGTGAATTCACTGGGGAACTCCTCAAAAGTAAATGATTCATAAACGGGAAGAGAATTATAAGAATGAGAAGTGGTGATACCACTTATCTTTTCTCCCGTATGATCAAAATGGAACGTTTGCAATTCCGGAATAAAATCATTGATCAAATCCTCACTATCCTTGACGGGGATAGGAGATGAAATAGGCTTTTCATTAAAAGCCTCGATTCTAGAAATGAGAAGATTAGCATTTAATAATGTAAGACGAAGAGCTTCGTCTTGGATTATTTCTTCATCATTCTCTTCTTCTGAGTTGACAAGCTCAGAAGGTAATTCCCCCACATAACTTATGTCTCCACAAGATAAAGAATAGTCCTCATTAGAATCAGAGAACATCTCAATATGATCATTTGGAAAGACAAGAGGAGGAGGGATATCACACACATGATCAAGAATTCCCTGTGACTCACTTGGGATTGAGACAAGGTTCTCAACACTAGACTTTATGAATTCGTCAGATTTCTTTGCAGGAATTGTGTCAAGATGCTCGTCCCCCATGCTCAGAGAGTGAGTGGGAACCTCGGGTGTGATAATCATGGAAGGAATTGCAATAGTTGAACTTGATGAATCTTTTTGAATAATAACAACGTTATCATCATCACTATCATCATTGTCATCAAGAAGAGCGGCATTGCAAAATGCGGCACGTATTTTAGCTGCATCCTCTTTGACTATTAATTCCTCCATGCTTTCTCCGTTTCTAACATCACGTTTTTCTGCAAGTAATTCCGTGATAGATTTTTCACGAAAATTTGGAATGAGTGGAAATTGTGGGGGTGTGAATGTGTCAAAACCGGATGTATTAGAGCTAGAACAATGTTCAGGTTTATAATACGGTTGACATTGAAAATTATCATGAGGACCCCCACAATGAACACAAGAAAAACTTGGTGCATTGTGAAACGAAATATTAGCCAACTCCTCCTTAAGATCTTTAAGTTTCTCAAGAACCTCTATATAAGGGTCTTGCTGGATATGAGGAGTTGCTTGGATCATTTGGTACTGTGGAGGTGGGTCTTGAAACGAATAGTCATAATTGTTACAAGGAAATGGATTCCTTGTTTGACAATCCGAGCTAAAGTGTGGACCTCCACAGTACTCACAACAGTAAAACTGTTGAGTCTGGCTTGGTGTATTTTGATACGAAGCATCATTGAGATTTGGATAATATGATTCTTGCTCGTATGAATGTGATGAGTAGTTGGAAAAATTTGAGTAGTCGTTGAATGAGTTTTGATTAGGATCATAAGCAAATGAATTACTCGATCCACAAAACAAACAACTCCCGTCTCGAATATCATTACCGCATTGTTCAAATGTACACCAACGACATGGAAAACCGAAAAGCGGCTCACCACAACTGACACAAGGAACAAAATCTGGAGGTGGGACAAGTGGTGTGCTCTGAGAGCTAGGAATTTCCACCACTTCCGTTATGGTCTCTGGTTTTTGTTTTTTTTATAAATGTGAAGATTAGGCAAATCGTTCTTTTCAGTCACTGCCCTAAGCTCTATACGTTTGCTTGACAAACTTTTAACCGTAAACCGTGAAAGGTTAGGATCAATTGTGAGCTTAGATTCTTGGACAATCGTAGGTTAGACGTATTTAGCACTTTCATTGTCAGAGGAAAGTATAGGGTCCTTTGTCACCCCGGTTTCTCGTTCCATTTCCCTCACTGGAGAGGGAATATGAATCGATGGTCCATCATAATCAACACGACATCTCGATATTTTTGACAAGGCAATAAGTTTTTCAATGTTGCTCTCATAGGCCCTTTGTTCAAAGAAATCGTCATCGAGAGATGTCATTAGAATCAATTATGAGACAAGTGGAAGAAGGTAGAATCAAAAGGATAGAGGGTAAAGGGATGAATATTTTTGGTATTTTGAATATTTTTGTAGTACTAATAAGAAGGAAAATATTTTTGGGTTTTTGTGTTCGTTGAAAACTGATTTAAAATGTTTTCGGGAACTGTTTTTGGTTTTATATAATACTAATAATATGAATAAGGATGGGTAAATATACAATGAGCGTGTATTTAGGTTCACTAATACGCAAAATCGTTTTAGAATAAGCGAAAAACCTCCCCGGCAGCGGCGCCAAATTTTGATTCGCCTCAAACGGTCAGATAATTATTGGTCAACCACTTGTGAATGGTCAACTATAAAAGTCAAACAGCTGAGGCAAATGCTTCCGTGGAATACAGTGTTTCCTCGGGTCGTAATGTCCCAACGAGGTGTGCGATGGTTTATTAAAAACGAATCTGTGATCGAGTGAATGTGAACAGGAAAGGGTATAAAAGTGTGTGTGTGTGATTACACTAGGGTTTTATAAAACAAAATAACTTAGATAAACTATATTAACGATTACGTGAAACCTGGATATCTAAAAACGTTTAAAACCTAAAAACGCGTACGTTTAATTTAATTCTACGTAAACGTACGAAACAAAAACGATTTTAACTAAAGTATTAATTTGCAAACCTTAGGGGCTTAAATGCAAATTAAATAAACTTAAAATATTTATTTTATAATTACTAATTATTTAATTAATTATTATTTATTTAATAACTATTATTAATTATCTAATAATACACTAATAAATAAGAAAATGTAAAATAAGTCTTAGAAAAATAAAATTAAACTTTGCAAAAGTCTAAAATATATAAAACTTATTTTAAAAATAAATTATATTTTTAACACTATTATTCTAATTATTATTAATTAATAACTATTTAATTATTATTTAACTATTTATATGATTTAAATTATTATAAATACTAAAAAGACTTAGATAATTAAGAAGATTTTTATAAATCTAATTAACCATCACAGGAATCCTAAAAAATTATAAAAACTTTATTTTATCTATTTTTAAACTAGTTTATTAATTATTATTCTATTTATTAATTAATATCTAATTAAACTATTTAAATTATCAAAACTAGTAAATGAACAGTAAAAATGCTAGAAAAATTACTAAAATTATATTATGACTTATAAAAGCTAGGAAAAATATAAAAACTAGGTGTTGATTTATAAAAATTAATTATGCTATTAAAAACTTAATTATTGATTAATTATTAATAAAACTAATTTTAATTATAATAAATACTAAAAGACAAAATAAAAATATGAGAAATTTATTAAAAATACTTTAATATAAGAGGAAATTAATAAAAATATAAAAACACAACTTACTTAATAAAAATCTAAAAATGAAAATTAAAATTAAATTATATTAAATAGAAACTACCACTTATTTTTATATTGATTTTTCTGGAATTTTCTTTTACAAAACTATATTATACTTAAAAATAGATAACTTTTGTAAAAACAAATATTTTATAAGCTAATAATAAGCTGTGTGGAAGCTTAATACTACCACAGTTGACCTTTGTTGACCAAACAAGCAAATAAGCTTAAATGAGCTGGTATGAGTCCCACTATGGTATTTTCTGATTCCAATAAGTTTCTTGAACAATTTTGAGTAAGATTAAGTACTTGGGGTACACTAAATAAGCCAAAAAGTCATAATAAGCACTTGCTTATTGTGAACTGAGACAGATTATGGGACAAAGTTCAATGGCAAATCTAAGTGGGGTCCACTGGGTACTAGGTCAAATAACTGGTCAACTATCAAATTCTGGTAGGAGGGGGGTTGAAAGAACCCAAAACTAGGGTGTGGGACCCACTGTGGTGACCTACAGTAACCACCAAAGGTGGTGGTGTGGGTATGATAACTGCAGCACAGGGGAGGTGTTCTCCCTGCAGTTGTCTTTGGCTTAAGGTGGGGCCCAGCAGAAAATTCACAAAAATCAAAAGATTATAGAACCTCAAAGATGAAGTGGTAGGCTACAATTAGGAATAAGTTTCAACCTTTGAAAGCAAACATAAAATTCAAAACAATTCTGTGAATTTTTGGAAAAATATGGAAAGTGCAAATTTGACTTTTGATCAAAACTTAGAACCTTGACTTTTTTGGATTTCTAAAGCTTCTAATAAGCTGAAACTATTATAATAAGCTAATGTAAGGCTAAAATAAGCTACATGAATCACTTATGAGCTATTGAGCAAGGATATGAGTACTAACTGTGTAACAGTTACTCTTGGGTTAGGATAATAAGTGATTTTGGCTATTTGTTGTTTGAGGCCTGAGTTTTAAGACTATTATAACCTAATATCACCTAAAGTAATATGATTAAACTATCCTAGACAACTAATACTACCAAATACACTCAGTATCAAGCTGAGCCAAACACCCCTTTAACTATTGAATTTTTAGATTCCCAAAGTATATCACTGATTCAACCCACAAATCTGATTCCTAATATTACTAAATGATAAGGTAACCCAAAATTATCACATAAACAACAATAATAACAACAAGAAATCTAAAATCAATACTGACCAAAAGAAAAATAGAAATAAGCTTACATGTGTCCAAAGCAAAGAAACATGAACCAGAAACCAAGATTACATCCTAAAGTCTCCCATGAGATTCTATTACCCTGATACTCCAAATTTCATCACACTCCCAAGCTTCTTCTTCTTTCTTTTCTGGTTTTTATTTTTGACTATTTTTCTTTTATTTTTGAGACTTCTGAGTTACACTATTTCAGATGATTGGAAAGCTTTTAAAAACTTATCAGGGACCTAAATTGAGTTTAATTAAGCATACAACAACAATATTTGATCAATGAAAAAGAATTTGTCAAATTCTTCAAAATTGGTAAATTCTAAATTGATGAACAAAATGGTAATTAAAGGTTCAAGAAAGCTTTCATTACACTAAAATAACAGAGTACAAGTGATTTTGATTGAAATTACAACTGAATTTTAAGATTAAACTACCTACGATTTAGTTACACTAATACTACCCTAATAAATCTACTCTGCTGCTTCTCTTTGACTATATAGAAGATATTTGAGCTCCTTGCAGCTTTGGAAGACTTTCCCACCAATCCCCAGCCATTGATTTGGTCAAAATGATCCTGGGCGTTCAAAACTGCTTTTCGCGCCAAAATATCTTGGTGTCAGTGGATTGCGTGGAGAGGGTTTAAGGGCATTGAATGCGGCTTGTGATCTTGTGGAGGTGGAGGGATAAGGGTAGGGTGAGTAGGAGGTGAGGTGTAAGTGAAACCGTGGGTGTGGAGTGGTATTGGTGGTCTGTGTGAGGGTGCGTGGTTTTGGGGGGGAAGAAAGGGGAAGGGGAGTGGGTTTGACCGAGGCGTTGACCGGTATTATTTTAAGTGGGATTGGGCTTTTGAAACTTGGGCTTGGGTTTTAAATATAAAAGGTTTGCTGGGGTAGTGTGGTATGGATTGGGTAGTATTTTGGGTTTAATATTTAGGGTCCGGTTGGTTTTATTAGTATAAATCACAAGGACTAAAGTTGTAATTTGCTGAAATATTAAGGGTCTGAGATTGTCAACTTTCCAAAGTTATTCCAATGGTTTTTCTTGCTAACTGTGAATAGTATAAGGGTATTTTTTATATTTTTCATTTTTTTTAATATCCGGGGACTATTTTTGCCAAACTTGCAAAGTTGAGGGACCAAATATGTCATTTCACCAAACTTCACACCCAAGGACCATTCCTGCAAAAGATTATTAGTACAAGGACCAAAATTGATTTTCTCAAAGTTTTTACATCACATGGACCATTTATGTCAATTCCCAAAGTATAGGGACTAAACTTGTAATTTTATGAAACTTTGCACCAAAGGACTAAATATGTAACTTTGTGATTCAAAAGGACCTTTGATGACTTTTTCATGTTTTTAGAATAACCAGGGACTAGTTTTGCCAATTTATGAAACTTGAGGGACTGAAACTGCCAATTATGCAAACTTTGTACGTTTTTCATCTGTTTTTGCATATTTTGCATTTGAAACATATAAAACACACTTCTAAGATATTTTAAGTATTTTGATGCATATTTGAGTGTTTTTGGATGTTTTGGCAGTTCAGATTGGTATAAAATGATGAGTATTTAGACACTCATCATAAGTACAAGAGAAATCCTTAGTAGATGAACGATAAGGAACCAAGGCTAACTCGCCAAATTGTAACTCGACAGAAGACAATTTTAACTCGGGAAAAAATTTGTAACTCGGAATAAATTTTTTTTAACTTGATAAAACTTTTCAAACTCGATAAAAAAAATTTCAAACTCGATGAAATTTTTTTTTCTAACTCAAAAAAATTTTTCAAACTCGATAAAATTTTTTCAAACTCGATAAAATTTTTCAAACTCGATAAAAAAAATTTCTAACTCGAAATTTTTTTTTTCTTAATTCGACAAAACGCTGATGAACAGTAACCGATCCGAGATTTTTCACCCAAAAACACGATTTTTCACCCAAAAACAATCTAGAACAACCTAAAATTATCCCTAGGCTCTTGATACCACTTGTAGGACCATAGATCAACCTTAATCACCTAAGAATATGATGTTAGAGAGAGATGGAAGAGCTAGAGAGAGAAAGTAGAGAGAGAGAGGTGGAGAGCACTATGTGAAAAATAAAACCTTGAATAACATGAACTCCCACCCTTCCTAACAAGCTTAGGAGGGTATTTATAGTTTCTACATATGCCACCATGGGCTTTCTCTTGAGCCTTCTTTTGGGCCAAGCCATTAAGGCTTTTACATAACCTTAATAAACTAGCATTTTACTAACTATTACATGAATATATTTAACTAACAATTTGACTCAATAATGATCATCACTTTTAATCCTAACAATCTCCCCCTAAGGGACGATCATTGAGATCTCTCTTTGATTACATAAATGATCAACACTTCTAATGCTAACAATCTCCCCCTATGGGTGATCATTGAGATCTCTCTTTTGTGACCTTGATCTTTGATCTTTGAAGCTTGTTCTCTTTGAACTTTGAGTCTTGTGTAATAGTTTTTCTAGTTCCCTTTGTTCCAATCATGCTTTGTGATCTTTCTTGCCTTTGATCAACATCTTTACTCTGTTGTCTTTACATCTTTTCCAGCATGCTCATACTTTGTTTGACTTTGAATCTTTGTGAAGTTCTCTTTTCTTTGACTTTGACTTAGAAACATTCTGAATTTTCCTTTGCTTTGATCTTTGAAGAGAGCTTTGCAGGGTATGAGCATGTGGATCTTTGAGTGATGGTAACGGTCTTTCTCCAAGGAACATTCATGAGTACCTGCATAAGACAGTTAGCAATAAAGTATCTGGTACTTACAGGTTAAGAATTAGAGATCGTCAACAGCATAGTGCGAAGACTCCTTCTAACCCTTACCAAGGCCGTTCCTGAATCAGATACCCCTGAAAGGGCTTACTAGATCCACTGAAGTACATCAATGATTCAGGTAAGTTGCTGGAGATCACCCCACAACTGTAGACCGTTTGAGACATAGTAACCATCATGATAGATAAGGCAAGATCCATAGATCTCATAAAGACTCTTACAACTTGTGTCCTTTTTGGCGAACACAAGTGTATTCATAGAAAGTGTATCCTAAGAAATCTTTTAATGAATCTCATGGCTCTAGACTCGATAAGTGCATAATTTGGTTTTCCTATGTGGAGACTAGGGAGAGCTCTCCTTCTTCAATATCAACCATCTTTAAGAGATAAGTTGATAGATTACACCGGTTCCCCGTGAGAATGAAACAAGCTCTTTTGAGAGAACTTGAGTGGCTAGAAGGTTTAGTGCAGTGCGTCACTGGGTCCATGATGTCTTTATCTTCAATATCGGTGTCACCTTGGTAACAACCAGTAGCATACGAATTGAACCCGGTGTCTGCCCTAAGGTTGAACATTTGGAGGGCTATTTCTTTTCACCCTTTTCATAACTTTTATTTTTAATTCTTCAACCCCTTCTTTCTCCTTTCATTCTTTTCTCCATTTTTTAAATCATACCTAAGGACTTCTAATTCTAATCTATTGGAATTGTCCTTGGGTAGACCCCTCCGGCTCTGGCGGATCATAGGACGGTTTTTCCTAACCTTAGTCACCTTATAACTTCATGACTATCCTATTGTTGCCATCAAACCATTTGTGAAAATCTCTCAAAGTGTTTATGATAATAAAACATACTTTGTTAACACTTTGAAAGTTTTGTGTTTTCATTTGAAGGACTCCCCCTTCACATGTGCTCATGGAATTTTAAGAAATTTGCACATGCGTGAGGAGTTTGCACTTTTGAATAGATCCACTTTCAGTAAACATGACCAATTTGAGACACCCTTACATCACTAGTTGGACTAGCTTGAAATTATTACCCGTCCAGGACAAGTCTTTTCGATTACTGACATTTTAAGCTTCGTCAATTCATTGGTACTTTCAGATTCGAGCTCTTTTGAGATTCAAGACGAACACATTTCTCCCCCTCAAAAATAGCATATCCATGGTGTTTTTGATACCGATTGATTAAAACCTTTGTTTTTGGATGGCTTATGGGAGAAATGGATGTTTGTTAATTCCGTATAAGTTTCCTTTAAGCATGATCATTTTGGAACATCATTATATTACTCGCCCTCAAAAGTAGATTATTTTGAGTAAATTTAAGCTTTTAAGGATTTGAGGGAGTAATATCTTGAGCAACATCGTGAAAAGTTTTGAAAACCTTTTGAAACATTTTTCAAAATTTTGCTCAAAAATTAAGAAGACTTTGATAAGCTTTTTGGTGAGAAGTCTTCTTATCTTTTAGGATTGTCGCACAGACATGTATAACAGGGTCCTTTCTTTGAAAATCGTGGGTTATACACTGTTATGTGTGCAAAAGCCATAATGTTTTTAGGATAAGTGCACTGAAAATCTTTAAACCTTTGTTTGATTAAGCACGTTCCTTTATTTGAAGAACGAGTCCTTAGCTGAAATACTAAGAAGTCATAATGTTGAAGTCCGAGTTCTTAGCAGAAGTACTAAGAAGTCACTATGTTTTTGGATTAGACAACAACTTTTGGAACCCATTTAAGCACGGCGCCAATGGGGTTACCATATTTTGAAATCCATTTGTAAGTTGTGTCAATCCGAGACAAAGAAGTTGAATTCCAACGAGGGCTGAAAACCGGTGTTTCATTTTGAAATAAAGCTCGTGGAATCAATGGTGATTTAAAATTCTTTTGCTTTTGAAACTTGTTTGAGAAACTCGGTGTATCTCTTGGAGTTTTAAAACTTGAAGAAGAAGTTTTCCATCCATTGTTGAAACTCGGCGTTTCATTTCGAAAATTCGTTTTTGAGATGAATGGAAACCTTCCAGAATTAGGATTTTTCCAAGCATAGCCATTCCTTTGTTGTAGCGGAAGCATTTCAGAGTATGAATATTTCAAATGTTTTGAACGGCTTTGCTTTGGTTTCCACACAGGCTTTACGGGAGTAAAACGAGTGTATGGAGTTTGAGAACCATGATTCTTTTCTTTATGAGCACTTGCATTTAAAACCTTTTGAGGAGTAAATGTTTCAGAAAAATTTGGTCTCTTTGAAAACTTCCTTCCTTTTTGCAAAGAATAAGTGGTAAATTGAGAAACCCTTTTTGAAAATCGTTTTGAAGATTCACCCGTGTAAACCTTTTCTGAAACACTTACTTGTGGTTTAGACTCGTTTGAAACTTGAGATTTTCCTTTTGACCGGTTAAGAACATCAAACTTTGCTTTTAAGGCATTGTATGACTTTCTCAAATCATTGTATTCTTTTTGAAGAGAAAGATGATCTGATGATGCCATTTTTTCTTGCAAAGAAGCATTTTGATTTTCAAGATGTGCAAAATATTTTTCATATTTGTCTGTTTCTATTGAAAAATCATTTTTGGCATCACCAAAATCCTTGGTTTGTTGTGCAATCTTCTTTTCTAATTCAACAATTTTCTTTTGAAGCACAGAATTTTCTTTTTCAAAAAGATGATTTTGTGCGATCTGAGAGTCAGATTTGTTTGAAGTTTGATTCTGAACTCTTGACCGCGTGATTGAATCAAACAAGTTTTTGTAAGTCTGTTTCAAATGCTCATTTTCTTTTTGTAATGATGTCACAGCATGTTCCAATTCAAGATTTTTTGTATCAAGTTCGTCGAGATCAAACTTGATATTGGTATCATCACAATTTTCTTCAAAAATCTTTTCTTTTTCTTTAAGCACTGATGTCAAAGAGTTTTTAGAAGACATTTTCTCATTCTTCTCTTGCAGTTGTAGTTGGAAAGAGATACTTTGTGCTTCGAGTTTTGCAAGATGTTTCTCAAACTGAGCAGTTCTTTTTTACAGTTCTTCTTTGACATCAGCTGCTTCTTTTGAAAGCTCGGTGATTTTCTTTTTGAGACAAAGATTTTCAGATTTCAAAGAAGATGTTTGTTCAAAATGCACATTCTCATACTCATGGCTGACAGATGCTGACTTGAACGACTCTATTTGATTTGTGAAAAATTCTTTTTGAATGTCCAGAATTAAGCATTTTTCATCAAATTCGTCTTCAGGAGAGTGAACGTACGTTAGATCTTCTCTCATTTTAGTTACAAGATGTTTTTCAAATTACTCAAAACATAAGTTGATATCTTTCACACGAGGTTCAATCTCATCTTTCAAAATCTTTTTGACTTCTAACTTAAGGCGTAAATCTGATGAAAGAGGATTAGAGAAAACGTTGTTTGTGATGTTTTCTTGCTTAAACCAAATGACCTTTAACGTTTGCTCAATGTGATGTTTAAGATTACAAAATTGTTTCCTTGCTCTATTTTGCCATAACTTAGCATCATAGGTAGCAAGTTGAGCTTCTTTGAAAAATCTTTTCACATTTGTGTCTTTTCTTTTGAAAGGTTCTTTTGGTATATTTGTCAATTGTAGACAACCATACACAAAGTCGTGGTACGAGAGTGGGTTTTTTGTTTGTTTTACTTTCAAACGTTTTTCCTCTTTAGATTTTAAAATATCTTGAGACTCAAACAAAAGATCATCTGACAATTCTTTTCCCATATCATTAGCGTTATACAAAATAGGTGTCAACTTTTGCACTTTGTTTAAAAAACAAGGTTTTTCATTTTCCACATTAGCATTATTCACAAAACCAATTCCAGATGTTTGTTTATCAACCTCCTCATCTTTAGTAGGGAGCATGTTGATAGTCTCAGAAGTTTGTCCTAATTTTCGAAGTTTATTTTCAAGATCGTTTGTTCGTTTCAAAAACTCTTGGTTTTCATTCTCAAGTTTTGTGTTTACAATCTTAAAATTTGATGTGGTTTTCTGAAGCTTTGAATTTTCACTTTTTAAGTCATTGTTCTCTTTTAAAAGCGCTTGAACCTTTCTGTTGTTAAGAACCATTTGAGCATCCAGATTTTGAATGGAACGTTTTTCACGAAGAACAGCTTCTCTATAACCAACTTCAAGTTCTTCATTTCTTTTTAAAAGTGGTTTGACAGACTCTCCATACATTTCAAACTTTTGAGCTTGAGATTTAAGGTTTGAGTTTTCAAATTCGAGTTCAGTTTTTCTTTTTGTTACATTTTGAAAACCTTTTTCCATTTCTTTAAATCTCTCAAGCTCTTTTGTCAATAAGACATTCGTTTGCTTAGCTTTGCGATTGTCCTCTTTGCACTTTTCAAGTTCATGTTTGAAATTATTGATTAATGAAGCGAATAAGGCACGATCTTATTCATAAGAAGATCCATCCTGGGCAGGCTCACCTCTATTAGGATCCATATCTGGAGTATCAAAAGTGATATTACTATCATTTTGTTCCACCACACAAGTGTCTCTAATAGACTCAGGATGCTCAGGATGTGTCTGATCATGAACAAACATATTCTCAAATATATCAACATTATCATGAGCATGTGAATGTTGTACCGTAGCCAATATCTCTGTGTCTGATGAAGGTCTGATATGATCATCGTCGGTGTCCCAAACAGCTTCATTCCTTTGTGTACCATCAGTATCTGAATCATAGCTAGGACTGCTGCTTTCAACCTGCTGTTCGGAAGATGAATCACTTCCCGTGAAAACCAAACTATCATCTGATGCATCACCCTCATTGACCATTTCCTCTTCTGTTTGAAAAGCTTTGTCTGTCTCTCTTTCAATCACCTCTGTTTCCTTTAACTGCATCTCTTTTTCAATTAGCTCTCTTTCTTTTAACTGCATATCTTTTTCAATCTGCTCTCTTTCCTTTAACTGCATATCTTTTTCAATCTGCTCTCTTTCCCGTTTCAGCTTCTCAATTTCATTTAACTCAGCTTCCTCAGCATCAAGTACCTTTTCGAGTTCCCCCATGTCATTTATGCATTGAGTTCTGAATGTCGAATAACTTACCCTAAATTTTTGGTAAAATGCATCGATAAACTCTGACTGGTTCATTATCCAAGTGTTAAAGATACTCTGAAATTGAGTTTGGATCACTATAAGAGCTTCCCTGCAGTCACATGTATGAAGTTCTTCTTCATTGAGTAGTTTTTCAAGTTGATTCAAGTTTTGATTGAGTTTTTCTTGGAAATAATGAAATCGGTCTCTGACGTAGTATTCAAATGCTTGATCGAACCTTGACTCATATCCAAATATGTTTATAACCTTCTCAACTTGTGACTTGAATCCTATAAACTTTTTCTTAAAATCTCTCTCTTGGATTTGCATTTTCATTTCCATTGTTTAAACGATGTGTGATAAAGTTAATCTTGGATCGTTGAAGATAACAAAGGTTGTTGTTTGAAGATTAGATGTTTTTGGCGAAGTTTGAAAAGCGAATATGGTTGATTTTAGTGATTTCGAATTTTCCCTCCAAAAATATTTTGAAAATTTTCTCCCTCAAAATTTGAAGATCACGTTGAAATGCAATTCTAAGGTTACCAGAAAAATCTGTGTTTTAAAAATTTTGACACCAAATTTTACCGAAAAAATTTAAATTTTGGCCTAAAAATTTGAATTTCGGGCCAAACTTTTCAACGTTATACCAAAATTTAAATCTCGCGTAAAAATTGATCGTTTAGTCTCCTGTAAAAAATAAATTTTACTCAAATTTTCCCGCCAAAAATTGATCGGTAACACTTTTCAAACTAGGTAAAACCTTTCAAACTCGGTAAGGCTTATAACTAGGTGAAGATTCTAACTCGGTAAGGTGCTAACTCGGTAAGTGTTGTCTAACTCGAAAGTGCTCCAACTCGGTAAATGTGTCTAACTCGATAACCCAATGAAATTTTGGCAGCGTTCTTAAATGAAATTAATGAAGAAGTTTATTAATGAAGAAGTTTATGTTGCTCAACCACCAGGCTTTATCGACTTTGAAAAACCTAATCATGTTTACAAACTTAAAAAGGCTTTATACGGACTTAAGCAAGCTCCAAAAGCATGGTATGATCGACTTAAAACCTTCCTAGTTGACCATAAGTACACCATGGGTCTAGTTGACAACACTCTCTTCACTAAGAAGAAAGAATCACACATTATCATAGTTCAAATTTATGTTGATGACATAATATTCAGATCAGCTTGTCAAGAGCTATGGGATGATTTCTCTAAAATCATGCATGACGAGTTTGAGATGAGTATGATGGGAGAACTCAACTTTTTCTTAGGACTTCAAATTAAACAATTGGAAGATGAAATATTCTTTAACCAATCTAAATACATAAAAGACATGTTGTTGACATAAATAATGCCTAAAAACATTGTTTCAAAGTGATCCAAGCATCAACCTCTCAAGTGCAAGAGAAGAATACTTCTATCCTCCAAGACAAGAAGTATTACAACTTGTTGTGACCTCCACATCCAAGTTGGTTGAGCATTTTTCATTACATATATTTCTTTGTGTTATTTGTTGTGAATATATGGTAGAAGATAGATTAGCTTAGTGTGTAGATAGTTGTGAAGAAGATTGTTGGGAAGTAGATAGTTGTGAAGAAGATAGTTGTGAAGAAGATAGTTGTGAAGATAGATAGGTGTGAAGTAGTTGTATATAAGGTGTGATCAAGTTATGACGAAGTTGTGGTGTGTATATTGGTGTGTAAGGTTTTCTCCGCCATAAGGGAGCTTGTTGACATAGTGAAGAAAACTCTCGAGTTAGGTGCTCGGGGAGTGGAGTAGGGCAAGAAAGGTGTCCTTGTAGCCGAACCACTATAAATCTCTTGTCTCGTGGTTCGATCTTTCCATCTCTCATTTATTTCTTTACTTACATTATCATTGCTATATCATACATATTTATTGTTGTTTATATTGTGCAAGACTTGAGATCAAATAATATCGAATCTAAGTTTTTAAAAGTAAAGAAAACACTCAAGCAATTTTTATAACAAATTAAAAAGACGTAAAACTATTCAACCCCCCTTCTAGTTTTCCACACATGCATAAGAAATTTGGTCTAGAAGATTCAAAACCTATCAAAATGCCTATGTCCTCGGAAACCAAACGCACAAAGGATGAGGAAAGTGAATCCGTAGATAACACTAAATATAGGGGTATGATTGGTAGTCTACTTTATCTCACGGCTAGTAGACCCGACATTATGTTTAGCATTTATCTATGTGCTCGTTTTCAAGAAGATCCCAAAACAATCCATCTTGAAGCCGCAAAAAGAATTTTTAGGTACATCAAAGGCACTACACATCTAGGATTGTGGTATCCCAAAGGAACGGGTGTAGAAACCATAGTGTATGCCTAATGATAATGCTTTTGCTAAATTTAACACTATCATCACAAGTTTAAAAGCACTTGATGAGACATTTTCTAGTAAAAATTGTGTTAGGAAATTTCTTAGGGCATTGCATCCAAAATGGCGAGCTAAGGTCATGGCAATTGAAGAATCAAAGAATTTGATGACGTTATCACTTGATGAACTTATTGGCAACTTGAAGGTCCATGAAGAAATTATAAGAAGAGATTCGAAAACGGTCAAAGTCAAGAAAGAACAAACCAAATCCATTGCTCTAAAAGCCAAAAAGGAACCTAGTGACGATGATGACTCAAGTGACGAGAGTGAAGACGAAGAATATGCAATGGCCGTAAGAGAATTCAAGAAATTCTTCAAAAGACGAGGAGGATTCACTAGATTACCACGAGACGAAAGAAAGACGTTCCAAAGAAATAGAAGTGATAACTACGAGAAAAGAAAGTGCTTTAGATGTGGAAGTCCAAATCATCTCATTGGTGAATGTCTAAAGCCACCGGGTTATGAAAATCAAGGTGCCTTTGTTAATGGAACATGGAGTGATAGTGATAAAGAAGAAGTGGAAAAACCAAGAGACGAAAAATGTTTTGTGGCCAAAGCAACCGACAAAATATGTTTAGGTATTGACTTGGAGCCTGACGAATAGATCAAGGATAGCGGATCTTTGAGGCACATGACGGGGAACCGCAAGCTATTTTCTACGTATAAGGCATACAATGGAGGTAACGTTATTTTCGGTAGTGACTTGCGTGGAAAAATCATTAACAAAGGTATGATTTCTCAAGACTCACTTACTATTGAAAATGTTGAGCATGTAGATAATTTAACATATAACTTGCTTAGTATAGGCCAAATATGCGATAATAAATGTAGGATTACCTTTACTGAAGAGGATAGCGAAATAGTTAAGAATGGAAAGATCATAGGTAGAGGAATCAGAAAAGGAGGCATATATGTTATGAAACTAGGAAACAAACCGGAAGATAGGATATGCCTAACAACCCTAGACGAAAACTCCACATTGTGGCATAGGAGATTAGGACATGCAAACATGCAACAAATACAATCTTTGGCCTCTAAAGAACTAGTTAGAAACTTGTCTAACCTAAAATATGACAAGCATTTTTGTGATGCATGTAAAATTGGAAAACAAGTTCATGCTAGTCACAAAGCTAAGAATATAGTACCCACTATTAGGTGCCTAGAATTATTACATATGGATCTATTTGGTCCATCCGCTGTGCGGAGCTATGGAGGAAACAAATATACCTTAGTAATAGTAGATGACTATTCACGATACACGTGGACTAGGTTCTTAAGTGACAAAACCCAAGCTTTTGAAAAATTCGAAATATTTAGTAAAATGATTCAGAATAAATTAGGATGCACAATAGTAGCCATTAGGACGGACCATGGTAGGGAGTTTGACAACGAAGTACAATTTGGAAAATATTGTGATTTAAATGGAATATCTCACAATTTCTCCGCTCCTCGTACTCCTCAATCAAATGGCATAGTAGAAAGAAAATATAGGTCACTACAAGAAATGAGTAGAACAATGTTAAATGAACAATCCATCCCATAAAAATTTTGGTGTCACGCTGTAGATACATCAACATATATTATTAATAGGGTATCAATTAGGAGAATTTTAGGAAAAACTCCCTATGAGTTACTAAGAGGTAGAAAACCTAACTTAAGTTACTTTAGGGTATTTGGAAGTAAATGTTATATTTTAAACACTAAAGATTACCTTACTAAGTTTGACCCAAAATCATATGAAGGAATATTTTTAGGGTACTCACAAAATAGTAAAGCATATATAATACTCAACAAACACACTATGAAAGCAGAAGAATCATTAAATGTAACATTTGATGAAACACCACCACCTCCTAAAACATTACCTTTAGAAGATGATGACTTAGTCGAAGATGAAGCTATTGAGGTTAGTAAAACAAAACCCATAGGAAATGATAATGAAGACATTGACTTAGGAAATAACAAAATTGTAAATATTAAGGAATCTAAATCACATCCATTAGATAATATAATAGGACATCTTAATCAAAGAACCCTTAGGTCACAAGCCCAAGATAAAAGTAACTTCTTTTGTTTCCTCTCAGCAATAGAACCTAAGAATATTAATGAAGCATTAAAAGATGAAAGTTGGGTTATAGCTATGCAAGAAGAATTAAACCAATTTAAGGCAAATGATGTTTGGGAATTAGTCCCAAATCCAATGAACATGACCATCATAGGAACTAAGTGGGTATATAGGAATAAGTTAGACGAAAACGGAGTAGTAACTAGGAACAAAGCTAGGTTAGTTGCCCAAGGTTATAATCAACAAGAAGGAATTGATTATGATGAAACTTATGCCCCCATAGCTAGACTAGAATCTATTAGAATATTACTTGCCTATGCATGCACCTTAGACTTTAAGTTATTCCAAATGGACGTGAAAAGTGCATTCCTCAACGGTTTTATCAATGAGGAGGTTTATGTGGCACAACCTCCAGGATTCATTGACTTCGCAAAACCTGATTATGTTTATAAGTTAAAGAAAGCTTTATATGGACTCAAACAAGCTCCTAAGGCTTTGTATGATAGATTAAAAGCTTTTCTTATTAAACATAATTATTCCATGGGAATGGTAGAAATGCGTACCACGATTACTAATTATAGCACGTGGAGTTCCAAATCGAGCAAAAAGAGCTTTCAAGAATTTTACAACAACTCGGGCATCATTTGTGGGTAAAGCTTTCGCTTCAACCCATTTTGACAAATAGTCAACAGCCACGAGTATGTACTTATTTCCATGAGATGATGGAAATGGCCCCATAAAGTCGATGCCCCATACGTCAAAGATTTCACACACTTGAATTGCATTTTGAGGCATTTCATTCTTTTGTGAAATATTCCCGTGACGTTGACAAGCGTCACAGGATTTGACTAATTCCTGGGCATCCTTGTAGATCGTGGGCCAATAGAAACCAGAATCAAACACCTTTTTGGCGGTGTAGTTTGGATTATGGTGCCCCCCCATGGGACCAGCACGGCAAGCCTTGAGAATTTCAGTGGCTTCTTGACCATAAACACACCGCCGGATGACTTGATCTGCACAGATTTTAAACAGGTAGGGGTCGTCCCAGAAGTAGTGTTTTACATCTTTGAAGAATTTATTTTTCTGTTGGGACGACATCCCTTTCACAACAAAGTTACCCGCATGGTAGTTTGCAAAATGGGCAAACCATGGGGTAATAGAATCTCCACGAAAGGTAACTGCATTGAGTGTCTCGAGAGGTAAGGTTTCATTAATTTCTTTCCTCTCGAAGACATCTTGATGGGGGTTTTCCAAATAGGAGAGATGATCAGCAGCAAGGTTCTCAGCTCCTTTTTTATCACGAATTATAATATCAAATTCCTGTAGGAGGAGAACCCAACGGAGTAGTCTCGGCTTTGCATCTTGTTTTGCAAATAGATACTTCAAAGCCGAGTGATCCGTATACACTATGCTCTTGGTCAATATCAAGTATGGCCGAAATTTTTCAAAGGCATACACCACAGCTAATAATTCTTTTTCAGTGGTGGTGTAATGACTTTGAGCCTCGGTCATAGTTTTGCTCGCATAGTGTATAGGCTGAAAGTGTTTTGTTTTGCGTTGCCCCAAGACTGCCTCAATTGCATAATCACTAGCGTCACACATGAGTTCGAAGGGCAAGTCCCAATCGGGGGCAACAAGAATCGGTGCCTCAGTAAGCTTTTTCTTTAATGTTTCAAAAGCTTCGATGCACTCAGGGGAGATGATAAAAGGAGCATCCTTCTTGAGGAGATGGTTCATAGGCCGAGCGATTTTAGAAAAATCTTGAATGAACCTATGATAGAAACCGGAACCTTTGACAGTAGTGGGATTGAGGTTGAAACTATCATCCCTAACACCTTTGACAGTAGTGGGATGAGGTAATTTTGCTATGACATCAACTTTGGCTTTTTCAACCTCAATCCCATTCTTTGAAATTTTATGGCCGAGGACAATGCCCTCTTTGACCATAAAGTGACTCTTCTCCCAATTTAGACATAACCTTGTGTCTTCACAACGTTTAAGCATGTTGTCTAAATGGGAGAGACATGTTTGGAATGAATCCCCAATGACCGAAAAATCGTCCATAAAGACCTCCATAGTTTTCCCGATCATGTCGGAAAATATGGCCATCATACATCTTTGAAACGTGCCCGGAGCATTACATAAACCAAATGGCATACGTTTATAAGCAAAAGTTCCAGAGGGGCACGTGAAAGTGGTCTTTTCCTGATCTTGCGAATCAATGGGAATCTGGAAGTAACCCGAGAAACCATCGAGGAAGCAATAGTACTCATTCCCCGCTAATCTCTCGAGCATCTGATCCATAAAGGGCAGAGTAAAATGGTCTTTGCGGGTGGCGTCATTTAACTTGCGATAGTCAATGCAGACACGCCAACCCGTAACCAATCGAGTTGGAATCAACTCGTTTTCTTCGTTAGTGACAACAGTAATGCCACCCTTTTTTGGAACGCAATGTATTGGGCTGACCCAAGGACTGTCCGAGATAGGGTAAATCAATTCGGCATCAAGAAGTTTTAAAACTTCTTGTTTGATAACCTCATGAATTTTTGGATTCACCCTTCTTTGCTGTTGGACTGCTGGTTTAAAGTCATCCTCCATTAAAATCTTGTGGGTACAAAATTCAGGGTCAATGCCCTTGATGTTGGAGAGTCTCCAAGCAATTGCTTGTTTATGTGACTTCAAAACCTTTATTAGAGCAGCCTTTTCCTCAACACTTAAATCTTTAGCAATTATGACGGGTAATTTATCATCACCCTCCAGAAATGCATATTCAAGATGAGGCGGCATGTCCTTAAGTTCAACCTCAGGAAAGTCATCAGTTTTCTCAACATATTTGATTTCCTGATTATGAAGTTGTTGTGGTAGAACAGGAAGAGGAGAGGGATCTTCGTTTAACAATTTCTCAAGGAGAAGAATATCCCTCTCAGGGTCAATCTCTTGGTTATCGATTCCATCGGGAATCGAATCACTTTTGAGAAAGGACTCAATCTCTTCTAAGATGAAGTCACTTCCCTCAAACGGAGTGAGGGAAGGAGAAGAATTGGCAATGATGGGAAAAGAAGATGGAGTGAAGTTTTCACTCGTAGAATCATCAATGAAACCTAAAACCTCTTGCGCGTACTCCTCAGCAGCAACATCGATGACATCTATTTGGTTTACCGATTCAGAGTCATAATTGGAGGAGTACCTCGATGTTTGATCGAGGTTGAAGGTGATTGCTTCAGTTCCAATACGCAATGTGATCTCTTGCTCAAATACATCGATGAGAGCACGCCCAGTTCTAAGGAATCCCCTTCCAAGAATGAGAGGGACCCTTGAATCGGCATCAAAGTCAACAATCACAAAATCCGCTGGAAAATGGAACTTTCCTACTTTAACGAATACGTCCTCGGCTATGCCAAGTGGATGAGAAATTGATCGATCGGCAAGCTCTAAAGTCATGCACGTGGGAGTGAGTTCGGGAAGAGAGAGTTTCTTCCACACAGAATATGGCATCAGGTTAATGCTAGCACCTAGATCGGCCAAGGCGAAGCATTCAACCATACTTGGAAAAATACAAGGAATGAGAATTTTTCCGGGGTCTCCAAGCTTTTCGGGAAGCTTTTTCAAGAGAACTGCTGAGCAGTGCTCATTCAACGGAGTTCTAGCCATCTCAAAGAGTTTTTCCTTATTACTTAACAGATTCTTGATTGTTGATGCAAACTTGGGCATCAAGAGAATAGCATCCGCGAAGCTAATGTCAAAATGCAAATCTTGAAAGATTTGGAAAAATTTATCCATTTGGTGACTAGCTTTTTCGCAAAGCTTTTGTTCATTGAGACGTGATGGGTAAGGAATAGAAGTTTTGGATTTAGGGTTGTCCACTGGAGTTTCAGGTGGTTCAAAGAAAACTCCAGGCTTACATCTGGTTTCTGGAATAACCTGAGGTTGGACGTGTGCAGTACTTCGTGAGCTAGGAGTTTGCGCCTTGTCCGTTGTCACCTCAGGTTCACGTTCAACTACCTTTGGAGGAGAGGAAGAAGAGGTAGTAGGAATCGCGGGTTCATCATAAGAAGCACCACTTTTAGTTGTGATCGCCTTAGCATCGCCCCTCGGGTTAGCGATCGTGTTGCTCGGAAGTGTACCTAAGCCCGAGGGTCGTTCATTTAAAGATTTCTTGATTTCAGAAATTTGGCTAACCAACAACTTGTTCATCTCTTCTTGGGATTTCATGAATTTTTTTAGCAACTCGTCAGATGAAGGCCCAGTTGGAACAATGGCTTGATTTTGGTTATTAAAATTTTGAGCACGATTGTTCTGATTGGGGCCTTGATTTTGAAAGTTACCCTGATTAGGGTTGTTGTTTCCATGAAAATACCCGGGGTTGAAATTACCCTGACCTTGGTTTCGATTAAAGTTTCCTTGATTTTGGAAACCTTGGTTTTGATTTTGAAAACCGTGACCCTAATTGAAGTTACCTTGGTTTTGAAAACCTTGGTTCATTCTATTTTGATTCTAGTTACGGTTTTGGACATTTTGGTTTTGATTAAAACCGGGAGGTCTAGGGTAATGATTAGGACGATAGTTCGGGTCCATAGGATGGCGGTATTGATTGCCTCCTTGATTAGATGACCCGACTACAGCATGAGCTTCAAACGGAGAACCATCAGTAGCTGTGCAATTGTAGTAGGCCTGCGGCCCACCACAAGTTACACAGACTACCACTTTTTTAACCTCAGCAGGTGGAGGATGTTGTGGAAAAGAGACTTTCTTTTGCTGGGCGAGAACGAAAGCTTGAATAGCCTCAGTAAGCTTGTCAATCTTAGCATCGGTGCTAGACTGACTCATAGGATATGAAGTGGAAGGACCCGCACTAATTTGGGAAACAACCGGCTTGCTTCGTGTAGAGCGGACCTTGGACTTGTTCTCGATGATTGCTAAGGCTTCTTTGGTGGTTCTACTCAAAAAGTTACCTCCCGCGGAGGCATTGAGAGAATCCTGATCAACTTGGCTCACGCCATTGTAGAAAGTATCGAGTTGCATCAACTCGGAGAAACCATGATGTGGACACTTGCGAAGTAATTCTTTGAAACGATCCCACGCTTCACCAAATGATTCATCATATCTTTGAGTGAACTTGGTGATTTCGTTTTTAAGACTCGTGGTCTTTGAAGGTGGGAAGAATTCATTCACAAACTTTTTTACCAAGTCTTCCCATGTCTCAATAGATCGAGGGGGTTGTTTCTCAAGCCAAATCCGGGCTTGACCCTCGAGGGAGAATGGGAAGAGAAGAAGCTTGATTGCTTCACACGGGACATTTTTGTACTTGATGGTTGATGTGATTTTATTGAACCATCGAATGTGAGCATGAGGATCGTCCCTCTCAAAACCGTAGAATTGACTTGAGGTTACAAGATTGAGTAACCCGGCTTTGAGCTCAAAACTATCAGCCACGATGGCTGGAACAACAATAGCGTCTCCGTAACCCTCGATGGGTGCTTAGAGAAGCTCACACATGGGGCGGTCTTCCGCCATGGTGACAGCAGGAGAGGAAACAGTGCGGATCTCAGATCCGACTGTTGGTGCTGAACGTCTACGAAGTCTTCTAGGGATTCTTACAAGCTCACGTAATGGGCTAGTAGACCTAGAAGAGCGAGTGCGCATGCACTAGGGATAAAAACCAATTAAAACATAGTCGAGGCAAAACCACAGTGAACTTAAACCAATAATCACAAGTAAGTGGCTTCTTTAAGAAAGGTACACCACTCACAGGGATACAAAGGCAAGTTTTAATCTTTTGTTTGGGAACTTATTACGTTCACAACCCCAGTTAGTAGGTGTTCTGTCTTGGTTTGCGACGGTTTATTTTTATGTAATTTTTATTCACAAGAAAAGACGAATGTTTTTGGGTTTTTGTGTATGGGTGAAAAAACTTTTAGACAATATTTTTGGTATCGTTTTGTTTACCAAAATCGTATCTCTTTAAGAATCACCTTAAAAGAAACCCGATATAGAAAACGTAACGATTTGTTTTGTTTGTTTTTTATTTTTTTGGTGTTGTTAACACTTTAGGAAAAGTGTTAATGACGTTTTTGTTTTATGATTAAGATTTACAAAAAAATGGTGGAGTTTATACAATGATGAATGAAAAATCACTAATCTCTAAAAAACGTGTGCAGATATGCAGCAGCCTCCCCGGCAGCGGCGCCAAATTTTGATTGGTCCTGGAAGGTCAACTGAATTGACCAGGTGACTGGTCAACCAAGTCAAACGTCTCAGACCAACTAACCAAGGAGTATAGTGAATCCCCAGGTCGTTATGTCCCGACGAGGCGTGCAATTGTATTTGTGAACGTTTTAAATGATCGGGTGATTGTAAATAACTTAGAAATACTTTATTAACAATTACTGATTATCAGATAACCTAAAAACGTGATTTAACCTAAAAACGCGCGTTTGAGTTTAAAATAAACGCGAACGCGCAAATTAAAAAGTGAAACGGGAGTAAATAAAGTCCTACGAATGTGAAAATTATATTTTTACAATCCTAATGTTATAAGAAATTTTTTGGAAAATTAAAATTATTTTTACAACTATTTAATTAATTACTATTAATTAGTTACTAATTATTAATTACTTTTTAATTAACTAAATTATACTAAATTACAAATAATTATGAAATTTAACTAGAAAAATGAAAATTAAATTTAGAAAAATCTAAAATATTATAAAACTAATTTTAAAACAGAAAATCTATTTTTCCTACTTTTTAATTAATTATTACTAATTAAAACTAATTATTTAATTAATTTAAACTAGATTAAATTATAAAAAATACTAAAAGAGATGGGAAAAATCTGAAAAAATTACTAAAAATCCTACAGGTAATAAGAAGCCTAGGAAAAATTTAAAAGCAGATGTTGCTTATAAATAAGCAGAAAATAAGCCAAAATGGCTTAAATAGAAGCTATCACTTTAATTATTTTTTGTTTTTCTTAATTTTTCTTTTACAAACCTATTTACCTACTGAAATTGAGCAACTTTTACAAAGAGACTTTTCTAGAAGCTTAGTGATAAGCTGTGTGCAACTAAATAAGCCCAACAGTAAGCTTATTTACTCACAAGGTGAATTTTGTGTTTAGAAAAGGCCACCAATAAGCTTTTAATTGAAAAAGGGACTTGAAGTAAGCTACAATCCACTGAGTACACAGAAAATAAGCCAGAACATGCAAGGTGATACACTAATAAGCTAAACAAATTAGCAAACTCAAATCTGAATAAACAAACAGGCCTGAAATGGGGTGATGCAGTCCAATTTTAAGCTAAGGGCATAAGCTCATTATACAAAAGTGAGCTTGGAAATGACAAGCCTGTACATCTAGCTTCCCACAGGACCAAGTTTCTTAGGCAGAGCTTAAGTGAATACCAAGATATGGGCTGGTGAAAGGGTCTTAGTCACCACTGATCTAATGGAATGAGTCAGTGTGATGGTTGAAGGACATAAGCTAAAAGATAAGCTCTCAACTTAAAAGCTAGGCTGCTAAAGCTAGAGTGATCTCAAATCAACTCAACCAAATTGAAATTATGAAAAGCTCATGGTGATACAAACTTGAATGATCAGCAGTGGTGGAGTGTGAGGCAACTTTATAAGCTAAACTAAGCTAGTGAATAAGCAGTTGAGGCCAAAGAAAAAAAACACAAAAAGCAAGCTAGTGTACCAGGGTACTCAAAACTCCAAATATCAAGTTTTAATTCCTACCCATGAGCTAGGTATGATTCCTGGAAAAATGATCAACTCTGAAAAGTCATGGTGCAGGGCACTCACTCCCCCTGCAGCCTTGTTTGAGTCCTCAAATAAGCCAAGGGAAAAATCCAAAAAATAAGTTGATGATGGATCTTTGTAGTCTAGGTGGGACACTTTAAGCACAAAAAAATTCAAATCCTAATTCCCCTCACAAAATTCAGGAAAATTCGTTCAAAAATTGAGATTTTGACCAAATTGCCATTTTGACTTTTTCAATTTTTGTAACACAGTTGACTTTAATGACCTTTGGTGGTGATTTAATGATTGAAATTGATGTTTTAGCTTATAATGAAACTAAAGTGAACTGGTTTAACTCTTACTAAACTTGGAATGAGGAGTTGGACATCAACAAGTTACACAGATAAGTAGTTAAGCAAGCAACAAGGAGGATTTGACTTTTTAACAAGTAACCTACTGATTTTATGCTAATATTATCCTAGTATTGCCTAGTGTGTTCTGTCTAAACTAGTTTTAAAACCTGACAGTCAAAGGAGCACAGGGTACAAAGTTATCCCAAACACCCCTTCATAAACTGGTTTTTTGTGATTTTTCAAACTAAATCAGGGTTTAAGCTGAGAAACTTAATTAACTAAGATTAACTAACATAAAACAATAGCAAAACACTGAATTGAATCAAACTACACTACTGAATAGGAATCATATTAAAACTTTTGAAAGAAATAAGCTTACAAATTGTCCAAGCTCAAACCAAGTGAGACCAAGAACCAAACTGTAATACCTATGCTCCCTTGAGCTCTAAACCCAAGCATTCCATACCCATAGCTTCCTGTCTTCTTCTTCACTGGATTACTTTTGACTTACTTAATTTACTTTTATTTTTATTTTTCTGAGTTTTTTATGAGAAACTGAGTAATCTGATAAATAAACTTTGGAAAGCTTACAATTAACTTAAGTAAGCTTATGTAAGCATAACACAACAATTTTTGAACTCATATCATGATCACACAAAAAACTTGAACTATGTAATAGAAACAGAAAATAATTACTTGGAATTTTAAGAAACTAAAATACTTGCATTGATATTGAAAAGATTACAAACTAAGATCACTACTTGCCATCTCAGGCTTACAATGGAGAACTATATATATTAAAAAGTAGAAAATGGAACCAGAGGTCTTTTTCCTCTTTTTCTGCTCTTTGTCTTGTGTGCTCTGTTGTCTGTGTCTCCTTGGAATAACATCCCACCATCGGATTAAAGTTTGGAACCGTCCCCACCATTGATTCAGTTTTGGTATTACTTGGGGTTGTGGATTTCCAACGTGGAGGAGGGGAGGGGTAATGATGAGTGTTGGGTTGACTTTGGTGAGGAGGTGGAGTAGGGAGGTTAGTAGGAGAGGGGGGAGACAAACATGTTGGAGTTGCAGAGGTGTTTGGGGGCTGGGTGTTTAGGCGGGGAAGAAGAGAGGGTTGACCCTCGTTGACCTTTGTTTTATTAATAAAACGAATGGGGTGGGGTGGGCTTGGTATTGGCAATGGGACTGGGTAATGTTTTTTTTGGACCAGGGTTTGGATTGGGTAGTTTGGTTTAGAGATAATACAAAAGGGTCCATTTGGTATTAAGTTTGTAACAAGGACCAATTTTGTAATTATGCAGAATTTTAAGGACCAATTTTGCCAACCTTCCAAAGATATTCAAGGGATGTTTCTTGCCACATATCCGTATTCCAAGGACCACAAATAAAATTTTTCATTTTAAGAACTCCCAGGGACGACTTTTGCCAAATTTCAAACTGCAAGGACCAAACTTGTAATTTTTCCAAAGTTTTCACCCAAGGACTAAATTTAATAATTTTTTACTTTTAAATGCCTTAGGTTGACTTTCCTTTCAGAACAAACGCTCAGGGACTAGTTTTGTCAATTTTTGAAAGTTGGGGGACTGAAACTGCCAATTGTGCAAACTTTGTTCGTTTTTCATTGTTTTTACTCATTTTGCATCTGAAACGTATAAAACACAATCCATGGGATATTTTTAGTATTTTGATGCATTTCTGAGTATTTTCGGATGTTTTGGTAGTTCAAATACGATAAAAATGATGAGTGTTTGAGCACTCATCAGTTATGCATCAACTTAGGAAATCATGAAGTGCATTTGTCATAAACAAAACTAATTGTGTTTTCCATTAGTTAGGAATTGCATCTTGTAAGACGTTATCACATTATACCAAACACCCCATGTCAAAATTTTGAAAAACCTTCTCACATTTAGGAAAATATTTTTTCATTAATAATACAAAATAAAAACGTTATGTTTAAAACATCACTTGCATTATGTCTCTTGAATGCTAAAGGGAATACATAACTAATATGTATTTTCGGGTACATTCAACCGTAGCTACATTGAACTAGGAGCATTTGGATTATCTCAAAATTTACACAAATAAAACCATTTTAAGCATTAAAATGAGTCGAGATAATTACAACTCCATACTGTTTTCATATAGGCACACACTACAATTTTGACACTTAAACCATTATTTACATAAACTAAAATTTTAAAATTATGTTTCTAGGTTCATCATGCCTCCCGCAACCTTCTATGACCACAAAGACACCACCAAATACCTACCCAAACACCATAAGACCAAAGGGCTAACCACGACACAAGTAGAAATCTTTAAGAACCTTGAGAAGCGTTATGTCCATGAGGGTAGAACCATTGACCCTACTTTCCTTGCCGGAACAAACATTAGGGAAGAACTCTCTTTTATCAACTTTGATTGCCTTTTAGATGTCACAACTCACCATTTCAGGTCATTTCCCAAACTTTGGAAAAACACTATTCATCAAACACTATTCATCAGTTTACTATTCATCATTTTTTGTGTCAGTTTGACATTCCGAGAAGCATTCAGAAATTTTACTATTCATTGAACACTATTCATTGCCGGAAAAGTTTTCACTATTCACTTGCATTACTCATTTCATCGTAAATTTAGTTTACGGGTATTAAAATTCGCGTAACCGTATGGGTTTAGGTGCGAATTCATTTCATTATCAGTAAGGACACTGCATACGGACTAGAGACAGTCTGCATATCATCAGTAGGTCATTTACATGTTATACCAGTCTTAGAATTTTCAAATTTATATATTTGATACATTTAACGTTTTCCTTATAAGTATTTATAATAAACGTTAACACCCGGTTTATAAACACGACGAATATATCTAAATATTCCCACAATGGTCCCGACATATTTTTATATCCATTTTATCATTATAAAAGTTATTATTTTCATTTACCCAATATTTTGAAAATTTATTTTATTTATAACATAAGTTTATAAATATTACGACGGTTTTCGTGAAAACTAAACAATAATCACCCGAACACTCAGTAATTGTACCCAACATATTTTTAACATTTTTATAACTTTATTAAGTCCCGGTTAACTTCGTTAATATTTATTTCTAGCAAACCCGGTACCCGATTATAACTAAATTAACAAAAACCACAACTAATACTACACTAACTTATCCTAAGCAACTCAAAACCGATTTTTCTTCTCTTTTTCACATTGAAAACCGGCCACATGCCCCCCCCCCCCCCCCCAGACACCATGTGATTTCATTTTAACCTTATGTATTTATGTACAATTATAATATATTAAAACCTATACTAATATCCCAAAAACCTCAAAAACATAACCATACAAATTTCCAAGAATCATAAGCTCTCATCCTCATCTTTTCTTCCCCAAAACGCATGACCCAATTAAGATCCAAGACCAAAATCCATTGTTTTTCAAAGATCAAAGCAGAAAAGTTGTTCATTTCATCATCCTAATCAATAATCTTACAACAAAAACACAAGTAACACAAGGATTTTCATCATCTAATCACCCATTATTTCAAAGTGAGTTATCAACTTTATTTTCATGATTTCATCTAATTAACACTTGTATCTTATGGTTTTCATGCTTAATTTCATGTACAAGTTAGCTATACCACATTATTTTTGTTAACTTTTTGAACATACAAACCCTAGATTTTGATTTAGATGTTCCTTTGTTAAATTAACATGATTAGTAGTGATTAGGAACCCATGGCACCCTAAGAAGGTGTATGGTAGGATTAGTATAGCTTTGTGGTGTTTGCAAGAGATTTGGTTGAAGTAAAAACTAATTTTGGACATGAAAAATGGATTTGTAACAAGTATATATACATTCTGTCCCATTTTTGTAAATCCAGGAAAATCAGTAAACATAAAGTAAACTTTGGCAAATTTTTTAGAAAATACTTTCAAAAACGAATCCGTAGGCGAAAGAACGGATTAAAAAGAGTTTATAACGAAGAAGTTATGATTTTTGCAAGTTTATTGACGAAAAGTATATTTTCTGAAAATACATGATGTTGGACGTTTTTCGTCGGACAAAAAGAGACTTTAGACGTAACCCGGAGGAGCCAAGCTTTCCAAAATATATTACTACATACTAAGACGTAACCGTGGATATAAAGAACAAGTAAAACGGACATATAACAACAAAGATATTCACGTTTCAATATAGGCAAAACTCATATTATTTTGACAGCTTTTGAAAATAATAACACTAAAACTACGTAGTAACTCTAGATTTCTAGAACTAATACCAAGTACCCAAATTCATAACTAATGATGTATTAGTGAACACAAGTATATTTTTATTACTACAAGTCGTTATTTCAAGGATTTCAAACCGAGGATTTCAACACTAACATTGATACATACGATATATAGATATATATACATTTCAACTAGTTTTATTTTTCTAGTAGCCATATTTTCCTAAGTTTTGGAAAATGTATATTTTGATAACAACAAGTATTTTCCAAAGAGTAGAGTGGTATAGGAAACATGTGCATGGACATTCATAACATCATTTCATGATCTAAAGTAGATCGTTCATCATTCATATTAGGTTGCGGCTAGTGTGCGCGCCTTGTTTTTCAGCTCATTACATGTTCATGGTACCATCATATCAGGTGAGTTTTCATAGCCCCGTTTTCAATTCAACATTTTGATTTCAAATCCCACGGGGGAATACATTGCATCAATTATTTTAGTACGAGCCCAAGTACCAAAACATATGTACATTGCTTAAGTTGCCTTACCAACCTGTTAAAGTCCCCTATTTATTATCATGGACCGTTAATTTGCCGGTAAGCGAGAGTGAGTGGATAGATCTATCGAGGGTGACGCCTCCATCCGTGGTAGTTATTACCAACAGTAAGCGGATGCATTTCATGTCTACATTTTGGGAGTGTTATGGTAAAACATTCGGGAGGGGCATATAATTTCATCAGTCATAGCTTCGGGGTCATGAGTTTAAGGTCTATTGTACTATTTTACGTGACTTTTGTCATGCACTTATACTTGTGGTGGCCGTACATCATTACATTTTATAAACCTATGGAATTCACCAACATTCGTGTTGACGTTTTAGCAATGTATTTCAGGTTATTAAGGTAGCTCATGTGACATGCATTTGGACCTTCATGGAGTCGCGGGGTCGACGCGTCTCATCATTATTTCATGCACTTATGTAAACGTTTGATCTAGTATGACTTGTTTTTCATAAACATGCAACACCTTTTGGGGACCTCATTTTGTAAACTCTGAATTATTTCAATGATCAAACGAAGTATTTTCCAAACGACACTTTAGGTCGTTCAATGTAACTGTAATTGTGGTGCTATGACAGACACCCCCAGGTATTCCATTCCGCTGCAAGTCAGGTAAATTGGGGGTGTGACAGATTGGCATCAGAGCTAAGGTTATAGCGAACTAGGATGTATCTTGGACCCTAGACTATAACCACATCAGCATAGCATCTCATCATTTCATCATAAGTGCATAATCATGATACATGTTGTTTCATGCATACCCTGTGCGAGTTATTTATACTTACATTTGTATATATATATATCATTTTATTGACCTGGTTCACAAGTGACATGCCTTCAGATACTCACCCTGACATCCTTTTATCGGATTCCGACATTGAAGATGCCTTGTCATCTTCCACTACCATTATACCACCATTAGCACTATTGCTTTACCCTAGGAACAGGGTTTTTCTATCATTCAGCCCATACATAGAATGCCTTTTGGTAGAGTATTCAGACTTAATCTTAATGGACTTATTAGGATGCTTATTGCAAGGAAGATAGTGTGTTTTCTTTCCTTCACAAGTAGGGCACTTACTACTCAGGTACTACCACCACCATCAGTTACTTATTACACTATTGGTCGTCCCATAGTGCATACTTCAGTTTTACCTTTTGGATGTCGCGAGGTAGCGCGAAAGAGGGTAGTATTCTATTCACTAGTACCATCATTGTCGTTTTCCTTTTCCATTCCCACTTGCCATGAACTAGATAACATCTAGTAGATAATACCAATATCACGGACTTAACAGAAACATCCGCAGATTCTTCAGGAATGGTTCAGAACCTACATTATCTAAGATTTGATAGATGCACAACTTCAGACACCACTTCAGGACTATCTCGACCTCATGATGCCACAAACCTGATTTCACACAGAGGGGCACCAGGAAGTCCCTAGACCAGACTTATATCCTCACTAGCTTTTACTATTATCCTAGCCACAGAAAGTGTGGGACATAGTCTAAAGAACTTGTTGTCTTTTGATTGTTGTACAAACAAATATATCAAATGTGACTATACTATGTAAGAAATGGTTGTGCTATTTGTGATATCGGTTCACGTAGACCGAAATTTTCATGTATTATATTCATGTGTTGTAAATATGATGATTTTGATTAACTATATCCTCATGGTCTCTTATGATTTGATGAAGAGAGATTTAAGCAAACCACTCCAAGCATGACGCAAGCTGCTGTTGGACAAGTCATTGTCAAGGACATAGCCACCGCCCTCACTAAGGAACTTACTCACGTGGAATTTATGGGGTGCAATCCTCCCTCCTTTAGTGGAACTAGAGACACAAAGGAATTTCTCAAATGGTTCGAAGAAATAGAAACAATATTTCGATGTGGCGACTGTCGTAAGGAAGACAAGGTTAAGTTCGCCACATGCACTTTTCAGGATCATGCCCAGGAATGGTGGACCAAACATATTAAGATGGTGGGAGTTGATGCTGCCTACTCACACTCTTGGGAGAAACTAAGAAGGATGATGGGTATAACATTTTGTATAGGAAATGAATTACGAGCAAAGGAACAGGAAACACTAAACTTTACCATGGTAGGAAATGATGTTGACGAGTACACTACTCATTTTTATGAATTAACACGACTAGGTCCTGCAATGGATGAACCGGAAAGCAAGAAACTTGAAAGGTACATCGGGGGACTCTCCCATGAAATTCGTATGTTGGTCATCGCATGGGAACCCGATACCATGTCTGAAGCTATCAAAATGGCGATCGAAGCAAAGGAACTCATAGTTCACGCCAAGACATCAGGAAACAATAGTGACAATAAAAGGAAGCGGAACAACAATCTAGGTTGCAACGCTGCTCAACAATCACCCAAAGGACAAAAAGTGAATAGAGCCTTTGCTGCAGAACCGCACACAAAGAGAAGGTATATTGGAAAGTTACCTTACTGCAACCTGTGTAATCAACATCACCGAGATCATTGCAGTAAAACGTGTGGAGTGTGCAAGAAGCAGGGTCATCGGACTGAAGAATGTAGGAAACTCACAAATCAAAAGACCCCAGGGAGTTGCTTCAAATGTGGAAACTTAGGGCATTTCAAGAATGACTGCCCGGAGCTAAGGAACAAGGAAAAATTAGGAACTTGGAATCAAGACTGAATCGCTCGAGGAATAGCGTGAGCTGTTGAAAGAGAACCGTCAGGATATTAGCAACATCAAGGATAACAACAATGCTTCAGCATGAGGAGCCTTGTTTTAATATATAAACCGTAGTTCGAGCCCTTTAGGGTTGTATCTTTCCTTTTGTACTTACCATTGGTACGATGACATAACCTAGTTGTATTAAGCACTTTCCTATCCAATGTAATATCTATCCTTGGTTACCTCTGTGATAATCATAACCTTCGTTTACTCCATTTTCTATCCCAATTGCTCAGACTTCAATCGTTTCGCAACATTTTATCATTGTCTTATTAGGGATTAGGTTGATTTCGTTTTTGACGAATTAGTAGACTATTACCATTCGACAAGATTCACCCACGTATCCAATACACCATTCAAGCTATTTTACTATCATATGGGGAAATTGTTTTACAGAAAAATTTCTGAAGTAAGCTATTTTATTACCATCCTATAAATTGATTTTTCTGTCATTACACCAAGTATTTACTATTATTACGCGAGGCTATTTTCATGTTACTTGAAAGAAAACATCAGGATACCATTTTAATAACAATGCGTTGAACACCATCTAAAACTTTTGAGAAAAGTTATGATATTTTGACAAAATCTAACATCGCATCATTAGTCCTCAATTGTACATAGCCTTATCACCTATGTAAAATTCAGGAAGGATTATGCCATGAAGGAACTAATTACCTTTTCAAAGGATTGTTGATAACAATCTTCATTTAAAAGTTTTGTAAACAAAGGAACTCTTCCATAAACATCTCTTTTGCCGAACTATCCCTGGATACTTACCCCACCTGTTACCCACTTAGCCATTAAGTTGGATTTTCCCATTGACTTCCCTAGGAGAGACTTTCCATATCAATTACAAGTAGGATTCCTCGATACAAGAAAAGCAATGAAAGGATTACAGAACTACTAACCAGGACTAGAAGTATATAGTGAGAGAATTCATAATTCAACAACAAATTCTAAGATACTGCGAGACCATCCGAATCACCATCTCTGACTCAGTTGTCAAATTCTATCGTTTAAAAGTACTAGCTAGACTGAGTTACAGGATTGAACTCAATATAAATATCCATAGGACAACACAATAGAAATAAACCAAGCTTCTAATTGAGACTGTAGAGCATTTCATTTAAACATGGCCTCATCCATACATAAACTTTCCTGCAGTAAGTTTTCACAAAGGACAATTGTTTGAATCAAGAATATCGATGTAGATTCCCCTAAGGCATTATGTCTCTAGATATTTCAGATAACCTCACCTTCATACCAAGAAAGGGATCAAACCGGGACATATCTCCTCATCTACATGGGAAAACAGAATAGACATTCATCGACACAACATCAAGTGATACCTTCGTCTTGCCAATTGCAACGATAAAATATTTCAGGACTTAAGTTAGTCTAAATACCTATGCTTGTAGTTATACCTGATAACCACCAATAGGCATTATCCAACCTCAGGAACTAAATGTTAGACATCTATGCATTTAAGCGAACATTTCCTATTCTACCATTTTATCCTTGTTAGTGTTTTCACTTTTAAATAAAGTTGATACGTTTACATAAATCACATACCTTGTGGAAAAATGATTTCTGAAATTCTTATTTTGAACAAGTACGATCCTTTTTGGTCAATCTTTAGCAACACTATTGTACAATGAGAAATATACATAGACATCAAACTTTGGTAAGCAGTTTTAATCACAACATGTTTGAAAACATTTTTCTACTTCATAACTACTGAAATTTTGAATCATCAGGAAAAATATTACTTAGTAAATCATTTGCTCCATTTTCCAAATTCGTTTATTCAGAAAAAGATTTTAACCAAAACTCACAATCGCGAGACAAATTTCCAGAACTAATTTCCCTACAACATCGCTTATGCATTTAGGATTTGTGACTTGACAATAAAGAATATTTGGAATATGTGATGAAGGAATTAGGAAGGACATCACAAATTAATCACGAACTTCAGTAGTGGAGACCAAGCCCACTAGACAAAGAAGGACATATGTCTTATCATCCGTTGGAACGAAACACAAGGAATCAAATTGTTACCCATATTCTATCCCTTTCAGATAACGCCAAGTTCGAAGGACCGAACGTTGTGGAATTAGTCACAAAGGTTTATTGTACCCATTTCAGTTATTCCTGTTAAGGAAACCGAATTCACCGTGGACTTCAAGTAATCATTTCAGAATTTCCTTCAGAAACCCATTTAGATGTGAACATCACCTATCACCCTCAGACCGATGGTCAAAGCGAGAGAACAATTCAAACATAGGAAAGTATGCTCAGAGCATGAGTGATTGACCCAAGAAATGGTTGGACTAACCAGTTATCATAAACCAAATTCAGTTGCAATCATAGTTATCACACCAACAGCGAGAAACTGGCAGAAGTTAGATTGGTACATAACACACATCATTTGGATTGGGTATCCTGAACAACAAACCATCCAGATTCAAGTGGGAGAACAAATTAAGTTAAAAACATTGCCTTGGATTGGCATGATACAAATTGGATAACCAGAGAGGTTGAACCTTTAGCATATTGGACCATTTAAGATTCATTTTAGAATCGACCAACTAGCATACAAACTTGAGTTCTGGCAGAATTCAGCAGTATATATTACCAGTATCACATTTAAAACATTAAGAAGCGCAGACCATCTACTGATGGGCCAAACTCGGAAAAGCTCAACTCACTAGTCCAGTAAACATTCATGAAATAACCAGAAATTTCCTACAAGTCAAGAATCAGTTACAAGTTCAATAAGTTGTAAACCATTAAAACTTCAAGTTGGTAGGCAGAGTTATGTGGAAAGTTCTGCCTAGGAAAGGCATGATATCATTCAGAAAACCTGGAAAGTTAAACCTGATATACACTGGACCATGTAATATTTTAGACAGAGTAGGCCTAGTGGCCGTCAGACTTGAGCCTTGATAGAGAACAACAGGATTACACAACCATGTATTATCATTCTTTTCAGATTAGTCACTCATAATTTCATTTGGAAAGGAATCCAACCCAAAGTCAAACATAAACCTTGCAGGAGAACAAGTAGAAATCATGGACAGTTAGGTCGAACAGTTGAAACAGAGTCGAATTCCAATCGTTAGAGTTCGCTGGAATTCTCGTATATCATCACCTTTTCACCAATATGTTTTCAGAGACCAACATAAACTGAACTTCGGGACGAAGTTCCTTTTAGAGGGAAAGACTGTCACAACTCACCATTTCAGGTCATTTCCCAAACTTTGGAAAAACACTATTCATCAAAACACTATTCATCAGTTACTATTCATCATTTTTTGTGTCAGTTTGACATTCCGAGAAGCATTTAGAAATTTTACTATTCATTGAACACTATTCATTGCAGGAAAAGTTTTCACTATTCACTTGCATTACTCATTTCATCGTAAATTTAGTTTACGGGTATTAAAATTCGCGTAACCGTATGGGTTTAGGTGCGAATTCATTTCATTATCAGTAAGGACACTGCATACGGACTAGAGATAGTCTGCATATCATCAGTAGGTCATTTCCATGTTATACCACTCTTAGGATTTTCAAATTTATATATTTGATACATTTAACGTTTTCCTTATAAGTATTTATAATAAACGTTAACACCTGGTTTATAAACACGACGAATATATCTAAATATTCCCACAATGGTCCCGACATATTTTTATAACCATTTTATCATCATAAAAGTTATTATTTTCATTTACCCAGTATTTTGGAAATTTATTTTATTTATAACGTAAGTTTATAAATATTACGACGGTTTTCGTGAAAACTAAACAATAATCACCCGAACACTCAGTAATTGTACCCAACATATTTTTAACATTTTTATAACTTTATTAAGTCCCGCTTAACTTCATTAATATTTATTTCTAGCAAACCCGGTACCTGATTATAACTAAATTAACAAAAACCACAACTAATACTACACTAACTTATCCTAAGCAACTCAAAACCGATTTTTCTTCTCTTTTTCACATTGAAAACCGGCCACATGCCCCCCCCCCCCCCCCTAGACACCATGTGATTTCATTTTAAGCTTATGTATTTATGTACAATTATAATATATTAAAACCTATACTAATATCCCAAAAACCTCAAAAACATAACCATACAAATTTCCAAGAATCATAAGCTCTCATCCTCATCTTTTCTTCCCCAAAACCCACAACCCAATTAAGATCCAAGACCAAAATCCATTGTTTTTCAAAGATCAAAGCATAAAAGTTGTTCATTTCATCATCCTAATCAAGAATCTTACAACAAAAACACAAGTAACACAAGGATTTTCATCATCTAATCACCCATTATTTCAAAGTGAGTTATCAACTTTATTTTCATGATTTCATCTAATTAACACTTGTATCTTATGGTTTTCATGCTTAATTTCATGTACAAGTTAGCTATACCACATTATTTTTGTTAACTTTTTGAACATACAAACCCTAGATTTTGATTTAGGTGTTCCTTTGTTAAATTAAGATGATTAGTAGTGATTAGGAACCCATGGTACCCTAAGAAGGTGTATGGTAGGATTAGTATAGCTTTGTGGTGTTTGCAAGGGATTTGGTTGAAGTAGAAACTAGTTTTGGACATGAAAAATGGATTTGTAGCAAGTATATATACATTCTGTCCCATTTTTGTAAATCCAGGAAAATCAGTAAACATAAAGTAAACTTTGGCAAAATTTTTAGAAAATACTTTCAAAAACGAATCCGTAGGCGAAAGAACGGATTAAAAAGAGTTTATAACGAAGAAGTTATGATTTTTGCAAGTTTATTGACGAAAAGTATATTTTCTGAAAATACATGATGTTGGACGTTTTTCATCGGACAAAAAGAGACTTTAGATGTAACCCGGAGGAGCCAAGCTTTCCAAAATATATTACTACATACTAAGACGTAACCGTGGATATAAAGAACAAGTAAAACGGACTTATAACGACAAAGATATTCACGTTTCAATATCGGCAAAACTCATATTATTTTGACAGCTTTTGAAAATAATAACACTAAAACTACGTAGTAACTCTAAATTTCTAGAACTAATACCAAGTACCCAAATTCATAACTAATGATGTATTAGTGAATATATTTTTATTACTACAAGGCGTTATTTCAAGGATTTCAAACCGAGGATTTCAACACTAACATTGATACATACGATATATAGATATATATACATTTCAACTAGTTTTATTTTTCTAGTAGCCATATTTTTCCTAAGTTTTGGAAAATGTATATTTTGATAACAAAAAGTATTTTCCAAAGAGTAGAGTGGTATAGGAAACATGTGCATGGACATTAATAACATCATTTCATGATCTAAAGTAGATCGTTCATCATTCATATTAGGTTGCGGCTAGTGTGCGCGCCTTGTTTTTCAGCTCGTTACATGTTCATGGTACCATCATATCAGGTGAGTTTTCATAACCCCGTTTTCAATTCAACATTTTGATTTCAAATCCCACGGGGGAATACATTGCATCAATTATTTTAGTACGAGCCCAAGTACCAAAACATATGTACATTGCTTAAGTTGGCTTATCAACCTGTTAAAGTCCCCTATTTATTATCATGGACCGTTAATTTGCCGGTAAGCGAGAGTGAGTGGATAGATCTATCGAGGGTGACGCCTCCATCCGTGGTAGTTATTACCAACAGTAAGCGGATGTATTTCATGTCTACATTTTGGGAGTGTTATGGTAAAACATTCGGGAGGGGCATATAATTTCATCAGTCATAGCTTCGGGGTCATGAGCTTAAGGTCTATTATACTATTTTACGTGACTTTTGTCATGCACTTATACTTGTGGTGGCCTTACATCATTACATTTTATAAACCTATGGAATTCACCAACATTCGTGTTGACGTTTTAGCAATGTATTTCAGGTTATTAAGGTAGCTCATGTGACATGCATTTGGACCTTCATGGAGTCGCGGGGTCGATGCGTCTCATCATTATTTCATGCACTTATGTAAACGTTTGATCTAGTATGACTTGTTTTTCATAAACATGCAACACCTTTTGGAGACCTCATTTTGTAAACTCTGAATTATTTCAATGATCAAACGAAGTATTTTCCAAACGACACTTTAGGTCGTTCAATGTAACTGTAACTGTGGTGCTATGACAGACACCCCCAGGTATTCCATTCCGCTGCAAGTCAGGTAAATTGGGGGTGTGACAGACATAGATGAGCCAATTTGTCCTCGTTTCATCCTAGAATTCTATGCTTCTGTGACCCTTAGCACGGATGATGAAGGTCTCATGTCATTAAACTTTTCAATCAACCAAAATGACTTTGAAATTACCTTAGATCAATTTGTTCAAGTGCTCTGTGTTACAAATAGGGGGACATGTCTCTACACCGACAAATGGCCACTTTCAACTCTTGACTCAATCCATGACCGTATTCATCCTTATGATACCCCTCTAGTGAGCAAAGAATAAATCCGTGACCACCTTTTCGTTAGGACATCTCATACTAGGAGAACCCGAGGAAGAGAGGAAGTTGCTAAAGATCCATTTGGAATGGAGCTTAATGAGTTGAAACCACAATTCTTGAAATGGGAGGAGATCATTAGGGCCAATGTGATTAGTACTCTAGGAAATAGGGATATATCAACACTTGTCACTCCTACATGCTCTATAGTGTATCCACCCGCCAAACTTTCAAGTTAGCTTACTTCATTGCCAAAAGGATGGCAAACATCTCGGTCCAAGGTACCACCGCTCTTCTATACGGGATGCTTCTTACCCGTCTCTTTAGGTATTTTGAACCCATTCCTCCAAGTCCTAAAGGTTGTCGCCTAGATTATCCTATCATTCCACACACCTTTGTGCCCTTAAGTGATGAGAGAGTCTATAAAGCCAAAGGTAAACGTCCTCACCCTCCTACCTCATCATCATCATCATCCATGAGTGTAAACGTCCTCAACCTGACAACATGTATCCTCCATGATCACATAGCATTTACTTCTCCACTTAGTATTTCACTCCATCCAACTCCTTTGGATTGACTTCCAATGATTTGACAACTTCTTGGAACTCTTCCAAATGATTAGGAACCTCCAAAAATGTATGGATCAACATCAAATCCAAACACCAATTTCCATATCATGTTCTTCCTATAAATTGACCAACATTCACACATCTAATTCACACCATCACCATCACTTCTCTCAACCTTTTACTTCTAATCCTACCAAAGTCTTGCAATGACAAAATCAACCACCTCATCTGAATCATCAAGACCTATTAGGAGAACCGCTAGAATTAGGTAAAACCATGTTGCTTCAACAAAACCATTCAACTATGCTCATCATCATCAAGTGATTCATCCCTCAAAATTTCATCACCCATCAATGATACCAACTTTCTAAACCTTGCTACTCCAACACCATCTCCAAAACATTGCAATGCTAACATAATCACCAATCCTCCAACAACTATAACACCAAGTGATCCAACACCACCTTCGGCACCAAGTCAACCTTCAAAAACTCCATCACCTCAATCACCAAAATTGACACCTATGGAACTCTTCAAGACACCACCAACATCACCACATCCATTTATGGAAAGTTTAGAAAACCTACCACCTAGATCATCAAATCCACCACCATTGCCACTTTTTGACACTATTGATCAAATGGAAACTCAACAACAACCACGGTTTCAACCAAGTGAACCATTGGATGAAAAACCTCATCAACCATCATTAATAGAGCGTTTGGCTTACAAACATGCTAGACCATCTATCTTTTCTCAAGATCAAGTTCATCCACAACCACAACCATTGTTGTTCCATCCCATTTACAAAGACATCCATGGTCCTCTTTATGGACAACCAAGCTTTCATCATCATGATCAACAACAAGAACCACCTCAAGACTTTTCCAACCACTTTGAGTCAATATTTCCTACTTATGAGGAAATAGAAGCATCTTTGTGGACCAAATCTCCAAACACTCATGAAGAACTCAACACTCGCTTGGAAAGCCTCTATGCTTTCAAGCACATGATTGATTCTCATTTCACCCAAGCCATGGATTTCCAAACCGCAATGTACTCATCAATTGTAGGAAACTAAAACACCTCTCAACAATCCACCTTTGTTCCCGCTACAACCAATGTTTCATCCATCACCAATGACCCACCAACAACAAACCAAGTTCCACAACTACTACCTCTTCACCATGATTGCATCATGTGTGAAAGAACTGCTCATATTAGTGAGAGATGCAACATCTTGGTACATGAGCTTCAAGATGAAATGCGGTTTATCCTTAACCACATTTTGGAGCGTCTTAACGGCCATCTCTCACTTGCCTCAAGCTTAGAGCCCTATTAGGAAGATCAAATCATGGTAGAATCTCACCTAGGACTCTTTCCTTTTATAGGTGTAGTTGTCATTTTCATTCCACCTTGTATCAATAGTAGACTTTTTCAAGTCTTTAGGTTTAACTTTTTTAAGTCAAAGTTTAATTTTACTTGAAATATAATGGTTCTACTTCTATATTTAGTTGGTCGTTCTCTTTTGGTTATTTATTTACTTCATGATTGTTGTTGTGAGATGGACACTTATTCTCTTATATGCTAATTAGTATTATGTTCTCATACATATTTCTACAACAAACTAACTTTTTCTTATAGGACCAAAATCCATGTATCCTCTCTTGGCACTCCATTTAGGCAGAGTATTGTCCAAGGGGAAGCATATGGCTTGTCACATTTCCGCTTCGCCACTCTTCTTTTTGTTTCAACAAAAGGGGGAGATATGATATATTTAACCAAATCAACTTTATTACATGTTAAATATAAATTTTAAAATGTCATACTCAAAAGTTGAAATAATCATGTTAAATATAAATTTTTAAAAGGCTCAAAATCTATAATTATCCATTTGCGGTAAAAATGAAATTTATGTTTTGTCGTCAACAAAAAGGGGGAGATTGTTAATACAAATATCGCCTAAAAACGTTATTTATATTTTACGATCTTTCTTAGTTTTGTTAACTACAAAAGGTAAAGTTTATTTTTAGCAAATCGTAAATATAGTTTAAAAGTCTTTTACTTAACTTCACTCAAACTACATTTACATGTTTTCATAAAGTGATTTCTAATCAAGTATACTTTAGTTTAAGTACATGTGTTAAAAATGTCTTATAAGTATATTTAGCAAGTTTTCTAAATAGTATGTCTTATTAGAATATAAACAAGCAAACTCTTTTTGGTAAATCATTTACTTGCTAAACATCTCAAACAAACATTTTTAAGTCTATACATAAACTCTTTTACAAGCATACTTTCCTTTTTAAGAATATCTAAAATTAGAAATCATATGTATACTTATATCATTCCTTGCATCACACATGTCCCTTCAAGGAAACATGTGTGTAAGAAACATGTTTTATTTTGTATAGATTCATACTCAAGATCTCAAAGTTGACTTTGTAAGATCATGAGAATATTGTGTTAGATTTTGTAATATCTTGTGCAGGATTCTGTCAGGGTTTCTAGCGGAACCCTAAGGTACAACGGACGGAACCAAACTATTGGTTCCGCCGTATCCATGGGTTGGTCTGAAAGTTGGCCTATAAATAGCAACCCACTCTTTGAGTTTTTCTTATCACTCACTATCATAATATACTGCTTATACTTCATTTCTAACTCAGTACAATTTCATATTTTGAGTCTTTCTTTGTAGCAAGAAGATCACGAACTCACAAGTTTCAACACAACGTTACAAGACTTGTCAAGCATAGCATAGTGTAAACTAGTAAAGTTTATACATCATTGTATTGTACCCATTTGTAGTGATCGGTTAGTATTTTAGTCCTCAAAATACTTAGAGTATCGAGAGTTGTTGTACCTTTGTAAAAGAACTATCGGGAGTGGTTGTACCCTTGTGAAAGAACTCAACATCTAGCTTAATATCGGAAATAGTGTGTAAGCGACGTGTAAGGTTTTCTCCGCCGGATAAAGGAGCTTATTGACTAGTGCAGGAAACTCTCGAGTTGGATACTCGGGGCGTGGAGTAGGGCAAGGAAAAAGAGTCCTTGTAGCCGAACCACGATAAACAATCGTGTTATGGTTTGATCGTTTCTTACTTTTATTCTTGCATATTATTTATTGTTTGGTAAGTCTTAGTTGTCGATTACACGTAAAAGTTTTCAAAGAAAATCAAGTTAAACCGGTAAACTATTCAACCCCCCTTCTAGTTTTCCACAAATAGGTTGATCGACAAACACATATAATTATCCAACAAATTATTATATCATTAAATGTAAATTAATTCATAATCATCAATGGGTTCATACAAACTAGGCAAACACTAAAGTGTTTAACCCATAATTCCAAAGAACATAAGGTATATTGATAAAAAAGAATCACCAAAGGAATTCATGGACAAAAATTTAAGCAACCCGAAAGATGAAATTGTTTATGATGATTGGAACTATCTTCTCTTGATATTGCAGCTTCAAAAGTGAAGTAAAAAACCTCCCGAGTCTCTAGAAATCGATTGGTAAAGTAGGAGTGAGTTTTGGACCATGTTAGGGTTTGTTTATATAGATTTGTTTCCCAAACTGACATTGATACGCCGTATCCACTTTTAGCGGATATGTCGTATCAACTCTCAAATTTGAGTTATTTCGGTTAATTTTCAAGCTTAGATCAAAACACAAAAGTTACAAATGTCACTTTTCTCTTTTCATGGCCACTTGTATCGCCTCAAATGAAGTTGTATGCAGAAGTTAGGGTCAAAATACAACAAAAACTTTTAAAGACATCACATAAACTTGATTTCAATTTTCTATTTCGTATCTTCAATTGATCTTTGCACATTTTCGTATCTTTTCATAAATTGCTCATTTTCAACCTAAAACACAAACATATAACAATTAAGTACCAAATCTTACATAAATGCAATGATTATGAGCAATAAACGTTAGATGTCAATATATAAAATGTGTCCTTATTTGATATTAGTGACACCAACATGAACTTGACTCGATTACCACCCCTACTTTTGCCCTCTTGCCCCAACATGTTTGCAGGTCTAACCAAACACCCATACCATCTTCAGTTATTCTTCATCCACTACCACTATCACGATACTATAATTGTTTTTAAAAAATCATCATCCACCATCGCCATTAAAAACCCAAAACCCACCACAACCACCACCATACTCATAAATTTAACATATTTTCTTCAACAATTGGCCATCGAATGCCCCCAACAACCATTTTTTTTTTCTCCCATTTGATTAGTGGTCACTCCCACCTGTTTCTCAGAATATCACTCCATCAAGCCTTATTAAAACACCCATATTAGAGGAGACCACATGTAGTCATAACCATCCACGTGTAAGTTTTGCAACCATTACGTCTTATCCAACGGATAGGTTGAACATTTTTTTGCAAGTGTGATAATGTGACATCACTTTTTATTGTAGCTGGTGTACAGTTAACCTTGCAACTCACATCAAGTATATATATATATATATATATATATATATATATATATATATATATATATATATATATATATATATATATAATCTTTGTTATTATTATTTTTTTATGAAATTAACTATAGCTGAAGTTTTTCCTGGAGCTAAAACTGGAGCTTATATTATAAGTTGAAAACTAAAGTTTATATTTTTATAAAGACGCTTAATGATTTGGCTGATGTTGTTGCTTACCGCTGTAAAATGATATATAATACAACAAATTAAATTCACATGAATTTCATGTTTTACTTGTTTATTGATTATATTTTAAATGTATTAAAATTTATACATTTTTTAGAACTCATTTTAATTCATTTTATTTACTTCATAAAATTGTTTGAAAATCTTATTTTATAAATTAAGTTGTATTAAAACTTAACATAAACTTATTGCCAATACACAACCATTAGTCCATTAGCTCCTATTAATAAACTGCTAATTAGTTACCTACCGAAACCAATTTGCCAACTAGATTCAAACTCTCACATAAATAAATAAATAAAATGTCAATAATTAGAAAGAAAACTGTAGTAATAAATAGTTTTAAATTAAAAAGGGGGCGGCCAGCCAAAGCCTAAACCCATGCCCGGTCCACATTTCTTTTCCTTTGTGTAGCGCGTATCACATCTTCAATCAATAACACCACCACCGTTTACCACTATCCACCAACAACCCATTCATCATCACCTTCGATCTAAATCCCATAACAAACTTTGTTAAGATCTGATTGATCTATGGAGAACAATATATTCACACATCTCCCACAAGACATCCTCCACCAGATCTTCACACTCCTCCCCTTAAAACAAATCCTAATCTGTCGCTCTGTCTCAAAACATCTCTACACATCCTTAACAACCCCTTCATTCACACATACCTACACCTTAAAATCCAAACACCCTTTACAGCTCCTCGCCTTACGCCCCCCTCATCGCCACCAAAACCCATCTCTCCAAATAAGCTTATTTGATCCTAGATTGTCTCAGTGGGTTCATTTCCCCCTTGATTTCCTACCCTTTTCTTCCCATCATCCTATTGCCTCATCTGGGGGCCTTTTGTACCTTTGGGCTGATACTCCTAATGTGAATAAATCTAATAATAATAAATGTATTGTTGTGTGTAATCCACTTACTAAGGAGTATAAGCCTTTGCCTATTTTGGGCTCTGCTTGGTCTAGACATGGCTCTGTTCTAGTTGATCATGATAGTAATAACCGCGATACCCAAAATAGTGTTTATAAGCGCGATAATGTTAGGAATAAGAAGAGGGTTATTGTGTTGAATGAACTAGCTGCGTTGTATTATTGCGATGAGGGTGAGGGTGAGGGAGGGGAGTGTTGGCTTAAGTTTTCGTCAAATTTGCCGTCGAAGCCTAGGAGTCCGATTTTGGTTAATGGGTCGATTATAGCGTTGTGTGATGTGGGTTCTCCGTGGAGGAGTCAATGGAAGCTGTTTATATGTGGGTTAAAGGATTTGAAGATGAGTCAACAATGGAGTACGTTGGAGAAACATGAGTGGGGGGATGTTTTCGATATTTTGAAAAGGCCTAGGTTGTTGAAAGGGTATGGGAATGTGGTGTTGATGATTGGTGGGTTGAAATCGTCGTTTAGTCTTAATGCGAGTTGTTCGACGATTTTGATATTGAAGTTGGATTTAGAGAGTTTTGAATGGGGTGAAGCGGGTAGGATGCCGGTTGAGATGTTTAGGTGTTTTCAAGAGTCGAGTAAGTTTAAGGTGTTTGGTGGTGGAGATAGGGTTTGTTTTTCGGGGAAGAGAGTTGGGAGATTGGCGTTGTGGGAATGTGATGAGAATGGGAAGGAAGCATGGAGGTGGGTTGATAATGTTCCGGGGAATGGTGATGGGTTGTATCGTGGGTTCTTGTTTGATGCTAGACTTGATGCTACACCTTGATCGAGGTCTGCAGTTATATCTTTACCTTTTATGTTTTTTGAGATTATTGACATTGTTGTTTTAATAGTATTACATTATATTTATTTATGTTTGAAATTGTATTAGCATCTATGTTGATGTCGTTTGCTTCTTCTGGTACTTACAGTTATGAAAATGTCTTTTATGCGTAATTGATCAAGACATCGATGTTATTCAATGATAATCTATTCTTGTTTGATAGTCTATAAAGAGTGTTTATATGTGCATATCAAAACTGGTTATTGGGGACTTGAATACTCAAAATAAGATGATCAATCACTTAAGCTGGGGATTGTTTTAATATTTAGTTTTATTGCAGCAACTTGATACCGATTGCTCACATTGGTTAATCTGAATTAGTCACAATCAGTATAAATGCACGCTTGCACACCTCCAAGATAGAAAAGAAAAGCAAACCCTGTTGCATACATTTTTACAGTTGTTGTAGGATGTTTGTCTCAAAATGTTAAGCTTGGATTTGGCCTTTCATAAGTTTTCAGTTGCGGATGAGTTAGACTTTAAATTTATTCAATACATATTGAGGATATTTGGGGGTGTTGGGTTGAGCTTACACTTAAAGCTTTTGTATTTTCTAAGTAAGTATCTCCAACTACCTTCAAAGTTCTTCATAGTTTTTCCAAAATATAATAAGCTATTAAGGTCTCAAAATAAGCTTCCCAAGCTCCCCTAAGAGTTGCTGACATTTTGAAAGAATAAACGAAGACTATGGAGGGATTCAGATTTATTGTAAAGGTTTCATGTTTGATAATTTCGTTCGAGAGGAATGATGTATGATGGCTAGTGGTATAGGTGTATATTTATAGGTCATTACATATTTCAACATTTTATTTTCTATTTTATATATATGGGATTAGCAGAAGTTAATATTGATTGTAGGTTCTGTTTACTTCTGAGAACTAGAACAGACCCACAAAATGGAGTAGAAAACAGAAAACTCGTGGTAAATGGCATAAACAAATAGCAGCTCAATTTTAGTTGCTTTTTAAAATATTTCTTTCTTTTAGATCTTTTCAATGATAGTCCTATGGAGCAGGTTGCAGGGTGCAGTCTGAATTTAGTTTGTGCGGATGAACTTATTACATGTTTTGGTTTAAGAAAAATTTGGATGCTTTTGCCATAGACTCAAAAATTTAAAGGCAGTCTATAAGAGATTAGAAGAGCTCTAATGCTATATTATCTTGCATTTGTACAATCGAGTAATAGCTACTTTTGACCACTCTAATTTGGCGGTTTATTCAAGTCTTGACCACTTATTTTTGGACCACCCATCCAACTTTCCGTCACCGAAAACGGCATTACTATTACATCATTTAGATTTTGGTTGAGACAGTCGCACTTTCTTTTTTGACATACACCATAGTCTAAGCTTGAGACACTCTAATAAAATAAGTAAATCTAAAAGCAGTCGACTGAAAATGCTGTTACCAAACAATACTAGAACATACTTGTTAGGATAAAGATCAACCCTGATCTCCGTTTGTTAGATAAACTGATGCGACAAATGCTCACACTTAGATAATGTTGTTCTTACTCTGTTGCTCATGATGTAGGTGCATCCTTTTTGTTATAATGAGTGTTTAATCCTTTTGGTATAACTATAAACCACAAGTTAGCCTACTTTTTACCATAGATACTGAATCAAAATCTACTTTTACTTACAATTTTTATGGACTATTACGTGTGCACGGAATGTATATTTTCTATTAAATTAATTAGAGCTCACATACATCATTTGCTATTCAAAACGGTCAAATTTTGAGACGACAACAGTATTGACATTTATTATTTTAAGTTTTCATTCATCCTCATCCAACCTTTGAACATTATCTCATTGTTAATTTCATATATTAATGGAAAATGTTTACGTTTGTTGTTTTCTTAATATTCCATTTTCGTATTTCTTTAAAAACCCTGTGAATCCATGGGTCTTTAAGCTAGTTATCGTTATATACTTCTACCTCACATCATAAATTAAGAAGCACATATGGAGTTTCTTCAACATATATATATGCTCATGATTAGACGTTAAGTCGATATATATGCACATCAAACCTAGAAATATAAAATCCTTCACAACAGAAGTTAATAAATATTCTATAACTATCTTGAACTGAAACATAAAGGTTAGGTAGAAGGTATATTGTCGCACGTACATTGTCATCCACTTCAATGCTCTTATCATTGAATACGTTCACGAAAACTAACACCTAAATTCACCAACCATCCACTCTAATAATTTGTTTGTTGTTAACTATTTATAGACCTATATTGGATCCACTTAGATATTTTCTTTATAAATATGAGATACATGAGTTGGAATCTCACGATTATTAGCAAGAACCGGAAATATACTACTAAATTCACTAAAAAGTGTATCATAGCTTAAAATAGAGATAGACCGTTATTAGATGGCAAAAAAGAGAAGCAATCATGTGTTAAAAGTTACTAAGACGTTACACCTCAAGAAACAGTTCAGTCACCAGTAATCTAGTGTATTATTGTTTACAACGCGAGTTGCCTAACAAATTTGTATGCAAAATAATATATAATACATACAATAGCACAAGTAATAGAAAATTGTTACTACATGTTGGATTGGAGTATGTCCATTGTAGAAATCAAAGGAATATTGAAAACACTATATTATCGGATTCATTGAATTACAAAGTTAGCTAATTAAACTCAGTAATCTTGATTGCAGCGTATTCTTCAATTTAGCTTCGTGTAGTCATCAAAGTTCAGGTGCACCCAATCCCAGAATGACAACATTTTAGCATCGTATTTATCCTCATCATATTCAAGTCTTTCTTTTTCCTTAAGGGCTTCATGTTTTGTTTTGCAATCCACGATCGAATAAAACCCAATCATATTTTGCGAAATAAATTTATCACCAACTTGTGTTTTTCCAGGTAAATTTCCCCCGTTACAAACTCCGTCTTCTTTCCAATTACAAGTTGGCCATTCTTTATACCCGTCTTTGAAAAGAATAGGCTCACACGTATTGTTAGTGCAAAAAGTGTGAATAGTATGGAATTTGATTTAATTGGGTGCGGGCCGTCCTTGGTGGGCCGTCCACTGTGGGCTTATGCACTAATCCAAGTAGAGGATGAAGTATCCTGCACAAATGAAAGTAAATCGTTAGCCTTACCGTGGGGATGGACCCCACGATTAAGTTCCGGCGTGAGAGTAAGTACTCATGTTGTTAGACGAATGTTAGAGTATTGGGATAAGTGAGAAACTCGTACCTCGAAAATGTGAATCGAGGTTTCCTTTTATAGGCAGTCGAAATATTAGGGCTTCCTAATATTTCGCATATAGTTGTGGTGGCCGGAGTGGGACCCTTGTCGGGCAAGGATCCGCAGCTTAATCGTTTGTCGCGGACGTGGATGGTTTTCTAGACTGGGGGCCAGTCCATGAGCGTACTTCGGAAGTGCCGCTTGTACGTATCCTAGTATTTCCGGACTGTGCCATGCTCGTGATATGGGCTTTAGCCATATCTGGCTTTATCGACTCGTTGGGCCGGAGCCCAGTCCGTTCATTGGGTCGGAGCCCGGTTTGCTTGTACGGCCGGGGTCCATTTTCATTTATTTGGGCCGGAGCCCAGTTTGTGTGAGATAGTCCTGGCCCAGTAGGCTTGCTATCCGTATTATACGTCATCAAGTCCTCCCAGTCTAGTGTGTGCACGTGTTTTCTGTAGCGTGCGGTTGATACTTCTAGATTCATAATGTCTTCCCTTCCGTTGCTAGTTTTGTAGTTTCCTTGCCATGTGCTCTTTTTGGTCCGTATTTTGAGGATGTGGTGAATCGTGGAGCGTCTGGGACCGTCCATCTTCTTCCCATTTTTCTTTATATTTTGTGCCGAAAGGTATAAATTGTTCTCCCTATTCTTTTACCTTTGTCTCTCATCCGCCCATGATAATTGTTATCGGATTTTTTGCGAGCCTTAGTTTTTTAGCGAAGATGGACATGGTTCTTGATGTTCCTGATCTTTTTAAGGTACGATCCTATACAGTGGGGTAGCCGGGAATTTCTTTCGGGCAAGCTGTTGCTGTCACTGGAGACTCCTCTGGATCTCATACTATTGCAGTAGCTGATATCCGTGGTACTTCCGATTCAATTCTTTTTTAGACTGAGGTTGTTGATTCAGTGGAGTTGTCGTCTGTTTCAATGGTGAAGGAGAGGGGAAAGACAGTTTCTTTTGACGATTCCCCTCCTTCTTGTAAGAGGCTCAAAGTAGGTGCTTTAGGGCCAACTACTCATGATCTTGTCGATTTCAAGGCTAGTGCTATTGTTTCTTCTCCGTCTGCCTCTGATTTGGAAACAAGGTCTCTTATTAAGTGTAGCACATTGTCGGTGACGACCATCGCTACCACTTCTCCGGTTATTATTCCATTTTCTCAGGGAGAAGCGACTGATGATCAGAGTTTGGTTATTCGTGGCGCTAGAATTGTATCTAGCGGTGATGTCCGCTATTTGGATGTTATTAGTCCTGACGGGTCAGGCGATGTCTATATCCCCCGATGTGATGTTGCTAATGACTCTTGTTTGTCTGGCCCTGTGGAGTGCCGTAGTTTGATTGATAATTAAGGTCGCTCCGCCACGCCTGTCTTCGTTTGTAAACGGTTTGAGTTATGAACAGTTGTTTTTTGGGTATGATATTTCCACAGCCCATCAAACGGTATTAGGATCCGAAGTGAGGAGGCGCGGGGAAGATCTTTTGCAAGAGAATATGAATTTGTCCGATCTTTGATATGAGCTGAAACCGAGGCTTTCTTTGGCTGATGCCGAGGTTGCCAAAGTGGCTAAACTTCGCGAGCGAGTCTCTGTTTTGGAGTCCTCGGAGAGGGTTTTGAAGGAGCAGGTTGCTATGCTCCGGAGAGAACGTGATTCTCTCAAGACACAAGTTTTGGAGCTTCGTTCCTCTGTTTCCCCACCTTGCCATGTGTTTATTTCCCGAGAACGGCTCTTGGTAGCCTTTGATCATCTGGCAAATGAGTTTATGAAGATGCAGGACGACCAATAAGGCGTTCTTGCCAAAAGGATGGCTACTTTGGAGAGCCAGTTTGGGAAATTGTCCTTGTATGTTCATGAGGCACTTCGTCCTCGTTTACTCTCTGCTATGGCTGAGCGTCGTTGGTTTTTAACCCATGGTATCTGGCTTGCCATTGTGAAATGTCTAAATTCTCCGGATTATGTTGTTGCGTCTGGGAGGTTTACTAGTTCTGCCGTCATCAAAGGTATTCAAGACGGATTGGTTGCCGGTCTTGCGCATACTCGGTTGGGTGCGGACCTTTTCGGGATTGACAGTCACTGTTCGTCAGCTGAGGCAAACTACCAGTCCGCTTTGCAGGACCTTCGGGAATTTAAATTTCCTTTGTTTGCAACTTTGTTGGCGCATAAGGATTCCCGCATTAAGGACATCATGGAACTTCTTCGCCTCGATGGTCCTTTTGTCGATGTTCCTGACATGGCTTCTTTCCAACCGGACTTGTAGCAGCTTTTTGTTCTAGTATGGTACCCTTCGGATAGTGTACCTGTAGGCGCGGAGCCTTTATCTAATGCCCTGGAGAGGTGTGAGGGCGATGTTATCAGGATTAAGAAGAGCATTGCTGCTGTTGAGGAGGCACTTATATGCCGTGTTTCCTCTTTCTTAGAGACGGCTCCAGTTTTTTCATCTATTGATGCGTCTCTTGTTTTAAGTAGAGGTCCTGACATCCCATCCCTGAGGCCCCGACTTTTATGTCTTTGGGTCCTTCCGCTCCTGTGTCATCGGAGGCTTGTGATGCAATGAACACGGATGCTCATGCTGTTATTGGGGATAGTCCCTCTGGTGCTCCTGTCTCTTTTTCCGCGGAGGAAGAAAGTGTTGATGTTTCAACATAGGAGTCTTTGTGGCGCAGCCATTTGTTTAGCTGCCTTTTGTTTGTTTGTTTTGTTTTTTTATTTTATTTTGCGTACTATCTGAACAATGTATGTTGCTTTGTATGTCTTTGTGTTTGTAATAATTATGATCTTATTTATCATGATGTTTTTGCTATGTTTAAAGTCGTACGGATATGCTTGTTTAATAGTCTTTGTACTGGGTTTGCAATACCTCTTACGCACTGAGTTAGTTGTAAGGTTACTCATCCTTTTGTTATGCGGAATAACATTTGTTGGGGCGGACCCAATTGTATGTGGGCGCGTCTTACTCACGTATATTATTAAGTTCGCAAATTAAAAAAAAAAAAAAAAAAAAAAAAAAAAAAAAAAAGGACAAACATTTTATTGATGCAAACTAGCGAGGGTAGCTAGTCCCCACCTTACATTTGATAGTTTAAAAAGACAGAGTACAATAGTAAAGAAAATACTAAAGACGGGTGGATGACCACTGCGGAGTCCGCGTGTGTGGCCTTCTGATGAGTGTGTAAATACTCATCATTTTTATCGTATCTGAACTGCCAAAACATCCAAAAACACTCAAATACGCATCAAAATACAGAAATTATTCCAAAAGTGTGTTTCATATGTTTTAGATGCAAAACGTTTAAAAACAAATTAAAAACGAACAAAGTTTGCACAATTGGCAGTTTCAGTCCCTCAAGTTTCAAAATTTGGCAAAACTAGTCCCTGGAAGTTTAAAATGAAAGAAAAGTCAACCCAAAGCAAAGAAAAGTAAAAAATTGTCAAAATAAGTCCTTGGGTGAAAAAGTTTAAGAAAATTACACTTTTACCCCTCAAAATCCAAAATTGCAATAAAAGGTCCCTAGAGTTTCAGAAATTAACAGAATTGGTCCCTGGGATATATTTTTGGATGGAAAAGTCAACATTGGTCTTTGGGAACTTAAAAATTGTCAAAATTGGTCCTTTAAATGGAAGTTTGAAGAATTTGCACTTTCGGTCCTTCAAGTTTCAACATTTGACAGTTTCAATCCCCGGGTGTTCAAAAATGGAAAAATGGCAAAATTTGGTCCTTGTATTATTGGTAATGGCGACATTGGTCCTTGTGATATACTTTGGGAATAATACATTTTCAGTCCCTCATATTTTTGAAATCTACAAAATTGGTCCTTGTCATGACTATTACCAAACGGACCATTTTAGTTATTATAATCCAAACAAAACAAACCCAATCCACCCCTCTAATCCAGAAACACCTTTGGCCCAGAAATAATAACCCAAGCCTACTCCCCACTACAAAACCTACCTTTTACCCCGTTTTTATTACTCCCACAGTCAAACCCCCATTGACCTTTCCCTCCACCTCCAAACATAACCCCGTGAACCCTAGCCTGCTACTACTCCAACACAATAATCACACCTATCCTACCCATTCTCCAACACTCCACCCCCTACACTACCTTTCCACCACATAATAACAAAACATGCTCCCTGCCAAAATACAAGCTGCCAAGTTGTAACCCTCCTTTTCCCGCCAAGATAATGAAGCCAATGGCCAAGATCATACCAAGGCAATCCAATGGCTGTGATGAAGCTCAGAAGAAGCACAAGAAGCCAAAGATGGGAAACCCAAATATTTTTAGTATAAATAGGTTAATTGTAAGCCATTGGATGGCAGTAGGTAATTTAGTGTAGAATTAGTTTTAGTTTAATTTTTATAATTAAGTATTTTAGCTCTTAATCTCAATTTGTAATCTTTGTTCAAGTTCTATGAAAGTTTAATCTGAGTTTTCATGTTTCCTGTCTTTAATTTCAAAAACAACAAAAGTCAACCTAAGTCAAACTGCTTAATTAGCTTATTCCTGTGCTTATTAGTGCCTATTTAGGCTTGTTTAGTTTTTTTATTGTTGACTTGTTACTTACAATTGTTTGCATTTTCACTTTAAAAAAAACTAAAAATACAAAAAATTAGTTGTAGCTTATTAGCTTATCTTGTTGTTCATTTCTTGTTCCTTTATGCTTATTTAGCTTAGTTATAGCTTATTTCATCATTTCCTTTCAGGTTGTAGCTTAAAACTTGCATTTCTACTGTTAAAAATCTCACAGCCATCACCTTAAGGGGTGTTTGGCATAGTAGAATTTTAATAGGTAAAACTTGTTTTAGTCACTTTATAAATTTTGAATCAGCTCTAATTAGTTGTTAAAAGTAGTTTAAAAGCAATTCTCTGCGTTATCAGCTAGTTTTATATAATTTGGATAAGTTTTATAAAAACCTAAGCATTTAACTGTTTTTGTATTTAGTTACTGCATAATATAGTTTTTGGCTCCGTTAGTTGTTGTTTATGCTTCAAAATAGTTCTTTATAGGTCATTGCACATGAACAACATTAGGTACCAATGGATTGTTGGTCAAATTCTTTGTTTTTGACCCATTTTACCCAATGAATTGCTGTCAAAAAAAGTCACCCAACAGCAAATCAGTTTTTGATTTTTCATTTGTTCGTTATAAGCCCGTTTTACTTGAAATTTGGTATGCATATAAATGAGTTGGTTTCCTAGTTACTTTTGATTTTTGTGAATTTTTTTAAGAACTTTTGGATAGCGTAAACACCCCCCAAAGCAGCAGATCTGCACTTTTGCAAGAAAGTGCCAAAAACAGATTTTGATTTTGATTTTTAATTTCTTCAATTTTAATCCTTTTGCTCTGAAAATTGGTATGGTTCTCATTGGGTAGCTTATGTAGTTGATGCTATTTTTCGTTTATTTTTTAGATATTTTTTAGCAGCGTAAGTTATGCCTCTAAACAGCCCTCTAGTCACTATTTTTTTGCAGCCCTTAATATGAATTTGCTAGTTTAGAGCTTTTAAGTGCCTTTTAGATTTGTTAGATTGCTTATTCTCTGTTCCTTAGTGCTTATTAGGAACCCCCCCTAGTATTCCATAGCTTATATTCCCCCATAGCTAGCTTTTAGCAGTTTTTTTTTTTTTTTTTTTTTTTTTTTTTTGTAGCTTTTTAAGTTCTAAAAATGTCCCTTTAGTTAACTTGGTGTACCGTTGCACAATAGTAAAGTAGGTAGGATTAGATTTAGGTATATTACTATTGTTGTTCCTGTTTTATCTTAGTTCAAGAATTGATTTCACAAGAGTTCCATACCTGTTCTTTGACTTTCATTGGTCAAACTCACCATAATTCACACATTTTGTACCCGTGCTGGTTCAGCAGTTACCTGTCCCAACCATGCCCACATCAGCAAACTTTATAAGCCCTTAAAAGGCTCAACATTGGCTCATATTTGGTCCACAAGTTCTTTGGTGTGTTGTCTTTATGTATTTAAGCTTTTGTTTGCATTTGCCTATTGAATAGTAGCTTATTTAGGCTGCCAAAGTAGCCCCATTAGGCTATTTTCTTCACCAATCTTAGTATAGAGGGAGCTTATTCTTGTGCTTGTCTGCTTATTTAGCTTAAATTCTTAGGTTAGAACTGCTTATTTAAGATTCCCTCAGGTGCTTTAGCTTATACCATTCCTTAGTATAGCTTGTAAGTAGCTTTTAGTTAGCTTTTTAATTTTCAAATTTCCTTTTATTAGCTTACTTGTAAACTGCTTATTATTTTACTATTTATTCTGCTTATTTGTGGTTTTCAAAACAAGTTGTAGTTATATAAAATGCTTATTTTCATCTGCTTAATTAGTTTTTAAAATAAAAATTGAAAAATAAAATATAAAAAGAAAAATTGCAAAAAGTGGGGGTTTGTGGGATTCGAACCTGGGCCAATGCAATCACAGACACACACCACACACAACATCACCAACTGCCCTAGGGTCTTTTGTCATACTTTTCTCTCTTTCTTTTTTATTTAACCATACTTTGTTCTATTAAGCTTACATAAGCTTTTCTGCTTATTTTCCAGCTTATTTATAAGCTTTTGCCACTTTTTTATTTTTCTTAGCTTAATATTATTCTAAAGTAATTTTAGGAAAAATTTGGTAATTTTCATAATTAGTTTAGTATTTTTAATAATTAATGTTAGTTTATTTAGTTTTTAATTAATAATAAATAATTAAAAAGTCAAAAAAAATAATTTTCTTTTTTCTAAAATTTTCTTTTATCGTTAGGATCGTAAAAATATAATTTTCATGTCCGTAGGGTTAACGTAGCTCAATTTTCACTTTTTATTTCGCGCACTCGCGTTTATTTTAATTTTAACTCGCGTTTTGTTTAAATTACTTTTGCGTTTTTAAATTTAGGTTACGTTTGTAAAAGTTGTTAAATAAAGAAAAACCAAAAACATAAATAAAGTGATAGCTTCTATTTAAGCCGTTTGGCTTATTTTTCTGCTTACGTATAAGCAATTTCTGATTTTAAATTCTTAGGTTACGATTTAGGTTAATTTGGTTTCCCGTCTTATTCATATAGCTTGTTTAAGCTATTTCCTTGTAGATTCCTTAGTTAAATCAATCACACTCAAACCCTTTTTCCTGTCCAAATTCACCCGATCACGAAACCGTTTGTTAACCATCACACCTCGTCGGGACATAACGACCCGGGGAAACACTATATTCCACGGAGCATTGATCTAGGCAGTCTGACCTTGTTGACCATTCCTTGGCCAGTTTAGGTTGACCGTTTGGAGTCAATCAACTTTTGGCGCCGCTGCCGGGGAGGTTGTGCGCGTTTTCTAAACGGTTTTACAGATTAGTGAATCTGGGTATACATCCATTGTATATTTACCATCCTTGTGTATATTTTCATAAAAACAGTTCCCGAAAACTTTGTAAAATTAGTTTTCAACGAACACAAAAACACAAAAAGATTTTCTTTCTTACAAAATGTTTTCCAAAAACACCAAAAATATCCATCTTTACCCTCCTACCTTTTTGATTCTCCATTTCTTACCCTCCAAAACCCTTTGATTCTTTCTATGTCTCATCCTCACCTTCTTTGTCGATGGTGTGGTAGTCCTTATAATGGTGGTAATTGCCCTAGTTGTGGCATGGTAGAGTTAGGAAACGGGTCTGTCTATAACCAGAATCCCTATTCCTACCATGACACGACTAGTACATTCCATCAGCTTCCACGCCATGAGACCCAACAGTTTTACTGTTGTGAGTATTGTGGAGGCCCTCACTACAGCTCTGATTGTCAAAATTGGAATCAGTTTGTCTATGAACAGGTTCCTTGTAACAATCATGAATTTGGTTTTAACCAGCCCTTACAAATACACAAACCCTCAACCACCACCTCAAGACGAGTTAGCTAGAGCTGAATTGATTACTAAAATGATTATGAATCAAAATCAAGTCAATAAGACCATTCAAGATAGTATAAACTGTCTTAAGGATTTGATTCTTAGAAAACAAAAGCCTCCTGTTAACTCATTTTATCTTGAGGATGAAAGTGATGAGGATGAACCATTTGAAGAGGAAAACCCTAAGGAAACTTCAGATATCTTGCCAATGGGGGACAAGGAAGTCAAAGTCAATCCTCTTGAGGAAATTGATGACCTTGTTCCAATCCCAAAGGTACTTGAGAAACCTTGTGATTTGACTTCAGTTGAAACTGCATTTGTGGAAACACAGGGAGAAAAGAGTGGGACGGATTTATTAGCAAATGAACAAATGGAAATTGAAAATTCCATGTGTGCTAGTCCTTCTCAACTCCCTCAGCTCACACCCGAATATTCGACAAACTCTCCCATAATGGGGGATGAGCATCTTGACACTATTCCTGAAAAGGAATCGGACGAATTCATAAAGTCTAGTGTTGAGAACCTTATCCCAATCCCAAGTGAGTCCGAGGGTATTCTTGATCATATGTGTGATATACCTCCTCCTCTTGTCTTTCCAAATGAAATTGTTAAGACTTTCTCCGATTCTGACAGTGATTATAGTGATGTCGATTCTTTATATCCTAAAGACATCGAATTTATTGATGCATCACTTCCCCGTTCCGAGATCGTCAACCTAGAAGAGGATGTTAACCACTTTGTTTCCACAACATTCAATACGACTATCACGAATCCCTTGTTTGAATTCGATTCTGAATTTACTCTAAATTCAGTTAATCCAATATTTGATAGTGATGAGTCTGAAACAGAGACTATAATGGACAAGGTGCATATTCATAGCCCACAAAGTACCGCACATGTCCCACCTCCGTATATCCTTCATGAGTTCTCTAGTGAACTCACTCATATCATGACTCCTCCGGAGTGTGATTACTTGGATGACAAGAAAAACCATGATCGGGGGGATAGAGTCTCAGTCATGAGAATTTGTATATCTACGTCAAATTTTCCCACCCTCCCTCCCGATATGTTGTCCAAACCAAAGAGCTTAACCTTTGAAATCCAAACTCAGGCTAATGAGCCTCCTTTCGAGGAAGAAGATCAACTCATGATTTTCATCATGGTTTTCTTCCTTTTCTTCACCTACAAGGTGACTTCTTCTCTTCTTCACTCCCTCGGGAGTGAGGATACCATCTTTGATCCCGGCATTTTCATGTATCATTATCTTGAGCCGGATACTTATCTCATCGGTGTGGAACTTTCACGTGCTTCAAATGTTTGTCCAAACATCTTGAATGAAAGTCCGATGGAGATTGTCTTTTCCACATCAAGCTTCCCCAAGGACAAATGAATTCGGGGTCGAGTCAAGCTAGCGACTCGGTAAACAAAAACAGTAGCATGCTTATAGGGTTTTCACCCTAAGTGTGGGGGAGTCCCCCATGCTATGGTTACAAAAGAAGTGAAAATACAAAATGGTGTTTTCCACGCTTAGCTTGTAATGTTGCCCTTTTACGTTCAAAGAGTCGGCATAATAGCCGGGACTTTGAATATTGAGGACAATATTCATGCTTAGTGTGGGGGGGGTATTCGCTATTCTAGCGAATTTTATCACATTTTACTATATAATACCCCCGTTTTAGCCAAAATTTTAAAATTTTTTCACTGGTGCTTCAAAATTTTTGTGGTAATCAGTCCACCTTGTCTAACCGACAAAAGGGATTGGCTAGTCCAGGAGCAAACGGCTCTTGGTAAAGACATCTCAAATCCGTTTATGGCTTGCAATTTGCCCAAAATTGTATGGTACATCAACTCGCCATATCCCATAAAGCGAATGAGTTGGCTAGCCCGCAAGATTATGGCTTGTGGTAAAGGCAGTGGAAAATCCATAATTGGTAATCAGCTCACCAAGATGTTGACTATTCCATCAAGAGCTGGCTAGTCCAGAACCAAACGGCTTTTGGTAAAGACTAATCAAATCCGTTGACAGCTGGTGGTTTGCTCAAAATCACACGGTTATCAGGTGTGCCACAGTTCTTACACCTGGCTACTCCAGAAGTGATGGCTTTTGGTAAAGAGATTTTCAAATCCATTAAGTTTGTCTCCAAATATTGCTAGGGACTAGCAATAGTTTAGTGTGGGGGATTGATGAGTGTGTAAATACTCATCATTTTTATCGTATCTGAACTGCCAAAACATCCAAAAACACTCAAATACGCATCAAAATACAGAAATTATTCCAAAAAGTGTGTTTTATATGTTTTAGATGCAAAACGTTTAAAAACAAATGAAAAACGAACAAAGTTTGCACAATTGGCAGTTTCAGTCCCTCAAGTTTCAAAATTTGGCAAAACTAGTCCCTGGAAGTTTAAAATGAAAGAAAAGTCAACCCAAAGCAAAGAAAAGTAAAAAATTGTCAAAATAAGTCCTTGGGTGAAAAAGTTTGAGAAAATTACACTTTTACCCCTCAAAATCCAAAATTGCAATAAAAGGTCCCTAGAGTTTCAGAAATTAACAGAATTGGTCCCTGGGATATATTTTTGGATGGAAAAGTCAACATTGGTCTTTGGGAACTTAGAAATTGTCAAAATTGGTCCTTTAAATGGAAGTTTGAAGAATTTGCACTTTCGGTCCTTCAAGTTTCAACATTTGACAGTTTCAGTCCCCGGGTGTTCAAAAATGGAAAAATGGCAAAATTTGGTCCTTGTATTATTGGTAATGGCGACATTGGTCCTTGTGATATACTTTGGGAATAATACATTTTCAGTCCCTCATATTTTTGAAATCTACAAAATTGGTCCTTGTCATGACTATTACCAAACGGACCATTTTAGTTATTATAATCCAAACAAAACAAACCCAATCCACCCCTCTAATCCAGAAACACCTTTGGCCCAGAAATAATAACCCAAGCCTACTCCCCACTACAAAACCTACCCTTTACCCCGTTTTTATTACTCCCACAGTCAAACCCCCATTGACCTTTCCCTCCACCTCCAAACATAACCCCGTGAACCCTAGCCTGCTACTACTCCAACACAATAATCACACCTATCCTACCCATTCTCCAACACTCCACCCCCTACACTACCTTTCCACCACATAATAACAAAACATGCTCCCTGCCAAAATACAAGCTGCTAAGTTGTAACCCTCCTTTTCCCGCCAAGATAATGAAGCCAATGGCCAAGATCATACCAAGGCAATCCAATGGCTGTGATGAAGCTCAGAAGAAGCACAAGAAGCCAAAGATGGGAAACCCAAATATTTTTAGTATAAATAGGTTAATTGTAAGCCATTGGATGGCAGTAGGTAATTTAGTGTAGAATTAGTTTTAGTTTAATTTTTATAATTAAGTATTTTAGCTCTTAATCTCAATTTGTAATCTTTGTTCAAGTTCTATGAAAGTTTAATTTGAGTTTTCATGTTTCCTGTCTTTAATTTCAAAAACAACAAAAGTCAACCTAAGTCAAACTGCTTAATTAGCTTATTCCTGTGCTTATTAGTGCCTATTTAGGCTTGTTTAGTTTTTTTATTGTTGACTTGCTTTATCTCAGCTTTACTTACAATTGTTTGCATTTTCACTTTAAAAAAAACTAAAAATACAAAAAATTAGTTGTAGCTTATTAGCTTATCTTGTTGTTCATTTCTTGTTCCTTTATGCTTATTTAGCTTAGTTATAGCTTATTTCATCATTTCCTTTCAGGTTGTAACTTAAAACTTGCATTTCTACTGTTAAAAATCTCACAACCATCACCTTAAGGGGTGTTTGGCATAGTAGAATTTTAATAGGTAAAACTTGTTTTAGTCACTTTATAAATTTTGAATCAGCTCTAATTAGTTGTTAAAAGTAGTTTAAAAGCAATTCTCTGTGTTATCAGCTAGTTTTATATAATTTGGATAAGTTTTATAAAAACCTAAGCATTTAACTGTTTTTGTATTTAGTTACTGCATAATATAGTTTTTGGCTTCGTTAGTTGTTGTTTATGCTTCAAAATAGTTCTTTATAGGTCATTGCACATGAACAACATTAGGTACCAATGGATTGTTGGTCGAATTCTTTGTTTTTGACCCATTTTACCCAATGAATTGCTGTCAAAAAAAGTCACCCAACAGCAAATCAGTTTTTGATTTTTCATTTGTTCGTTATAAGCCCGTTTTACTTGAAATTTGGTATGCATATAAATGAGTTGGTTTCCTAGTTACTTTTGATTTTTGTGAATTTTTTAAGAACTTTTGGATAGCGTAAACACCCCCCAAAGCAGCAGATCTGCACTTTTGCAAGAAAGTGCCATAAACAGATTTTGATTTTGATTTTTAATTTCTTCAATTTTAATCCTTTTGCTCTGAAAATTGGTATGGTTCTCATTGGGTAGCTTATGTAGTTGATGCTATTTTTCGTTTACTTTTTAGATATTTTTTAGCAGCGTAAGTTATGCCTCTAAACAGCCCTCTAGTCACTATTTTTTTGCAGCCCTTAATATGAATTTGCTAGTTTAGAGCTTTTAAGTGCCTTTTAGATTTGTTAGATTGCTTATTCTCTGTTCCTTAGTGCTTATTAGGAACCCCCCCCCTAGTATTCCATAGCTTATATTCCCCCATAGCTAGCTTTTAGCAGTTTTTTTTTTTGTAGCTTTTTAAGTTCTAAAAATGTCCCTTTAGTTAACTTGGTGTACCGTTGCACAATAGTAAAGTGGGTAGGATTAGATTTAGGTATATTACTATTGTTGTTCCTGTTTTATCTTAGTTCAAGAATTGATTTCACAAGAGTTCCATACCTGTTCTTTGACTTTCATTGGTCAAACTCACCATAATTCACACATTTTGTACCCGTGCTGGTTCAGCAGTTACCTGTCCCAACCATGCCCACATCAGCAGACTTTATAAGCCCTTAAAAGGCTCAACATTGGCTCATATTTGGTCCACAAGTTCTTTGGTGTGTTGTCTTTATGTATTTAAGCTTTTGTTTGCATTTGCCTATTGAATAGTAGCTTATTTAGGCTGCCAAAGTAGCCCCATTAGGCTATTTTCTTCAGCAATCTTAGTATAGAGGGAGCTTATTCTTGTGCTTGTCTGCTTATTTAGCTTAAATTCTTAGGTTAGAACTGCTTATTTAAGATTCCCTCAGGTGCTTTAGCTTATACCATTCCTTAGTATAGCTTGTAAGTAGCTTTTAGTTAGCTTTTTAATTTTCAAATTTCCTTTTATTAGCTTACTTGTAAACTGCTTATTATTTTACTATTTATTCTGCTTATTTGTGGTTTTCAAAACAAGTTGTAGTTATATAAAATGCTTATTTTCATCTGCTTAATTAGTTTTTAAAATAAAAATTGAAAAATAAAATATAAAAAGAAAAATTGCAAAAAGTGGGGGTTTGTGGGATTCGAACCTGGGCCAATGCAATCACAGACACACACCACACACAACATCACCAACTGCCCTAGGGTCTTTTGTCATACTTTTCTCTCTTTCTTTTTTATTTAACCATACTTTGTTCTATTAAGCTTACATAAGCTTTTCTGCTTATTTTCCAGCTTATTTATAAGCTTTTGCCACTTTTTTATTTTTCTTAGCTTAATATTATTCTAAAGTAATTTTAGGAAAAATTTGGTAATTTTCATAATTAGTTTAGTATTTTTAATAATTAATGTTAGTTTATTTAGTTTTTAATTAATAATAAATAATTAAAAAGTCAAAAAAAATAATTTTCTTTTTTCTAAAATTTTCTTTTATCGTTAGGATCGTAAAAATATAATTTTCATGTCCGTAGGGTTAACGTAGCTCAATTTTCACTTTTTATTTCGCGCACTCGCGTTTATTTTAATTTTAACTCGCGTTTTGTTTAAATTACTTTTGCGTTTTTAAATTTAGGTTACGTTTGTAAAAGTTGTTAAATAAAGAAAAACCAAAAACATAAATAAAGTGATAGCTTCTATTTAAGCCGTTTGGCTTATTTTTCTGCTTACGTATAAGCAATTTCTGATTTTAAATTCTTAGGTTACGATTTAGGTTAATTTGGTTTCCCGTCTTATTCATATAGCTTGTTTAAGCTATTTCCTTGTAGATTCCTTAGTTAAATCAATCACACTCAAACCCTTTTTCCTGTCCAAATTCACCCGATCACGAAACCGTTTGTTAACCATCACACCTCGTCGGGACATAACGACCCGGGGAAACACTATATTCCACGGAGCATTGATCTAGGCAGTCTGACCTTGTTGACCATTCCTTGGCCAGTTTAGGTTGACCGTTTGGAGTCAATCAACTTTTGGCGCCGCTGCCGGGGAGGTTGTGCGCGTTTTCTAAACGGTTTTACAGATTAGTGAATCTGGGTATACATCCATTGTATATTTACCATCCTTGTGTATATTTTCATAAAAACAGTTCCCGAAAACTTTGTAAAATTAGTTTTCAACGAACACAAAAACACAAAAAGATTTTCTTTCTTACAAAATGTTTTCCAAAAACACCAAAAATATCCATCTTTACCCTCCTACCTTTTTGATTCTCCATTTCTTACCCTCCAAAACCCTTTGATTCTTTCTATGTCTCATCCTCACCTTCTTTGTCGATGGTGTGGTAGTCCTTATAATGGTGGTAATTGCCCTAGTTGTGGCATGGTAGAGTTAGGAAACGGGTCTGTCTATAACCAGAATCCCTATTCCTACCATGACACGACTAGTACATTCCATCAGCTTCCACGCCATGAGACCCAACAGTTTTACTGTTGTGAGTATTGTGGAGGTCCTCACTACAGCTCTGATTGTCAAAATTGGAATCAGTTTGTCTATGAACAGGTTCCTTGTAACAATCATGAATTTGGTTTTAACCAGCCCTTACAAATACACAAACCCTCAACCACCACCTCAAGACGAGTTAGCTAGAGCTGAATTGATTACTAAAATGATTATGAATCAAAATCAAGTCAATAAGACCATTCAAGATAGTATAAACTGTCTTAAGGATTTGATTCTTAGAAAACAAAAGCCTCCTGTTAACTCATTTTATCTTGAGGATGAAAGTGATGAGGATGAACCATTTGAAGAGGAAAACCCTAAGGAAACTTCAGATATCTTGCCAATGGGGGACAAGGAAGTCAAAGTCAATCCTCTTGAGGAAATTGATGACCTTGTTCCAATCCCAAAGGTACTTGAGAAACCTTGTGATTTGACTTCAGTTGAAACTGCATTTGTGGAAACACAGGGAGAAAAGAGTGGGACAGATTTATTAGCAAATGAACAAATGGAAATTGAAAATTCCATGTGTGCTAGTCCTTCTCAACTCCCTCAGCTCACACCCGAATATTCCACAAACACCCGAATATTCTTTTTGCTTCGCGGATGGCTGCCTGTTCTCTTCTTTCCTCGAGCATGTCGAGGTTTATTTCCAGGTCTTCTTCATTTTGGTTTGTGTGTACCTCTATCATTCTCCATGTTGGTACACCTAATTCCGCTGGGAAGACAGCCTTTGTCCCGTATGTTAAGGCGAATGGAGTGTCCCCGTTGCTGGATTTGATCATTGTTTGGCGTGCCCAAAGGTCATGTGGTAGCTCTTCTATCCAGTTTTTGTTTTCTTCGCCCAGTCGTGCCTTAATCCCTTCCCCAAGGCCTCGATTGGCTCGTTCCACCATACCGTTTGCTTGTGGGTGTTTTACTAAGGTAAAGCGTTGCTGGATGTGTAGTTTTTCGCACCATTCTTTAAATGGGTTTTTACAGAACTGTTTTCCGTTGTCAGATATGATTACTCCCGGGAGTCCAAATCTGCACACGATGTTTTCCCATACAAACTTCCTCACCTGCTGGCCCGTTATGGTAGCGACAGGCTTCGCCTCTATCCATTTTGTGAAGTAGTCGATTACTACTACTAGGAACTTTACTTTGCCTGGGGCCTCCGGGAAGGGTCCAGCTATGTCAATTCCCCACTTGTAGAAAGGCCACGGAGAGGTGATTAGCGTTAAGTTTTGCTGTGGGTGACGCGGGACAGGTTTATGAACCTGACAATCCTGGTATGCAAGGATTATTTTCCTCGCGTCCTTATGCATTGTTGGCCAGTAGTACCCGGTTCTCAGAGCCTTTGCCACCACGGATCTAGTTCCTGCGTGCATGCCGCAGGATCCTTCGTGGATTTCTCGTAACACATATTCTGCTTGTCGTGGGCCGACACAACGTAGCCATGGTCCGAGGAATGACTTTTTGTATAGGATCTCTTTTATAACAGCGAAGCGCTATGACTTCCTTTTTATCGTGTTGGCTTTCTTTTGCTCCGCGGGTAGCAAGTCTTTTGTTAGGTGTTCGTAGATTGGAGTCATCCAGGTGTCTCCTTCTTTTTAGACTATGTCCAACACTTGCGTTTCTTCTATAGATTTTTTATCTAGCTCTTCCACCAGCACTTGCTTGCTTAGGTGTGCGAAGGTAGTGGACGCCATTTTGCTCAGGGCATCATCTTTTTTGTTTTCGCTTCTTGGTATTTGCTGAATTGCAAACATTTTGAAGGAGCTTATAAGTTCCTTGGCCTTTTCTAGATATTGGATCATTTCCGTCTCTTTAGCCACGTTAGATCCGTTGATTTGATTTGCTACTAGTCGAGAGTCGACGTGTGCTTGTAAATTTTTAACGGTCATTTGCTCCGCTATTCTTAGTTTGGCTAGGAGGGCTTCGTATTCTGATGCATTGTTACTTGCTCTGAATTTGAACCTTAGGGCATAAGTGAATTCTGCCCCTTCCGGGCTGATGAGTACCAATCCCGCTCCGGAGCCATCCCCACGTGATGATCCATCCGTGAATAGCTTCCAGGGTTCTGGTAACTTTTCTTCTTCGATCGGTTCATCTTCTTGGTTGTCTTCTGGTCGTTCTACTATAAAGTCCGCCAGGATTTGTCCTTTTACCGAGACACGTAGTCTGTAGTGTATGTCGTACTCTCCCAGCTCGATACTCCATTTTTGTAATCTTCCCGCCACCTCTGGTTTAGATAGGAGTTGATCCGTAATTACCACCACGGTGTATGCCTGGAAGTATCTTTTCAAACGCCTGGTGGCATGCACTAGGGCTAGTACCAATTTTTCCATTGGCGTGTAGTTTATCTCTGGGCCTCTTAAGGCACGGCTTATGAAATAAATTGGCATTTGTTTTTACCCCTTTCTGCCATTAGCACCGCACTTACCACTTCTTTTGCGGCCGCTAGGTAGATAGTTAACTCTTCTCCTTCTATTGGTGTTGTTAGTGTCGGGAGGTTGGCTATTACCTTTCTCATTTGTTGGAAAGCTTCCTCCGCCTCCTTTGTCCAGTGAAAGTCACTTTTCTTTGTGCACTTTTTGAGTGTTTTAAAGAAAGGTAGTGATTTCTCCGCGGACTTTGAGAGGAACCGGTTCAAGCTGGCTAGCTTTCCGTTTAGCCTCTGTACTTCCTTCAGACATTTGGGAGATGCGAAATTGGTGACTGCTTCCGCTTTATCTGTACAGGCTTGTATGCCCTTGGTACTGATTGTATAAGCCAAAAATTTTCCTTCTTCTACGCTGAAAGTGCATTTCTTGGGGTTTAGTTTCATATTTATGCTTCTTAACGTTTGGAACGTTTCTTCCACGTCCCTGATGATGTCGTCTTCCGTGCGACTCTTTATCACCAGGTCGTCCACATATACCTCTAGATTTTTCCCAATTTATTTGTAAAAGGATTTGTCTACCAGCCACTGGAATGTTGCTCCAGCGTTTTTTAGGCTAAACGGCATTTTGGAGTAACAGAATATGCCTTCATTGGTTATGAACGTTGTTTTTTCCTCATCCTCCTCAGCCATCTGTATTTGATGGTAGCCTTTGTATGCGTCTAGGAAGCATTTGAAGCGGTATCCACAGAGGGACTCAATCTTCCAGTCTATCTCTGGCAGCGGATAACAGTCGTGTAGGCATGCTTTATTCAGGTCTTTGAAGTCAACGCACATCCTCCAGCCGTCATCGTGTTTCTTAACCATCACGGGGTTGGCTAACCAACTTTGGTAATGCACTTCTTTCATGATGCCTGCATTGACAAGTTTTTCCACTTCTTCCCGTATTGCTTTGCTTCTTTCCGGGTCTGACCCTATTTCTTTTGTCTGATTGGGGTGTATCCTTCGCGAATATTGAAGCGGTGCTCTGCTATACTTCGCGGGACACCCGTCATATCCGCCGAACACCAAGCGAACACGTCCAGATTTTTTCGTAATAATTCACATAGCTTTGTTCGGCCTTCCTCTGTGAGGGCAGATCCTATTGCTATTGTTAGATCCGGATGTTCCGGGTGAATTGTGACTTTGATTCTTTCTTCCGCTGGGGGGTCAGTGACAGGGGTTTCCACGGCTGGTTCAGAAACCATTGCACATTCAAGCGGGATGATTTTGCTGCTGCGTAGTGTGAGTATCCCTCCTTCTACTGGGAACTTCAGCATCCCGTGCGCAGTTGATGGTACCGCTTGTATTTTGCGCACCCCTGGCCGCCCTATGATTCCATTGTAAGGTGAGTGTGACCTTAATATGTAGAATTTCGTTCATGCGGAAGTGGCGTGCTCATCGTCGCCTATTTTCACCTGGAGTGTTATCTGCCCGATTGGCCATATGACGTTACCGCCGAATCCGATAAGGGGTACCATGGCCGGAACCATCATACTCCTTATTTCAGGTCGAAGCCTATTGAAGCAATGTTCATATAATATTTTGGAAGCTGAGCCTCCGTCCACATATATGCGGTGCACGCAGTGACCTCCAATCTCTGCCTCTATTATAATAGGGCCTTCGTTCCCTTCATCCTCTCCCAATGGCGGGAAAGAAATTTCCAGGTTATGAGAGAAGGTTTGCGTTATTTTTTGCCTGGCTAATTTCTGCCAAGTCTGTATCATTAAAATTGTTTGTGCCTTGTCTTTTGAGGATGTTTCTCCTTTCTTTGCTATCTTTTGTTGATCCTTTCCGCTATTCTGCTTTAGCTCCTTGATCACGTGCGACAGCTTCCCGTTCTTTATTAACTCCTCAATTTGCCTTTTTAAGTGTATGCACTCGTCGTTGCTATGGCCTATATCTCCGTGGAAGTCACAGAATTTGTTGACGTTCCTTTTTTTCCTTTGGGGATTTAGAGAGAAGGGTGAAGCGATCCAGCCTCCTGTCCGATCTCTGCTGGCTCTTAAATCCCCCTTTCCGAAAATTTTTCTTTTGACTCCCGTCAGACTAGGGGTGACAATTCGGGTTGACGGGTTCGGGTTGTCAGGTTGGCGGGTCAGAAAACCCCAACCCGAACCTGACCCATTTAAATCATCAGGTCAGCTACGTCAACCCTAACATGCTTACACGTAATCCGAACCTGACCCAATTAACTCATATATATACTTGGGTTGACGGGTTAAATAGGTTACACGGGTTGAATAAGTTAAATGGGTTTCAGGTTGACCCATTTAACCCGTTTTATATACAAAAGTTAGAACATTACACTAGTTAAATGGGCTAAACGGGTTGACCTGTTTAACCCATTTAACCCGTATAATTAAATATAAATAATTTTTAATTTAAGAAAAAAATGTTAAACGGGTTGGCGGGTCGACCCGTTTATTTTACTCCAAACCCGAACCTGACATGTTTAATAAACGGGTTAGATATGTCAACCCAAACCTGACCCGAAATCTATTTAGCTCAACCCGAACCTATTAATTTTCGTGTCGGTTTCAGGTCGGGTTTCGTGTCGGGTCAAAAATTTCCACCCCTACGACAGACTGGCCCCATGACAAGGATCACTTCCTCTGTTCTTGATTTCTGGCCACCACTTCTCCCCTTAGGAAAGACATGGTTGCCTTCATCATTTCGTCAACGGTTTTGGGGATGTTGTCATGCAGTCGCTTAACTAACTCAGGGTTGTTTATCCCATGCATGACCCCTGATATTTTTAACACCTCTGGGGCTCCCTTGACATGTCTGAAATCCTTCTTAAACCTTTCCATGAAATCTTCCGTGGATTCCCTTTCTCCCTGCTTTATGTTATGAAGCTCCACAGGGTCCTTGATGCATTTCTTTTGTTAGAGAAAGTTTGCAAGGAATGCTTCTCTTAGATCATCGTAACTGTTAATTATATCTGGCGGGAAGTCGTCAAAACACACTCTGGCGGAGCCTGTTAGCGTGGAATTGAACATGTGACACCAGACGGGCATGGCCCAACGCTCTACCTTAGCCGCAGATTACAAGATCTTCAGGTGGTCTTTCGGATCCTCGCTCCCATTGTATGTTTTGACTTACTTCGGCATACGGGTCCTTTTTGGCATCTTGAAGTGACGAATACGAGTAGTGAACGGGTTAGAGTCCCGACATGACCAGGGTTGTGCCAGGTCATCGTCCTCAGTTTCAGATCTGTGCCATTTTGACCTCGACCTTCTCCTTTTGCGACTTTGGATTTCCAAGTCATCCTTGCATCGCAGAGGTGATTCTCTGCTGTAGCGTCTTCCGAAATCACGGGAGCAGAGAATTTGGTAGCGGCTATCTTCTTTTTTCTCATCATCACGGTAAGACCGGTGTCGGGAATGCCGGGAGTATGCGGACACATTCTTCTCTTTGCTTTCACGTCCGAGCTTGTAGAACACTCCGTTTTCTGGCCTTTTGAACACATCTTTCCTCTCTGGACCCCTCCTTCTAGGAGACCTCGACCTGTGGCTTGGCGAGCTAGGGCTCGCGGATACACTTCGTCGTCATTTAGCTTCGATCTTTCTCCTTAGGTCCTTCTTGTGGCGGGGCGTCCTGGATTCATATTGTTGTGATTCTTCTTCGAAGAGTAGAGCTTTGACTTCGTCAAGCTTTTGTTGTTTTTGTTTTTGACAATATCTCTCAAGCATTAATGGCATGATTTGGTCGTAGTTCGTTTCACAATAATCCCGAAGGTCTGTGCTAGGAGTAGGTACGCCACTGCCTCCCAATACCGTTTCTTTGTCTTTCATGCTCGTGTTTCGCACGACAGACGTGGGTGCGGGCATGTCGACGTTTGCTTGCTGGCTCATGGTGAGTATTTTCGAGGACGCAGTTGGGCACTGGTCCCATGGATGGCGCCAACTTGTTAGTGCAAAAAGTGTGAATAGTATAGAATTGGATTTAATTGGGTGTGGGCCGTCCTTGGTGGGCCGTCCGTTGTGGGCTTATGCACTAATCCAAGTAGAGGATGAATTATCTTGCACAAATAAAAGTAAACTGTTAGCCTTACCGTGGGGACGGACCCCACGATTTAGCTCTGGCGTGAGAGTAACTACTCATGTTGTTAGAGGAATGTTAAAGTATTGGGATGAGTGAGAAACTCGTACCTCGAAAATGTGAATCGAGGTTTCCTTTTATAGGCAGTCGAAATATTAGGGCTTCCTAATATTTTGCATATAGCTGTGGTGGCCAGAGTGGGACCCTTATCGAGCAAGGATCCGCAGCTTAATCGTTTGTCGCGGACGTGGATGGTTTTCTAGACCGGGGGCCGGTCCGTGAGCGTACTTCGGAAGTGCCGCTTGTATGTATCCTAATATGTCCGGACTGTGCCATGCTCGTGACATGGGCTTTAGCCATATCTAGCTTTATTGACTCGCTGGGCCAGAGCCCAGTCCGTTCATTGGGTCGGAGCTCGGTTTGCTTGCAGGGCCGGGGCCCATTTTCATTTATTTGGGCCTTTTATCCGTATTATACGTCATCCGGTATGTTTCAATTTATCGGCATACAATGGTTTATTCGAAACCCATGGTATTTGATCGTTCCATTCATACAACCAAGTGTTCTTAAATACCTCATATGTTTTAAATCCCGGTAAATCACCAGTTAGAACATCTTCGTCGATCTTTAAAAATAATTTAATTCTTCCTTAAATTTCTTGCACAGAGGTGTCTCGTAATCAAACAAGTTAGTCTCAATTCTAAATAATTCAGCCACCTCTTCATTGTTTCCCATTTTCCAGTAATTCCGAAGTTCATTTTTCAGAGATATGCTCATTTTATCAAGGTTGCAAAATTTAGACTTTAGCCAGTAGGTAAATTCCTGATCATGCTCAATAGGACCAAACTTACCTTGGAGCCGTGCTTGTAGCTCACTCCAATTAGTTATCGATTTCATAGGTTCATTATTCAACCATCTTCTTGCATCTCCCGAAAGCGAAAGGGGAAAGATAGTAAGCATTAATCGGTCAAAGGTCATATTCTCAATTTTAAACAGATCTGCGAGCTCAAGAATCTTTTGAATGTGTTCGTTAGCATTTTCATGTTCAAATCCATTGAAAGCATTATCTCGTAGCTCCTTGAGTATCTGACCTTTCAAAACGAACTTGGACTTTTCATCAAACTCTGGCCTAGCAAATTCCGAATTGTTCATAGTGATATTTTCCATAGTAATCCCTATCACCATAGGCAAAATCGTCAGTAGGATTTGTCCGGAGGGAAAATTATCACAATAATTATGGAACACAACGAATAATAAAAGTTGCTGATATTTGCAGATGATGCGCTGTATCCTATAAAAAGAATGCGCCGTATCTAGTTATGTTAAAATTAAATCAGACTTTTATTCAGAAAATTAATGATAAAGAGAAATTTGTTACGCTTTTAAGGGGTCATTTAAGCCCTAAGTCATGATAATGTGATCAATTATTAAATTAAATTGTTTCTTTTGTCAATTTAGGTACTTTTTAGGAGAATTCTGGAAAAGGATGTACTTTAGACGTTTTTGGAGCAAAAAGTGAAGAAAACGACAAAGCCAAGAATCCATGCTAAAAATTGTACCTGACGGCGTCAGCTTATGTGACAAGAGGTGGATATTACATTTAAACTTGACGCGACAGAAGAGAAATTGAGGTTTAACACGTGACGGCGTCACGTTTTACCAGGAGTAGGCCGTCACATATCATGCCAAAGCGTGACGGTCCAGAATATCTAAAGAGAGAAGGCGTCAAGAAGTTAGATTGGACGACAAGAAACCCTAGCCACGGAGAGATGACGGCGTCAACCACTAAAAGGGGACGCCGTCACCTATGTGAATCTATATATAGTTTTCAATTTTTCATTCATTAAGAGAGGACTTTTGGTAGGGAACTTTAGGGTACGAACCCTAGTCGACTTTTGCAACTATTTTAGGGTTTCAAACCCCTTTTCTTCCATGTTCAATTGAAGATAAGTTATCCTTTAATCATTCAATATGTCTATGTGTTGTTTGATTATACCGTATGCTTTTCTTTCTTTTAACATGTTAGCTTAGGTTTATTTGTGTTTGCTCAGATCTAATGAAACCTAGTTATTGATTGTTGGTTGTTGGTTTGTCATTGATTGTTGTGGGTGATTGAATTTAGCGTTAGGCTTAAGAAAACTAGCTAATCTCCTATACGGTAACTTGCTTGAACGTTTTAAGAAATGTAATCGGATGTGTACTACAGTTTTATTGGTTGTATTTAATGGATAAGTGACTATTAATGAGGCCGTGATAGGATACTAAATGTGTAGTCATAGGAAGAGATAGAAGCTTATAGAGTTGGAGAAGATCGTACACGGCCCCACGAATGGTATTAAGGAATGCAACCCTTCACCTATGCAATTGTGACAAACCAACTAATGAATAAAAGATAACTAGAGTGTAGTGAAATCTAAGTAAACACACTTTTCTCATATTAGAAGTTCTCACCATTTTATTTTCATGTTATTTTATTTTGTTTTGTTTAAGTAGTTATTTGGGTTAGTTGACTAGCAACTAATTCCGCCCACTCCTCCAATACCCGAGATTTTTACTTGCTTTCCATAAAATATAAAAATACAAAAAGAATCATCCCTCACCTCTAGATCTAGTTAGATTAATTTCAATCCTAGCGAACACTATTCCCTGTGGAGAACGATCAATCCCCCGGTACTTGCCAACTCACTATACTACATCGGTCAGGTACACTGCCTGGTAGGGATTGTAAGCTTCTCAAGATCCCTTGAGAAGTAAAACTTTTGTGTAGACCACAAGCCACGCATCAAAGTTTTTGGCGCCGCTGGCGGGGAATAGTTATTGTTTGGGTTGAAATTTATTTTTATTAGGTCTACTCAATAGATTCCTTTCTAGTGAGATTTTTATTTTATAGGTTTTCTTTAGTCTATCTTATTTCTTCTTTTCTTTGTTCGTAACCATTACCATCCGCCATCATGGAATGTGGTAATATCTTTGATCCCATCAACCCACCACAACAAAACCCACCACAACCAAACTAACCTCCTAGAGCCCGCACTTTAGGAGAATACTCCCAACCTAGCCACCAAGGCTATCGAAACACCATTGAGCTCACTCAAGGAGCCAATGTGTCTCCCTTGCGATCCGACACCATCTGGTTGATGCAAAGCGGATGTGCACTCCATGGACTTCGTTCCGAAGATCCAAACCAACATCTTAAGGATTTTCTCAAAACCGTAGATTCCATAGACCTTGATGTTGACACTCGAGAGACAACCCAATTGTGTCTCTTCCAATTCTCTCTACGTGACCAAGCTAGTCAATGGCTTGAGTGCTTGCCCGCGGGATCCATCACATCTTGGGATGATCTCACTTCTCGTTTCCTTGCTCAATTTTTCCCACCGGGAAGAACCACCAAGTTAAGGAATGACATCTTGATGTTCCAACAACGTCAAGGCAAAACTCTTTACTAAGCATGGACTCATTTCAAGGACTTACTTCAAAAAGTCGCTCATCGCGACATAGCCCTTTGGCTCCAAGTCCAAATTTTCTATGACCATATCAATCTCCCCACAAGGCGAACCATTAACCAAGCAGCCAGTGGTAAGCTATGTGATTGAAGTGCGGAAGAATCATGGGATCTCATAGAAGATCTTGCTCTCTATGACAACGAAAGTTGGTATGATCCCCGTGATTTGAACAAAATGGTCAAGGCAATTTCCTTGCCTTCGAATAATTCAAGCACTTCGAACCGTAGAATGATGGAACTTGAAGACCAAGTCAAGTTTCTCATGAAATCCTACAAAGATCCTAAACCTTCAATCCAAGTGAACAAAATCACTTCTTAATGTGAGTATTGTAGTGGTCCTTACGACACTCGTAATTGCATGGAACTCCCTGAACAAGCTTTTGCGGACTACGCACCCTCGCGTACCGGCGGAGCGGGAGACAAGTGGTACACTTTAAAACCCGAGCCAAACCCTTACGGTGATTCATACAACCCCTCTTGGAAAAATCACCAAAACTTTAGGTGGAAACAAAACCAAAACACTCCTCAAAACAATTCTTCCAATCCACCTAATCGTTCTCAATCAAACGGTTCATCCTCGAACTGTACTTTCAACAACAATCCTTCCAACATCTATGGTAGTACCAACAATTTTGAAGGATTGATGTCCAAATTCATGGCATCTCAAGAAGCTCGTTTGGCTAAGTTTGAGTCCAATTCAAACAAAAACAAAGCGAGATGACAGATAAGATTGACACCTTGTTGAAAGTTCTCAATGACCGGGAAATGGGAGCACTCCCAAGCGACATGGTCAAGAACCCGAAACTAAACGTCAACACCATCTCTTCGGTTTCGTCTCCTAGTTCTTGCCCACAATACTATTCGGTCAATGCTATGAGCACGTGTTTCAAGCAAACTCAAGTTCTTAAAAATGACCAACAAGATGAAAACACCAATAAAAAGTGGTCAACAAAGTAATTGAAATGCCTCCTATTCAAAACATTGACGATGAATTCAAGGAGGTCCACCTTGAACGTCCGGTTATTGATGTCTTAGCTCGAGCTCCCTACTACAATGCCCTTTTTGAAAAATATGAGGAGAAACTTAAGTTGGGTAAAAATTGGAACGCCTTCAGTGTCCGGTTTACGAATTCCTCTTCTAGGTAAAATGGGCGTTGGGGTCCTATGAAGTCTCTATTAACCCAATGTCCGTATCTAGATGGTCTCCTATTTAAATCTACCCAATGAGGTGTTGGTTCCTCGTTAGTATCGTAGGCATGTTTCTTAACATCATATACCGACCAAGTTTCGCCTTCTCCTACCGCTATTCTGGACTCTTTACAATCAATCATCGCACTTGCGGTTGCTAAAAATCCTCTTCATATCAAAAAAGGGCATGTAGTGTCACTAACCATATCAAAGACGTGGAAATCAGCTAAAATGGTTAACCTTCCTATGTGTACTAATACGTCCTTCACTACCCCAACCGGATATGCGACACTTCCATTCTCACCGGACACATACGGTAGAGCAACTCGTGGCTAGGGACATAGAATTAAACCCATTTGAAGATCCTCTAGTTTTTAGAAAGATGATTGAATTCCTAGGAGTCTTACCCATTAACCTAGGAATGAATAGGTGGAAAAGCGAAGGTGATAAATGAAAGTGGAATTGGAATAAACCACCTAAGGAAGGAGATGGATCATGGCACATAAAGATGATATTAAATGATCTGGATGGAGAGAAGTTTGAAAAGTCATACCATACTAAGGATACTGATAGGAAATTAAAACCTAAATTTGATCCTAAAGATGTCCTCGATGAGGATCTCACTCACATAGGATAGGGCGTGACTTTGAGTCTAGCTACAAGATTCGTTAATAAAGAAAAGCGCTTTTTAGGAGGCATCCCAAGCTTTATTTGTTTGTTTGTTTGTTTGTTTGTTTGATTTTATTTGCTTCCGTATGTGTGTTTTGTTTTCATTGTTTATTGTTCATGTATCAAACATTTTGTGAAAATGCTTTATTTTGTTTTTAACTTTGTCTTGATTACATATAAAGGTATTTTGCAAAAAGATAAGTGTAAGGGAAATCTAAATTTGTTTTTAAGAACGGATTGAACATGAATGATAACAATCAGATATAAACATGCATATTAGTATTTGTTTGAGTCAAATGTTTGTATCGAGTCATAATGAGTGTTTTGCAGGATACCAGGAATTAGAGCACAGGTTTTTCTAGAAATTTTCCGAAAACAAAATATAAAAATTCTGTCAAATCAATTCTGACGGCGTGCTCTAATTCCTGGAATCCTGCAAAACACTCATTATGACTTGATACAAGCATTTGACTCAAACAAATACCAATATGCATGTTTATATCTCATTGTTATCGTTCATGTTCAATCCGTTCTTAAAAAGAAATTTAGATTTCCCTTACACTTATCTTTTTGCAAAATCCTTTATCTGTAATCAAGACAAAGTTAAAAACAAAATAAATCACCTAACGACGTCAGGTGTCATTTTCTGGAAATTTTGCAGGTTTTGTTTTTTTGCCGGAATTGTAAAGTTTTGTAAAATCTGTATTTTATAAACTCCAGGAATTTGCAAACATTCATTCCACAAGTATTATATCTTTACTTGCTTTCTAGGATTTAATTTTATGTAGATTTACCGCCGATTTTACGCTAGGTTTTCTTGTTTGTTTTCTCAGCTAATTAACAGGTTATATTGGACAAGAAAATGTACATGGATAATCAAGCTTTTGGCGCTGCTTTAATCTTGGAGTTTTCACATTTTCTTGGAGGAAGATTTAACCATGTTACTACATCATCCACACCGAACAAATCAGGGGAGTATTTGTTTCATTCTTTCATTTTCTTTACTTTTACGTCTTTCAATTGAACATTGGGGACAATGTTCAGCTTAAGTGTAAGGGGGGGGGGGGGGGTAAATGAAGATTCCTTAGAGATTACAATTGCACTAGATTTTTGTCTTGTCTAATAGTAGATGTGTAATAAAACTGAGAGAAACAATTGTTAGGTTAATTTTAGCACCAAATTTATATTTTTTTGCGACATATAGGAGTGAAACTTTAGTCTTAATAAGTGTCTCATAGATAGGAGTTATATGACTAGCACAAAAACCGTACCACTCAAGAATTTTCACCCCAAATATGTGAGGTTCTCCCCTAGATTTGTTAGAAAAAACCTTAGTGCTTATGAGTGTACCCATAGCATTTAGATTCTAGAACTTGCGTCAGTGATTCATTCCGAGACCACATGTGAGACTACATTCGTGTAGTTGGAATTAATACATGATAAGAGGCATTAGGATAACCCATGTTTTTAAGCATGTCTATATAATTACATTGACTTCATTGGTCAAGTGATTTTCCCACACCTTTGCGATGTACTCATTTTTAGTACACGATACCCCTAATACACCCCTCAGAGCCTATCTTTTTCATTTCTAACTTTAAGCATCTTAATTAAAGGAAGAATTTATTTACAATCCACCCCCAAATGTACACCCAAATCACCTTAGCCTTCCTTGTATGCACTCATCTTTAGTGCATTATTGTTACAACATTTGTTTTAACCCTTTGTTAATTGTCCAATTGATTACATGTTTGTTAAGTGATGTGCTTTTTATAGGTCTATAATAAACTACCAAGTTTTAAATTTATATTTTGCCGAACTAACCTATAGACTCTAAACACTAATGAGCAGTGTACCCAGTCAATGTAGATAGTTTCTAGGTAAGCAAGGGTACTAGGAGCAAAGCTAAAGTGATCTAATGGTATTCTAATTACTAAACTAACTATTCTAACCTAGAAAGCAAGTACATATTTTTGGGGGTTTTAGCCTGAGAGACTAGCACGATTTTATGTTTTAATTAAACTAATTGCAAGAAAATAAAATAACTAAACTAAACTACAATAAAAGTAAAGATAGATGAAGATCAGATAGGAAGAACGGATTAGCCAAATTTAATCCATCTATTAATTATATATGCTTATGTCTACTTGTTTTAATTCATTCAATTGTTTAGTCGCCAATCTGATTATTAATCCTGTCACGAATAGATAACCTACCATCGTGGTGGTAAAGAGGACATGATCATAGTGACCTATCTAGCATCAATACTAACTTATTGCTTTAAACCGTCTAACCTAGTTTGGTATTACACGCTACTAGTCCTATTAGGTTGTAGACACGTTCTGTTTATGCCAAACAATGATTCCTAATGAGGATTCGGGTTAACACACATATAACTCAATCAAAGAAACCACAATTACAGGAAGTTAAGTCACATCAATTAAAGTTATAAGGATCATAACCCAGTTACATAGACTTTTACTAGTTATAAGCAATAAACGAGTTTTTAACGATAAGCACCCAATCCAATAACAAAGTAAATCAAGAACAAAAACATATAAAAACTAAATGGACTTCATAAACTTGGCTAACACCTAAGGGTGTTAGCCCATAATCTCTGTAACAATACACAATGTTTGAATCATAGCATAAAAGATAGAATTCATAATGAAAACTACACGCTAACCGGATGATTAAACAATTGAATACGCTTCGAGATATTCTTTGTGGATGAATGGAGGGTGTTGGGGACGATTCGGGGCTATTCCCAACTGATAATAATGATGCCAAAGTCGTTCTAGGGCTTTGGTATTTATAGGGGTAAGCAAGAGTAGCCTCCAAGGTTTACCAAAAATAGTCTGCTGCTGTTCCGACCCCGATACGGCGCATCTACCAACCTTATGCGCTTCATTTCCTTTAGAAAAATGTAGATCTCCTTTTTTTCTTTCCGTGTTCGCTTGAATCAACTAAATCGGAGTCTGGATGAAGATTTTATGGCCAAAATACTAAAGCATCTTCAAGTGTCGTAAATCTTGATCTCTTCATTAAGCTTTGGTTCTTCACTTGATTACTCAGTTAAGGATTATATAAGGTCGATATGGCGCATCGGATTAGTCCAATGTGGCGTATCAAGGTAACTTCGCGTGGGGTCCAAGATTATAATATTCTGGAATATTCGTACACCGCCTTTAGATGCATCGTATCTTCAATATCTTATGCGGCGCATGTTCTTCTGTATCTTGGATAATCTTTAATGAAGTCTTGAGATTGATACGCCGTATGTTAGGAACTTCATGCGGCGCATCTAGAGTAGTATTGTCAGATCTTCTTCACTATTTTAGTAGCATTTTCCAACTTGATCTATTTTGCTCCATTTTACGTCCGTAATAGCTAACTTTCACCAAATGCTTGTTTATAACTGAGAATTACAAAAGTAAATGATTAAGTATCAAATCTCATATAAAGTAATATAAAACAAGCAATAAACATAGGATAAATGATGCTAATAATATGTCGTTATTTGATGTCATCAAATATCCCCCCCCACTTGAACCTTACTTGTCCTCAAGTAAACCTTAGATTTAAACTTATGAAAATGTATCCTAAACATAGTCTAGGAATTTTATAGTTAAGCATTCATTCGTTTAATCTCAATTGCACAACCAAACACCTCACGAAATAGGAAAATGAAAACACTCAAATCACTCAACTAATCTATGTGGTAACATTTAAGTAATTCGCTCAATTGCTCAGTCATGACGACTATTCTATCATAAGCTTGGCAAGGATACACATCTCCACCACTAAAGCTAAGGAGTAACAAGTCTAAAGCAGTAAATTGGATAATAACAAGGCTTAGGGTTAAACCTAGCTTCATTCAAACATCTCCTGCACAAACTTAATAGATTGCTGGCACGAGTCCTCGATTCCTCAAACAACGGATGGTCACTAATGTGTTTCTTGGATCGCTGGCGCATTATTTGCATAACGGATGGTCACCAAGTCACACACCAGATCGCTGGCGCGTCATTCGATTAGTCTAATTCTTGGATGGTCACTACCTTATTCACACACTTGACATTCTCACTTGGACATCATTATATCCGAATGCTCTAAAGCTAACAACGAATAAAACGATACGGTTGGGTATGGATAATATTTGGGAAATACATAAATTGATGTAAAACAAAAATAAACAAACATGTAGATTAAGTCATAAGTGTGGTTAATTACTTTCCCAACCATCCCATGAATAAGACACAAATCATAGACTAACTCACGCTTTAACACTTGAAACTCACGCTTTGGGTAGACACGAATTAGACTCAATAATATCTCAATCAAAGAATAAACCTTAGTTGGCGTTCCCATAATGGCCAACTCCCTTGCAATCCATATATATAGTACAACAAATAGTGGCCATATGAACCACTTATATAACTTAACATCGTTGGTTTAACAAACTTCCAACTTTATTCTTTCTTTTTCTTTTCTTATTTTTGCGATTGTTTTTAACATAAACATAACTAATGGTGTAAAATTTCACCACTTCACTATAATAACAACTCTCGATGATTTTTCTTATATAATCCAATCCTTTATATATATAAATAATAGTTAAAGTAGTAAACACACGAAAATTAAAAATACACAATATACTTTCACTCCATTGCATTGTGCAATTTCCCGACCTAACCATAGATAATTATTACGCACACGAAGACAGGAAATGCGGGGAATACACACTTTTACCAAAAGCAACTAACCAAGGACTTAAATCTACAGGGTAGGCTAAGGTGCAAAGGTGTAACAAAACATTTAACATTGGTGTAAGAAACAAAGGAATGGCTCTGAGGGTTTTTCTAGGGGTATCTTTCTCTAAAAAAGAGAGTAAACAAAGGGTTTATACGAGGGTTAACTAACCAGTGTAGTTAGTTAATAAACATAACATATATTAGGCTTTTTGCGTGTAATCCTAGAAATTTACCAAGTTAGACAAGTCACTCCAATTATATCAATAATACACATTATAGTGGTCTCGAATAGTATACAAGCCAAGTTCTAAAGTTTACAAGTCACCGGCACACTCATATTTTTGTGGAATTTGGGGTAAATATTTGGAAATGGAATAGGTTTAATTCTCACAATTTGGAAATAAGGGTTATGTGTGCGGTCATGCAACTTAGATTTAACAAAAACATGCTAGAAATATTTTTAATTTAGGCATATTAAGTACATATTAAGCATATTTTTTAAAAATAAGGACAAGTAACGTTCTAATTCTCCATCCCTCCACTTAAGATAAACAACGTCCTCGTTGTTTAATTTGAAATTAAAAACAGGAAATTAAAAAGAAATAGAACGGAAAACTCCCCTAAGATTTGCTCGGTATGATCCTCCATGGTAAGAATGCGAGCATATGTAATGTAGGAGTTCATTGATATCTTCAATCGTCCAGACCTGTAAAAATATGAGACCACAGAAAAAGAAACTCGAGAACATCTCATTAATCATCGGTTAGAAAAATAAATATACAAAAAGTTACATGCCAGAGTGTCGATGCGCCATATACATGGAATATTGGATACGCCGCATCAACTACCTATAGGAAATATTAAACTGCGTGTCAGGAGGTAATACGCCGCATCCACTAAAAGTGCATACGCCGCATTGACCAACTGATAGAAATACGAAAATGAAAATAAACTAAAAACAAAATAAAAGATACGCATGGGTTGCCTCCCAAGAAGCGCTTGTTTTTGTTAGAGTCACGAGCCTGACTCTACCCTTATTTACTATGTAATAGGGTGTTGTTCCCCCCACTTGGGATCAAGTGCGGATGATAATAGCAATAAACACTATAATAGTGTATATTTACTACTAGAGATGGAAGAAATATGTAAAGTTCATACCTTGGCAATATATTAACTTCTATCTTAACCTTACCTGGTTGAATAATTAAATGTCTTGAACTTCTTATGTGAAATACTTTTATGTTGAGGATGAACGAGGTCCCTTTCTTCTTCGTTCGTTACATTGGTAGTAAGGCATCCCTTGATTTCCATAAAAGATGATAAAGGGTCTTTGGTGAGTACCTGTTCAAGTTTCTCTGCATTCCTCTTTGGCTTTAAATTAGTCTTTTCTTCAACCAAGGTAGTATCCAAGAGATCATCATCAAATTCTTTCTTGAGTTCAACCAAAAATGGGTTGATAACAGGTGCTTCATTAAGTGTAATAAATTCCACCTCATCATTCGTTTGTTTTGCAACCTCTTTAGGAAAACTAGCAAGATTATTAGTAGCGGGATTAATAATACCAAATAAATTAGTACCACTTTTTGTTGTAAGTGACTCCAATTCATCTTGTGAGTCTCCATCTTCAACTAGTGGTCTTGCAATTTCATCTTCGTCCCGAATATCCGCCTTAAATAAGTTATCCCAGATTTCGTCAAAATCCCTTTCAATATTAGAATACTCATTATCTTCATCCGAGGGAATATCATCATGGTGTTTTTGATAGGATGAGAATATATCTTCCAACTCGGGTGGAAAATCACAATTAATAGCACTATACACCATTGTTCCACATTCATCTTCATTTTCATCATAAGCATTTTCGGGTGAATAAGCTTCTTTGTTAACAATTGCCGGATATTCATTCATATCAAACACTTGTGACTCTTCTTTATCTCAGGCAACTTTCGGAGAAATAACATCATCAATAACTATTGCCGGAATCCTAATTGCACCAAAATCGTATGATTCTTCTTCATCATCTTCATTCAATAAAGTCCAAGTGTGTCGAAATGGCAATTTCTTTCTTTCTTTTCCTGACTTTTCCTGCTTTAGTAACAAGTATTCTTCCATTGTGGGTTCTTTATCATTGATGACTTGTGCACCATATCTTGCTTTTTCCCAATCGTACACCTTATTATCGCACAAGGATCTTTCTCTGTTAAGCCTAAGATATTCTTCCATAGTTATCTCTGGATTGTCCACCTTCATGATCACCTGAATGATAAACAACCAAGAACAGCAGTAAAAGAAACAAAAATAAAAACTAAAGTAATAAAAATTAAATAAATGCAGAAAATTAAAAAAATATATATTTTTGGGTCACAGAAGATCGATGCGTCGTATCTAACAGACAATAGATACGACGTATATGACATAAGTTAATACGCCGTATCCAACAGACAATGGATACACCGTATTAACTTCCTGTAACAAATTTTTTAAGAAAATTTAAAACACTAAAAATCACACAAACACTAACGAAAAACTAAAATACCAATAAATCAAATTAAAACAATCACTCCCCGGCAGCGACGCCAAAAACTTGATGTGCTTTTTATAGGTCTATAATAAACTACCAAGTTTTAAATTTATATTTTGCCGAACTAACCTATAGACTATAAAAACTAACGAGCAGTGTACCCAGTCAATGTAGATAGTTTCTAGGTAAGCAAGGGTCGTTCACTAGGAGCGAAGCTAAAGTGATCTAATGGTATTCTAATTACTAAACTAACTATTCTAACCTAGAAAGCAAGTAAATATTTTTGGGGGTTTTAGCCTGAGAGACTAGCACGATTTTATGTTTTAATTAAACTAATTGCAAGAAAATAAAATAACTAAACTAAACTACAATAAAAGTAAAGATGAAGATCAGATAGGAAGAACGGGTTAGCCCATCTATTAATTATATATGCTTATGTCTACTTGTTTTAATTTATTCAATTGTTTAGTCGCCAATCCGATTAATAATCCTATCACGATTAGATAACCTACGAATCGTGGTGGGAAAGAGGACATGATCATAGTGAACTATCTAGCATCAATACTAACTTATTGCTTTAAACCGTCTAACCTAGTTTGGAATTACACGCTACTAGTCCTATTAGGTTGTAGACACGTTTCGTTTATGCCAAACAAGGATTCCTAATGAGGATTCGGGTTAACACACATATAACTTAATCAAAGCAACCACAATTACAGGAAGTTAAGTCACATCAATTAAAGTTATAAGGATCATAACCTAGTTACATAGACTTTTACTAGTTTTAAGCAATACACGAGTTTTTAACGATGTAATACACCGTAAAATCCCAGGTCATTTATTAATGCTAATTACCGATACTATTATAACCTAAGCCATTTTTTCGGGCTAATTTGAATTTTTATATGAGACACCGTTTGTTTGACACCCGATTATGATAGACACCGTTTGTTTGGCACCCGATTATTTGATCACCTTTTGTTTGTCACCTGGAATCACCTGATTGTCACTCTTGGATGTCACCCAATGAGGTTAACACCGGTAACTCCCACTTGCGACCTGACACCCTGATAAGACACCGATATATTTTTTTATATATATATAATTACGTATATATATTAATTATTACAAAACTAATATCTCACTAAGTATATATGAGTATATATATATACCGAGGAACGACACGGTTTACGAGTATACGAACTATACAAATCGACACTGGCACCGACACCGATATCGAAACTAAAGTCACGAAAACACAAACCACCGACACCTAAACTATTTTGCTTGGGCCTCGTATCACCCTAAGCCCACCACATTTATGTTATTATTGGGCCGTGTATCTCTATAAGCCCAAATTCCAAACAAGCTACACTTACACCTCTTAGGCCGATTTTAACCAACAAGCCCATTGCCAAATAAATACTCACATTTTCTTGGGCCGTTTACCTCAAGCCCAAGCGACTAAATTGGATCCTTGGTTTTATTTCTGCAACCAACAAATTCACAAACGAGTATACATGCACGTTTTTCTTTTGTTCCCTCACACTCGACACACAAAACCTTCTTGATAAGTTGACTTTGTTCTAACATGGGAATCATCCAAAGAGAAGCTATAAGCCGGCCTAGCCTCTAAACTTTAAACATACGATCCCATGGGTTATGTCATTACACGAGTAAACAACCCCACAACTTACTAATCCTTGTAACCCTTGGATATTATGCCTCTAAAACCACTTACAAACTTAATAAACTAATCACCAAGTGTACCAAGCTAAGCCTAACTATCCTAACTTTCTAGTCGATCCAAGCCACAAGTCAAAGGAGACATGACTTGACACCTCCATATCACACGAGACACAAATGTCTCGCCTAGAAGAAGCATGCGTATACCTTACCACCAAACGACTCCCATATATAAATACGTTATTTATTGCACTTTTGCTCACATTTACTCAACTCACCAAAACTTTCATTCACTAAAATGACTTGGAGATAATGAAGGGAGCAAGAAGGAATTTGAAAGACGGTTTGGGTAACTAACATTGGAACTGGTAACTACTAAGAGGGCATAACGATTGTGTTTCTAGTTGTCACATACTACGTGAACTTCCCACCAATTGGTGTCGTAAGTTTTCCATTCCATCTCATTTCCTACTCTATTTATGTCGTGCATATCACACCACATTGCGAATCTATAGAAAATAAAACAACTTAAAACATTTGTGACTATGTATACCAACATACTCGACACCCTTAGAAATGGACTTTTCATTTCATTTTTATAGGTACAACCCATATATATTTTTCGACATACTAATTTTACAACTCAAGGGTAACCAAACTAACGACACATGCAAGATATTCTTGACTTTATACTATGAAAACGAAGCCTAATCTAATCCTAGTCGAACACACTCTTTAACAACTAAAACAACCCCTTTGGGCCTAGACTTTGGCTAACGAGCCCATGAACCTGTCAAAAGGAAGAAACTTTCGGTTTTAAAACTTAAAAACGAACGATATGTATTATGACTTCAAGAAACTAATTTTGTGAATGATTGACAAGTTATATTTACCACCTTTGTTATACCAAAAGGTTTATTTTTCGAAAACATTAACGAAGGACTAACTTTGCAAAACTTTTCGTTGAAGGACTATATGTGTCAAAACTGCCAAACTAAAGGATAGGGACTGAAACAATAAATTATAACGAAACTAAAGGGGTAAAAACTGCCTTATCTTAAAAATTAAGGTATATTATGTAAAAAGCTTTCCAGGGACCAAAATGTAATTATTTTTGACCAAAGGGGTAAAAAGTGTAACTTTAATAAAGTTAAGGGTAACTTTTGATGATAATTATATTTTTACAAATATATTTACTTTTACAATAAATCTTATAAATATTTATATTTATATTGTATTTCGTAACTTTAAAATAAATACGTACTCTACTAAAAATATTTACGTATAAATATTTTTTAATGATATTTATATCACGGAATAAATTGATATTTATCAAACACCGATTCGTATCAACGCTAACAATAACTACGTAAAGTTATTTGAATTATATATTAAGACACTCGAACGAATATCACCGCACACGTGACATATCACATGTCATTTACAACTCGAATCTAAGACACCGGTAACAATATTTATAGGTCGCGAGTCGGATGAATTTCATTGCCAATCTAAGCAATACACCATCACCTTTGAGCACCTTTGTGATTCACACACACACCCGACAGGTGAGTTCATGGTCCCACATTTTTAATTGTTTTTAAACCCCGTGGGGAGATACATGCTATAAATCGAACACAAGTATTTTTCTGTATGCTGTTATCACCTGATATTGCCTAAGTTGACACCTGTGCTACAAGTCCCTCATATCACGAACCTTAATCACTTGAGAGTGAGCGCGAATATAGTTGATAGATCTATTGGAATGGCAGCCCGCCTCTGTCAAGGTGATCACTTGGCAGGAGGTGTGCTATATTCGAGGTATTATGGAAATTTGGCACATTTCCTGTCACCGAGGGCCCCTTGTCATTTACATCCGCTGTGGTGTAAGTGATTGTTATTATCTTTATGATATGTCAAATCAATGTTAAGGCTTGCGTTTCGTGAGGCTTAGGAGCAATATTACACCCATTTAGTCAAGACCTGTCTATCTTGGCTTGTTTATTTCAAATGCCTGGCTTGTGTTCACACTATTACTATTTAAACTACTATGGATTCACTCAACCTTTGTGTTGACTTTTTAAGCATGTTTATCTCAGGAAATTAGCAAGCATGGCGGTACGGAGCTGGCAAAGGGCACAGGACCTCCCTTTTGATTTCAATAATTATATCATTCTTTACAAACTCATCACCTCTTTTGTGAAAAAAATTAACATTTTGGAAAAATGTTTGTAACTCTGAATATTTGAGTTTTCATTTAATGATATTGACAATCTTCTGAATTGTTTTCTATGAGTATGACTGTGTACTAAACTGTAATGACCCCGATTAGACTTCCGCTGCTTAATCAAATTTCGGGGTGTTACAGATTGGCATCAGAGCCATGGTTATAGAGAACCAAATGATTTTTCATAACATTAGACTATAACCTCACCGGATTTTAAACAAACTATTTATCACCAAAGTGCCCTCCGTGCCAGCGCTTGCCAACGTCATGTTTTAAGGTTTGATTTATTTTTAGCACCCATCGCATTTAGCTCACTATGACACCATGATCACTGTGCATGTAGCATTATGTAGACTAAATGACTTATATCACTGCTATTTTTGGGATATTACAGTACCATGTCGCCCCCGGTTATTATTTTGTCCGACAGTGACGACGTCGTGCCAGCATCATCCACTCACCCTACTATTGACTTATCTGACTATGACACCCATGATTCTGACCATGACACCCAACTTGTATCACCTACTATACCATCTCCTGTTCCATCTGGAGACCCCTCTGCTGACACTGAGCCCTTTGAGGAGGGTGAGGTTGCTTCTACACCCATTGATTCTTTTGCTATTCAACCTCTCTTTCGTCCTGTCTGTGGACCTATGACACAGGGACAGTACCTTTATGACCAGTACCTGACATCTCAGCAGTTTCTTGCGGCTGATGATCGTCCTACACCACCTGCTAGTCACCACTCCGGTTCAGATGCTGATGACGAGTCTTCTGACTCCGATACTTCTGACACTGCTGCTTCTATTCCACCACCATCCCTGCCTGCACCGATTTGTCGGCGCAAGTGAGTGAGGATTCTTGAGCCCTATGAGCCTGAGCCTTTCGGTGAGTTGTTTCGATATCATGAGGGAGACTATACCCGCAAATGCACGGCTCGGAAACGAGTCTGTATTTTGCCTACTTCTACTGTTACACCACCTGTACGTACACCTGTATCATCACCTATATCTGTATTACCACCTGTTTCTATGCCAGATCTGACACCTGTGGCATCACCAGCACCCCCACCATCACCTGTATCACCCCCACCTGAGCCACATCCTTACATGCTACCTACTTACACCGCACCCCACACCTCCGAGGCTTTACTACCCATGCCACCACCTACAGTTTTCTACTCTCAGACTACCACTGTACTGATACCATCACCTGCTACATCACCTATACCATCACCTGCTCCCACCGAGACCCCCACCTCACCTGGCATTCATAAATTGGTTGATGCTCGTCGATGGTCATTTTTGTTAGACTACATACGTAGATGGAGATTGGTTGAGGGATCGCCTAGGGCTGCTGAGCTTGGAGATGGCTCTTCAGCGGTGTTGCCGGTCACTGGGGAGCCGATACACCATACTATCCCTCTTTTGGCTGCTAGGTTAGTGAGACATGAGGATCGTCTCGATGAGTTGTTGAGCGTTATCGAGGATATATCCTTGGAGAGGATTGAGTGCATGCAGGAGGAGGTCACGAACCTCGTGGTACATAGGACAGCTTTAGAGATGGTATTTTAGATGATGGGGATAGAAATCGAGGAGGCACAGGCTACCATCACCGAGTTTGGTCATCGATTAGATGTTCAGAGGCACGAGATAGATGATTTGAGAGCGATTGCAGCCATTACACAAGAGATGATGGAGCATCAGGCACAGGAGTTAGCTGCATCCAGTTCTACCATCCACACACTTTCAGCCACTATTGAGGAGATTCAGGCCCGTGAGAGATCCAGGGATATGGAGATGTTGGGGATGATCAGGATCATCAGAAAGCTGGAGAGGAGATCAGGAGGCGCACCTGGACCTTCATAGATCTACGACATGTCATTACTTACAGAGACATCTTAACTTGCCACCTGTGGCATTAATAATTGTTGTATCTTATTGTTTTGTAACAATGAATTCAAAAATTATTAAAACTTTATGTTGGTTACGATTGTAACGTATTGATATTGATTTATGATGTTCTAGTTGTTTGATCTTTTATTATGCTCCCATATTGAGATTCATTATAATTTCCATGTGTGTTGTTACATGTCGTGATGTTTATTTATGAATGATATGGTTTATGTTGATGTATGTATTTATGGTGTGGTTGTGATATGTACTTTGTGATGATCTCGACTATTATGAGTTGGTTACACTGTTTCTCTTGTTATTGATGTTTGGGATTTGTACTTATGCACTTGCGATTTTATAGAATTATGGCCCCAAGGAAAACCGCTACTGCTACTTCGTCACCCGCTATGACCCAGGCTGCTATCAGAAAGTTGGTTGCCGACAGTGTTGCTGCAGCTTTAGAAGAGTAGGCTGCTGCAATGGCACGAACTAGTAGCAATAACTGAGCCACTGCTGAGAGCGAGTCTGCTGCGACTCGGAAGTGCACCTATAAGGATTTCATAGCTTGTAAACCATCTCACTTCAAAGGGACTGAAGGAGTGACCGAGCTTGCTCGATGGTTTGAGCGAACCGAGACTGTGTTTATGAGGAGCGGTTGTGCCGCTGAAAGTAGAGTCTCGTTTGCTACTGGAACATTGTTGGAAGACACGTTGTCTTGGTGGAATGCAACTGCTCAGAAGATAGGTGTGGAAGAGGCCTATCAGATTACCTGGGCTGACTTTAAGGAGAAGATGTTAAAGAAGTTCTGCCCTAGAGGCGAGATCAAGAAGTTAGAAGATGAGTTTCACACGTTGGTTGTGTAAGGAAATGATCTCAGGGCTTACGATAGGAGATTTCAGGAGCTTGCCACACTTTGACCTTCAAAGGTTCCCGATTTGGAAAAGTTGTTGGAAAGGTACATTGAAGGATTACCCAGGAGTATTGAGGGAAACGTCACCTCGTCTAAGCCTCAATCTTTGGATGAAGCAATGTCTATTGCCCAAAGACTGATAGACCGGGAGATTAAGCGTAACTCTGCTCAGGGGAACAACGATCACAAAAGGAAGTTTGATGATTGAAGGACAAACAACAACAACAACAATCACAACAACAACAGCAACAGCAACAATAACAACCGAAACCTCAACCGTAACTACCACCATGACAGAAACACCCACCACAATCAACAGAACCGACGACAGGAAGCTGTCAGAGCTTATGTCGCCGCACCAGTTAAGGATGCTAGGTATGCTGGACCTCTTCCATTCTGTGACAAGTGTAAGATGCATCACAATGGACCCTGCTATGCTAAGTGCGGGAAGTGTTCAAGGGTTGGACATAAGACACAAGATTGCAAGGCTACAGGAGCTAACTTGCAACCCGTGGCTGTGGTATGCCATGCTTGTGGAGAGAAAGGACACTACAGGCGTTAGTGCCCAAACAAGGATAACAATGCACGTGGGAGAGCATACGTGCTGGGAGATGGAAATGTCCAGCAAGATCTGAACGTAGTCACGGGTACGTTCTTTCTAAACAACCGCCTCGTTAAAGTTTTATTTGATTCTGGAGCCGATCAAAGTTTCGTATCTATTTCCCTTGCACCCCTGCTTAATATTACACCCACCCAACTAGCCGATGGAAAGCTAGTAAGCACTAACACTATACTCCGAGGTTGCACCCTACAACTATTAGACACCCCGTTTGACATTGACCTTATGCCTATTAGACTTGGTAGTTTCGACGTCGTTATAGGAATGGATTGGTTATCCGAGAACCGCGCTAAGATCATTTGTGACAAAAAGGTCGTTCACATCCCACTGAATAACGAAACCCTGATTGTTCGCGGAGAGCGAAGTAAGACACGTCTGAGCATCGTTTCTTGCGTCAAAGTTGTGAAGTACATCGAACGAGGATGTCAAGTCTTTTTGGCTCAAGTCACCGAGAAGAAGTCGGAAGAGAAGCGACTCGAGGATGTGCCAGTAGTCAGGAACTTTCCAGAAGTTTTCCCTGAGGACTTGCCTGGCCTTCCGCCGACTCGTCAAGTGGAATTTCAAATTGACTTGATGCCAGGAGCAGCACCCGTAGCACGAGCACCCGATAGGCTAGCACCGTCGGAAATGAAGGAGTTATCTGGGCAATTGGAGGAATTGTCGAATAAAGGATTTATTCGCCCTAGCTCATCACCGTGGGGAGCCCCGGTGTTGTTTGTGAAGAAGAAGAAGAAGAAGTTTGAATGGGGAGATGAACAAGAATCGGCATTTCAGTTCTTGAAGTAGAAGCTTTGTGAAGCACCGATATTAGCACTACCTGAAGGAAGTGAGGACTTCGTGGTATATTGTGACGCATCAATCCAAGGTTTGGGTGCCGTATTGATGCAAAGACTTAAAGTAATCGCTTACGCTTCTAGACAACTTAAACCCCACGAGGAGAACTACACTACTCATGATCTAGAATTAGGAGCAGCAGTATTCGCTCTTAAGATCTGGAGACACTACCTATATGGAACCAAGTGTATGGTTTTCACCGATCACAAGAGTCTTCAGCACATTTTGGATCAGAAGGAGTTGAACATGAGGCAACGTTGATGGCTAGAGTTGCTAAGTGACTATGATTGTGAGATCCGCTATCACCCGGGGAAGGCAAACGTTGTAGCAGATGCCTTGAGTTGAAAGGAACGACTTAGACCCCTCAGAGTTAGATCATTGGGTATGACAATTAGATCACCACTTCCGTCTCAAATTCTTGAAGTTCAAGCTGAGGCCCTTAAGGAAAAGAATAGACCGCACCAGAAGATTTACGGTATGCTAGAAAGCACGAATGGATTAGTCAAGAAACCAGATGGAAGGTTGTGTTTCAAGGACAGAAGTTGGATTCCATTGTATGGAGGAATACGAGACCTCATCATGCACGAGTCTCATAAGTCTAAATATTCCATTCATCCCGGTTCAGACAAGATGTATCAAGATTTAAAGAAGTTGTATTGGTGGCCAAACATGAAAGCTGACATTGCTGAGTATGTCGGTAAGTGTTTGACCTGCTCAAGAGTAAAGGCTGAACATCAAAAACCATCCGGTCTTTTGGTTCAACCCGAGCTACCAATGTGGAAATGGGAAAGGATTACAATGGATTTCATTACGAAATTACCCAAGACAGCAAGTGGGTTGGATACTATTTGGGTTATTGTCGATCGTCTAACGAAGTCAGCGCACTTCTTACCGATCAAAGAGACTGATGATATGGATGTTCTTGCACGTTTGTACCTTAAGGAGATAGTTTCCTGGCATGGAGTGCCGATTTCGATTATCTCCGACCGAGACAGCCGTTTCACGTCTAACTTTTGGCGATCTTTACAGAAAGCCTTGGGAACTAAGTTAGATATGAGTACAGCTTACCATCCACAGACTGATGGTCAAAGTGAAAGGACTATACAAACCCTGGAAGACATGCTTAGGGCATGTGTGATTGATTTTAGAAAAGGCTGGGATAAACACCTACCGTTAGCAGAATTTTCATATAACAACAGTTATCACGCTAGCATTAAGGCTGCACCGTTTGAAGCACTTTATGGAAGAAAGTGTAGATCACCAGTTTGTTGGGCTGAGATTGGAGATGTACAACTCTCAGGTCCCGAGTTGATTCTTGAAACCACTAAGAAAATAGTGAAGATAAAGCAACGATTACAAGCCGCTAGGGATCGGCAAAAGAGTTATGCCGATGTGCGAAGGAAACCAATAGAGTTTCAAGTTGGAGACAAGGTCATGCTTAAGGTATCACCTTGGAAAGGAATGATTAGGTTTGGAAAACATGGAAAGTTAAACCCAAGATACGTTGGGCCCTTTGAGATCATTGAAAGGATCGGTCCCGTGGCATACAAACTTGAACTACCTGAGGAACTCAGTAGAGTACACAACACCTTCCACGTGTCAAATTTGAAAAAGTGTTTATCGGATGAAACACTCGTGATTCCATTGAAGGAGATCAGAATCGATGATAAGTTGAATTTTATTGAGGAACCCGTTGAGATTATGGACAGGGAGGTCAAACGACTTAAGCATAGTCGCATTCCCATTGTTAAGGTTAGATGGAACTCTAAGAGAGGATCCGATTACACATGGGAGCGCGAGGATCAAATGCGTGCCAAATACCCACAACTATTTGATGAGACAACCCCGAGCACTGATTCAACTTTGGATTCCGGGACGAATCCAATCTAACGGGTGGGTACTGTAATATACCGTAAAATCCCAGGTCATTTATTAATGCTAATTACCGATACTATTCTAATCTAAGCCATTTTTGCGGGCTAATTTGAATTTTTATATGAGACACCGTTTGTTTGACACCCGATTATGATAGACACCGTTTGTTTGGCACCCGATTATTTGATCACCTTTTGTTTGTCACCTGGAATCACCTGATTGTCACTCTTGGATGTCACCCAATGAGGTTAACACCGGTAACTCCCACTTGCGACCTGACACCCTGATAAGACACCGATATATTTTTATATATATATATATATATATATAATTACGTATATATATTAATTATTACGAAACTAATATCTCACTAAGTATATATGAGTATATATATATATACCGAGGAACGACACGGTTTACGAGTATACGAACTATACAAATCGACACCGACATCGACATTGGCATCGACACCGATATCGAAACTAAAGTCACGAGAACACAAACCACCGACACCTAAACTATTTTGCTTGGGCCTCGTATCACCCTAAGCCCACCACATTTATGTTATTATTGGGCCGTGTATCTCTATAAGCCCAAATTCCAAACAAGCTACACTTACACCTCTTAGGCCGATTTTAACCAACAAGCCCATTGCCAAATAAATACTCACATTTTCTTGGGCCGTTTACCTCAAGCCTAAGTGACTAAATTGGATCCTTGGTTTTATTTCTGCAACCAACAAATTCACAAACGAGTATACATGCACGTTTTTCTTTTGTTCCCTCACACTCGACACACAAAACCTTCTTGATAAGTTGACTTTGTTCTAACATGGGAATCATCCAAAGAGAAGCTATAAGCCGGCCTAGCCTCTAAACTTTAAACATACGATCCCATGGGTTATGTCATTACACGAGTAAACAACCCCACAACTTACTAATCCTTGTAACCCTTGGATATTATGCCTCTAAAACCACTTACAAACTTAATAAACTAATCACCAAGTGTACCAAGCTAAGCCTAACTATCCTAACTTTCTAGTCGATCCAAGCCACAAGTCAAAGGAGACATGACTTGACACCTCCATATCACACGAGACACAAATGTCTCGCCTAGAAGAAGCATGCGTATACCTTACCACCAAACGACTCCCATATATAAATACGTTATTTATTGCACTTTTGCTCACATTTACTCAACTCACTAAAACTTTCATTCACTAAAACAACTTGGAGATAACGAAGGGAGCAAGAAGGAATTTGAAAGACGGTTTGGGTAACTAACATTGGAACTGGTAACTACTAAGAGGGCATAACGATTGTGTTTCTAGTTGTCACATACTACGTGAACTTCCCACCAATTGGTGTCGTAAGTTTTCCATTCCATCTCATTTCCTACTCTATTTATGTCGTGCATATCACACCACATTTCGAATCTATAGAAAATAAAACAACTTAAAACATTTGTAACTATGTATACCAACATACTCGACACCCTTAGAAATGGACTTTTCATTTCATTTTATACGTACAACCCATATATATTTTTCGACATACTAATTTTACGACTCAAGGGTAACCAAACTAACTACACATGCAAGATATTCTCGACTTTACACTAAAACGAAGCCTAATCTAATCCTAGTCGAACACACTCTTTAACAACTAAAACAACCCCTTTGGGCCTAGACTTTGGCTAACGAGCCCATGAACCTTTCAAAAGGAAGAAACTTTCGGTTTTAAAACTTAAAAACGAACGATATGTATTATGACTTCAAGAAACTAATTTTGTGAATGATTGACAAGTTATATTTACCACCTTTGTTATACCAAAAGGTTTATTTTTCGAAAACATTAACGAAGGACTAACTTTGCAAAACTTTTCGTTGAAGGACTATATGTGTCAAAACTTCCAAACTAAAGGATAGGGACTGAAACAATAAATTATAACGAAACTAAAGGGGTAAAAACTGCCTTTTCTTAAAAATTAAGGTATATTATGTAAAAAGCTTTCCAGGGACCAAAATGTAATTATTTTTTACCAAAGGGGTAAAAAGTGTAACTTTAATAAAGTTAAGGGTAACTTTTGATGATAATTATATTTTTACAAATATATTTACTTTTATAATAAATCTTATAAATATTTATATTTATATTGTATTTCGTAACTTTAAAATAAATACGTACTCTACTAAAAATATTTACGTATAAATATTTTTTAACGATATTTATATCACGGAATAAATTGATATTTATCAAACACCGATTCGTATCAACGCTAACAATAACTACGTAAAGTTATTTGAATTATATATTAAGACACCCGAACGAATATCACCGCACACGTGACATATCACATGTCATTTACAACTCGAATCTAAGACACCGGTAACAATATTTATAGGTCGCGAGTCGGAGGAATTTCATTGCTAATCTAAGCAATACACCATCACCTTTGAGCACCTTTGTGATTCACACACACACCCGACAGGTGAGTTCATGGTCCCACATTTTTAATTGTTTTTAAACCCCGTGGGGAGATACATGCTATAAATCGAACACAAGTATTTTTCTGTATGTTGTTATCACCTGATATTGCCTAAGTTGACACCTGTGCTACAAGTCCCTCATATCACGAACCTTAATCACTTGCGAGTGAGCGCGAATATAGTTGATAGATCTATTGGAATGGCAGCCCGCCTCTGTCAAGGTGATCACTTGGCAGGAGGTGTGCTATATTCGAGGTATTATGGAAATTTGGCACATTTCCTGTCACCGAGGGCCCCTTGTCATTTACATCCGCTGTGGTTTAAGTGATTGTTATTATCTTTATGATATGTCAAATCAATGTTAAGGCTTGCATTTCGTGAGGCTTAGGAGCAATATTACACCCATTTAGTCAAGACCTGTCTATCTTGGCTTGTTTATTTCAAATGCTTGGCTTGTGTTCACACTATTACTATTTAAACTACTATGGATTCACTCAACCTTTGTGTTGACTTTTTAAGCATGTTTATCTCAGGAAATTAGCAAGCATGGCGGTACGGAGCTGGCAAAGGGCACAGGACCTCCCTTTTGATTTCAATAATTATATAATTCTTTACAAACTCATCACCTCTTTTGTGAAACAATTAACATTTTGGAAAAATGTTTGTAACTCTGAATATCTGAGTTTTCATGGAATGATATTGACAATCTTCTGAATTGTTTTCTATGAGTATGACTGTGTACTAAACTGTAATGACCCCGATTAGACTTTCGCTGCTTAATCAAATTTCGGGGTGTTACAAACGATAAGCACCCAATCCAATAACAAAGTAAATCAAGAACAAAAACATATAAAAACTAATTGGACTTCATAAACTTGGCTAACACCTAAGGGTGTTAGCCCATAATATCTGTAACAATACACAATGTTTGAATAATAGCATAAAAGATAGAATTCATAATGAAAACTACACGCTAACCGGATGATTAAACAATTGAATACGCTTCGAGATATTCTTCGTGGATGAATGGAGGGTGTTGGGGACGATTTGGGGTTGTTCCCAACTGATAATAATGATGCCAAAGTTGTTTTAGGGCTTTGGTATTTATAGGGATAAGCAAGAGTAGCCTCCAAGGTTTACCAAAAATATTCTGCTGCTGTTCTGACCCTGATACGGCGCATCTACCAAGCTTATGTGCTGCATCTCCTTCAAAACCATGCAGATCTCCTTTTTCTCTTTCCGTGGCCACTTGAATCAACTAAATCGGAGTCCGGATGAAGATTCTATGGCCAAAATACTAAAGCATCTTCAAGTGTCGTAAATCTTGATCTCTTCATTAAGCTTTGGTTCTTCATTTGATTACTCAGTTAAGGATTATATAATGCCGATATGGCGCATCGGATTAGTCCGATGCGGCGTATCAAGGTAACTTCTCGTCGGGTCCAAGATTATAATATTCTGGAATATTCGTACACCGCCTTTAGATGTGGCGTATCTTCAATATCTTATGCGGTGCATGTTCTTATGTATCTTGGATAATATTTAGTGAAGTCTTGAGATTGATACGCCGTATGTTAGGAACTTCATGCGGCGCATCTGGAGTAGGATTGTCAGATCTTCTTCGCTAGTTTAGTAGACTTTTCCAACTTGATCTATTTTGCTCCATTTTACGTCCGTAATAGCTAACTTTCACCAAATGCTTGTTTATAACTGAGAATTACAAAAGTAAATGATTAAGTATCAAATCTCATATAAAGTAATATAAAAGAAGCAATAAGCATAGGATAAATGATGCTAATAATATGTCATTATGTGATGTCATCACTAAGTCGAGTCATATCTTGTATATATTGTTTTGGGACGATTGGGACTCATGGGTAAAGTACTATTGTTATGGAGTAATGGGGAAGAACATCAACTATTACTCCCATATGTGCACAAATGTTTTAAAGTACTCCAAGTGTTTTGATTATCTTAATTCGAGTCATTATATTAGTTACATGTAAAGTATGTAAAAACTCAAGTGTAAGGGGAGAACCGAGCCCTCTTGATGTATTATTTTGGATGGTAAGGCAAGAGTGTATGCCAAAAAAAAAAAAAAAAAAAAGAAAAAAAAAATTCAAGAAAAACGAAAAAAAATAGAAAAAGAAAAAAAAAAACATACGGACTACCATCCCGTTTCTTTTTATGTTTATTTAAGTTTATGTTATTTTATGATTAGCCTAGTTGAGTCGAGTCTTGGCTTAGCAACGCCGCTTTGTACATGTAATTAACTAAGATAATTAGCTTGCTACCAGTAAAATATCCCTTTATCCAACAAACTGTGTTTTCCATATCCCTACACCTAATGTTATAACCCTTTAAAAAGACCTTTTTGATAGTTTTCCTAGGTGCTTAAACCAAGTGGTGGAGGTTTTTGATCCTTTCCCAAGCCTATGTAAATCTATTTGCTATGACAGGTAGTGAGTGATATTTTTCCATTTTCATCAGTTATATTTTGGTTTATAACACCCGAGAGATGAGAGTATCCAAATACTATTTATGAGGTGCTAGTGTATAATCTCCGTACTTGTTTTGATTAAGGAGGAACGATCATTTGTTGTAATTACTTTTATATTAATGTTAAATGACTCCTAGCTTGTATTTTGATTAGAATAAAAGCTCATTTGCTTGAGGAAAAACAAATCCCAAGTGTAAGGGTATTTGATAAGGAGAAATTTGTTACGCTTTTAAGGGGTCATTTAAGCCCTAAGTCATGATAATGTGATCAATTATTACCTTAAATCATTTCTTTTGTCAATTTAGGTACTTTTGAGGAGAATTCTGGAAAAGGAAGCATTTTAGACGTTTTTGGAGCAAAAAGTGAAGAAAACGACAAAGTCAAGAATCCATGCTAAAAATTGTACCTGACGGTGTCATGTAGTTCAAAGAGACGGCGTCAGCTTATGTGACAAGAGGTGGATATTACATTTACACTTGACGCGCCAGAAGAGAAATTGAGGTTTAACACATGACGGCGTCACATTTTACCAGGAATAGGCCGTCACGTATCATGCCAAAGCGTGACGGCCCAGAAGATCTAAAGAGATATGGTGTCAAGAAGTTGGATTGGATGACAAGAAACCCTAGCCGCGGCGACATGACGGCGTCAACCACTAAAAGGGGACGTCGTCACCTATGTGAATTTATATATAGTTTTCAATTTTTAATCCATTAAGAGAGGACTTTTGGTAGGGAACTTTAGGGTACGAACCCTAGTCGACTTTTGCAGCTATTTTAGGGTTTCAAACCCCCTTTTATTCCATGTTCAATTGAATATAAGTTATCCTTTAATCATTCAATATGTGTATGCGTTGTTTGATTATACTATATGCTTTTCTTTCTTTTAACATGTTACCTTAGGTTTATTTGTGTTTGCTCAGATCTAATGAAACCTACTTATTGATTATTGGTTGTTGTTTGTCATTGATTGTTGTGGATGATTGATCTTACCGTTAGGCTTAAGAAAACTGGCTAATCTCCTATACGGTAACTTGCTTGAATGTCTTAAGAAACGTAATCGGATGTGTACTACGGTTTTATTGGTTGTATTTAATGGATAAGTGACTATTAATGAGGTCATGATAGGATACTAAGCGTGTCTTCATAGGAAGAGATAGAAGCTTATAGAGTTGGGGAAGATCGTACACAGCCCCACGAATGGTATTAAGGAATGCAACCCTTCACCTATGCAATTGTGACAAACCAATTAATCAATAAAAGATAACTAGGGAGTAGTGAAATCTAAGTAAACACACTTTTCTCATATTAGAAGTTCTCACCATTTTATTTTCTTGTTATTTTATTTTATTTTGTTTAAGTAGTTATTTGGGTTAGTTGACTAGCAACTAATTTCGCCCACTCCTCCAATACCCGAGATTTTTACTGGCTTTCCATAAAATATAAAAATACAAAAAGAATCATCCCTCGCCTCTAGATCTAGTTAGATTAATTTCAATACTAGCAAGAACTATTCCCTGTGGAGAACGATCAATCCCCTGGTACTTGCCAACTCACTATACTACATTGGTCAGGTACACTCCCTGTTGGGGATTGTAAGCTTCTCAAGATCTCTTGAGAAGTAAAACTTTTGTGTAGACCATAATCCACGCATCAATTATGTTGGGAAATAAACCATTAGTGGAAACTCATTACCACTGATAGGCTAAGCAAAGACCACTGCTGAAGAATTGTACTAATAGTGGAAACGTATTACCACTGCTAGCACAACATATTACCACTACTTAGTTTATCTGTTAAGTATACGAGTTGTAGATAAGTATAGAAAAGATTTAGTAAATATCTTATTTGTTTAGTTTAATATGTATCTTGTACAAGACTCCTTGTGTCCTATAAAAGGAGGTCCTAGGTTTAGGTTTATGTACGTATTTTATTTAGCCAAAGCTTCAAGGTTGTAACCCTAGTTATAAGCAAAGATCACTCGTATTATTATCTTGAATAATATTGAAGCTAACCGTTTGTTTAACTCTTTGTTCATTCTGTCATACAACATACAATCCATATACAACACTTAAAACTTATCTTCTAAAGTACTTGATAGTAAATTCTGCATGCTATTAAGTATACACTCAAAGTATTAATCTAACACAAGGTGTGTGTTAAGATCCATCAATTGGTATCAGAGACAGGCTTTGATACTTTGATTTAGAATATCGGAAGTTTACTCACTTTTGCAATATCCAATGGAGATGGAGAACAGTCAGTCCAACATTGCTGCTAAGCTTCCTAAGCATAAACTTAATGACTATGAGATGTGGAGGATAATGATTGAACAATTCTTCTTGGTGCAAGATTATGCACTCTGGGAAATCATTATGTATGGTGATTCCTTCAAACCAAGCACTTCTTCAGAGACTATTGATGGCAAGACTGTCCATACCTTAAATACTGGACTAGTTACTAATGAAGAACGACTTCAAAAGAAGAATCACCTGAAGAATCACCTAACTGCTAAGACTTTGTTTGAAGAGATTTGTTCTGTTTTTGGTGGCAATGATGCTACCAAGAAGACTCAGAAGACTTTGTTGAAGCAAACCTATGAAAACTTCTCTTCAACAAGAAATGAATCAATTGATATCATCTTCACTAGACTTTAGAAGATTGTAACACAACTCACTGTGTTTGGAATTAAGGTAGAAAGGGAAGACCTCAACTTGAAGTTCTTAAGAAGTCTACCTTCTGAGTTTCGTACTAATGTTGCTGTTTGGTAAGACAAGCCTGATCTTGAAATAATGAAACTGAATGATCTTTACAATAACTTTAAAGTTATTGAACAAAGATTGAAGAAGACTGGAAAGCAAACTACAAGCTCAGGGAACTTAGCTCTTATATCATCATCTGTGGATGGAAGTGATAGTGAAGAAGATGTTGCTCATATTACTATTTCCACTGGTAGTGCAAGTGTTTCCACTACTAGTTCTAAAAAGCAGATTGATGGTCTTGGAGATCCTACTTTTTATGCCTATCTCTCAAGTCAAGTCAATGGTTCAATTCTAACACATGAAGATTTGGATCAAGTGGATGATGATGATGTTATGGAAGAGATGGATATCAAGTGGCAGGTTGCATTGCTAAGTATGAAGGCAAAGAAATTCTGGCAAAGGACTGGGAGGAAGATCATTATTAATGGTAATGAAACTGCAGGATTTGACAAGAAACATGTGGAGTGTTACAATTGTCACAAGATGGGACACTTTGCCAGGGAATGCAGGAAACCAAGGAAGCCAGATAATAGATCCACTTGGTATAAGCAAGATAAGAAGAAGGAGCCTATTGTGGAAGAGCAAAAGGTACTATTGGCTATTGATGGTGTCAGCTATGACTAGAGTTACACGGCTGATGAGGAAGAAGCACCCAAAGAATCTGCAATGGTTCCAACAGAACTAGCTCTCATGGCATTCTCTGATTCTGAGGTACACTCTAATGAAAATTGCTCTAAATCATGTAAATCATTAAAAGAGTGTAATAGACTTAGAGAACTATTAGATAAACAAACCACTGAACTAATGGACTCTAATTATACTTTGTCAAATTATAAAAGAGGTTTATCTGTCTTAGAAACACAAATAGAGCACTATAGAGCTAACGAGTCTAAGTTTAATGATGATATTGTTGTATTAAAAAGAGACTTAGATTATAAGGTTGCTATGAATGAGGCACTTAGAGAGGAATTAGAAAAACTTAAAAAGGCCAACGAAAACATTCAGATAACCTGTAATACTTTAGACATTAGTCTAAGTGTATTGACAAAATTTGGGAAGCTCAAGTAGTGAATAAGGCCAAATCAGGTGTAGGTTACAAGTCTGTCTCTCCACCATTAAGAGGTGTGCCATCACCTCCAGGTATAGATCTAGCTCATACAGGGATAGAAGAGTTTCAAGAACCAATTAGGTCTTATGGTCCTCAATTTGTGAAGGAAGCCATTGTTGAAAAGGTTAAGGTTGAGACTGATGCATTTGAAAGTGCTAGTGATTCATCTCTTGTGGATGAAAGTGTGAAGGTTGAAGTTAAAACAAGTGTTCCTGAAGTTGTTAGAGTTGAAAAAGAAGAGCCTAGGAAACAAGCTTATCAAAGTAGGCCCACAATTAAATATGCTGAGATGTATAGAAATAGGTCACCAGCTCCTAGGTGAAACCAGAGGAACTGGAATAATCTTAAATCTCAATAATTTGGTAGTGATTTTGAGTTTAACAACAAAGCATGTCATATCTGTGGTAGTTTTGATCATCTTCATGCTTACTCTAACTATCACAAGGGAAGAAGGGAAGTTTTTGGGAACACAAGGGTGAATGAAAACAAGTTTCAAAAATGTACTCACCCCAATCCATTAAGTAATATGATTCCCAGGGCTGTTCAACTAAAATCTGGCATCAAACCTCTTACATCTGTTAGAAAAGTGAATAGTGTTTACCCAAAGTCACCTGTTAAAAGTGCAAAACCTAGTAAAACTTTTGTTAAATCTGCACAAACAGGTAATGAGACCTTTTATGAAAATAAGGTTTACTACAACCACAAGTGGGTACCAAAAACTAAAATTTCAAAGCCAGCAGTTGCCACTGCTAGACCAAAAGTTTCCACTGGTGGTTCTGTAAATAATAAAGGGGTAAAATTGGGAAATGCTATGAAGGCCTCAGCACGTTGGGAATGGAAACCTAAAGGAATTAACACCTTAAACAATCCCAATGGTGTATCAATGACCTTTGACAGATTCAACTATATTGATACACGAGGCAGATCCAAGTCAATTGTGGCTTGGGTCTCCAAAAGGAACTAATTCCTTTATTTAATGTGCAGGAACATTCAAAGATTAAAGAAGATCAAGGCTATTCAGATAGTGGATGTTCTAGGCACATGACTGGTAACAAGTCCTATCTTTCTGATTTCAAACTTTATGATGGACAATTTGTCAGCTTTGGAGGAGGAATTGGTGGTAAAGTAGGCACTATCAAAGCTGGAAACTTGGATTTTGAGAATGTGTACTATATAAAGGAACTCAAATACAACCTCTTCAGTGTGTCATAGATGTGTGACAAGAAATATAGAGTTCTTTTCTCAGAAGATGAATGCTTTGTCTTATCTAAGGATTATAAGTTACCTGATGAAAGTGAGGTTTTACTTAAAATCCCTAGAAAAGGCAATCTATACAGCATTGACATGAAGAGTATAGTGGCCAAAGATTATGTTACTTGTTTGCTTGCAAAGGCCACTTTGGATAAATCTATGCTATGGCACAGAAGACTTGGTCATGTTAACTTTAAGACCATCAACAAGATTGTGAAAGATGGTTTAGTCAGAGGGTTGCCAGAGAAGAGATTTAAGAATGACCAAACTTGTGTTGCCTGTCTTAAGGGCAAGCAACATAGAGCTTCTTGCAAGACTAAGGCATATAACTCTATTGCTCACCCTCTCTATCTGTTGCATATGGACTTGTTTGGTCCTACATCTGTGAAGAGCATAAATTTGAAGAAGTATTGTCTTGTTGTAACTGATGATTTTAGCAGGTTTACATGGGTTTTCTTTCTAAGAACCAAGGATGAAACAACTGGCATCATTAAAACCTTTATTACTGAAGTAGAAAACCAAGTTGATAAGAAGATCAAGATTATCAGGTGTGACAATGGGACAGAGTTCAAGTATAGAGTTATGGATGATTTTTGTAGAGAGAATGGTATTAAGAGAGAATTCAGTGTTACAAGAACCCCTCAGCAGAATGGTGTAGCTGAAAGAAGAAACAGAACACTGATTGAAGCTGTTAGAACCATATTAGTTGATTCCAAGTTACCAGTAACATTTTGGGCTGAAGCAGTGAACACTGCTTGTTATATTCAGAACAGGGTTTTGGTGGTGAAGACAAAGAACAAGACACCTTATGAGTTATTTAGAGGTAGACCCCCTATCTTGGATTACATGAGACCATTTGGATGTCATGTTACAATTCTCAATACCATTGATCATCTAGGAAAATTTGAAGAAAAGTCAGATGAAGGCTTCTTTGTTGGAAACTCTATGGTTAGTAAAGCATTCAGAGTATACAATCTGAGAACAAAGAAGATTGAAGAGAATCTGCATGTAGAGTTTCTTGAAAATAAACCTAACAATGCAGGTGCAGGTCCAGAATGGCTATTTGATCTTGAAACATTATCAAATAATATGAACTATGTACCTATTGTTCCAAGTACAAGGGCTAATGACTTTGAAGGTTCATAAGAGTTTATTGATGAAGATGAACCTAGCAAAGATCTAAGGATGATAAGGATCAAATTGTTATGCCACTTCGGGACTTTGTAGATAATGATCATGCTTCAAAGAATGAAGATCCACAACCTTCAAAAGATACTGGAAAGGAAGGTGATGCAGATGTTGTGAATTTGGATGCTCAGAAATCAGAATAAAGATATTCCTGAAAGCAGTAGTCATACAATTTCCACTGCTATACCAGAAGTTTTCACTGTTGAACCAAATGTGGAAAATTCTACTTCTTCTGCTCAGGATACTCCCATTAATGATGTAGAAATCACAAATATACCTTCTGCATATGTTGTTTCACATACTCCTCAAGCTTCTATTCACAAGGTACATCCACTTGGCAATGTGATTGGTGATCTACAATCAGGAGTGAAGACCAGAAAACAAACAAAGATGACTGATGTTCATGGTTTTATAAGTGAAATTTATGAATCTAAGAAATATGAAAACAAGAATGAATGTTTATTTTTCTATTTTCTATCACAAATGGAACCTAAGAATGTGTATAAGGCATTAGAAGAATCAAGCTGGGTTGAGGCAATGCAAGAAGAGTTTCTTCAGTTCAAAATTCAGAAGGTCTGGGTACTTTGTGATTTACCTGATGGAATGAAGGTTATTGGTACAAAGTGGGTTTTCAGAAACAAGAGAGATGAAAGAGGCATAGTAATCAGAAACAAAGCTACGCTAGTTGCTCAAGGATACACTCAGGAGGAGGGTATTGATTATGAAGAAGTGTTTGCTCTAGTTGCCAGGATTGAAGCTATCAGACTTTTTCTAGCCTATGCATCTTTTATGGGATTCATAGTTTATCAAATGGATGTCAAGAGTGCATTTCTATATGGGAAGATTGATGAGGAGGTATATGTGTTGGATTGTAGTTTTATGTTGATATTGTGATTCGGGAGGTCGGGTTTGGTGGAAGAAGATGAAAGCCATAGTTAGTGAGAGAAAGTAGAGAGAGAATGGAAAACAAGTGTTTTATTGATAATAAGAAAGATGGAAATAACACACACAAGTCTCACCCCTCCATGGAAGTATGGAGGGGTATATAAAGCCTAACACAAGCTAAACTATTTCAATATTACATAACTAGTCCATGTGTTTTGGCTTAACAAGATAGCTAATGTAATCCCGTAAATGTCGTTCCATTTACGTGTTAGGATGATTCCCAACAATCTTCCCCTAATGGGACGACATAAGGGATTACTTACAACATTTCCTACAAGTAAAAATAAGATAAAGAAAGGTCTTCATAAGCTCTTCAAATGCTGAGGATGACTACAGTTGACGCTCTTTGTCTTCATCTTGTACCTCGGCTTGAAAAACTTTATCTTCACTTGTAGGCAAATGATGCAATATGCATGAAATGGATTAACTTCCCCCCAATTCATGCTGCATGTCTTTAGCGGCTTCTTTGTACACTTCTTTTTGGTGAAGTTTCTGAATCAGCTTCCCCCCAAACTGACAACCGTCTTCAGCAGATTCGAAACTTTGATGTAGTCAACATGTCTTCTAACTTTTGAAGTTTTGAGTACGCAGCGGAATTTGTAGATGACATCATAAACCACACCAAGCAAATCTGACTAGTCACTTAATCACAGTTATGCTCAACGTGGAAGCTCCGTTCGAGGGTAACATGCAAGAAATCAACAAGATCTTCTCACTTAAGTAGGCTACTTCACACTTTGCACCCCGCGAGAGTTGAAATGATTACACCAAAATCACAAAACTGAACCACTGATCATCTCTGCGGACGTCTCTCCAGTAGTAGTAAAATTGTAAGCTCGATCACGTGAGTCTATTATGCGTCCCTGATGTGCACATTTCTTCCCCCTAATTGCAGAACCTCGTGGAAAATGAGTGTTTTCACAAAGAAGTCAAGAAAAGTCAAAGAAAGCAAAGAACACCCACTCTCTCTTCCCCCACGATGTCTTCGCGGAATCGGAAGCATACACACTATGTTTACTATGGAAAACGGAGGCAGCGTAACCCCATATGTCCAATCAACCGATTATGTGTGAAGTATCATAAATAGCCCGTGAGAATCAACTGTTGATAAACATCTCTACTCTTTTATACTCCTCTCAGCTAACTCTTTACCGACCCCATTATCATTCGATCGGCTCTTTGTAGTGACTACTGATGGAGAAAAAACTCAATATGATGAACTTGAGACTGAAGTAAAATAACCCAAACTTGTGACTTAAACTTGCACTAATGTATGACAAAGAGCGGTGTAGAGAGTTCGTACCCCATCGAATCCCTAAGTACTCTATACTCATCAACCAACCAACCATCAAGTATAAGACGTACATCACCTCTTGACTATCCACAACTTCGTGTGACACTGAGCACTACAACGTAACTCCTTAAAGTGATAGTTATTTTGTGGTAATAGAAAGAAAGAATCACAAAAATAACTAGATATCCAAGTCTTCGTCATTTTAAAGGTTAAAAGCTCGAACAAGGATCTCGAAGAATCTTCATCCAACAAACCCCGATATCTTCAAGATACTAAGTACACGCGCCCGTGAAATCCCACTTCAACCTCAAATAAATAATAGTGAATTAACGCCGTAGTCACATCTTGCGGTCCAATACCCAAAACTAGCCTTTTTGACGGTTTCATGAGAACTTTGATAATGGTTGATCCCAATCTTGTCAAAAATGTATCCCCGTGAAAATTTGTAATAACCAAAATACCACTCGTCGTGCCAACAATTGTACCAAAAAAAAATAACACTTTGTATTAAAAAAAAATACATTTGAATAGTTAAAATTCAGCCCTTTGTGTTATTCATTTTGGCTCCAACAATAAACTCAACTCAACAATAATGCCTTGAAACCCAAAATTCGTTTAGATGCAAGACTTATTCGGCCCAACCAAATTAAAATTTAACCGGCCCAATACATGTTAAAATTCAGATAAGTCCAATCCAAATCAAACACCCTTACCCCTAACAAATCGGGTATTTAAAACATGCAATATCACACTTGACTAACCTTAAAAAACACTTGCATACCATATGCGCCCACATCTACTCTGTCACCAAACTCAACATCCCAAGTCAGTTAACATAACCATAACCAAATCAAAAACATCTCAGTTTCCATTTTCACTATCAAGCGACCACACAAGAACAAAAAGTATCCTGACTCATATTCAAGTGTCGAAGAGAACCCAAACAATATGCTCTATCTCTTATCACTTCACCCTCAATGAAGTGGGTTTCGTACCCAAATAACACGATCAAGCAAAACCCATCTTTAACAGTTTGTACCAGCTTCAAGATCATAAGAATGGTCTCGGGTAGGGTCGTACATATTATTCATTATCTGTGAACGAAACAAAAGAGGGATATGAACATTTGTTGTTCTTGTTCACTCTTAATAGATTTCGTATATTGAACAAAAGAAGCTTGGCTTCTAATAGATCGATGATGTCCAAGTTTAATTTCGGTTTGTGAAAATCTTTAAGGTTCTGAAAATCTCATATGAGATACGAAATTAGACCATATTGAGATCTTTGATTGTTTAATTTTGAACTTCTAGTCTTGTTGGGATTAAGATAATGATTGTGAGTTGGGGACTGAATAGTGAGGGTTTAATGGTTGTGTTTAGATGTAGGGGATGTGGTCAGTTTTGTGTTGTGGGCAAGGCATGGCTGTGGTAACTTTGTTTATCATTAGTCTTGATTAATTTCTCTGTTTTGGCTCGTTAATAACGACTGATGATGTAAACTGAAGTCAACTGAGTAGGTATAATGGTTATAGGTCTTGGTCTACTGCTTCCCTTCATCTTTATTCTGATAAAAATTTTGAAAAACGTTATGCTTATCGAGAACCGGATTTTCGAGAACATGATTTATCGAGAACGTGATTTTCGACAAGCTTTTCGAAACAGTAAAAATTATCGAAAATATATATTCTCGAAAAATAGTTCATTTAGAAAACGTATTCTCGAAAACTAGTACATTTCAAAAATGTATTCTCGAAAGATAGTACATCTCGAAAATTTCTTATACAAGAAATTCCGACAAGATTCCGACGACCATTTCCAGATTCCGATGAGCCTTTTAGCAGTATCTGATGAATTTTTTTGACCACAGATTCGACCTTTTTGATCAGTTTCTGACCATATAAATGACCATAACCCAGAAAAGACAACAACTTTATATGCATATTCTAATCCTTTTTTACCACAAATCATCACGGGATGGTACAAAAAAATCTCAAAATGATGTGTGACATAAAACTATTAAGAGATACCGTAAAGGACACTAGAAACAGATGCATGAAACTGCTATTGAAAGGTTTTGGACTTTTTGACTATTTTGATACCAAAACAATTGCAGATCCAAAAAATAAGGTAAACGAGCATAAAAAACAGATCTGACCATAAAAGGTACGATTTTGACAAGATAATACCACAAAATCAACAAAGTAAAAACCTTGGCTCTGATGCCACCTGTTGGATCGTAGTTTTATGTTGATATTGTGATTCGGGAGGTCGGGTTTGGTGGAAGAAGATGAAAGCCATAGTTAGTGAGAGAAAGTAGAGAGAGAAGGGAAAATAAGTGTTTTATTGATAATAAGAAAGATGAAAATAAAACACACAAGTCTTACCCCTCCATGGAAGTATGGAGGGGTATATAAAGCCTAACACAAGCTAAACTATTGCAATATTACATAACTAGTCCATGTGTTTTGTCTTAACAAGATAGCTAATGTAATCCCGTAAATGTCGTTCCATTTACGTGTTAGGATGATTCCCAACAATATGTTTCACAACCTCCAGGCTTTGAAGATCCTGAACATCCCAATAAAGTCTACAAGGTGGTCAAGGCTCTTTATGGCTTACATCAAGCTCCCAGGAAGTGGTATGAAACCCTAGCTGGATATCTATTGAATAATGGGTTTCATAGAGGGGAAATTGATCAAACTTTGTTCATCAAGAAAGACAAAGATGATATCTTGTTGGTTCAAGTTTATGTTGATGATATCATTTTCGGATCCACAAAGCCAGAGATGTGCAAATAATTTGAGAAGCTGATGAAGGATGAGTTTCAAATGAGTTATATGGGGGAACTTAATTTCTTTTTGGGACTTCAAGTACAACAAAAAACAGATGGTATCTTTATCAATCAAGACAAATATGTGACTGAAATTCTAAGGAAGTTCCACTTTACTGATGCAAAGCCTTCAAGCACCTCTGCTGATAAAACTACTCATTTACTCTTGAAGGATGATAATGGAGAAGCAGTGGATGTACACACTTATAGATCAATGATTGGTTCCTTGATGTATCTCACTTTATCAAGACCATATATTATGTTTGTTGTGTGTGCTTGTGCAAGGTTTCAGGTCTCCCCCAAGATATCACATTTGACTGCTGTGAAGAAAATTTTCAGATATTTAAAGGCATATCCTAAACTAGGATTGTGGTATCCAAGAGAATCTCCTATGGAATTAGTTACCTACTCAGATAATGACTATGTTGGTGCAAGTTTGGATAGAAGGTCAACCACAGGAGGATGTCAATTCCTTGGATGTAGATTGGTGTCATTGCAATGCAAGAAACAGACAATGGTGGCTACTTCAACAATAGAAGCAGAGTATGTAGCTGCTGCAAGCTGTTGTGCTCAGGTCTTATGGCTTCAAAATCAATTATTAGACTATGGGTACAATTTTATGAACACCATTATCTTTATTGATAATAGCAGTACCATTTGCATAATTAAAAATCTTGTGCAACACACTGAAACTAAACATATTGAAATTAGACATCACTTTATAAGAGATTGTTATGAGAAAAAGTTGATTCAAGTTGTCAAAATACATACTGATGACAACTATGCTGATTTACTAGCAAAAGGTCTTGATGTGGGAAGGTTTCAGTAATTGGTAACAGGTATTGGGATGCTTAACCCTTAAATTTTGATGTCTAAATGATTTTTGTGTTGTGGGGAGGATTTTTGTATTGCTATTTGTTGCATACTTGTATATTTGTTGTCCACTAAGCTTTTTGCAGAGATTCAATGATAAACACTCAGACAGTGGAAAAAGTGATGAACAGTGGAAAGAAATTTCATTCATTCAGATGATGTTCATTACACAGAAGTGTTTTATTACAAAGGACAATACAAAACAACATCATCAACACCTAAACCTATCACTCCATAGCTTCTTTGCCCTTTCCCTTGTAGCCAGACATGGTTTTGTGAACACCTCTGGGTTGTTCTTGCATTCCATTCCACTTTCTTGGGTAGGGAAGACCAAGCACTTGCTTTGCAGGCTTTGTTGGAGGAACAAGTCTCTCAGGCACAGGGATCCACTTCATGGACTTCACAGCCTTTTTAATAGCTCTTTCCAACTCTCTTGGGAGACTCATGGCTAGAGGAAGTGGCTCTTCATCATCAGAATGATAGCTTGGTGCATAACTTGGCAGTTCTGAAGTGTTGGAAGGAGAAGATGCTTGGAGATCATCAGCAACAATAGGCTTCACAACCTTCTTTTTGTGTTTCTTTGAAGAGGTTGTGGCACATGGTGGAAAGTAGTTAGACCACCCTGAAGATGCTGAATCATCATAATCAGAAGAGATATCAATGATGGATGGGTTGGAGCTCATTGTGTTTGTGGTGATTAATATTGATATTTTTGTTGCAGGTTTATGTTGTTTGATGAGGGTACATGTTAGTTAAAAGGTTCTTTATATAGACCTTAGTCAACCCTAGTTCTCTACCCAAAGAGTAATTACCATTAAATTTTTGGTTGGTGGGTAGATTTAATTAAGAAAGATATTTTTACACGGCTTGACTAAGTCAAGATATTTTTGGAAATAGTTGCAATTCACTTTGACTGATATCTTAGGCTTAACTTGGTTTGGTTTTGAACTAACATGTACATGATTTTGTGAGTAAAATTGATTTTAAGGAGTGTGTAACTTAAACACTCAACAAATGGTTATTGATTCACCATGTCTAATCCACATAAGAATCAACTAGTCCAGAGCAAACGGATACTGGTAAAGACTCATCAAATCCGTTTATGATTGATAGTTTACCAAAAACTATATGGTTATAAACTCACCATATTCTATATGATCAAGAGTTTTCTAGTCCATAGCAAACGACTCATGGTAAAGACATATCAAATCCGTTGATAGCTGGTAGTTTGCTAAAAACTATGATAAAAGCAGTTTTAATCAAACATATTTTCCCACTGCTTTTATACTTTTTACCACTGCTGGTTCACAGTTACCACTGACAGTGTAAATTTTACCACTGTTGAACTAGCCGTTACAACTGTTGTGTCAGTCAACTAGCCGTTGAGTAAAATCTTTTAACCATATTTTTAGGGATTTACTTAAGAGAATTATCTTCTAATTGTTTAAGTTATTCTTTCCCAAAGATAACAAATTTCTACGATATTCTCTCTTGCGTATTTTACTCAAACCCTAACAATATATCATTCTCATCTCACATGGCTTGTTGTACTCTCTCTTTAAAATTCACACAATCATATTTTTCACTCAATTTCATGGCTTCACTTGCTTTTATCAATGAACATAACCAGGTTGCTTACTTGGAGAAAACAGAGGTCAAAGATGGACATATCTTTCATGAGATTGTGGATTTTCTAAATGCATCTCACATAAGGTATGCTTTAACTTTAAACCCCACAATCTATGTTTCTCAAATCAAAAGGTTTTGGCAGACTGTAACTGTCACAACTATTGAAGATGGAAACACACATTCCCCTGTTGATGCTTTAAGTGCAACAGTGGATGAGGTAATTGTTAATGTTACTGAATCATCTTTGAGAAGGATTCTTCAATTAGATGATCAAAATGGTATCATTACATTACCTAATTCAGAAATTCTCCAAAACATCTCTGATATGGGGTATGATACATCCAATGGAAAACTAACTTTTAAAAAGGGATGTTTCTCTCTCCAATGGAGATTTTTCATACATACTTTGTTACATTGCTTAAGTCCTAAGAAAACATCTTATGAACAGTTTAGCACAACCATTGCTTATCCTTTGGTGTGTTTGGCTACAAACAGGACTTTTAATTTTTCAAAGTTTTTATTCAATAATATGGTTAGCAATGTAACAAGTAATTACAATTTTTTGATGTACCCAAGGTTTGTTCAAACAGAGTTAAATGAATATGAGTTGCTACCTCATAACAGGATTTACAAAACTCCTTGTCTTAAACCAAAAGTTTTTCAAAATATGAATAAGGCAAGTGAAGGTTATAATGGGGTAGTTCATGCTCTTTTTCCTCAAATGCTTGCTGTCATTGCACAAGCAAGGGGTGAAGGTGTAGCAATCCTAGTTGCACCCCATCACACACCCACAATAACTATTCCATCTATATACACCCCTAGTTACTCACACATATAAGAGGAGGAAAAAACAGCCAACTCCTCTCATCACAAAACTACATGTGTCTTTACCTCTTAGTGTAGGTACAAGCAGTGGTGGTTTAGGAGTACTTCCTAGTCCAACTAGGGAAGAAACTGAGCCAATCTCCCATGATGCACCTCTCTCAGCAGGTCACACAGTTGGAAGTGCTGAGGACAGTGGTAACATACATTGTTAGCATTAAAAATATGTATTATGAAGTGATGGTCATTCTCATATTGTAACTTTGTGTCGTTTGTTAAGATTAGTAATAGTTTAGTCATTGGGCCTTGGACTTGGCAAGCTAATATGTTATATGCTATGTTTCATAAGCCTAGTTGTCCAATCATGTAACCAAGTCCAAGCCCAAGCCCATAGGGCATCTTATGTTAAGAACTATTTAAACACTTCAAAGGCTCATTTGAGGTGTGTGCTTGTGTGTGTATTTGTGTGTGTTTTCTTGAATAAAAGCTCTCATTTCCATCTCTCTCTCAATACATACGAATTACATATATCTCATACAAGTCACCATCTTTCCATCTTTTCTTCTTATTGTGCTTATATTGTGTGTGATAAAGTTGTGTTATTTAAGGTCCTACAAGTGGTATCAATCGCCTAACAATGATTTAGGAGGGTTTAGAAGTTGTTTGTTTCGTGTTTTTAAGCTATTTATCACGTTATTTTTATAAAAGTTTCTCACTTTTCTTGTTTTTCTTAGTTTTTAACATTTTTTTGATTACAAACTAGTGTTATAAACCTTTTCTAACAAGAAAGTTTCAACCTTTTTGAAAATTTCAAGCTTAAAAATTCGATTTGGTTTTTGTACTTGTTTTCTAGATCTCGAAAAAGTTTCATAAAAATCATCAAGTTTTGAACTTTCTTCAAGTTTTGGTGTTTTTTAGCCTAGAAGTACAAGAATCTTGGATTGCAAAAGTCATTTGGGTGTGCTTTAAGCTTATTCTCAAAACTGTCAACATTTCGAAAATTTGGTGTTTTTTCGAAATCTCATTTTGACAAGTTTTCGAGAACACAGAAACGGTTTCATTCGTGCTCAAAATTGGATACTCGGTATTTTCTCTCTTGTATAAGAAAGAAATTACTTCGACTTTTGGGCTAAATTTCGAAATTGTATAATTTCGAAATTTCATTGTGAAATTGTCTTTTCGAAAAATTCACTATTTTCAAGAACTTTGCAAAATTTTCGAAAATTTCAAAATTTTCGAGAACATTGCTAGATTTTCGAAAAAATCAAGATTTTCGAGAACACTGTGGCAATTTTCGAAAAATCAAAACTTTCGAGAACACCTCAGATTTTCGCAATCACTAGATTTTCGCAATCATACAAGTTTCGAGATCACAGAAGTTTCGCAAATCCAAAGTTTCGAGAATTTTGACAAAAGTGAGGTTTTTGACGACCAAACTTCAAACGGCCATAACTTTTGAACCGTAACTCCGTTTTCGACGAATCAGCTGTCAAAACGACCGTGAGACCGAGAAGAAGGACGCATTGAATAGCCAAGCTTTGAGGCCCAAATCCACTCTGAACGGAAGTTATTGAGGTTTTAAGGTTTTAGATCGTATTTTTCACCACAAAAACCTACTTAATCTTCACCAAACCCTACTCCTATTTCGTTGGAACGATCCAAGAATCAACTTTATCCATCTACACTTCATCAATGGCAACTCAGCAAGACATTCATGCAGCCGGTGCGGAAAACCGACCTCCAATGCTTGAAAAAAGTGGATATCTCCCATGGACAAGCCGTATGCTTCGTTACATCAAAACAAAGGATACCGGGCACCTAATGATAAAATCCATAGAAAACGGTCCATTTCAGCCAAGACAAGTTCAAATTCAAGGTAATCCAAATACCACACCTCCTACTGAACCAGTAGTGCGTATACAAACAGAAGCAGACTACACTGATGAAGACAAGGCGCAGATCAAAGCTGATGATATGGCAATGCATTTAATCCAACTTGGATTACCACGGGAGATCTTTGCTGCGGTCGACAGCTGTGAAAGTGCTTATGCTATGTGGGAACGTGTTAGAAGAATATGTCATGGAACAGAAATTGGACAACAAGATGTTGAGAACAAACTTCTTACTGAATGGGAGAACTTTACATCCACTAAAGGTGAACAGATTGAATCTTACTACACAAGGTTTTGCACTTTGATGAATGAGTTAATCAAAAACAAGTTGACACCACGAGCAATTGCAACAAACATCAAATTCCTCAATAACCTTCCAGAAGAATGGGGTCGTTATGTTACAATTGTTAATCAGACAAAGGACTTACATCAGGTGAATTATGATCAACTCTATGACTTTCTGAAGCAAAACCAAGCTGAGGCTAATGAAGTTAGGAAAGAAAGATTGGCAAAGAATCATGATCCTCTCGCATTAATTGCTAATACACCAACACCATTACAAGTGAACACTCATCAACCATCATCATCCATTCACAACTACATGCAACCATCATGCATTCAACAACCAACACCGGTCTACCAACAACAGTTCTACCCACAACAACAAGAAGTTATTCCACAACAGCAATACCCACACTTCCAAGAACCAGAATTCACTGACAATGATGAAGCTGCTGCAGCATTGACTCAAGCGTTTGCTTTTCTATCAAAGGCATTCCAAGGACGCTATTCTACACCAACAAACAACAACCAAAGGATTTCATCGAACACTCGCAACAGGCAGATAGCTCAGCCGAGTTTCAATATGGGCAACGGAGGCCAAATGGTTGGAGTTTATGGGAATCAGCAAGGATATGCTACTGGATTTAACATGGGTAATCAAAATATGCAGAATCAGAATGCAGGTCAGTATGCAGGGAATCAATATGGTCAGTATGCAGGGAATCAGGTGGGTCAGGTTGTTGGAAATCAGAGGGGTCAGAATGTTGGTAATCAGGCAATGGGTAATCAGAATAGAAATGTTGCAGCTCCAGTAGTTGGGAATTTGGGAAATGTGAATCAGGGTAATCCGGTAAAGTGTTTCAACTGCCAGGGTGTAGGTCATATGGCAAGGAACTGTCTTACTAAGCCAAACAAGAAAGATCTAGCGTACTTGCAGAAAGCAGTGATGTTGGCACAAAAGGCTGAGGCAGGATTTCAGTTGACCGCAGAGGAGAATGACTTTATGGCTCTTATGGATGACATGGAAGATAGAGAAGATATCGATGCGAACTGCATATTCATGGCGAATCTTCAGGAAGCTAAGTATGACACGGATTCTGACACACTTCCTGTTTATGACACCAATGCACCATCTGAGGTATCTAATTTCAACACATGTCACAATAATGATATATTTGTTATGTCTCCAAATGAAGAACAGCATTTTGAGAAGAAAGCACCCACTTATGATACATTCCTGGACACGCCAAGTAGTAGCAATACTCCTTCAGCAACTCCAGATATGAATCATAATGGAGGCTTCGTTTCACAGCAGGCTGAGAATGATGAGGAAACACGTGCTTTGTTTGAATCATTATTGAATAATTGTCGTATTGAAATTGAGAATGTGCAAAAGGTCAATCGCGATGTTAAGGCTGCGAATGTTAAATTGACCTCTGAGCTTGAGAGTTACAAATCAACCATTAAAGCTTTTGAATTTCATAACAAAAGATTGTCTGAATTAGAAACTGGTTATCAAAATTCCGTTTCAAGGGAACAACAATTGCAACTCAAGTTTGATACACTTGATGTTAATTCTTTCAAAAAGATAAAATCTTTAAACACGAAAATTTCTGATTTACAAAACCAACTTTCTAAACAAAAAACAACTTATTCCAATCTTGAAAAAGAAATGGATGAGTTGAAAAAGGATTTTGCAAAGAAAGAAGACAAACTTTTGGAAGAAATCGTAGAGTCAGAACACATGATTGCTCATTTAGAAGAATTAGTGGTTAAGTTTGGTCAGTCGAGTCAAACAATGAAAATGATTTCAAATCAAATTAATCCGATTTACCATACGAAACATAAAACGGCTCTTGGTAACAACACCCCTTGTAATCTCAAGAAAGCTCAGCAAGAACAGAATGTTTTGTACAATGGTAATGTGATTTACACCAAACATGATCCTCCCGTCGTTCGGGATTCTGTGCTAACGATTGAACATGTCGAAGAGAGCATAAATAAAATGAAACAAAAGGATTTGAAACCCATTGATTACAACAAATTGAACAAACTTTTGGGAATCACTTTTGTTCCACAAACAGAACCATCTGCGTTTTCCATAAAACGACCATTTGCGAAATTCTTGTCTAAAAAGAAAGTTGTTTCCAAATCTCTTTCAAAAATAGAACAAATGTCCTCTAACAACACTTTTAATACAAGTGAGGCTAGAGAAATTCTGGATGACGTTAAATAGAGAATTCAAGAACTTCAAAATATTGTTGCTTCAAAAACTACCATCAATATTAACAACTGGCATTCTAGTTTTCATATCGAACAGAAAAAGGTGTTTCAAAACGAAATTACTATCCCTCTGAATAACATCAGTGCAAGGGTAATCCATTTTGAACAAGCTTTTTTAAAAGAAACGGCCGACTTTGTCAAGGACCACAAATCCCTAGTAAACGAAGCTAATGATGCTCGTGAAAACATGAATGTTTTGGAAAACCTAAATGATTCTCTATTCGAAGCTGTTATGACCACTGACATTATGTCCATCATTTTACAAACATATTCTGTTCAAGACGATGAACGACTAAGAGCTGAGACCTCCTCAATTGTTTCAAAATATGAAAATGCTCTCATAAAGCTTGAAAAAGAAAATGTGTCATATTTTAAACAACTTGATCGAAAAAAGGAAGAATGGAAGTATGACAAATTGTCTTATGAGTGTGACTTAAAGAAAATGAAAGAGCAAAATGATCTTTTGAGGGCTCAGCTTGAAAGTCAAAAAGGAAAGGGTGAGGAAACTAAGTTTGCAAAACCATTGACTTCGGAGAAACCAAATGTTTCAAACACGGTTCAAAAACCTAAAATGTCAATTTCACGGTTTGCTCTAAAAGTCGATGAGAAAAAGGATTTGACAAAACCAGTCACTCCAACACCCTTGCCCAAGAAAAGTGAAAATGAAAAGTTTGTTGATAAAGGAAAAGCGGTTGTCGAAACACCTAAAGTGTTAGCACCTGGCCTTTTTAGGATTAGTCCCACTAGTGCGTCTGCCTCAACATCTAAGACAAATGATAAGTGCATAAAGGCTAACTCTAAAGAATCTAGGGATGCTAAAAAGGACAACAATATAAATCCTAATGTGTGTGCCTTACCTTCTACAGGATTAGAAAGTACCTCTAGGAGCAGCAGACTAAAGCCTAAGAGCAATACAAGGAACAATAGAGTCTCGCCTGTCTCTAAGAGTAGTAGCAAGAATAAAGTCGAAGAAGTAGAAGAACACCCTAGGAATTTATCGCTTTGTAATAAGAGACATGTTTCATCTGAATGTAATGTCGAACGTACTGTTTCTAATGCATGTAATGACTCTGTTTGTTTAAAATGCAAGAAATGTTTAATTAATGATGTTCATGATGAAAGTGTTTCTAAGAATGTGAATGTTACGCCTGAACAGAAGAATGTTCCAAAAAGACCTAGTGATAGATCCAGATCTATAGGAAGATTAGTTGCACGATTTAGGACTACCACTATTAGTCGAATGCCTAGGAACTATCTTAAGTTTTGTATGTGGATTCCGACGGGTAGAGAGTTCACTCTTAAGGACGGCAAATTAGAAATAACTCAAGCTAAACAAGTAGCAACTGTCTATGAGTGTTATTCTGCTTTTACTCCTAACCCCATGGAACCAAATTCAACACGGTTTCCAAATACAAACTCTTCTGTTCTTAACAGGTTATCGAAATATGTCTTTGGATCGTCGACTCGGGTTGCTCCAAGCACATGACCGGGAATTTGAAGCTGCTGATCAATTTCGTCTAGAAATTCATGGGAACTGTACGATGTGGAAATGATCATGTAGCAGCTATTCAGGGTTATGGAGATCTTCGGTTTGAGAATTTTTTAATCACTCGAGTTTACTACGTCAAAGGGTTGGGACACAACTTGTTTTCAGTCGGGCAGTTTTGTGATGCAGATTTAGAAGTTGCATTCAGGAGAAACACGGTTTTTATTCGAAATTTGGTTGGTGATGATCTCTTAACTGGTAAATGGTAATCGTGGTACAAACTTGTATGCTATCGACATCAACCAAATGGCTTCTACATCACCAATTTGTCTTATGACAAGGGCAACCGAAACTAAGTCCTGGTTGTGGCATAGACGTTTATCCCATCTCAATTTCGACACCATCAACAAGTTAGCCAAAGACAACATCGTCACCGGACTTCCTAAGTTCAAATACACCAAGGAACACTTATGTCCATCATGCGAACAAGGAAAAAGTAAAAGAGCATCATATAAACCCAAAACCGTACCTAGTTCGGAAGCAAGGTTACATATGTTGCACATGGACTTATGTGGCCCAATGAGAGTTGAAAGCATTAATGGGAAGAAGTATATTCTTGTTATTGTTGATGATTATTCCAGATATACTTGGGTAAAGTTTTTGAGATCAAAAGACGAAGCACAAGGCATCATCATCACCTTTCTGAAGCGTATTCAAGTTCTACTTCAAGCTCCAGTAAGGATTATAAGAACAGACAATGGCACAGAATTTACAAACCAGGAGTTAAGAACTTACCTTGAAGATGTTGGAATCACACACCAAACATCAGTTGTTAGAACTCCACAGCAAAATGGGGTAGTTGAAAGAAGAAACCGAACTCTTGTTGAAGCTGCTCGCACAATGCTAATTTTTTCTAGTGCACCTCTATTCTTATGGGCTGATGCTGTTGCCACTGCTTATTTTACTCAAAACCGATCCCTAGTACATCCTAGATTCAATAAAACCCCATATGAGCTAGTGAACAATCGAAAACATGACATCTCTTACCTTCACGTGTTTGGCGCTTTGTGCTATCCGACGAACGACAGAGAAGATCTAGGAAAGTTGAAAGCTAAGGGTGATATTGGAATCTTCATTAGATATTCAGAAAACTCGAGGGCATTCAGGGTGTATAATAGAAGAACAAAAAGGATAATGGAGACGATGAATGTGAAGTTTGACGAGATTTCACAGATGGCTTCTGAGAGATACGCTCTAGAACCCGCGCTTAATCCAATGGCTTCTAATTAAAACAGATTAGGACCCGCACCAAACCAGCAGACTTCTGGACACATCAGTTCAGGACTCGTACCTCAAGGAGCTCAGTCAACAAACACGGATAAACCTTCAGAACAAGAACTGGAAAATTTCTTCGAGTTAATGTTTGATGAATATTATGGTGGAACTTCGACAAATGCATCTCAACAACATTCCGCTGCACCCACTCACAACCATCAACCACCACCACCACCACAAGATGCATCCACTACAATCGAAGCTGAAGCACCAACTACATCAACACCATCTACATCTACTCAAGCAACTCCAGTACTTGAAACTGTTCTACCAAGCGTTGATGAGCAAAACCAAAACACAAATTTTCAAGAAGAACCAACAAATAATTCAAACGATGTTACGTTAGAAGAAGAAGAAGAAGAAGAAGTATTTGAAAACCCATTTGCAACAGACTCTGCTGAATCTTCTTCAAGGTTACAAGAACCATCTAACACACATTTGTTACACCCAAGGTACCCTTCTACGTTTCAATGGACAAAAGACCATCCAATAGAACATATTATTGGTGAACCTTCAAATCCAGTTCAGACAAGGAGACAACTTGCCACCGATCTCGAATTGTGCATCTACGTTTGCTCAATCAGCCTCAAAGAACCAAAGAACATTCGGGAAGCAATGGCAGAAAACCCTTGGATTGAAGCGATGCAGGAGGAATTTCTTCAATACCTGTTACATGATAGTTGGGAACTCGTTGAACGACCACTTGATAAACGTGTTCTTGATCTCAAGTGGTTGTGGAAGAACAAACTAGATGAGGAAATGACTGTCATTCGCAACAAAGCTCATCTCGTGGCTAAAGGATATCCACAAGAAGAAGGGATAGATTTCGAAGAATCATTCGCGCCTGTAGCTAGACATGAAGCAGTCCGGATTTTCTTAGCCTATGCCGCTCACAAAAACATCACAGTCTATCAGATGGACATTAAGACAGCTTTCTTGAATGGAACTCTGAAAGAAGAAGTGTATGTGAGTCAGCCAGAGGGATTCATCGACAAATATCATCCAGACTACGTCTACAAGCTTAAGAAAGCAATTTATGGTCTAAAGCAAGCTCCAAGAGCGTGGTATGACGAACTATCATCTTTCTTGCTCAATAACAATTTCACAAAAGGAACGGCTGATGACACCTTGTTTATCAAAAAGTTCAAAGATGACATTTTGATCGTTCAAATTTACGAGGACGACATTATTTTTGGATCAACCAATCCTAACCATTCAAAACATTTTGAAAATCTCATGAAAAGTAAATTTGAAATGTCCATGATGGGGGAACTAAAATTCTTTCTTGGTTTACAAATACATCAATCCCCTCGTGGTATTTTTATCAATCAAGCTAAACATACAATAGAGATTTTGAAAAAACATGGAATGGAAAATTGTGATTCTGTTGGTACACCAATGGTCACTTCACCAAAAATAGGTGCTGATTTGTTTGGGAAACCCATTGATCCGAAGAAATATCGGAGCATGATCGGTTCTCTCATGTACCTAACTGCTAGCCGACCCGATATTCAATTTGATGTATGTTTATTAGCAAGGTTTCAGGCAAAGCCTACCGAACTTCACCTCAAAGAGGTTAAATGGATCTTTCGGTACATACGAAGCACCATTAACATGGGACTTTGGTATCCGAAGGATTCGGAGTTTAATCTAATAGCATTTTCAGATGCAGACCATGCTGGTGATCAAGTTACAGCAAAGAGTACATCAGGTGGAGCACAATTTTTGGGTAAAAAGCTAGTAAGCTGGTCTTCAAAGAAACAGGATTGTACTGCGCTATCAACCGCCGAAGCCGAGTATGTGTCTCTATCTGCGTGTTGTGCCCAAGTTCTTTGGATGCGGACACAGCTCACAGATTATGGCTTTACTTTTGACAGAATACCTATGTATTGTGACTCAAAAAGTGCCATAGCCATCTCGTGCAATCCCGTACATCACTCTAAGACGAAGCATATCAAAGTTCGCTACCATTTCATCAAAGAACACGTGAAAGAGGGTACTGTTGAATTATTTTTCGTTAAGACTGATTATCAACTCGCCGATCTATTTACTAAAGCCCTTCCAAAAGAAAGGTTTGACTATTTAGTTCGACGAATTGGCATGCGAAGCCTAACTCCTGAGGAGCTAGAACGTCTTCTCGAATCTTCTTGAAAAATGTTTTCAAAAACCGCTTCGCTGTAAATATTTTTGAAAAAAAAAACAAAATACAAAATTTGAAAAACCAACAAAAAAAAATACAAAAATATAAAATTTTCAAAAAATACAACAACAATATAAAATCAAAAAATCCAAAAATATTCTTCTCACGACATGTCTCTCGTATAAATCAATATTCTGTATGTCTCTAGAAATGTCATTCAACAATGATACGGACATGTACAGATGCTTGAGCGGGAGTTCTTTTTAATGTTTTTCTAAAACATGTCGTTTCTCAAAATTTTCTTCACTATGGCTTTCATATACCTCAATGCGAAACCCGTACTTCAATGACGACTTCTGATTGTTTTCAAATCAAGGACTCGTACGTTCAATGACGAACTCTTTTTCAAAAAGTTCGAGTCTAAACAAACGAAAAAGATTTCAAGCATAAACTCGTTTTCAAACAAAATTCTTGAGCACTTCTTCAAGATTGTTCAAAGATTTCTCAAAAATATCTCAAAATTAGTACTCAAGATAACTCCCTAAAAACCCTTAATTAATTTTAAATATGCTATCATTAAGGGGGAGTACAAAAAGAAAAAATGTTCCGAATTCATGCAGAATCTGTCTATCTCTCCAAGAGCTTTTTCTAAATCAGTTGATATCAAAAATATCAAGCTATGCTATTTTTGAGGGGGAGAAGACATGATTAAAATGTGATCAAAGATGTTTAAAGATTGTGGCAGAATCTCAAAAGAGCTCAACTCAGATATTACCAATGAATTGACGAAGCTTAAATGTCATTAATCGAAAAGACTTGTCCTGGACGGGTAATAATTTCAAGCTAGTCTAACTAGTGATGTAAGCGTGTCTCGAATAGGACTTGTCTGAGTAGAATGTACCGTATCGAGAGACTTTCTTTGGACTTGACCAGGACGGGTAATAATTTCAAGCTAGTCTAACTAGTGATGTAAGCGTGTCCCGAATCGGTCATGTTCGCTGAAAGTGGATCAATTCAAAAAGTGCAAACTCCTCCCGCATGTGCAAATTTCTTAAAAATTACATGAGCACATGTGAAGGGGGAGTCCTTCAAAAGAAATGCAAAACTCTCGAAGTGTCAACAAAATGTGTTTTATTATCATAAACACTTTGAGAGATTTTCACAAAAGGTTTTATGGCATGTGATCAATGATAGGATAGTCAGGGAGTTATAAGGTGACTAAGGTTAGGAAAAACCGTCCTATGATCCGCCAGAGCCGGAGGGATCTACCCAAGGACAATTCCAATAGATTAGAATTAGAAGTCCTTAGGTATGATTGAAAAAAGGAGAAAATGAGAAAGGAGAAAGAAGAGGTTGAAGAATTAAAAAGAAAAGTTATGAAAAAGGGTGAAAAGAAATAGCCCTCCAAATGTTCAACCTTAGGGCAGACACCAGGTACAACTCATATGCTATTGGTTGTTACTAAGGTGACACCGGTATTGAAGACAAAGACGTCATGGACCCAGTGACGCACTGCACTAAACCTTCTTAACCACTCAAGTTCTCTTAAAAGAGCTTGTTTCATTCTCACGAGGAACCGGTGTAATCTATCGACCTGTCTCTTAGAGATGGTTGATATTGAAGCAGGAGACCTTTCCCTAATCTCCGCATAGGAAACCAAATGTGCACTTATCGAGTCTAGAGCCCCGAGATTCATCAAAAGATCTCATAGGAACACATGATATTTCTACACTGGTTGTTCATCATTAAGGACGCCAGATGTAAACTTTAGAGTCCTACGCAGATCTTAGCAATCTGCCAGAACATTTATGAGAGGATTCACTTTTGTGATTCTCAATGATTGAATGGAATTGCCAGGGTCAACATCAAGCAGCCCTGACAGCAGGTCACTTCGGTAATTCTTTATGGGTTACGCTTAGTGTTCGCGGTGGTTTCAAACGATCTACAGTCGTGGAGTGATCCCCAGCGACTCACCCAGTCATTGAGCTACTAAGTAGGTCTCGTAAGCTCTTTCTCGAGAGTATCTGACATGGGAACGGCCTTGGTAAGGGTTAGAAGGAGTCTTCACACTATGCTGTTGACGATCTCTAATTCTTATCTATAAGTACCGGATGTTTTATTGCTAACTGTTTATATGCAGGGACACTTCATCTCCATGGCGACAGATTCCACGTGCTCATACATACATCTGGAAGTTAAAGAAAGCTCCCTCAAAGATCTATACAACACAAAGTTCAGAGAAAGATTCTACGCCAAAAAGAAGAATCTACAAAGTATAAAGACTAAAGATCAAAGTGAAAGAAAGGGAACTACGTGCATATGAATATCAATGTCCAAAGATGTATGAGCATGTTGGAATGGCAAACAACCACCACAAACGCAGAAGTGACGAATGGCAGATAACTCCACATCATAAAGGAACAAAGAACGATGAAAAATCAGTTATCAAAGATCACAAAGCATGAAGGAACAAAGACTAAAGACTATTCTACAATGACACACAAAGTTAAAGACAAAGAACATGGAAGACCCACTCACGTGGAGCATCATTCGAATGACCACCCCTTAGGGGGAGATTGTTAGCATTAAAAATATGTATTATGAAGTGATGGTCATTCTCATATTGTAACTTTGTGTCGTTTGTTAAGATTAGTAATAGTTTAGTCATTGGGCCTTGGACTTGGCAAGCTAATATGTTATATGCTATGTTTCATAAGCCTAGTTGTCCAATCATGTAACCAAGTCCAAGCCCAAGCCCATAGAAAGCCCATAGGGCATCTTATGTTAAGAACTATTTAAACACCTCAAAGGCTCATTTGAGGTGTGTGCTTGTGTGTGTATTTGTGCGTGTTTTCTCTTGAATAAAAGCTCTCATTTCCATCTTTCTCTCTATATATACACGAAATACATATATATCATACAAGTCACCATCTTTCCATCTTTCCTTCTTATTGTGCTTATATTGGGTGTGATAAAGTTGTGATATTTAAGGTCCTACATACATGCATTGATGGACAAATGTACCAAATTGGAGGAAAAAGTTCACAACTTAGAGGATGAGCTCAAGCAGACAAAGATACAATATCAACATGATCTCTCCAAGCTTCAGGGTCAGTTACACACTATGCAAGAAGAGATCAACTCACTAAAGAAGAAAAGGGATGCTCATCTTGTCCTGTCTTCTCCATCCTCAGCTCATGGTGATAATTCTGCAGCATCTAGTAATGATCAGGGTAATTCTTCCAAACAGGGGAGGAAAACAGATGCTACAACCGAGGGGAGGAAATTAGACTTTGAACAGGATTTTAAAGGTTTTGAACAACCAATGGATGATGAAGAAATTCTAGGGGTACAGGTGAAAGATACTTTTGCATCAATGTCACAAGCAATGGACACTGCTCTCACACAAGAAGTAGAAACAACTGATGCAGAGTTTGAGAAAAGAAGGCAAGAAAAAGGGAAAGTTCAAGTCTATGAAGAATCAACTGAGCAATCAAGAAAGGTTAAGTCAAGAACTCAAGCTCAGATTGAAATGGATTATGAATTGGCAAGAAAAATTGAAGAAGAGGATGTAGCAAGGTTCATGGAACAACAAAGAATTTAGAAGGAGATAGAACCTGAAGAAATTGTTCCCATTCCAAACACAGAAGAAGGTGCTTATCAATTAACAAATGAAGAGATTGAGCATATGATTGATTCTGATCCAGTTATCAAGAAGAAAGCTATTGAGCTTATTGCTGATGAAAGCTTAACAGCTGAATAAAGATCTGCCCAATTAGCTGACTTTATCAATATGAAGAATAATCAAGCTTTTGACTCTATGGTGAATACAATTAAGAAGACTCAGAAAAAGCCAAGACAACCATCTCTGGCTCAAGTTAATTATGGAATGAAGAAGTACTTGTGTCATATAGGAGGATGGAAGATGTATCAGCTCAAAGGAAAACCTTATGAAGAAATTCAAAAATTGTATTATCAAGAATACAGAAGAGATAAAGATTTTCTTCCTATGCATTCAGAAGCAGAAGCTAAGAGATACAAAAGATCAGGAAAGAACATTGAGTCTAAAGAAGCTAAGAAGCCAAGGGTTGAAGAAAAGCTAAGTGAAGAACAGCTGGGTGGCATGATTATTATTGAAGAAGAAGATTTTTATGTTGAGCCACTACAAGCAACACATCCAATTATTGATTGGGAAGTATTTACTAATGACTTTGAAGCAACATGGAAGATTACAAGACTAGGTGGTGAAACCTTTTACTCTATGCAGTTTGAAGATCTTATCAGATCATGTGACAGAGATGATCTTGATACATTGAGGAAGATGGTGAATGATAGATACATGGCTGGAAAACTTCAAGATGACAAGGAGAAAGAACTTTGGGTTAAGTTTCAAAGAATATATGAACCTGACATAAATGATAGATATTGGAAGTTTCAAGCTCATGATCAGACTACATTGTGGAAATTTTATGACTCCTGCAACATTCATCATGTTTCAACACAAGAAGGAGAGGATGTGTTTATGCATGCTGAAAGAGAATACCCTCTCAGATCTAGAGTTTTGGATGTAATGCTCTCTACTAGGATCAGATGTCCAGAAAGAACAGAAGTGGTAGATGATCTAGTTCAAAGAATCTACAATCAATGTAGAAGGGAAAGTGATAAGTGTTTGGAAGAATCCCCCATCAACTTAGAAACTCATTGATTTGCACAGAAATTATAAGTTTAGGGGAGGATTGTTGGGAAATAAACCATTAGTGGAAACTCATTACCACTGATAGGCTAAGCAAAGACCACTGCTGAAGAATTATACTAATAGTGAAAACGTATTACCACTGCTAGCACAACATATATTACCACTGCTTAGTTTATCTGTTAAGTATACGAGTTGTAGATAAGTATAGAAAAGGTTTAGTGAATATCTTATTTGTTTAGTATAATACTTATCTTGTACAGGACTCCTTGTGTCCTATAAAAGGAGGTCCTAGGTTTAGGTTTATGTATGTATTTTATTTAGCCAAAGCTTCAAGGTTGTAACCCTAGTGATAAGCAAAGATCACTCGTATTATCATCTTGAATAATATTGAAGCTAACCGTTTGTTTAACTCTTTGTTCATTCTGTCATACATACATACAATCCATATACAACACTTAAAACATATCTTCTAAAGTACTTGATAGTAAATTCCGCGTGCTATTAAGTATACACTCAAAGTATTAATCTAACACAAGGCGTGTGTTAAGATCCATCAAATTAATACACCGTATCAAAGAGAGTTAATATGCCGTATGTTTATAATTATCAAAAATCAATTATATTTATAAAAATTAAATGCGCCGTATAAGCAAAAGCTAATACGCCATATCTTAGTTACGTTTCAAAATACTATAGTTTTGATTTAGATATAGATGCGCCGTATCGATTAAAATCGATGCGCCGCTTCTTTATAATTTAATAAAATTTTTAACTGTTTTTAATAAATAATCAATATGTCGTATCTGTAAAACAGATGCGTTGTATGGCGTTTAAGGTTTTTGAAAGATTTCTGAATAAAAAAAGAATACGTCGTATCTAGGGGAAAGATGCGCCGTATTCGAATTATTAAATATACATTGTATATAAAAATTAAAACGCAATACACCATATCTGAAAAATCAGATGCGCCGTATCATTTGTATCAGCAAAATATAGCAGACAACAAACAATGCGGAAAAATTAAGAAAAATAAAAAATTCAAAAATACAGAAAAATAACTAACTAGAAAACAAGAAATATGCATAATATTACAATGAATGCAATTATACTAATACACAACAAAGTTAACAGTCAAAAATCTAAAAATATAAAAACTAAACAAGTTAGAAAACCTAATTAAAATATTAACAAATAAACATATATTAAACAATTCACTCCCTGGCAACAGCGCCAAAAACTTGATGTGATGTGCTATGTCGTTGTAGCATATCCTTATTCAAGTTTTAAATTTATAATTGCCTACTTATCCTATAACACACACTAACGACAGTGTACCCGATCAATGTAGCATAGTTGGTAAGTAGAGTGTCGATCACTAAGAGTGGAACGTTTATACCTAGGCTGTTTATTAGTATTTTAATATCTAAGTTAGTTTTACAATCTAATCTAACGCAGGGGGTTTTCAGTCTGAGAGACTGGCACGAATTGGTTTGATTAAATAAACTAAAACTATTGAGCAAGAATACAACGAATGGCGAACATGTACGCACATAGATAACATATACAGATAGAAGGTCTGACTAATGATTAAGTTGCTTGTCCCTTGTTTTATTGCTAGTTTTATATGATGAGTATCGTAAACTATTCTCTCTCGTTGGTATCTTGACTATAGGCGAGTAAACCCTTAATGATCACTTATGTCTAAGAATTATTTATCCTTTTCACAGGCTTACACTAACTTATAATGCTAGTGAAGTAATCGTAGGAGGGGTATAGCGGCCAAAGCTTGCTACTGCTAGACACAGAGGTTATCAAAGCACATATAACAAGAACAAAAAAAACATCAAATAAACTTTAATCGATGGGAAAGCAATTTTAAAGGGAGAAATATGGCGAACAAAAGCCCATCAATCCTGATGGATTAAAGTGTACTATAACAATAAAACAAAACTACTTAATTGAATTAAAACACATTCAGGACCTTCTTACTGCTATAAAATCTTCAATTTGGTGTGTCTTGTGTTGCCTTTTCGTGTATTCTTCTCCTTAGGGTTTCTTCTTTTCGTTCTAGGGTTTATCACATACGAATCCGGCTGTATCTTGGGGTATTTATAGTTTCTGTCTGAGGGATCGATGCAGCGCATCTAATAAGTAGATGCGGCGCATTGACTTAACTTCGCGTGGGTTCCAAGATTAATATATTCTGGAATATTCGTACACCGTCTTCAGATGCGGCGTATCTTCAATGCAATGCGGCGCATGTCCTTCAGTATCTTGGATTATATTTGGTGAAGTCTGGAAAGTGATGCGTCGTATGTCAGAAATGTGATGCGGCGTATCTGAGCTAAAACAAGTTGATTCTTCTTCGTTGACCAAAGTTTCATATGCGGTGCATCAAATAAATTAGATGCGGCGCATTCTTCAAAGTCAGGCAATGGTCTTCAAATCATCTTTCAGTAGACTTTTCCAATCTTGATCATTTAGCTTTATATTTCGTCAAAAATCACTAACTTTCACCAATTGTTTGTTTTTACATGAGAATTACTAAAGTAAGCAATTAAATATCGATTCTCATAGATAATAATATAAAACAAATCAAATAAATAGGATAAACGATGACAATAATATGTACTTATTTGATGTCATCAGTTTCCTTGCTACACCAATTAACACAAAGAGGAATGCTTGAAGAAGCTATTTTAACGGGAGACGAGAGAAGAGAAGGCACCCGTCGACGTTGTTATTGAGTCGATGAAGAAAGTGATTATCTGATTTGTACTATTTATAGTTTAAATCTCAAACAATTTGATTATTATCTGATGGTATCTCTGCAGCCTATCATTAGATCCTGATTTGTACATATTGCATTGATTCCTGTAATGAATTTAAACGAGAAACATATTCAAGTTTCTTCCTATATTTGCTTTTTTTCTTAATAAAATTTCCCATTTAGAACTATGGCTATGTTTGGCACAAAGCTTTTTGGAGTTTTTTGGGCAATTAGCGGTGGGCAATGAGCTTTTTTATTTTTAGTGTTCTTTTGGCATGAGAGCTGTCGGCTTTGCTATTTTTTAGGAAAGCTCATTTTCCCAATGCTTCTTTACGAAGCTGTGAGCTTTTTTGGCTACTACTCACTGTCACACCCCCAAAATCGGGTCCAGCGGAAGTATACGTGTAGCTGGGGTGTAACTCAATCGGTAACACAACACAAGCTCAAAAATGGTTTTCACTTTAATTATTTAGAATAAAATCATTTAATCAAAATATTGAATTTACATCGTTAAAAGTAGTGCGGAAGTAGGCCCTTAAAATAGTTTAAAACGGTCCCCATATAAATAATCAGAGTCTTCTATGACCATGCCATGCCCTGCCAAAACCTCCAGTAGCGTGCCATAGGTTAAAACCTGAAAATACATGCTAAAGTGTCAACACGAGGTTGGTGAGTTTATAGAGTTTGTTTAACAAATAAAGTTTATAGAAAAGTGATCACACAGCAAAGGCATCGTAAATCCACTCAGTTACAAGTCCCGCCATAAGAGATTTGTAACCTGTGTGTTTACAATCCACTGCTAAATAGTTTAGGTCTAGTAGTCAAGCACCCGTGGTCAATAATAAGTCACAATATAAGCACCACCTATATAATAATGTATGCCATGCAAAGCCCCTAATTAAATAATATGCGTCCCGTAACATGGTGGACGAGAGGTTGGCCGACCTCTAATAGCGCTATCCATACTACTAATAGGCATCGAACAATGCGAATGTACGAACAGTACATCATACAACTATTATATAAGATTAAGAACGCTCCAAACATGGGAGACTTAGCACGCTCCACCAATAAGGCGAGACTTTAGGGTTAAGAACGCTCCACCAATAAGGTGAGACTTTGCACGCTCCACCAAAAATGGCGAGACTTTAGGTCATAGTACGTACGGTACATTAGGGTCAAAAGTTTAAGTCAAGTTCAAAAGTCAAGTCAAGTTCAATAGTTCAAAACAAGTTATAAGGTCAAATGAGTTCATAATAGTTCAAGGTTCAAAACAATGTTCAAAGAGTCAAGTAGTAATTCATGTAAAAAAAACGAGCATGTATTCTCCCCCAAAAAGTTAACAAAACAATTTAAAAGAGTAGGGGCTATGACTCACCTGGTACGATAGTTACGAAGACAAAAGTGGTTACACAGAAATGAGGTTCGATCTCTAACCGCGACCTATAATGAACGAATGATACGATCTACTTAAATTATGAGGGGATGCGATGAATGTACATGCACATGAAGCCTATACCACTCGTAGTTGGAAAATAAGCGTTGGCGTTGATTTATAGTGTTTCCATAACTTAAGAGAATATGCTATTAGAAGTTGTCAAATATATATATAGTTCGCCTAGTTTCAAAAGTGTATATCTTGGTCGTTTTAAGCTCATTTTACTCGTTCTTTATATCCACGGATTCGTTTTAGTATATACTGATATATTTTCAATAGCTCGGCTCCTCTAGGTTACGTCTAACGCCTCTATTTGTCCGTCTAAAAATGCCAAACAGCATGCAGTTTTCAGAAAATATAGTTTTCGTCGTTAAACTCGTTTTTGGCGTATCTCCTTCGTTATTAACTCGTTTTCATCCCCGTTTTCGGCCATAGTTCCGTCTTGGAATGTATTTTCTAAATATTTGGTCAAAAGTTACCCATCATCTACTGATTTTCCCACGTTTTAAAAATATGGACAGTAGGTATATATATTGTTTCAAAAACCATTTCTAGTGTTCCAATCTAGTTCCAACTTCAACCAAACCACTTTCAATCACCACAAATCTAGTCTAATCTTACCATACACCTTCTTAGGGTGTCATGGGTTCCTAAACATCATAAACCAAGTGGATCTAACAAGGATCTAATAATAATCTATTTATAGGGATCAAAAGTTATATATATATATATATATATATATATATATATATATATATATATATATATATATATATATATATATATATATAAATGAGTGGTATATACTAACATATGCATGTAAACCTTGTATGAAATCATATGAACATAATAAGAACATGAAGAAATTATGAACAAAAGTTTGACAACTTACATAGAAAGATTTGTGAGCTTATGGAGATGAAAACTTATAAAACATTGGGTTTTTATCACAAAACCCAAACAAGAACAACAAAAGGGACAAGATTAACACTTGATCTTGGAAAAATTATGGTTTTCTTGGTGTTCTCCTTTCTTGGTCGATTCATACACAAAGGAGAGGAAGAGAGAAAGTTTGCTAGTATTTTTTGAGGTGTTAATGAAAGAAAAAGTGTGAAAGGAAGGAGTATATATATATAGCTAGTTGTAGTCTTGGTCAAAATACAATTAATGAGGTCTTGGACCTAGGGGGGCACACAAGAGCAAAACAAGGAAAAGGTTTTGTGGCTAATAAAGGTTTATGTCCCAATGTGTAAGTATTAGTGGGTTTAAGTGGGGTATTAGGTGTTACCGGGTACCGTGTTAACTAAAAATAAATATTACCGAGGTGAAATAAAATACGACGAAGTTGTAAAAGTTGTAAAATAATATTCCTGATGAGAATCGGGTGTTAAAATAATTATTGGGTTGAAATATCGCAAACCGACGGAGTTATAAGCTCCGACCGTAAAATATAGTAATTGATTTTAAAACACCGGGTAAATTAATAATATAATTTTTATATTATTATAATGAGTATAAAAATGTATTAGGACCATAGTTGGGATTGTCGGATCAATTATTCATAGTAATAGTTTATAAGATAACGTTTCTTAGGTTAATAATCGTACGTTTACAAAAATGACGCAACCCACGTATAAATGACAAATTTTCTCCGGAGGTGAATAGTGTTTTATGAATAGTAAAATTTTAAAACGCTTCTCAGAATAACAAACTGACCTCAAAAATGATGAATAGTAAAATGATGAATAGTGATCGATGAATAGTAACCGATGAATAGTAAACGTGAAAGTTCGGGAAAAGACCAGAATTTACGAGTTGTGACAGTCTCTACCCCTTAAGGGAACTTCGTCTCGAAGTTCAGTTAACGTTGGTCTCCGAAGTGTTATAAAGGTGAAGATTCATGAGATGAAATGACCAGTTGACGTGCTTCCAGGCGGCGGTTCACAAGGTGAGGAAAAGTATAAGCGTTCTGACAATGAGGGTACACACACACATGAATGAAACATTCGGAAATTGAGTAAAGGATTCAATCCAGACAAAATTTTATTATAACCATTCTCAGTGTTGCAAAATTCATTTCTGAGTCGGATATAGGTAGTCAGCCTATGTCCCACTATCCCGGGTTGAATATAGGTGACTAGTCTATATTCCACCGAGGTTCCGTGAATTTTGAAATACTCAGCTCAGTTATACTAATACTATGTCCTTCACAAAGACCAAGACGTTCAGAAAGACTAAGGCAGGTGACCAAACTCGACGTCAAATGATGAAACTATGCAAGGAGAAATATAACAGGGTGACACATATGGTACGCGAACATGCTTATATGAAAGACAGTGATAGAAATCAATTAGAATAAATGAACATAATATACCAGATAATGAGACACAAATCTCATCACCTAAGTCAGCAACAAACCACAAGTGAGGCATCATCTTGGCAGGCAGGCACGTGACGGTCATAGGGTTAAGTTTTTCGTAAAAGTAGCTATAGTCTAGGTTTTAAAAACACTTAGTTCGCTATAGCCAAAGCTCTGATACCAATCTGTCACACCCCCAAAATCGGGTCCAGCGGAAGTATACGTGTAGCTGGGGTGTAACTCAATCGGTAACACAACACAAGCTCAAAAATGGTTTTCACTTTAATTATTTAGAATAAAATCGTTTAATCAAAATATTGAATTTACATCGTTAAAAGTAGTGCGGAAGTAGGCCCTTAAAATAGTTTAAAACGGTCCCCATATAAATAATCAGAGTCTTCTATGACCATGCCATGCCCTGCCAAAACCTCCAGTAGCGTGCCATAGGTTAAAACCTGAAAATACATGCTAAAGTGTCAACACGAGGTTGGTGAGTTCATAGAGTTTGTTTAACAAATAAAGTTTATAGAAAAGTGATCACACAGCAAAGGCATCGTAAATCCACTCAGTTACAAGTCCCGCCATAAGAGATTTGTAACCTGTGTGTTTACAATCCACTGCTAAATAGTTTAGGTCTAGTAGTCAAGCACCCGTGGTCAATAATAAGTCACAATATAAGCACCACCTATATAATAATGTATGCCATGCAAAGCCCCTAATTAAATAATATGCGTCCCGTAACATGGTGGACGAGAGGTTGGCCGACCTCTAATAGCGCTATCCATACTACTAATAGGCGTCGAACAATGCGAATGTACGAACAGTACATCATACAACTATTATATAAGATTAAGAACGCTCCGAACATGGGAGACTTAGCACGCTCCACCAATAAGGCGAGACTTTAGGGTTAAGAACGCTCCACCAATAAGGTGAGACTTTGCACGCTCCACCAAAAATGGCGAGACTTTAGGTCATAGTACGTACGGTACATTAGGGTCAAAAGTTTAAGTCAAGTTCAAAAGTCAAGTCAAGTTCAATAGTTCAAAACAAGTTATAAGGTCAAATGAGTTCATAATAGTTCAAGGTTCAAAACAATGTTCAAAGAGTCAAGTAGTAATTCATGTAAAAAAAACGAGCATGTATTCTCCCCCAAAAAGTTAACAAAACAATTTAAAAGAGTAGGGGCTATGACTCACCTGGTACGATAGTTACGAAGACAAAAGTGGTTACACAGAAATGAGGTTCGATCTCTAACCGCGACCTATAATGAACGAATGATACGATCTACTTAAATTATGAGGGGATGCGATGAATGTACATGCACATGAAGCCTATACCACTCGTAGTTGGAAAATAAGCGTTGGCGTTGATTTATAGTGTTTCCATAACTTAAGAGAATATGCTATTAGAAGTTGTCAAATATATATATAGTTCGCCTAGTTTCAAAAGTGTATATCTTGGTCGTTTTAAGCTCATTTTACTCGTTCTTTATATCCACGGATTCGTTTTAGTATATACTGATATATTTTCAATAGCTCGGCTCCTCTAGGTTACGTCTAACGCCTCTATTTGTCCGTCTAAAAATGCCAAACAGCATGCAGTTTTCAGAAAATATAGTTTTCGTCGTTAAACTCGTTTTTGGCGTATCTCCTTCGTTATTAACTCGTTTTCATCCCCGTTTTCGGCCATAGTTCCGTCTTGGAATGTATTTTCTAAATATTTGGTCAAAAGTTACCCATCATCTACTGATTTTCCCACGTTTTAAAAATATGGACAGTAGGTATATATATTGTTTCAAAAACCATTTCTAGTGTTCCAATCTAGTTCCAACTTCAACCAAACCACTTTCAATCACCACAAATCTAGTCTAATCTTACCATACACCTTCTTAGGGTGTCATGGGTTCCTAAACATCATAAACCAAGTGGATCTAACAAGGATCTAATAATAATCTATTTATAGGGATCAAAAGTTATATATATATATATATATATATATATATATATATATATATATATATATATATATATATATATATATATATATATATATATATATATATAAATGAGTGGTATATACTAACATATGCATGTAAACCTTGTATGAAATCATATGAACATAATAAGAACATGAAGAAATTATGAACAAAAGTTTGACAACTTACATAGAAAGATTTGTGAGCTTATGGAGATGAAAACTTATAAAACCTTGGGTTTTTATCACAAAACCCAAACAAGAACAACAAAAGGGACAAGATTAACACTTGATCTTGGAAAAATTATGGTTTTCTTGGTGTTCTCCTTTCTTGGTCGATTCATACACAAAGGAGAGGAAGAGAGAAAGTTTGCTAGTATTTTTTGAGGTGTTAATGAAAGAAAAAGTGTGAAAGGAAGGAGTATATATATATAGCTAGTTGTAGTTAGGGGTGTCATATGGGTCGACCCGACCCGACCCGAACCCGACCCGAACCCGATAAGGCCTTATAGGGTCGGGTTGATTCGGGTCCAATATACCTTATCAGGTTATCGGGTCAACCCGATAGCCTTATAGGGTCGGGTTTCGGGTCTTAATTATTTCGTTATCGGGTTATCGGGTTGACCCGATAACCCGATAAGCTATAATAACCCATTAAAAGCTTTATAATTTTTGAACTTGACCCGATAACCCGATAACCCGAACCCGATAGACCCGATAGACCCAAACCCGATAACCCGATTCCTTATCGGATCGGGTTGCGGGTTAAATTTTATATGTCGAAAACCCGATAGACCCGACCCGATAAGAGGCTTATCGGGTCGGGTTGACCCGAATGACACCCCTAGTTGTAGTCTTGGTCAAAATACAATTAATGAGGTCTTGGACCTAGGGGGGCACACAAGAGCAAAACAAGGAAAAGGTTTTGTGGCTAATAAAGGTTTATGTCCCAATGTGTAAGTATTAGTGGGTTTAAGTGGGGTATTAGGTGTTACCGGGTACCGTGTTAACTAAAAATAAATGTTACCGAGGTGAAATAAAATACGACGAAGTTGTAAAAGTTGTAAAATAATATTCCTGATGAGAATCGGGTGTTAAAATAATTATTGGGTTGAAATATCGCAAACCGACGGAGTTATAAGCTCCGACCGTAAAATATAGTAATTGATTTTAAAACACCGGGTAAATTAATAATATAATTTTTATATTATTATAATGAGTATAAAAATGTATTAGGACCATAGTTGGGATTGTCGGATCAATTATTCATAGTAATAGTTTATAAGATAACGTTTCTTAGGTTAATAATCGTACGTTTACAAAAATGACGCAACCCACGTATAAATGACAAATTTTCTCCGGAGGTGAATAGTGTTTTATGAATAGTAAAATTTTAAAACGCTTCTCAGAATAACAAACTGACCTCAAAAATGATGAATAGTAAAATGATGAATAGTAACCGATGAATAGTAAACGTGAAAGTTCGGGAAAAGACCAGAATTTACGAGTTGTGACACTCACAGCTACTGCTACTGCTCACAGCTACTTTTGCCAAACATAGCCTATATATGTTTTCTCTTGTGTTTTGATTATCTGATATTTTGTGTTTCAACTTTAGATGTTTAGGAATGACCCAAAATTAAACTGATTGACCTATCTCTAAATTGTTAACTACTCTCGGCTTGTTTAGGGATGGCAGTGTGTGTGTGTTTTAATTAGGTGTGTTTGTTAAATGTGTTTGTAAATTAAGAGAAAAAGAAATGGCATTTTAGTAACTTCACAAGGCACTTAACGAAAAAGATAACGCCTGTTAGCCATACGGGGGTGCCAGGGACCAAATGCGCAGCGTTTGGGAACTTCAAGGACCGCCTTCGCAACAAAAATTTTTTGAGATCAAACGGGTGAATTTGAACAAGTTCAGGGACGATATGGGAAATTTACTGTTTTAGTAATGTGTAAAAAGAGGAAAAAGCAAGAAAGAAAGAAAAAGCAAGAGGCGTTGGAAATAGAAAATGTCTGGTTAAAATAATATAATATTAAAATAGAATTAGAAATGTCTTGTTTTTGCCATGTTTGACTCTTCTTTCTTGTCTGGAGGGACGCCACGCCACCACTTTTCTTCAAACTTCTAAATTACTCGCCGCTAATCATTTTATTATATAACTTAAAACCAATTTTCAACATCTTAAAAACACTTGAATTTAAGAAAAATCAAACCCTTTGACCTTAAACTGATAATTGTAGATCTATCTGTCTAAGTAAAAAACCACTTTTTATTTGTTGATGGTAAAAGATAATGACCGGCGGCGTATGTTGGTGGCGGTGCTCATCTGGTGAGGTTGGCACATGGAATGGCAGATCTTCTTCTTAGTTACGATCGTGACATTCACCAGGTTTATCTAATTCTCTCTTTTTATACATACTTAGGAATTAATCATGTACTGACTTGTTAATATAGTAGTATATGTTACTAGGGCACAATCCCTTTTGCATAAGGTACAATGTTTATTTCAATATTCACCGGGTATCAACCCTTTACCAAAAAAAAAATGTTTATTTCATTTGTTACTTTTAGTTATTGTATTTCTTTTGCAATTGAAATATGGTTTGGCAACAGGCTTATAGGCGCTTGAGCTTTTAAAATATGTTGGCTTATAAAATAAGCCTTGTTTGTCACACAGGCTTATGGAGGCTTATAAAATAAAGTAAGCCATAAGCGTCCAAAAGCCCAAGCCCATAAAAAAATGGTTTATGGGGGCATTAGCTAGTCAAATTACTTAAATACCATTCAAAATAAAATGGATTATCACGTAAAAGCTAGAATTATATGTGGTTTTAATTTGATGTATTTTTATGCGATTTTATATTAATAAGCTACAACTACAACTAATTCGCTAAATAGCATTATAAAAATATAAGCTTCAGCTTTCGGCTTATAATATAAGCCCCAGCCCTAGCCCATTGCGCCAAACATACCCTTTGTTGTCCCATTTGGGTCATTTTGTAACCAAAAGTACCTTAAACATTGACTTATATTTTCATAATTTATACAAAAAACTTTTGAACATTATATATGTCAAAACTCACATATGAGCTGCAAACTAACTTAAACGGGGCACAAAACCATATCCAAGTGCACAAAAAATAGTACTTTATGGAGGGGGAAAAAAAAAAAAAAAAAAAACGTTCTTGATTGTAAATTTGTATGTTGTGATATAAAAGGTTTTGGGCGTGTTTGATTATGTTGTGAATCTCTCTCTACAGTAACCGTTTGAAAGGCCTATGTTTTCTCATTTGTAAACAACTATTAATGAGATGCAACTTTCTTTATTGGCTTAGCTTGAAACAGTAAAATATTCTATGGAACCTGGTTAGAAGTGTGTTTGTGATACTATACACACACCGTTTTCTTAATTCTGGTGGCTAAAAGGTTGTTTAGTTGGTTTGAGACTGAGCTATTAAAGGTGGAAACATGTGTAAGAGAGACGGATTCTACCAAACGCATGGGATGCCAAAATCAGCAGTGTATATGTGATTTCGTAAATATTATATACTCGTGATGCCTAGTGCATAATCATCGTTTACGAAAAAAAAAAAAAAAAAAAAATTAAAATGGCAGTACATGTAAGTAAATCTGTTATAAGAGCTAGGTAATTCATAATTGAAAAGAAAATATTTGGGGACTATTTAACACTAATGCTACAATTAATTTAGACCTCGCTCTGGCGGGATTGGGTATTGTTGTTGTTGTTGTTGTACTACAATTAATTTAGACACAAAAGGCATGATCTTTTACGCTCAACCAACAACAGGAAGATGGACAACAATCAGGGGACGTATTTTATTTTGGTAATTTAGTCTTAAAGGAAACAAAAAAAGTGAAGTAAAGCATAAATAAGTAACTTAGTTTGAAGGAACATTCAAGATAAGAGGAAACTTGTTTGATGCATAAAAGGATGTCATGAAATAATTTGAAGACTTGTGGAGGAAAGTTAAGAAGCAGTCATAGCCATCTTGTAAGCTACATAGGCTTTTGTTGATGGTAGACTGGTAGAGAAGTACTAAAGACTTTGAAACAAATGTTGAAACCTAATGGGAGGATGGATGCTTGATGGCTGACTAAATCTTGGCCTATATAGTGATTTTTTTGGGTTAATGGCATGTAACTTGCTATTACATGCCATTAACTCTTTTTTTTTTTTGTTGTTGATAGATTGTCACCGTCTTGGTTCGATAGAAGGTTTTATGGTATCACTGTACGCCAAAGTGGAAAAACAAAATCGCTAAAACAATAATATCAGCAAAATAGGTCCAAAGCTTGGAGTTGCACAATTCGACGGCGCCATTGGCATGGCAATTTCTGACATAAGCTGTGCAAAAGCATGTACTAGCTGCTAGCTGCTGGTTTTAGTGCATATGCCAAAAGTTTGTTGTATGTGTGTTACATTGGACCAGTATGAATAATTTGAAAGATTTTTAAATGATATAAGAAGTTTTTTCAACTGAGTTTTGGTATATTAACCAGTTATCCAGTTTTCACTCAATTTTGTGTTTAGCCGTTCTATCATTCATAATTTGGTTTTCTTACCTTTTGCAGGCATTAATTGCTTTAAAGAAGGGTGCGCAGTTGCTTAAATATGGTCGCAAGGGGAAGCCCAAATTTTGCCCTTTTAGACTTTCCCATGTGAGTTTTTCAGCTTGTTCTCTTCATTGTTTAGGGCTATAGGGAATCACCCTATCATTTCTTGCTCTGTGTTATTGTCTGATTCTGAGAGTTCTGTATGTGGCCTCTTTCTTTAAAAAGAAAAGTAAAACAAGCAATCTTATACCTAAAATCTACATGTATGTGAACCAACCATCGCTGTTAAGTATCGGTAGGTAAACGGGTGAATGGATGAGGTTTCCTTTTTAGGTTACCCGGTGAGAGCGAGTCTTTCACTCAGATGTACACCACCAAACTGAAGTATCCCCCCTGTTCCGAATCCTTTCCCTGGCCACTGCCAAGATGTTTACCTAGTGAGGTTAAAACCTGAGACCTCTTGTGAAGTTCCAATAGGTGGTACAAGGGTATTAGTGATAAGCACATTTATTGGGATGACATTCCTGAAAAAAAAAGTGAACTCCTTGTGATATGGTAGATGTGTGCATGTAAACAATAGATTTACGTGTAAGGCACATAAACATAATACTAACCTTAAATTTTGGGTTCCTAAAGATAAACATGGCATAACATTCAAGTGGGTACTCTCAGAGTTAGTTATTAATTGAAATAAAATTTAACAAGTAATATTTTGAAGTCATTTGATACAGAGTAAGGGCTTAAATCATAAATATAGGTTAAAAGCTAATCCCAATAACCGGGTGAGCGATTGCTGGCAAGTTATTCCATGTAGTGTCTACAATAGAAACAGTTTGCATTCTCAGATTCTATTTGTTGTGTGAAGTACAGATTCACAACAAATGTTGTGACTATCGTTATTTAGGGAAAGATTAATTTCATTAAGTTTTAGATGTTTGTGTTAGGTAATTATTGTGTTGATTACTGTTGGTATAATCTAACTCAATAGAGAATCATTAGGACGATTGCCTTTGATTTATTCAATGTGAACCTTGTAATTGTTTCCCTTTCTTGAAAAGTGCTCTGGGGTCGGATTCTAGTTGACAATCCTTATCAAAGAATGAGTATTCTCTCATTATGTGTATTTACCTATCTCTAGGGTATACATAATTTCTTAATATTTTTCTCTTATACATTTGCTGATTGCCACTTAATCTATAGGATGAATCAACTTTAATTTGGATCTCCAACAGTGGTGAAAGGAGCTTGAAGTTAGCCTCAGTGTCTAGAATTATTCCAGGACAAAGAACGGTGATAATTCTACAATCTTTTAAGCATAAATTAATGATGCCTTTTCTGCATATCATCATTTGCGTAACCATGAGTCAAATATACATAACGTGTTCATTGATGGGATCTCTAATATAAAGCTTCTATTTATGATTTGTTCTTAGGCTGTCTTCCGACGATATCTGCGCCCCGAAAAGGATTATCTTTCGTTTTCTCTCATATACGACAACGGGAAACGATCTCTTGATTTGGTTAGTGATGAACCTCATGTATATCATTTGTCCCATGCAGACAGAGGTGGCAAAATGGTTTGGCTAGTTGGGTAACTATGTGGTATTTGGTAAAACACAGATGTGGAAAAATTGTCCGAAAACACTTTTTGTTAAAATAAAAATGAAATTAGTAATATATAGTTGGTCTCTTAAACATGAATAGATATGATATTTTGAATAAAGTGATTTAGGAGGTTTTATGCATTAAGATTACAATTTGGTTAACTTTTGACATGTCTGACAGTTTCATTTTAAGCTCTATCCTTTATATTACCTGTTTGACTCATTAGTAATTCTTAACCTGAATTGACCCATAAAGTAGAAGGGTTGAAGTTGCCACCTCTACATGCATATAAATTCTGTTTCTTTTATCTGATCTGTTGGATTCTGTTTAGATCTGCAAAGACAAAGTTGAGGCTGAAGCGTGGATAGCCGGTCTCAAAGCACTTATTTCATCTTTGCAAGGAGGGCGTTCCAAAATTGATGGATGGAGTGACGGAGGACTTTACCTTGATGTATGTATCTACCCGCAAACTTGTTTTTTAATGTCCATCACATTACCATTGTTCTATTACTAAATCTACAGATATACTTTAGTTTTTAATGTGCGTAGAACGGGGATATCAGGTTATTTAGAAGGGTTATTGTCAATACTAAAACACGCCAACAGATTCCATGTTTCTGCATGCTAAGTTATGTGATATTATGGTTAATCAATAAAGTATTACAGTAATGTTTTTCCTTGAAACTGTTCATTTACTATATTTTTCTTTTTTTTACCTTAGAATTTAGGAAACATATGAATTTCAGTTTGTGTTATCTTATTTTACCTATTTCTACCAATACTTTTTTTAATCAAACATTAGGTTCTTTTCTAGATAGGTTCCTACTTGTAGCATATATAACATAAGGTGTAAGAACCACGCTTAAAACACAATTTCTCTTAAGGATTCCTTGTATACTATAAAAAAGTAAATAAGTACAAAAATAACAGTTTTTTTTTTTTTTTTTTTTTTTTTTTTTTTTTTTTTTTTTTTCATCTGTTTTTGGTATGACAACATTGATATATAAAGTAACAGGCTGCACATATGTTCTGCCTAGTGAAAGAGCAGCTATATTAAGGCTCATCTTTGATGTTCCTTTGTAATAAAATTTCCTTCCATGTTTGTTAAATTTGTGTACCAGGATAATAAAGATTTAGCATCAAACAGTGCAAGCGATAGTTCTGTTAGTGCTCCTCGAGATTTTAGTTCCCCTGACATTTCCTTTAGTTCAAATCCAACTACTTCCCCTAAGAGTTCCTCTAATCTTGAAAGATCGTATGCTTCTTTGGACCATACAAACATGCAACTAAAAGGTTCAAATTCTGATGCTTTTAGGGTTAGTGTTTCTAGTGCACCTAGTACTTCTAGTCACGGGTCGGGCACCGATGATACTGATGCTTTAGGCGACGTGTATATATGGGGAGAGGTAATATGTGACAACATCGTCAAACTCGGTCCCGACAAAAACATGAGTTCTCTAAGCACGAGAACCGACGTTCTACTTCCTCGACCCTTGGAATCGAATGTGGTTTTGGATGTTAATCAAATCGCGTGTGGAGTTCGACATGCCGCCCTTATAACTAGGCAAGGGGAACTCTTTACATGGGGTGAAGAAGTGGGAGGTCGTCTTGGTCACGGTGTTGGGAAAGACGTTACTCAGCCTCGTTTAGTTGAATCGTTGGCGATTTCGAATATCGATTTTGTTGCGTGTGGTGAGTTTCACACATGTGCAGTTACATCGTTCGGAGAGATGTATACATGGGGCGATGGGACCCATAATGTTGGCCTTTTAGGACACGGGACAGATGTCAGTCATTGGATACCAAAGAGAATTTCCGGTCCTCTTGAAGGACTTAACGTTGCTTCAGTAACCTGTGGTCCATGGCATACAGCTTTAATAACATCAACTGGACAACTATTTACATTTGGGGATGGGACATTTGGTGTTTTAGGACATGGTGATCGCGAAAATGTCTCGTATCCAAAAGAGGTGGAATCTCTTTCGGGTTTGAGAACCATTGCTGTTGCATGTGGAGTATGGCACACAGCTGCTGTAGTGGATGTTATCGTCACACAATCAAGTTCAAGTGTTTCTGCGGGAAAGTTATTTACGTGGGGTGATGGAGACAAAAACCGTCTAGGACATGGTGACAAAGAGCCTCGACTTAAACCTACATGCGTCCCAGCACTCATTGATTACAATTTTCACAAAGTCGCATGTGGGCATAGCTTAACTGTAGGTTTGACCACATCGGGACATGTATACACAATGGGTAGCACAGTTTATGGCCAACTTGGGAATCCCCAATGTGACGGAAAACTACCCTGTTTAGTAGAGGGTAAGCTCGCGAATTCATTTGTAGACGAAGTTACTTGTGGTGCATATCATGTGACTGTATTGACATCAAAAAATGAGGTTTATACATGGGGGAAGGGAGCTAATGGGAGGTTAGGCCATGGAGACATTGAAGACCGAAAATCACCAACTATTGTTGAATCCTTAAGAGATAGACATGTTAAGTATATTTCTTGTGGTTCAAACTACACAGCTGCTATTTGTGTTCATAAATGGGTTTCGGGTGCCGAGCAATCTCAATGCTCGTCTTGTAGGCAGGCTTTCGGGTTCACTAGAAAGAGGCACAACTGTTATAACTGTGGACTCGTGCACTGCCATTCATGTAGTTCAAAGAAAGCACCACGAGCCGCCCTGGCGCCTAATCCAGGAAAGCCGTATCGTGTTTGTGATTCGTGTTTTACAAAGCTGAGTAAGGTGGCTGAAACCGGGATAAATAGCAGAAGAAATGTTAAACCCCGGTTATCGGGTGAAAACAAGGATCGGCTAGATAAAACCGAGTTAAAGTTAGCAAAATCAGGAGTGCCTTCTAATCAAGATTTAATTAAACTTTTAGATAATAAAGCGGCTACACAAGGGAAGAAGGGTGATTCATTTTATGGTCGATCATCTCAAACACCATCTTTGATGCAGCTCAAAGATGTGTTATCAGGTGATTTTCGCCGAGTGATTCCGAAACCGGTTAATATACAGTCTGGTGTTAGTTCAAGGTCGGTGTCACCATTTTCAAGAAAATCTAGTCCTCCACGTTCGGCAACACCTGTTCCTACAACAACAGGGCTTTCTTTTTCCAAAGGAGTCGCTGATGGTTTGAAGAAATCTAATGAGCTTCTGAACCAAGAAGTTCTTAAATTGCGTGGGCAGGTATGCTAAATAATTTGAGAGAGGGTGTGCTGTTTTTAGGTTTTGTTTAGTACTTGTTTAACTGAATTGGTGTATATAAATTCTTATTAAGGTTGACAGCTGGAGGCGTCAATTTGATGTTCAAGAATTAGAGCTTCAAAGATCAAGGAAAAAAACTCAGGAAGCTATGGCGTTGGCTGCAGAAGAATCTGCTAAATGTAAAGCTGCGAAAGATGTGATAAAATCTCTGACGGCTCAGGTGATCCTTGTAAACGCATATGCTTTTATCTATTAGATGGGGCAAAGTAAGGGAGGGTTGGACGGGTTCTGTAATGGGTCAGAATGGATAACCTTCATGTGAATGTCAAAAGTGTCGGGATTGGGCCGACTCATCAAGACTTATCTGCACACTTTTAAATTCTATATTTTATTTACGTATTAAATTAAATATGACTACAAAAGTTATATCATAAAATTAATAATCTATTCTTTTTAAAAAGTAAAACAGTGTAGTTCTGACGGCCGAGGCGAAGCCATTTTTTGGCTTCATCTGTTACCGGTAATATGCAAACCAAAGGACACATTTTCGTATACTCAGAATAAAATTGCCGTCTCTAGGCATATAATTGCATATAATTATCGAGCGTAATGTGATTTCCTTATAATCGCCATATTCTACCCTCAGAATTTGTAGGTCGAATTATAATCTAACTTGACTTCACTTAAAATAATTTAGGTGCCAGTCTTTTGGATATTGAAATATTAACCTCTTAAGGCTCTGACAGTTGTAACCGTTTCTAATTCGAATGTTTCAAAAGATTTTGGCAACAATTTGAACTAAATCATCTTATTTTCTTATGTCGTCGTTACAATAGATTTTTTTTTTTTTTTTTTTTTTTTTTTTTTTTTTTTTTTTTTTTTGTTGTTGTTGTTGTTGTTGTTGTTGTTGTCGTCTTTGTCTCTAAAAGCCCTATTTTTATTGCTATCGAGGGGTAGCTAAAAACATTTGACTAGAGGTAATGTTTTTAACTATTTTCCTGATCAAATAGTGTAACAGGAAAAACAACATATTTTAAGTTTTTGTCTTATATAAGTCAAAACAAGAGTAGTCGGATAAATGGAAAGTGTTAAAAAAAATTCTGCTTTCAAGTAGCATCACGATAATTCGTTGATGGTAGTTGTCAGAATTATTATGAGTCCGTTTAGTAATCTATTCTTCATATGCTTAGATATGAACTGCATGTAATTATTCTGACCAGTGTTGCAAAACAAGGCCTACAAGGCCGATTAATCACCGATTAGGTGCTACAAGGTCACCAACCTTGCCGATTTGTGTAAATCGGTCAAACAACTCAGTCAACCAGGGTCAATGACGGTCAACGATGGTCAAGCTTATCTGAAACCTTCAAACCTTGCTAGAAATTCTCAAAACTCGCCGTAAAATTGTTTAATAAGTTATACTTGTTGTTTATATCTATTTCAAGAAGTTTTTTAAAGAAAAATCTTGCTAGTAATACCTAAAATTTGCTGAAAATACTTAAAACTTGCTGAAAATACAGAAAACTTGTCGAAAATGCCAATCCGATTAATCACCGATTAATCCCGCCTAGACCGATTACAAGCTACAGGAGGTTCGACCGCCCGACTACCGATTCACGATTTTTGCAACCTTGATTCTGACATTGACTATGTATGAACAAATCATATTTTTATGGCCTGTTGTGAGTGTTTATGATAATTTCATCCTATTGAACAAATCCATTTCGAGTAATGTTTTATTTCTAAACGGCTAAAATGGCAAACAAAAAGCTTAACAGGAAACAATTAGATCAGGTTGAAAGTTTCCCAGAATTTATTTTCAATTCATAAAACATCCTTGCATAAATAACTGTATATTTTTTTTTCTTACTAACAAATTTGTTTATGCCGCGAATCCTCTTGGAAGAGGGGTGCCTTCGGGAACGCGGACACAGGTGGTGCATGGCTGTCGTCAGCTCGTGCCGTAAGGTGTTGGGTTAAGTCCCGTAAATCATATTTGATATAATATATCTATTAAAAAAGTTGCTTTAGACAGGTGTTTCAGGTCAACCTGAGACAACCTATTTCGTTCACAACCAAAATTATCAATTTTGACCCGTTACCAACCACCTATTTTTTGCCAGCTATGTTGTGTGTACAATAGTATCTCATTGGTTCTATATTGATTACAGCTCAAGGATATCGCAGAGAGATTGCCACCTGGGTCCTATGATTTTGAGAGCATCAGATATGCAAGTGACTTGGACCAGAATGGTCATGATGCTGATGTGAATGGAGACGACAAGTCGATATCAAATGGATCATTAAGTCCCACTGAAACGTTGAAGAGAACCTCAAAAATTGAGGAACCTATGCGGTATAACAGTCGTAGTTCGGAATCCAGGATCTCTAACGGGAAAGATGAATATCCAAATGGAGATGTGAGAACTAATTGTTACAACCCTGAGCCTGTTGAAAGAAAGGGTTCTGTTTCTCCACAAGATGAGAAAGGTGATTTTAAACCTAGGAGCCCGGTCTCTTCTGTTGCTCCTACAACGACTGCAACTACTACTACTAATCACGTTGAGGCTGAATGGATTGAACAATATGAGCCAGGCGTGTACATAACTCTTGTGGCTCTACGTGATGGGACTAGAGATCTCAAAAGAGTGCGCTTCAGGTATAATTTATTTTTCAAGAAGTTATAATAATCAGATGTATCCGCCCAATTTATTATAGTGGTTTCAAAATGGGTTGGTAGGACGGGTTGGCTAGCATAGTAGCATGTATATATATATATATATATATATATATATATATATATATATATATATATATATATATATATATATATATATATATATATATATATATTTTAGTTGTTATAAATAGCATTATTACTGTATCGGCCCATTATTAACTACACGGGTTGAATTTATCAACGCAGATGATACACATATAACCATGCGTATCTTTGTAAACATGAGTAAGTGTTGATTTAGAGGGAGTGAAATTCTGAGGATCGGACTGAAAAGCCTTGGTATTTAGCATCTTCAAGATACTTCCAAGGGTTATCATTAATGAAACCTTACACAGTTTCACCAAAAATTTGATTAAGCCCCTCAATTCTTTTTGTGGTTGATTCGGTCCTCAATAAAGCAAAATTGCTTATATATCCAAATCATGCATAAAAGCCATTGTACAATTCCCCCTTTTTTTATTAAGTTTTTTTTGCTGGATGATGTTCTCATGTTTTTTATAGTACCTATTCTTGGTTTTGACCATTTGTGCCATGTTGGCAATCCTTTTGCAAACTAGCTAAATCTCAAACTTGTTAAATACCATAGCAAATAGGAGACAAATAGATGCATTTGTAGTGAATGTTTGTGGTTGTATTTGCAGCCGAAGGAGATTTGGGGAGCAACAAGCAGAAACATGGTGGTCTGAAAACCGTGAACAAGTGTACGAACGATATAATGTGCGCGGATCAAGCAAGTCATCAGTCTCTTCCACAACTACCGCCCGAAGGTCAGGTGAATCTGTAGCACCAGCCACCAAGTATTAAATCAAAGCCACCACCACATCCACCGGTATAATTGTTTCACGGAAACAAAAGATAGTTTACCCCCAAATTTTTGTCTTTATAAATATTATCTTTGTAATTTATATTTAGTGGGGGCGCATAATTGATCTTACTGAAGTAGAGTGTTGTAGCGCACATGCATTGCATAAATTATTAAATGGGTAGGTAGCAATTTGGAGATGTATAAAAAGGGCTGGTCTTCCGGAACCAGATATCTTATCGTATAACGGTTATCTTGGACCCATTGAACCTGATCCAGGTGATTTGTGAGGCTAAAGAATTGGGCATGGTTCAGAATGGGTTTCGCATTTGGTTCTAAATTATATGTACCCTTTGAGTTGTATAGTTCGTTCAAGGAACACATTGTAGTTTGGAAATGTATGGTCTTGAAACCAGTTAAGGTAATGGGTGTGAATCATAACACATACAATTTAGGTATAGGTTTAGGTTGATCCGATAATATCTTTTTGTGAGACATCTATTTATAGTTAGATAAATAGAAAATGTTTTCAATACATAATGATTACACACTAAAATAATGTGAAATAATTCGAAAAGGTAATAGAAGTTTTATTACACTTCCCTAATTATCAAACATCATAATCTTGACCATCAAAGTTGAGTTTCATCCTTTCCATCACATCTCAAGGAGTATATTTAATTTCCATTTACCATCTTCAACCTCCCCCAACCTTCAGCAATTCTTCAAGAAACACATTATTCCTTGTTGATTGCAACACAAATTCCCTCTTCATCGCCATCTCTTTCACCATTTCTTGTTGGAAAGTTGATGGGGTTGTAAATTGAGCCCCACATGCAGCCCAACAATCCTCCTGAATCTTCGCAACATGAGCATCCGCCACCTCCTCCACCCCCACCACCACCACCATCATCGGCGGTGAGGCCTCAACAAACACAACAACCGCAACAATCACCAATGGTATTGGCACCACCTCGGCATTATCAAACTTATAACCCTCCAATGTTTCCAAATCAAACTCCACAAATGCCAATGGTAGTACCTCCCCAATTCCACCACCTTCCTCCAGGGATGTCACCTGCACCGGCACAAACACCGAATCATTTGTATCCAGATCATGAACGAGATTGGTCCACTGGTCTATTCCAATGTACCTCAAACATGAAAAACTGTACGTAATTTAGAGTTATTATAATCATTTTTTCCACGTAAGAAATTGTCATGTCAATCGTAACCTTGAATTTCAGGTTTGACGACGACGCTTTGTCCATGCATTACATTTGGAGAGATCGCTGAGATATTGACGGAAGGACATACACGTACGTTGCGTAAGCTTATTCAATAATGTTTGTTGCTGTAATTTCATCAACAAACATTCTTTGATCGGTATACATCCAATTGGACATTTGGAAAGTCTCCCCGAATTAATTCAACCTTTGATCAGACACCATAACACAAAATCTACACAATGTGAAGCCCAGAATTTTGTGTTATAAATTCTATACACGCCCTGTTGTTGATGAAGATGTTAAACAACAATTTATATATGAAGAGAAAACCTAGTAAGACAAAAAATAAGTTCCTAGATAACAAGTAATAATAATTCCTAATCATTCAGGTTTATTAACTATCTATGCAAACCATTATACTTGTTCTTTTAGAATACTATGTAATCTATGAAGCTTATTTCTGTCACTCAGGCTTTGTGTTGTTAGACATGATGTGATCACGTAGTTGATTCACCGTGGCTTTATATATTAAATAGCCCTCTATGTCTATTCCTCTTTTAATTGGTTTACCTTTAGGATTCTTTATCCCTCTTGTATCCCTCTGTATCACAGTAATGTGATACTTATATATGTATCAGATAACATACGATTGAAATTATGTTTATGTTTACTTGTTTTCTCACGGAAAATTGGATGCAGCATGGTATGAACCAGCGACGCTGTGTGCATGCTTAGGAGCAGCGAGTTTTGTATTCATATTCTTGTTATGGCTAACATTTCCATACACTTGCCTATATCGGGTCAAAATGAGAAGAAAATACAAACTAAAGGGAAGTCTTCTTGAGGATTGCTTGATCAATGCGTTTTGCGGATGGTGTGCCTTATGTCAACAATATCGGGAGCTTGACCATCAAGGGTTCAACGTCTCAATTGGTATACTCTTATCCCTTCTGCAAATGTTGCTATTTTCAAGACTGTCTTAACATAAGCCGCTAAAACAACAGTGTTAGACCTCATATAGCCATATTTATAAGACAGAAATTTCATTACAACGGATTTATAAGGCCCCAAAGGGCCAGAGGTATACCTTTAAAGCCGTCATAACCGTTTACTGAAAGTTGAACTCAATCCAACACATAAAAAGTTATCTTTATATATAGTCATAACTTATAAGATCTTAATTACCTGACTTGATTAGGCATCTCAACATCTTGAGAATTGAGACAAGATTCTTTGGTCCTCCTTCCAGTAATCCACTATGCAACGATATCCTTTATTTTTGTGTGATTGAATAAAAATGCAATGTATCTGTTTTTAGTAAGATTAGAAATTCAGTAAAGCACTTTATATACTACTTAGCAGGCATTAGAGAAGAGAAAAGAAACAATAATGCACAACCTTAGCTGTTCAGTGACATGAGAAGCCATTAAGAGCATAATGTAGAGAGTGAATTCGATATCTCTGAGACCATACTTTTTTTCCTTACCATCTTAACAAACTCTACCCTCAACCACCGCAAATTATCATTCTTATACTAAAAAATCATAAACGGCATTTTAATATGCATTTACATGTTTTGTAACCTAAACATATTTATAATCATGTCTCTAATTACATATGTAATAGTTATCGGTTACAATAATAATTTTAAATTATTTAGTTACCTTGTTAGGATTAACTTGTACTATGTGTATCTAAGGTAGTACCTTTTATTTATTTAAAGAGGTGTTTGGCTAAACTTATAAACTGGGGGACTCTGGGAGTATGCTTATTTATTATATAAACATCTTATAACTTATATATCATAAGCTCATAAGTCATTGTGAGTGTTTGGATTAGCTTATGTTTAATAAGTTGATAAACTAATGTATTTGGTTTAGGTTATGTTGGTAAATGATTAAACGGACATGGGTTAAGAAAATATAAACTTCAGATTAAGTATAATTGAGGCTAAAATGATAATCTAATATAAAACATATAATGGAGTCCATTAAATAACTAAGGTGCAGTTTGGTTCGAGGCTTTTGGCTTAGGAGAATACTTTCTTTGGTTAAAGATTTGGAAATCAAACTACGATACTATGTCCGTAGAACCATACCTCATCAAGATGGAGCTTTTTGTCTTCCATTCATGTGAGGGCTCATTATATATTTTTATTTCTACCACACATTTTTAATAGTAACACATTATTTCAAACCACATTTATTTTAATACTACTTAATATATCTAAGTGGACCCTTTTATTATATAACAATATTACGTAAAAACTAATTCCCAATTACATTTTACAAAACAAACAACAATAATACTACTGTATCATTCAATTTTTATTTCTTTCAATCCATACCAAATCCGATACCCATCGTGATTCCTAGATATAAACCAAACGGCCCCTAAGACAATTCAAAAAGCAATACGACTATACATGCATGTTGTACAATAATTTATGCACTAACATATATATTTAACACCTTCAATTAATGTAATCATTAAAACACCCTCAATGCAAAAACGATAAATCAAACAAGTTGTTAGATTAAATTTTAAATATTTTCATCAAACACACTAAAACATTCATGAAATAAAAATTAATATCCGATCTATCAAAAATAATTAAATGACATGTCTATGCATTTTACTATCTATTTTTAACATAATATAGTTTTTTATTGTTTGAAGTTAATAGAACCTAAAATTCTTGTCTTCTATAATGTTTTGTTACGAAAAACGTATTATAAAAAAATATTGTTTGTCGAAAATTTTAATTACAGTGTAACCGTAGCCGCAACGCGCGGATACCCTGCTAGTTTGTAATGAAACATGTTACATAAGCACAACCCCTAAAAACAATAAATTTAAGGCTTATCAAAACCTCCTTATATGAATTCATAAGTTCACTCATATAAGCTTAGTTAAACACTTGATTTAAGCTTATTTGAGTTATAAAAGGTAATAAGTTGATAAGCTCATCATATAAGCTTAGCCAAAGGCCTTACGACATTTTATATACTCTTTGTAAATGATTAAATGAGTACGATATGAGTGGCAATAGTTTTGTTGCACACGTTTTCTTTTTTAACCTATTTGTTCTGTAGCAAGTGTTTATATCAAAGGCTATGGAAAATGTATTTCTGAACCTCATATTGTTATTTATATAACATCATCTATATGCAATATCTGGTGTGTAATTTTGTCCATAGTTGTGATATTTACTTATTTACTCATTATATGTTTTTACGAACAGGATGGCATGAAAATAAGAGAAGGGAGAGACAAGCAGTGGCGGTATTTCGGTTAATACCACCAGAGGAACAAGAGATGACAAGATGAAGATTAATCGGGGAATTTTTATAGTATTATTCTTTCAACATTCTAACAAAAGGTAATTTCTTCCATATCAAATGTATCATCATAAGAGGGTTAAATATTTAAACATTAATTTTATTTTGGTCACCGAAATTTATAAAAAAATAGAATAGACAAATTATGCTTCTACTTCATTCAACAATGTACTTGATAGCGTATGCGAGTTTCAACGCAAGTGGCTAGAAAGCCAATACACACGAAACATACCCATGACCAGCCCACAAAGACTAGAATCCATCACGCAGTGCCAGGGAAGTAAGTTCCCAAGCCAAACATATGTAGACCAAGCCTAGATAAACATATTAGGTACATACCAGACTGGAATCTTATCCCAAAGGCCGAACCTGGCCTTTATGACAGGCAACACATGTAACTACCTCATTGGAGAGGAAATGGTGCTGTGAATATCACACTAATACATGACATTGTGCATGGAGCATTCCATGAATCCAGGAGCCAAGAATGTCATGCCACGTGTTATTCTAGTCTCCTCCTTTAATGTTTACCACATAGACCAACCATTAGATCGCATTCATGGGTGGCATGAAACCCTAAATGCATCTTTATAAATATTAGTTCATTTCCATGAAATGAACCAAGTCCAATTCAACTTGAAGCTAATCAATCTTCACGCGCACAATAACACATAAAGTCGTATGTGAGTGTTACCCCAACTCTTGATCTTCGATAATATCTTGAGGTTCTTACTGAATGTGGGAAACCGATCATGAAGGGATTTAATGGTCACCCACATAGCTCATAAACACACACAACATAAAATAAATAGAGAAGAGTCATGCAGCCAAAACCCTAATTAGTCAGATCTCATATCAGAGAAATAACCTAACTAACACATAAGAATGGTGTTTGTAAAAGACTTACTTGTTAATCCTGAACTGCGTAAGCTTCTTGGCCTTTCTTCTGATGCATGGAATGCCTTCTTGTTGGTCTTGATGCTTCATGAACTTCTTTAGGGTTTCTTGGAGAAAACCACCACTTGGACTGCGTTAGGTACCCACCGGTACTGCGCATGTAGAACTAGGGCTACGAACCTATGCAACTTGATGAGTACGGAATCGGTGACTGGAAGTTGACTAGGTTGTGTCGACTAGTTAAAGTCAACCGACCAAAATGATAATCCATTTAGTTTTGGTCGACCGATCAAACACTAAGAGAGAGGGGAGGGAGATTTTACGGTTAGAGGATTTGTTAAGATGTTCGTAAAAAGTCTATTTGTATTTATATGGCACTTAGAATTATTCTAGTAGGACTAGAATAACCCTTTCCTTGTCCTAGTAATACAAGTTTGACAAAAGTGTCTAACTTGTAACCCAATAGGGGCGGTCGAACATATACTTCCCTAAGGGATGTATATTACCTTTTATTACTTATATATTTATCTTACGATAAAAATTATTTATTTAAGACAATTACCGTTTTACCCCTCAATGAAAATACTTCGGGATTTTCCTCACTACTGTTTATTCATTTCATAACTCGTTTCTCATCTCCACTTGCCTGTTTTGTTTAGTGTGCACCTGTGTGACCCTTCGACATTTCTGTGATAGCCAGTTGTAAAAGTCGTTGCGTGCTTTGCAAATAATCCTTTAAGAACATATGATTATGTCAATCACACCACAAACCAATGAATATGTACAATACGTACACATGGCACCATCCAAGTTATATACAACATAAAAAGCCTTTGTTTTTTCCATTTTATGGGACCGGAAAATTCAAAAACCATCATTTTTCACCACAAAAAACTCCGATTCATAGTCATAAATTGTTTTACAACCATAATGAATCAAGAAAATCATATATATCTAAAAAACAATCACAACACTCGACAATCGCTTCACATGCACATGATCCAAACATGGATACCGAGCAAAAAGTGAAATAACGAGGTACTAGAAAAATGGACTCCGAAAACCAAGAAGAATTTCCTTGGGAAGGATTCTTTCCTCATAAGGATCCAGTGGTTATTACGATGGTAGTTGCTTCGCAAAAAATTAGCAGAATCTACATGGATGGAGGCAGCTCAGTCAACATCATGTATAGTATGTAGGGTTGTGGTGGTCATTCACACGGCTATAAACATGCACACCGAAAAATAAACACACAAAACCATGTAGACCAAAACCTTAATAGTTAGATCTTCTAAACTATGATATAACCTAATTCTAAAACATATAAAGGGTGTTTAGAAGACTTCCTTGTTAATCCTGCGATATGTAAGCTTCTTTAACCTTTTCTACTGCATGAAACACCTTCATCATCTTCTTGATGCTACACGATCACCTTTAGGGTTTTTTTGGGATTATCACTTCTTGATCTCTCCCCTTGTGTAGGTCGGTCAACGCCTCCCCAAACCCAAAGGGTTTGTGTTTTTGTCGTTTATTACCCTTTAATATTTATCCCGTATAAATATTATAATTCGGGTAATTACCGTTTAACTCCTAAATGAAAATAACACTATATTTTCATTTCCTCATTACTTTCTTTCATTTCGTATCTCGTTTTTTATTTCTGCTTGCTTGTTCTGTTTAGTGTGGACCGGTGTGGCCCTTTGGCATTTCTGTGAAGGCAAGCGTGAAAGCCGTTGTGTTGTGTGCACACAAATCCTTTTAGACTCCTACTTGCGCAAACACAGCAACATAGAATTTGATTTCACTGTAACAAGAGGTCTCGAGCAAAACATTGCAATACCTCACTCACAAAAACTGATTCAATACCTAATGTAGTAATTCTCAAACTCAGCAACACCTCAACTGAGTTTGGGTATATGACTGTATCTCTTTGCACTTTATCGATATTTTTGAGAGTACTAGACATGAATGCATATTCTCGTAATACTTTCTTCCTTTCTCCTTGTTCTCGTGATACTCGATTTGTTCTCCCATAGTGTCCCAGACACTTAGTCACATGGCCATGCTTCTCACAATCTTTTTCACATAAGGGGCCTAGGAAAAATATCCTTCTCTACAGTCTATTTCAACTTGGAGCTGCAAATTGCCATCTCGGCCAATAAGTCATCTTTCCTTACATCCCACTTAACTTAACCTTAGTATGCAACGTTACGCTTTTATGCTATAACTGAAAATTAAGTCTAAATCCATTGAGAAACAAAGTCGAATGTCTTACATCCTCAGGTCATTAGGATAGTTCGTCACGATCAGTGAATGCAGATAACATTGATCCATGTGGTCGCTTTTCGATCATGGTCACGTTTAATATTTGCGCAACAAATGCATGTGGAACTTAACGCTTCCCCAAAATGTTTCTTGGTTCACAATAGCTGTAACTATCATCTTAGTTTCCCTCCATGATAATCAGCTAAGGACTTCTTTTATAATGAAATGTATTTTATTCACGGATTCAAAATACGCTAAGTAGGATCTCATAGCAACGTCTCATGCGATTTTCACGAGTCTACAACATTAATTCCGACCCCAAGTGCAATGATGACCAAAATCGATCTCAACTCCGACGAACTACGCCCCGAGCCCTTCACATCCTATTGTGGGATACTCTTAATTAAATATTACGGAGTATCTTTCACCAAAAGTCCAAAACCAAATGCTATACATTTAAAAACACAAACAATAACAAACAAATTTTGATTTGTATTATATATCCATGCCAATTTGACTTCTCAAGGCTTGCCGCCCTGAACCACATGATTGACTTCTTAAGTTCTGATCATGACCAAAAGTCCATCAAATCGATTACTTTATTTGACTTATGAGTTTTTTTTTTTTTTTTTTTTTTTTTTTTTTTTTTTTTTTTTTAATATATATATTATGTAAACTGTAGTATCGGTACTATTATTGATCGATCAAAAAAGTTAAAACTTGATTGCTTTTAAATCCCTATAAACACTTTGCAAGACTTGTCACATCAAGTAAAAGAAGTAAGAATTGTTGCAATCATTTTAATTACAAAGTTTTGCCTAGTTAAATATAAATATACACAATTATCAATCCATTATCCATGAATATGTGACATTTTGAAAAAGTAAATAAATTTCGTCTCTTGATAAGAGTTTACGCTTATAAAACTAAATTTCGTTTCTTGATATCCAATAATTATGATAAAATAATAACATATCGTGTATATATACTTTGCATGTTGCCAAGTTGCATAGGAGTTAGACAAAGAAAAAAGTGGTGATAGGGAGAGCAAACGTGTGGAAAGTAATAATAATTGGTTGTAACATTTGGCGTCACCTTATTCTTTGCAATGAATGCACATGTTAGGAAAAAAGTTAATGGGAGCTGGCTGAATCGTAGTGGCTACAAGAGTTGCATGAATGGATCGACCTTTATGAAAACGTATACTCCGTATTTTTTAAGAGCTACACTGTAACTACAAAAAGTTTTTTTTAAAAAGAAAATATGTACATAATGAAGTGTTATGTTTAATTGGTGACTTTTGAAATAATTATTTTTTTCTTCGTTATGATTAACCAAATGAATATTTTTTATAAATCTTTTATGATTATAGCATAGCTCATACTTTAATTTTATTATAAACAGACCAAGATACGCATATAAATACAGAAGTTTGGTGACAGGGTACCACATTCAATTCATTGTCAATTGAACATAAATGTGCATATCGTTCTATCTTGTGGACTCTAAATATGACCAATTGACCATGAGACATGAAAGCTCACTCAACGATTGTACGTGCTTAAATTTCGGCTCAATTTTCGACGTGCTAGAATTGAAGTTATATGTTCCAACCATCTTGCTAAATAAGATTATTATTATTATTATTATTATTATTATTATTATTATTATTATTATTATTATTATTATTAGTGTGCTTTTTTTTTTTAATTATAAAATCACTTTAGTCTTGATAATCGAGATTTTGTCCATAATATTAAATGGGTACCTATCGGGTAATGCGGCGGGTACGAGTGTGAATATTCTAAACAGGTTTCGAGTACGGGTACATTAAGGGTGTGTTTGGTAAAAGTAACAGTGAGCTGTGAGCAATGAGTTGTGAGCAATAGCTGTGAGCAGTAGCCACAGCTCATTGCTCACAGCTTCTTAAATAAGCATTGGGAAAATGAGCTTTTCTAAAAAATAGCAAAGCTCACCGCTTTTTTGCCAAGCGAACAATAAAAACCAGAAAGCTCATTTCTCACCGCTTATCGTCCCAAAAAGCTCCGCGCCAAACATATCCTAAAACCCGCCCCGAACCCAACCCGTTGTCATCCCTCATTACAATTCAATGTTTTTAAAACAGGTTTCAATTGACCCGATCGAGCCACCGGGTCACAGTTCAACCGGGTTTTTCATTCAAAACCGGCTTCCGGTTACCCGACTGGTTCACGGTTCAACCGGCCGGGTCAACCCGGGTTTTAAAAAACTGTTACAATTACACAAAGTGATGAAATCCATATTACATAAGAAGCCGGATGAAAAGTTTTGAATTACATTGTAATTCAGAAGCTTATACTTTAAAACATTATTATTATTATTATTATTATTATTATTATTATTATTATTATTATTATTATTATTATTATTATTATTACTTTTTTTTACTATAAATATAACTCTATTAGAAACTTGTAGAATTTACAAGAAGTTAGTGGGAAGCCTAGATACTAACTGAGCCCGCACTCATCTAGCTATAAAAAAGCTAATCCTATTAAAAATATGAGCAGCAGCAGCACGTGCTCTAATGTCATTGGTCATCGAGAACTTTCAGATTCGCTTCAGTAAGATCACTGCATCCTTCTCAAGTTCCCTCAAATAAGATAAAGAGAAGGGGAGGAACCTATATACAATATTCGCGCACTTAGCCTCATACTTGACGCGTTTACGTTCTGCAGCCTCAATCACCGCACGACCCGACACAAAATCAGCCATACCAGTTTACGTCAAGGGCGATGACCTAGTCAAATCAACACACACATCAAGCCCTCCGTCCCACGAGTAGAGCAACATATCAGCTGGACGTAAATGTTTGTCCTTTTTCCTACAAAGCCCAATATCAACCTCTTTACGAGCCGAAATCCCCGACCGAGAACATATGTCAACAAGAACATCACACACCACGTTATGCCGATGTCTAATACCAATAATACCAGCACAAGATATAGCATAATCCCCATAAATATCCCCAGTAAAGACCCTGGAACAAGCTGAGCACGACATCTGAACAGAGAATATGAGAACACCTAGCCGATAACATAACACGCATCGGTAGGTCCTAGCATTCATAGTCTGTCCAAAACCAGATATCGGAACCACCATAAGCCAATCCGAAGTATAATCCTCCATTTGCGATTTCCATAACGACATTTGTTGAGTAGATAAAGAAAATGTAGATTCGGCTGTTTGGGCAACACGTGTGAAATATATATCTGTCAATTTCTTCATAAGTTTGGGGGCAATGATCTCACATGAAATAATAAAATATGTAATGCCATTATTATTATTATTATTATTATTATTATTATTATTATTATTATTATTATTATTATTATTATTATTATTATTATTATTATTATTATTATTATTATTATTATTTCAAATAATGTCAAAAACCTAAGTTGCATTATTCGGTCTCTTTACGTTTTAATAATCAAAAAATATAAAAACACGTTATGTAAATTACACTTGATAAGTTTTTAATCGAGAAAAATTGTTTCAACAACGTACCGACTACAACATCACTTCAGGTATGAACAAACACAATACCGATATTAGTAAAGTGATCAAAGAACTCAAAACCTCATATTTTTGTGTGACAAAACATTTTTACAAAAGTATTTTTGTAATTAAAAAGAAATGTTTTATTAAAGAAAATAAATTCGAATTTCAAATCTCTCAACAGATATTTTTCCAGCCGAAACCAGATAAGTTTTTCACCAGATAAATTTTCACCACATCAGGACAAAAACAGGAGCGTCTTAGGTGACGCTCCCCTAAATGCCCAGACGGTTCGTGATGAGGTGAAAAGTGTACCGCTTTTAAGGGGTCATTTAAGCTCGAATTCGTGATTATTTGATCAATTATTGCCCTAAATCGTTCCTTTTGTCATTTTAGGTACTTTTGAGGAGAAATCTGGAAAAAAAAGCATTTTGGACGTTTTTGGAGCATAAAAGTGAAGAAAACGGCAAAGTCTCAAAATTCCTTGCTGGAACAGTACCGGACGATGTCAAGCCACAACACATGACGGCGTCAAAAGTGGCAAAAGAGGTGGATGTGGAAATTATAGCGTGACGGCCCAGAGTGTTTCCAGTGTTATTGGCCTGACGGCGTCACCAAAGCCGTCAGGGTCCAAATACAAGTGACTGTCCAGAGTGTTTTTCTACATGAAGGCGTCAAGATTGGATCTAGGCAATACGAATTTCAACTTGGCGGCGAGTTGACGGCGTCAGAGGCTAATACATAACGCCGTCAGGATGCTATGTCTATATATATTTTTCCAATTTTTCATTGTAAAGTGTGGAACAAGTTGTGGAATACGAAACACAAACCCTAGGTCGAATTTCCTGCATATTGAAGGGGTTTCAAACCCTTCTTTCTTCCATGTTTTAATAAAGATAAGTTCCCTAATAATCATTCAATATGTCTATGTATTGTTTGATTCTATCTTATGCTTTTCTTTCTTTTAACATGTTAGGCTAGGTTTTTATTTTGTTTGCTTAGATGTAGTGAAACCTAGATGTTGATTAGTGGTTGATTGTTTGTTTATAATTGTTACGGATGATTGTACTTGATGTTAGGCTAGAAAACTGGCAGACTTCCATTTGTAACTTGCTTGAACGTCTTAACAAACATGATCGGAGGTGTACTACGATTTTTGGTTATATTTAATGCATAAGTGAATTCTAATGATCCCCATTGATGAGGCGTAAAATGATCCAATTTTAGGGGGTCATTTAAGCCCAAAATTGAATTTATTTGATCAAATATTGCCCTAAATCGTTCCTTTTGTGATTTTAGGTACTTTTGGAGTGAATTCTGGAAAAGAAAGCATTTTGAACGTTTTTGGAGCATAAAAGTGAAGAAAACGGCAAAGTCTTAATTTTCCTTGCTGAGAACAGTACCTGACGGCGTCACCAAGTTCTACATGACGGCGTCAAGAGTAAAACAAGAGGTGAAGTGGATAGAGTCCGTGACGGTCCAGAGAGTTTTACACTAAGGGGCATGACGGCGTCACCATAGGCCGTCATGATCCCATTACACGTGACGGCCAGAGGAAAGTTGCTCTTGACGGCGTCAGATCTAGATCTAGGTAATCCGATATTATTATGGGCAGCGAGTTGACGGCGTCAGATTTCTCTTCTTGACGCCGTCACGTTGGAAAATCTATATATAGTTTTGTAATTTTCATTCATTAGGAGAGGACAATTAGAGGGATAACTTGGAGAAACCCTAGCACGATTTTATCAGTATTTTCAAGGGTTTTTACCCTTTGAAACCTTTCGTGTTCAATTAAGATAAGTATCCTTTCAATTCATTCAATATGTCTATGTGTTGTTTGAATATATCTTACGCTTGTCTTGATTTTAACATGCTAGGCTAGATCTCTTGTGTGTTTGCTTAGATGTAGTGAAACCTAGATGTTGATTATGGGATGATTGCTTGTTTATAGTTGTTACGGATGAATGATTTCGATGTTAGGCTTAAGAAAACTGGCAGACTTCCACAGTGTAACTTGCTTGAACGTCTTAAGAAAATGAACCAATGCGTACTAGGTTTTTATGGTTGTATTTAATGCATGAGCGAATTCTAATGATCCCATGTTAGGAGCTTCTTGCAGGCTCGACATAGGAGTGAAGTAAGAGCTTATAGAGTTGGGAAATTACGTACGCCACCCCACGAATGGTATTAAGGAATATAACCCATCATCCACGCAACTATAACAAACTATCAACCTGTAAAAGATATCTACGGAGTAATGAAATCTAAGTAAACACAATTTTCCCATTTATTGTTCACACCACTAGTTTAATTAGCTTTATTTACATTTTTGTTATTTTATTTTGATTGCATCTTAGTTATTGGGTTAGTTGACTAGCAACTAATTCCGCCCACTCTTCCAATACCCGAGATTTTTACTTGCTTTTCATAAAATATAAAAATACAAAAAGAATCATCCCTCACCTCTAGACTTAATTTTTAGGCCCTAGCGACATTATTCTTGAGTTGAACGATCAATCCCCCGGTACTTGTCACTATGCTATACTACAAAGATCAGGTACACTGCCTGGTGGGGGTTGTAAGCTTCTCGAGATCCCTCGAGAGGTAAAACCTGGTGCAATTCCCACGCATCAAGTTTTTGGCGTCGCAGCCCGGGGAATAGTTATTGTCTAGGTTAGAAATTCTTTTTATTAGGTCTACTTGCTAGATTCCTTTCTAGTAAGATTTTATTTTTATTTTTAGGTTTTCTTTAGTCTATCTATTTCTTCGTGTCTTTTTTTGTAACCTTTACCATCCGACATAATGGAAGGTGGTAACATCTTTGAACCCATCAACCCACCACAACAAGACCACCCACAAAACCCACCACTAGCAAACCAACCTCTAAGGCCCCAAGCCCTAGGAGAGTATTCCAGTCCTAGCCACCAAGGCTATCGAAACACTATTGAGCTCACCCAAGGAGCCAATGTGTCCCCCTTGCGATCAGACACCATCCGGTTGGCGCAAAGCGGATGTGCATTCCATGGACTTCGATCCGAAGATCCTAACCAACATCTCAAGGACTTCCTTAAAATCGTAGATTCTATAGACCTTGATGTTACAACTAGAGAGTCGACCCGATTACGCCTATTCCAATTCTCTCTACGTGATCAAGCTAGTCAATGGCTTGAACGTTTACCCGCGGGATCCATCACCTCATGGGATGATCTCACCACTCGTTTCCTTGCTCAATTTTTCCCACCGGGGAAAACTGTGATGCTTAGAAATGATATCTTGATGTTCCAACAACATCAGGGTGAAACTTTCTACGAAGCATGGGCTCGTTTCAAGGTTCTACTCCAAAAAGTCCCTCATCATGGTATAAGTCTTTGGTTATTCGTTCAAATCTTCTATGACCATGTCGACTATCACACCAAACATACCATCGATCGAGCCGCCGGAGGTAGATTGCGTGATAGGAACGCCGAGGAATCTTGGGCAATTATTGGCGAACTTGCCGCCGATAATCAAGAATTATGGGAGTTTAATCACACTATAGAAGCGGCCATCAACGTAATCTCGACACCTGGAGGGACTAATCAAATCTCCGATGAACTCCTTTGCAAACTTGAGGCAAAAGTTGACTATTTCGAGGAAAGGCAAAACAGACCTTTAAGTCCTAGACGGGCTGCTGTCAATTCTGTCTAGAAAATGACTTCAACGCCATTATCAGAGTCACCTTCTAGAGAGAATGTTTTAGAGAGAATGTTGAGACCTTTCAAACTTATGCCCCACCTTATTCTCCTCCTAAAAAACTTAGCCCGGAATTTGAAGCTAGAATGAGAGAATATATGGCAACCCATTCTGAGCGGCTTGCTAGATTCGAGGAAGCAGTTTATAAACAAAAGGAGGAGATGCAAGAGAAAATGAAGGAGATGATGAGCCTAGTGGAGGAGTATGCAAACCAGAAAACCCCTGAAAGGATGTTACTGAGGAAGGAAAGCGTGACCCCCACTACCCGGTTTGTTAATTCCATCACAATTGTCCACACGGATAATGAGAAAGTAGAAACCCCTAGTGAACAAACCACAGATGAACCGCCAAAATCCCAATCCTTAAGTTACTACCTGAAACATGATATAAATGAAAACACCATAACAAATTGGATAAAGGGTGACGGGCGTAACCAATCCTCCAAACAGGGTTCAGAGAAGGAGGAAGGGGGGAAAGATGAGTATGATACATTACCTGGGGGACCAGTATTTGAGAAACTACTGGTACAAAAAGTAACTACTAAGCAGATGGCGTGTGGGAACTTTGAGATACCAGCCAGCATCGGGAATTTGAAATGTCTAAACACTTTCGCCGACCAAGGATCAGAAGTAAATCTTATGCCCCTAACTATCTACAACCAACTAACGTCAGAAATGCCAACCACCACTCGTGTTAGGCTATCCTTCGCTGGACAGTCTTATGTGTACCCCCTGGGAATCGCAGAAGATGTGCTGGTCAATGTCGCAGGATTCATGTATCCCGTTGATTTTATGATCAACGATGATAAAGGAGGTGGATGCATGCCAATAATCCTTGGGGCACCATTCCTTACCACCGCAAGAGCTGTCATTAGGTATGAAAATAGGAAAATTGAGCTTAAATCAGGAAAAAGAAAGATTAGCTTTCCCATGACCCCGCGATATGCGCAAGAAAGCTTGATGAGGAGAAAGCTCAAAACCAACATTGACACATCGCCCATTCATGTTCAGGAAAAGATTCTTGCATGGGAAGCAAGAATCAAAAGTTACAAAGAAACTAAACATGAAGGAAGCAAAAGCAAAAGCAACAAAATTCATGTCAATTTTGAACATAGTCAACCAACGAGGAATCATGTACCATTCGCGAAAGGGGACCTCGTACTCTTAAGACACTCGGAGATAACAATACCTCCCGATAAACCGAGTCCCTGGTGGTATGGACCTTTCACAATTGAAGGCATAAACCAAGATGGGATAGCTAACTTGAGCAGTAAAGGAGGAGGAGAGGTAACTGTGAGTATCGATCGATTGAAACACCACCACCACGATAGTAATGATCGCAATTATATGGGATACATCATTTCGAGAGATGAGGTCACGTAATAGCCCATGACTTTGAGTCTAGCTACAAGACTCGTAAATAAAGAAAAGCGCTTCTTGGGAGGCAACCCATGCTTTGTGTGATTTTTATTTGTTTGATTGTTATTTGTTTCCGTATGCATGCTTTATTTTTATTGTTGGTAGATCATGTTTCAAAAATAAAATGGTGAAAATACTTTATTTTGTCGTTTGACTTAGTTTTAACTTCATCCAAAGGTATTTCGCAAAAGATAAGTGTAAGGGGAAACCCCAAATATGTTTTTAAGAAACAAAATCGATCATGATTCTCCACAATATTAAATGGACATGTATATTCGTATTTGTTAGAGTCAAATGCTTGTATCGAGTAATAATGATGTTTTGCAGGATTTTCCAGGAAGTAGGACATAAGTTTTTCCAGAAATTTTCCGGAAACTTAATGTAAAGATTTCTGCAGGTTACTTCTGACGGCGTCAGGAATTAACTCCTGACGGCGTCATGTGTAAAACTCTGGAAATTTTGCTAGTTTTGTTTTTCTAACGGATTCTTAAAGTTTTTGTTAATTCTTTAGTTTTATAAACTCCAGGAAATCTGCAAACATTCATTCCACAAGCATTATATCCCTTTAATTTCTAGAAAGCAATTTAAGATATATATGCTACTTTTCTAGGATTTATTAGTATATATAGATTGCCGCCGATTTTACACGAGGTTGCCTTGTTTGTTTTCTCAGGTTTAACAGGTTGTGTATGACAAGAAGATGATTTATTTTTCTAGAAGGGAAGCTTTGATTGTTCATTTTCTTGGGGGAAGATCTAACCTTGTTACCACACTATCCACACCGAACGAATCAGGGGAGTATTTGATTTCATTCTTTTACCTGTTTTACTTTTACATTCTTTAATTGAACATTGGGGACAATGTTCATCCTAAGTGTAAGGGGTGGGTAAATGATGATACCTTATAGGATACACTTGCACTTGAGTTTGTTTGTTTGATGGTAGGTGTGTAATAAAACTATGAGAAATACTTTTTAGTGTAATTTTAGCGCCAAATTTAAAATTTTTTACAATATTTAGGAGTGAAACTTTAGCCATAGCAAGCGTCTCATGGATAGGAGTTGTATGACTAGCACAAAACCGTACTATTCAGAAAAATTTTCCACCCAAATATGTGAGGTTCGCCTTTAGATTTGATAGGAAAAGCATTCACTATTAGTGCTTATGAGTGTACCGGTAGCATTTAGATTCTAGAACTTGCGTTAGTGATGCATCCCGAGACCGCTAGTGAGACTACATTCGTGTAGTAGGATTTACTACATGATAAGAGGCATTAGGATCACCCTTATGTTAAACCCGTATCATAATTACTTGACCATTTAAGTAATATTATTTGGCTAGTAAAGTCAATTAATTTTTCCCACACCTTAGCGTTGTACTCATTTTTAGTACACGAAACCCCTAGTACACCCCTCCGAGCCTATCTTTTCGTTTCTAACTTTAAGCATCTTACTTAAAGGAAGAATTTGTTACACCCCATTTAAATGTACACCCAAATCGCCTTAGCCTTCCGTGTATGCACTCATCTTTAGTGCATTATTGTTACATGTTTAAACCCTTAGTTAATTATCTAATTGATTACATGGTTGCTAAGTCGAGTCATATCCTTGTACATATTATTTTGGGACGATTGGGACTCATGGGTAAAGTACTTTTGTTTTGGAGTAATGGGGAAGAACATCAATTATTACCCCCATATGTGCGTTAATCTTAAAAGTACTCCAAGTGTTTTGACTATCTTAATTCGAGTCATTAGATTAGTTTATTGTAAAGTATGTAAAAATTCAAGTGTAAGGGGAATGTTCATTCCCTATGATGTATTATTTTGGATGGTAGGGTAAGAGTGTATGAAAAAAAAATCAAAAAAAAAAAAAAAAATCGAAAAAAATTCAGAAAAAGAAGAAAAAAATAGAAAAAGAAAAAAGAGAAAAAAAAAACATACGGACTACCATCCCATTTCATTCTATGTTTATTTTATGTTTTTGTTATTTTTGATTTATTAGCTTAAGTCGAGTCTAGTCTTGGTTTAGCAACGCCATATTGTACATGTAATTAACCAAGATGATTAACTCGCCAGCAGTAAAGATTGCCTTTATCCAACAAAACCGTGTATTCCATATCCCTACACCTAACGTTATAACCCTTTAAAAAGACCTCTTTGATAGTTTATCCTAGGTGCTTACGCTATGTGGTGGAGGTTTGATCCTTTCCCAAGCCTATGGTAATCTATTTTGCTATGACAGGTAGTGAGAGATGTTTCCCATTTCCATATTGTGATATATACTTTATTACACCCGAGAGATGTGAGTATCTAAACACTATTTGTGAGGTGCTAGTGTATGACCTCCGTGCATGTCTTTGGTCTTTAGTGGAACGATTATTTGTTGTAATTACTTTTATATTAGTGTTAAATGACCCCTAAATTGTATTTTGACTAGAATAAAAGCGCATTTGCTTGAGGACAAGCAAATCTCAAGTGTAAGGGTATATGATGAGGCGAAAAATGATCCGTTTTTAGGGGGTCATTTAAGCCCAGAATCGAATTTATTTGATCAAATATTGCCCTAAATCGTTCTTTTTGTGATTTTAGGTACTTTTGGAGTGAATTCTGGAAAAGGAAACATTTTGGACGTTTTTAGAGCATAAAAGTGAAGAAAACGGCAAAGTCTTAATTTTCTTTGCTGGGAACAGTACCTGACGGCGTCACCAAGTTCTACATGACGGCGTCAAGAGTAAAACAAGAGGTGAAGTGGATAGAGTCCGTGACGGTCCAGAGAGTTTTACACTAAGGGGCATGACGGCGTCACCATAGTCCGTCATGATCCCATTACACGTGACAGCCAGAGGAAAGTTGCTCTTGACGGCATCAGATCTGGATCTAGGCAATCCGATATTATTATGGGCGGCGAATTGACGACGTCAGATTTCTCTTCTTGACGCCGTCACGTTGGAAAATCTATGTATAGTTTTGTAATTTTCATTCATTAGGAGAGGACAATTAGAGGGATAACTTGGAGAAACCCTAGCACGATTTTATCAGTATTTTCAAGGGTTTTTACCCTTTGAAACCTTTCGTGTTTAATTAAGATAAGTATCCTTTCAATTCATTCAATATGTCTATGTGTTGTTTGAATATATCTTACGCTTGTCTTGATTTTAACATGCTAGGCTAGATCTCTTGTGTGTTTGCTTAGATGTAGTGAAACCTAGATGTTGATTATGGGATGATTGCTTGTTTATAGTTGTTACGGATGAATGATTTCGATGTTAGGCTTAAGAAAACTGGCAGACTTCCACAGTGTAACTTGCTTGAACGTCTTAAGAAACATGAACCAATGCGTACTAGGTTTTTATGGTTGTATTTAATGCATGAGCGAATTCTAATGATCCAATGTTAGGAGCTTCTTGCAGGCTCGACATAGGAGTGAAGTAGGAGCTTATAGAGTTGGGAAATTACGTACGCCACCCCACGAATGGTATTAAGGAATATAACCCGTCATCCACGCAACTGTAACAAACTATCAACCTGTAAAAGATATCTACGGAGTAATGAAATCTAAGTAAACACAATTTTCCCATTTATTGTTCACACCACTAGTTTAATTAGCTTTATTTACATTTTTGTTATTTTATTTTGATTGCATCTTAGTTATTGGGTTAGTTGACTAGCAACTAATTCCGCCCACTCTTCCAATACCCGAGATTTTTACTTGCTTTTCATAAAATATAAAAATATAAAAAGAATCATCCCTCACCTCTAGACTTAATTTTTAGGCTTTCTAATCCTAGCGACACTATTCCTGAGTTGAACGATCAATCCCCCGGTACTTGTCACTATACTATACTACAACGATCAGGTACACTGCCTGGTGGGGGTTGTAAGCTTCTCGAGATCCATCGAGAGGTAAAACCTGGTGCAATTCCCACGCATCACCAATGTTAGGAGCTTTTAGTCGGCTCGACATAGGAGTGAAGTAGGATCTTTTAGAGTTAGGGAATATTGTACACGGCCCTACGACTAGTATTAAGGAATATAACCCGTCATCCATGCAATTGTAACAAGCTAATCAACCAGTAAAAGATATCTAGGGAGTAATGAAATCTAAGTAAACACAACTTTTCTCATTATTGTTTCCACCACATTAGTATATTAGTTTAATTTTCATTTCTGTTATTTTATTTTGATTGCATTTTTAGATAATTGGGTTAGTTGGCTAGCAACTAATTCCGCCCACTCCTTCAAAACCCGAGATTTTACTTGCTTTCATAAAATATAAAAAAAAATACAAAAAGAATCATCCCTCACCTCTAGACCTAGTTTAGTAGGCTTTCTAATCCTAGCGATACTATTCCTGAGTTGAACAATCAATCCCCCGGTACTTGTCACTATACTATACTACAACGATCAGGTACACTGCCTGGTGGGGGTTGCAAGCTTCTCAAGATCCCTTGAGAGTTAAAACCTGTTGCGAGGGCGCAATCCCACGTATCAAGTTTTTGGCACCGCAGCCCGGGGAATAGTTATTGTCTAGGTTAGAATTTCTTTTTATTAGGTCTACTTGCTCGATTCCTTTCTAGTAAGATTTTTATTTTTATTTTTTAGGTTTTCTTTAGTCTATCTCATTTCTTTGTTCCTTTGTTCGTAACCATTACCATCCGCCATCATGGAAGGTGGTAACATCCTTGAACCCATCAACCCACCACAACAAAACCACCCACAAAACCCACCACTAGCAAACCAACCTCCTAGACCCCGAACTTTAGGAGAGTATTCCCGTCCTAGCCACCAAGGCTATCGAAACACCATTGAGCTCACTCAAGGAGCCAATGTGTCCCCTTGCGATCCGACACCATCCGGTTGGTGCAAAGCGGATGTGCATTCCATGGACTTCGTTCCGAAGATCCTAATCAACAACTCAAGGATTTCCTAAAAATCATAGATTCCATAGACCTTGATGTTGCAATTAGAGAGTCGACCCGATTGCGTCTCTTCCAATTCTCTCTACGCGACCAAGCTTGTCAATGGCTTGAACGTTTTCCCGCGGGATCCATCACCTCATGGGATGATCTCACTTCTCGTTTCCTTGCTCAATTTTTCCCACCGGCGAGAACTACCAAGCTTAAAAATGATATCTTGATGTTCCAACAACGTCAAGGTGAAACTCTATATGAAGCATGGACTCGTTTCAAGGACTTACTCTAAAAAGTCCCTCATCATGGCATAGATCTTTGGCTCCAAGTCCAAATCTTCTATGACCTTATCGATCTCTCCACAAGGCGGACCATTGACCAATCGGCCGGTGGCAAGCTACGTGATCTAAGTGCGGAAGAATCATGGGAACTCATATAAGATCTTGCTCTCTATGACAACGAAAGTTAGAATGATCCCCGTGATTTGAACAAAATGGTCAAGGCAATATCTTTGCCTTCGTACAATTCTAGCACTCCCGACCGTAGGATCATGGAACTTGAGGACCAAGTCAAGTTTCTCATGAAATCCTACGAAGCTCCTAAGCCTTCAAGCTAAGTGAACAAAGTCACTTCTTCGTGCAAATTGTGTAATGGTCCTCATGAAACTCATAATTGCATGGAACTTCCTAAACATGTTTTTAAGGAATTCACATCGTCACGTGCTGTTAGAGCGGAGGATAGAGGGCTCGCCACTAATCGAGGTCCTCGAAACTTTGGCGAGGCCTATGATGCATGGTCCGAGCATTTTCCACCACAGAACACTCCTAAGCAAAGCTATGAAGATGCATTGCGAAAGTTCATCCTCTCTCAAGAATTACAGCTTTCCACGCTCGAGACCAGATTTAGACAACATCAAGTCGATATGAATAATAAGATTAGTAATCTGTTAATTTCTATTAAAGAGCACACTGTTAGTAAATCGATTCAGGCTGAAGAAGTCAAATCTGTCACCATCATGAATCAGCCAACCTCCCCTGCGAAAATCAAAAGCCCTAGTAAACTCTTTAAACATCTGTCACCAAAGGTGAAGGAAGTTAGGGACCATTTTAACCCCTCGGGACCAATCCACTTTGTAAATACCATTACCACAATACTTGCTCCTACACCCGAACAGAGTTAACAACCAACTAGGAATGAGAGTCATGGAGTTGAGGGTGAGACCCCAGAGAAAGACCACGAAGTGGCCAAGAGCCTTACCGACTTATTCGTGGACTCCATCACATAAGAGTCAGGCAAATGGGATGAGTCGGAAGAGAAATCAAAAGGGCACACGGAAAATCCAGTGATTGTGGGTGAATCTGTTATAGAGAAACTCGAGGGAAATGCGGTAGGTATTACTATAGGGTGTAGTGATAGGATTAAGGAAAGCGCCTCGGAAGTTTTTAAGATTTCTTGCACCACTAGGAAGAAGCTCATAACCAATACTTACACAGATCCTAACCTCCCCATAAACATAATCCCCCTCTCCCTTTACAACGAAGCCTTCCCAGAACAAATCATGTGTAAAGGACTCGATAACACCAGGATAATGAAAAGGTTATCAGTTATGATTGGAGGATTCATCTATAACATTGATCTAACCGTGATCGATGACATAGACTCGGTCACTAATCCAACATTAACCAACCTCGTCCTCGGGAAACCATTTGTTAATGAGACGGGAGTGATCCTTGATGAGAATGACGGTAGTGCATTTTCAGAAAGGGTAATGAGGAAGTATACGAGTACCGACCGTCACTGGATTGTAATGTATATGGATCACAGGATGGATGATCGGAAAGGATAAAGCGGCGTGATCCAAATAACCTCAAAATCCCTTGTATGATTAGTCACAAGTATTTCGATAATGTCTACATTGACGTGTTCTTACCTAAGAATTTTATGTCCTTGTTCCATTATAACAATATTTGCAGATGGGGGATGATTTATAAAGGAGAAAATGTTGTTGGTAGAGATCATGAAGTTCAGGTATTCATAGGAAATATGACATTCACAATGGATTTTACGATCGTAGACAACATTAAGGATTATATCGATCCAAGGTTATCACAAGTTGTTCTTGGAGCACCCTTTTGTATCGCTAACTTAATGGTTGACGACCGGAACGGAATCATGACTTTCACAGATGGAATTAGGAGGGTGTCATACCAAACGCCATATAAGATAGATGGACTTGATAAGCTAGGGTCTCAACTTGTTTTATGTGATGATGATGTTCTGAGAGGATGAAAAAACACCTTTGATTTATCATGTTTCTTTAAGGATGTTAGTAAGCTTGGTTCCAAGTATCGGGAAGATATCTTTGAGTTTGAAGACCCAAAATACCTGCACTATGAAAGAGACCCCGATATTGAAGATGACTTAGAAAATGTGACCAATGAAGAGGTCACGTAATAGCCCATGACCTTGAGTCTAGCTACAAGAATCGTTAATAAAGAAAAGCGCTTCTTGGGAGGCAACCCATGTTTTGTGTGTTTTTATTTGTTTGATGTTATTTGTTTCCGTATGCATGTTTTATTTTTATTGTTGGTAAAACATGTTTCATACTAATTTGTGAAAATGCTTTATTTTGTTTTTAACTTCGTCTTAATTACATATAAAGGTGTTTTGCAAAAGCTAATGTAAGGGAGATCCAAATTATTATATATACTAAAAGGGGGAACCTCCACTGTAGCAAATCACTGTAGCTACAGTGGACGAAATAGTGTCATGTGCATTTTAGTCCTTGAGGTGAAACTGTCGTTGCAAGATAGGTCCTTTGAGGACTAACGAAGCAACACACTAGGGGACTAACGATGTAACACGTCGAGAATTTTGGGGACTTTTTATGTAAAAAAACATATTATTTTCAGAATTATTTTGTACCTAACGAATTTACAAAAATGTTCCATCAGGTTAGCTGTAAATAGCATTGTTAGTCCCTCGTTAGCGATCTTTTGTAAATTTAATCCTTAATAATTTCTTTTCCTGTCGTTTTATTTCGATTTTAGATTAGACACAACATTCTCGCAGCAACGCGCGGGTACCCCCACTCGTATATATACTAAAAGGCAGAAACGTTTACTGTAGCAGCACTGTAGCTGCTACAGTGGTTGCTACAGTAACTTTTTTTTTGTACTAACGGTCATTAGCTATTTAACGGCTGTTAACTAACGACCATTATCTTTAACATTTTAAAAAAATTTTGTATGCACTTTGTCCTTCATCTCAGCGGTTTACTGCAAATTTATTCCTCACATAATTTACATAAATGGTCCTTAATGTTATACATCAATTGCGAATTCAGTCTTATTTGTACAGTACTAACAGCCGTTAGTTATTTAACGGCTGTTAACTAACGACCGTTACTTTAACATTTAAAAAAAATTATACACTTTGTCCTTCATCTCAACGGTTCATTGCAAATTTAATCCTCACATAATTTACATAAATGGTCCTTCATGTTATACATCAATTGCAAAGTCAGTCCTAGGTAACTAACTTTACGTTAAGTAGCTAACGGCAACAAAAGAATTCCGCAGCAATGCGCGGGTATCTACACTCGTTTGTTTATAAGAACGAAAATGATCATGATTCGCCACAATATTAAATGAGCATGTATATTAGTAATTGTTAGAGTCAAATGCTTATATCGAGTCATAATGATGTTTTGCAGGATTTTCCAGGAAATAAGGTATAACACCCCCAAATTTAAGTTTGTCGCAGCGGAAAAGTAATTTGAGTGTTACGGGGAGGATCGAAGTTTTAAATCTCATAAGACGGCTTAAAAGAAGCGTTTTGAAAGTTATTTGTCATTCAAATAATATTTTTGATAAAAGATGAATCATTTGATTTAAAATCTTATGGAAAGATATAAAGACTTGTAAAAATGACAAATTTGATTTTCACACCATTTTAATTTATCAGAGAAATAAATGCCCACTCCGTGTCTTGTCCTGCTCCGTTAAATTACCTAAGATACACATGCTTAAAATTGTCAACACAAAGGTTGGTGAGTTCATAGAGTTTTATGGGAAACCCTTTATTTTGTTAAATTTCAGGAATATTTGGTATTTATGAAATACAAACAGTAATGAAACAAGTATTGGGTATATTAACTATAATCACAAATAAATCATATAAGTATTCAATCACATTCAAATAAGGAATCAATAATCCTAACATGAGCTGGAAACTCATGATGCTAATTTAATCAGAGGTAAACAGAATATTAATAACTTGTATGATTGTTTTTTACAAGATAAATGATACAAGATCTTTTATTAATACTCCATTGCTCTGAATAGAATCATTTGGTTATTAAAGAAAATAACAAATGATGAGATTTTTGCATGAAAATATGAGGATTCATTACATGCATGATTGATACGGAAGAAAAGATTGATTCATAACATAAAGATATAATAGAAAGGATGTTATTATACAATATGTTTTGATTACATGTTCTGAAGTTTCAAAATTATTGAACATTACATGAAATATTAACCAAATCTATTTGGTTTATTAGGAACAACAAGGAAACTTGTAAATTTAAGATTAGTTACGCCTCTGACGTAAATATCTAATTTCTTTCTCAAGTTCAAGTTGTGCAGCTTCCATGTTTGAGAAACGTTCTTGACACATGTTCATTTGGTTTGCCAACATATTCTTTAATGCGGCAATCTTTTGACCCTGGTTTCTGGCTGCATCTCTAGCCATCCATAGGGTTCTCTCAATATCTCCAATTCTTACATGTGTCTGACCGTGTTCTCTTCTTGCACAACGAACCCTGGAGTCCAAACTTCCAAGTTCATGGTTGGTGTTGTCCTTTATTTCATTAATCTTTATTCCTAACTCGCACATTGTTCGCCTCTCAGCATCTGCCCTTTTGAACAATGCGTCAAGGTTACGGTCGTACCATTCAAAATGAGTTGGTCGTAACCCTTTTAGCTGTTCAGTATGAGCATCCAATATGCCGGCTTGTCGATAAATAAGATTCCATATTGTTTCAGGAGTGCTTATATCGTAGTCGGGAGAGTTAGGTGAGGATAAATTATTTGGAGAATCTGGTATTGTAGAATCTGAAGTATAAGGTAACGGAGAATTTGGCTCAACATTCGTCCATGATATCTCTTGGCTTGAACCTTGTCCAACTTCGAATGTTGCCTGGCTACCAATCAAATCTTCATATGATTCGGTAGCTCTCCTGAGTCTTTGACGTAGAGGTGAATGAATAGGTGACGATGGAGGTGATCTCGGAGTGAGTTCTATATTAGGTTGGGATTTTGATATTTGTACGTAAGGATCTTCAGTATTCGGAGAATTTTTATTGATAGATGAGGTATTAGTATTATGGAGAGTAGTTTTGATATTCACGGGCGTTCCTGAAGACATGCTACAGCAGTAACCGAGAATAATATTTTATGAGTATTTTGTATATTAAAGATATAACAGTACAGATGAAATAACAATTGTATAAGAGTTACTATTAAGCATGTAAGATAATCTCAACAGATAAAGTATTGAGCACGGCAGTCTGCACACACGGAGGGCATAAAATGATATGGTGTAAAATCATTTATTTTGAAAATATAGTTATAGTTTTAATGTTTGAAAACATTTAATTCTCTATAACTGTAGCTCTGATGCCAATCTATAACACCCCCAAATTTAAGTTTGTCGCAGCGGAAAAGTAATTTGAGTGTTACGGGGAGGATCGAAGTTTTAAATCTCATAAGACGGCTTAAAAGAAGCGTTTTGAAAGTTATTTGTCATTCAAATAATATTTTTGATAAAAGATGAATCATTTGATTTAAAATCTTATGGAAAGATATAAAGACTTGTAAAAATGACAAATTTGATTTTCACACCATTTTAATTTATCAGAGTAATAAATACTCACTCCGTGTCTTGTCCTGCTCCGTTAAATTACCTAAGATACACATGCTTAAAATTATCAACACAAAGGTTGGTGAGTTCATAGAGTTTTATGGGAAACCCTTTATTTTGTTAAATTTCAGGAATATTTGGTATTTATGAAATACAAACAGTAATGAAACAAGTATTGAGTATATTAACTATAATCACAAATAAATCATATAAGTATTCAATCACATTCAAATAAGGAATCAATAATCCTAACATGAGCTGGAAACTCATGATGCTAATTTAATCAGATATACAATTCACATATGGTCAAATTCCTATACAGCTGTATCTAAATATAATGTTGAAAACATACATTTCCTTTATAGATATTGCCCCAAGCCTCATGACACACAAGCTTAACCAAAAGAGGTGTTTTATCAAATCAATAATAAATTTTGCCCTCTAATAATAGGTGATTTTCCAATTCCTATTTGTCTACGAATATAGTGTATCACGACTAATACGACTAACCAATTGCAATTGGCATTCCGTCAAGTATTAGTGGGACAGGAGGTCAATCCTTAACAGGTTTCGAATCTGTTCACTATATTCGCGCCCACTTTACATGTGATTAATGGCTCAGGATTGAGGGACTTTATGGCGATAAGATAACTTAGGCAATATCAAGGTAATAATGGGATCATTCAGAATAACATCATGTAATCAAATATCATACCACAGTAATCAGTTTGGGAATATTATCGTTTGAATATCAGTAATTCAGTTTAAGTATTTCGCCAGTAACACAAGTATATCACATACCACAATAATCGAATTGGAAACATTATCATATGAGTATCAGTATTTCAGTCAAGTAATTCATCAGTAAAATATATATATATATATATCACATACCACAATAATCAAATTGGAAGTATTATCATATGAGTATCAGTATTTCAATTAAGTATTTCTTCAAGTATTGTATATATCACATTTTAAATCACCAACCATATTAAATAAATATCAATTAGGAAATTGATTTGAATCATGTATTTTATTCATATACTTATCAATTTATCAAAGTATATGTAAGCAAGTATCTCCCCCAATGAGTTAAAAACAAGTATTGGAAATGGGGCTATGACTCATCTGGATTGATACGGGAAAGATGAAAAGTAAAGTAGAATGAGATTTATGGGAATGATTATGGAAACGTCTTTGACACGGAACCTGATAAATAAATTTATCTGAGAATATAACCAAATACTATTTGGTAAATACGAACGAATAACGAATAAATATTATTCGTTATGACGAATAGATGATGTGCAGTGTAATTATTATGCCATGCATGATATGATAAAATACTTTATTTAAAATATCCATCGTAGTTTTACCTTTTTAATCGTAAGTAAAAATATTAACTTTTGAAATATCGTTATATATATTATTAACGTAAAAATAAATAATATATAAATAAAACGTAATAAAAATGCATATGATGTGATGGTTGGCGAAAAATAGAAAATAAAATAAGAATGTCAAATAGATTATGTTTAGTCCTCGTCCTTTTCCAATTTTTACAATTTTTATACTAACGGCGTTAGCGTTACACCGTTAGTCCTTTTCGTATCTAATTTACAATTATAGTCCACTACTTGTCCAAAATTACAATCTAAGCTTGTAATATCATATAATATCAATTTTTATCCTAAACTTTCTGTTTTTACAGTTTTTGTCCTTTCTTTCCAATATTTACATTTTTAGTCCCTCTAGGTGTCGTCGCGTTATATTTTTAGTCCAAAATTACAAAAATGATTATAAAAATTTTATAAAAATTTTCGTAGCTTATTGTATTAATTCCAAGCTTATTTCAATAGCTTATTTGATTAAAATCTTATTTTTCTAGCTTATGGGCCTTAACGAACCAACTACAAAGCCCGTTAAGATTTTTAGAGGCGAGGGCATGAAAAATGTTTTGGGCTTGGACTTGGGCTACTTTTGTGATTCTAAAAATATTTCATATGGGCCCAGTGGGCTTACGGTGCTTAATTTCTTGTTGGGCCTTGATTTAGCCCACTCGACAAAAATTAAGTTTTTATATAAAATTTTGGATTTGGAAACTGGTTCATGTCGATTCAAAATGGATCATTTTATGTGTCGAAACGTGATTATTTTTACATGTTATCTAAACGAAAATAATAGTCTTCTAGGTGGTCTATTAGGTCGAGCAAAAATATTGGGTGCTTGTTAATTAATATTTCATTTTATACGTGTGTTTCTTGGGTCACATGGAACATTTATATTTAGGAAAATGTTGTAAATATTTCTAAGTGTTTTGGTAAAGTATCATACGATGGTCATGACTGAAAATAGGTCCGTGAAATGCATGTAACGTTAAAACTAAGGTGAAATATGTGTGCATCGTGACTCCTAAGCCTTCCAAGATAGAGGCTAGCCACTCGTTGTGTACTATATATAAATATGTATACGTAAACTATATATGAAGCTATATACGATCGAATGAAAATGAACATGATGCATGTGATAATTTTAACGCATGAAATGAACTTGAATGAGTTGTAAAGGACTTACTACACCTCTAGGGTGGTGAAGAAATGAATAGGAACGAAGGAAATACAAGAAACTAATATATTCGACTATGACTCAAGGATATATTCGAATATATTCCACCCGTTCCTTTTCTCTTGCTTCCAAACGTATGCTAACTTCTTCCTAGATTCTTAGAAGTGAGTTTTTATGAAGAAAGAATGTTGTGAAACTGTTTGAGAATGAAGAGAAACAAGTGCATGCATGGAACGTATATATGTATTATTTGAATGAATCGTATGGTGCAAAATTCACTCAAGGAAACATGAACTATTCCATGTCAGTAACTCTTAGACTCCTAGTACGAAAAATAATGTTATACAATGGTTTGTGAGTGCATAAATCATGGGAATTGTTTGGGTGATTCATACCCTATGTCGACAACATATATATATATATATATATATATATATATATATATATATATATATATATATATATATATATATATATATATATATATATATATATATATATCCATAAATGATTTGTTTAATCTCGTACTACTCGATTTTGGCTGATCATAAATGATATTTAAACATGAAAACATGCTTGAAATATTATTAGGATCATTTAGAAACAAACCGGGATTAAACGGTTAAGTTTTGAATAATATATCAATCGATTGATTTGATTTTTGTTTGATCACTTTGCCACTTAAAAATGTATCAAACGTCGTCCAATGAACTTGGGATTTGACACACTAATATTTGGCTAGGTGGTGAACGAGGTGGTGCAAAAATATATAGGTGTCGTGTGTACGAATTAAGAATAAACGAGGCGTTTTGGAGCTTGGTTGGTCGATCAAAGAAGAAATAAGAGTTGAAAAGTGGGCTTGTGGCCTTGGGCCGATGAACAGTGAACGAGGGATAAGTTTGGGCTGAGTTTATTAAGGGCCCGTTTATTATTATTAGTGATTAATTAGGATTAGTGAATTTATTTAGTTTTCATTAAACTTGTCGAGAACTTGTTTTGTCGTTTGGTGAATTTTGCAATATCGTAATCGTGACCATTTTAATATACTAAGAAAATTTTAAATTTCCTCGTAAAAATGGTGATTACAATAATGACAGAGATTATTTATTTAATTAACCGAAGTTAATTATACGAATTTTTGCGAGGATTTACAGTACCCACATGTCATTCTGAATTTCGTCCCGAAATTCAAATTTAATGTGATTACTTGAGTAAAGAATTTTTGAACAGAAGTTGTCGAGAGATTTTTATTCCTAAAATTAAGGAAACGTGATTCAGTTAGATTTACTTGTACCGAACAAGACAAGGTAACTGACGTATTTAAGGTTTGTGATTATTGAAAATAGTGGTCATGAATAGTGAAATAACGGCTAGTGTATAGTGTCCAACGGTCGGGAATAGTACCCCAACGGCTATATTCTAGCCTATATATACCACTTCCAATTTCCACTTCTTCCATCAACCATTTTCCTCTCATTTTCCATCTCAAAATGCCGCATCTCATAACCATCTTAGCGATTGTGTATGTCGTCCTTGCCGCCATCTACTTAGCGTACGTTCCGGATGAAGACTTTGGATTCTTGGTCGCGATCTTGATGTTCGTCGTATCCCTTACTATCCTAGCCATTACCGTCGACAAGATCTGGGGGTAAAAATCTTGAGATAGGGTCGTTTTGGATTAAGTTCTTGTTATGTTTTTATGTACTTGTAACGAATAAGGAATAAAACTCGTTTTGTTTTTAAGAATTTGTCCCATTATTGTTTTTAATATTTTGTTTATATTTATTTTTCAGCATAATTAAAGTGATTCATCCTGTGGTGGCTCTTACTATTGTTTTGTTGGTGGGAGTCTTATTTGTCATAGCGGATCAACCTATTGAAGATTCCTTTGTTTGTATTGTAATAATTGTAACGATAGCACTTCCGATGCTAATTATTTGTTTATGTATTAACTTTTATGGATTTTAATAAAATTTTCGCTATTTAGAGTCTTCTTATCAGTCCTTGTGAATTATTTGTGTTTTCTTGCTTGTACTTTTGTTGATTTCTTATCATAATGGTGATGAGATAAGATAGCTATTTATTGTGGGTTGTTCAATGTATTGTTTATGAACAGCTTATTTTTGCTCTATATTTTGCTTTGGAATGAAGATTGTTATTTAAAGATTTGAAAATATCATTGTTCCTTTCATAACATAATTCTTTCTAAATTAGACATAGTTGATCAGGCTATGTATAATTGAGGACCAAATGATGTGATGTTTGGTTCAATCATATATTTCTATAAATTGTTTTAGATGGTGTTCAACGTGTTGTTTTTATAATATAACACGTTTTTTTTTTTTTTTTTTTTTTTTTTTTTTTTTTTTTTTTTAAATAAAGTGGAAAATTTTAGGATTCATACTATAAATCAGAAATTTATGGAGTAATTATTGTATATTGTCATTTGGTAAATGAGATAGAAATTGAAATTAACTTAGATTATCATTATTATAGAAATATTACAAGGGAGATTTTTCGATACAGTAGAAAGATTATTGTTATACTTAAGTTACATCCATCGTAACTTGAAGTGAAATACAGGAAAGAGATACAACTTAGGAAATTTTAAACTAGATTTTATTTATCTACAACAGGAATTTATTCATCTGTTCCAATCTAGTTGCCATTCCCTTGATACTATCAAGGTCTTTAAAGATTCTTCATTTTCTTGTAAAGGTCTTGGCTTTCCAATTCACATTGTAGTTTGGACATCGTCTCACATGATGACCTTGTCCACCACATCCGTGGCATACAATTGTTGTTGGTTGTACTTTCCTGTCCTTAGTCCTGCAGCTAATTGCCTGGTGACCTGTTTTCTGACATTTCGTGCATTTAACCCTACAGATTCCAGTGTGATGCTGATTGCATTTTTGACACCAAGGTAAAGTTCCACGATAACCACTTCCAGTAGCAGGTGTGACGAGACAGTTTCTATTAGCTTTCTGATTGTGTTCCAGTTGTCGTTGATACTCCATACGATCTTCTAGATGTTTGCGATAACGGTCTTGAGCATTGAAGATGTTGCAGTAGATGGGATTGATGGTTCCTGTCTCGGGGAGTTTCCTCTTTTGATTATTTCCATTTGGTATAATTCCATGCCTAATTCCTTGATGATGGTTGATGGTAGGGTTGATCATTCCTTCTTGAATCTTTAAGTGAGGTGGCCTATACTTCATGAAACTTGTAGGGTGTTGATTACCAAGTATACCCGTCTCTCTTCTCGGATAAACTACGGTAGTCCCTTCTAATACCACCGACACTATGTCTTTTACCAATTTCTGGATAGCTCCAGGAGTCATGGTGATTTCTGATGATAATTGATATGCATTGTTCATGTTGTCCATTTTCGGTAAACATAAATGAAACTCAACATTAGAATCCATATAATATCAGAAAAATTTAAATAATGAAGTTAATTATTTCATTGATGATAGACTGAATTGACTTCCTACTGTAATCTAATTTCAAGATATGTCTTTGTTGTATCATTTATCAATGATCAACTCTTGATATGGGATTACTAAGGAACAAACCGACTTGTCTATTTAAAATGAAGTTTAATTATCTTTTCTTCATTCTTAAAATTCCTTTTCAAAAATTGGTATTTAGACGATTCTTAAAGTTTTAGGTTAATTATGGTAAATTTAAGAAATCTTAACAATTTGTAAGAAAGCTTATGGTAGATTTGAATAATATTACAGAGGTAAACAGAATATTAATAACTTGTATGATTGTTTTTTGCAAGATAAACGATACAAGATCTTTTATTAATACTCCATTGCTCTGAATAGAATCATTTGGTTATTAAAGAAAATAACAAATGATGAGATTTTTGCATGAAAATATGAGGATTCATTACATGCATGATTGATACGGAAGAAAAGATTGATTCATAACATAAAGATATAATAGAAAGGATGTTATTATACAATATGTTTTGATTACATGTTCTGAAGTTTCAGAATTATTGAACATTACATGAAATATTAACCAAATCTATTTGGTTTATTAGGAACAACAAGGAAACTTGTAAATTTAAGATTAGTTACGCCTCTGACGTAAATATCTAATTTCTTTCTCAAGTTCAAGTTGTGCAGCTTCCATGTTTGAGAAACGTACTTGACACATGTTCATTTGGTTTGCCAACATATTCTCTAATGCGGCAATCTTTTGACCCTGGTTTCTGGCTGCATCTCTAGCCATCCATAGGGTTCTCTCAATATCTCCAATTCTTACATGTGTCTGACCGTGTTCTCTTCTTGCACAACGAACCCTGGAGTCCAAACTTCCAAGTTCCTGATTGGTGTTGTCCTTTATTTCATTAATCTTTATTCCTAACTCGAACATTGTTCGCCTTTCAGCATCTGACCTTTTGAACAATGCGTCAAGGTTACGGTCGTACCATTCAAATTGAGTTGGTCGTAACCCTTTTAGCTGTTCAGTATGAGCATCCAATATGCCGGCTTGTCGATAAATAAGATTCCATATTGTTTCAGGAGTGCTTATATCGTAGTCGGGAGAGTTAGGTGAGGATAAATTATTTGTAGAATCTGGTATTGTAGAATCTGGTATTGTAGAATCTGAAGTATAAGGTAACGGAGAATTTGGCTCAACATTCGTCCATGATATCTCTTGGCTTGAACCTTGTCCAACTTCGAATGTTGCCTGGCCACCAATCAAATCTTCATATGATTCGGTAGCTCTCCTAAGTCTTTGACGTAGAGGTGAACGAATAGGTGACGATGGAGGTGATCTCGGAGTGAGTTCTATATTAGGTTGGGATTTTGATATTTGTACATAAGGATCTTCAGTATTCGGAGAATTTTTATTGATAGATGAGGTATTAGTATTATGGAGAGTAGTTTTGATATTCACGGGCGTTCCTGAAGACATGCTACAGTAGTAACCGAGAATAATATTTTATGAGTATTTTGTATATTAAAGATATAACAGTACAGATGAAATAACAATTGTATAAGAGTTACTATTAAGCATGTAAGATAATCTCAACAGATAAAGTATTGAGCACGGCAATCTGCAGACACGGAGGGCATAAAATGGTATGGTGTAAAATCATTTATTTTGAAAATATAGTTATAGTTTTAATGTTTGAAAACATTTAATTCTCTATAACTGTAGCTCTGATGCCAATCTATAACACCCCCAAATTTAAGTTTGTCGTAGCGGAAAAGTAATTTGAGTGTTACGGGGAGGATCGAAGTTTTAAATCTCATAAGACGGCTTAAAAGAAGCGTTTTGAAAGTTATTTGTCATTCAAATAATATTTTTGATAAAAGATGAATCATTTGATTTAAAATCTTATGGAAAGATATAAAGACTTGTAAAAATGACAAATTTGATTTTCACGCCATTTTAATTTATCAAAGTAATAAATGCCCACTCCGTGTCTTGTCCTGCTCCGTTAAATTACCTGAGATACACATGCTTAAAATTATCAACACAAAGGTTGCTGAGTTCATAGAGTTTTATGGGAAACCCTTTATTTTGTTAAATTTCAGGAATATTTTGTATTTATGAAATACAAACAGTAATGAAACAAGTATTGAGTATATTAACTATAATCACAAATAAATCATATAAGTATTCAATCACATTCAAATAAGGAATCAATAATCCTAACATGAGCTGGAAACTCATGATGCTAATTTAATCAGATATACAATTCACGTATGGTCAAATTCCTATACAGCTGTATCTAAATATATGTTGAAAACATACATTTCCTTTATAGATATTGCCCCAAGCCTCATGACATACAAGCTTAACCAAAAGAGGTGTTTTATCAAATCAATGATAAATTTTGCCCTCTAATAATAGGTGATTTGCCAATTCTTATTTGTCTACAAATATAGTGTATCACGACTAATACGACTAACCAATTGTAATTGGCATTCCGTCAAGTATTAGTGGGACAGGAGGTCAATCCTTAACAGGTTTCGAATCTGTTCACTATATTCGCGCCTACTTTACATGTGATTAATGGCTCATGATTGAGGGACTTTATGGCGATAAGGTAACTTAGGCAATATCAAGGTAATAATGGGATCATTCAGAATAACATCATGTAATCAAATATCATACCACAGTAATCAGTTTGGGAATATTATCGTTTGAGTATCAGTAATTCAGTTTAAGTATTTCGCCAGTAACACAAGTATATCACATACCACAATAATCGAATTGGAAACATTATCATATGAGTATCAGTATTTCAGTCAAGTAATTCATCAGTAAAATATATATATATCACATACCACAATAATCAAATTGGAAGTATTATCATATGAGTATCAGTATTTCAATTAAGTATTTCTTCAAGTATTGTATATATCACATTTTAAATCACCAACCATATTAAATAAATATCAATTAGGAAATTGATTTGAATCATGTATTTTATTCATATACTTATCAATTTATCAAAGTATATGTAAGCAAGTATCTCCCCCAATGAGTTAAAAACAAGTATTGGAAATGGGGCTATGACTCACCTGGATTGATACGGGAAAGATGAAAAGTAAAGTAGGATGAGATTTATGGGAATGATTATGGAAACGTCTTTGACACGGAACCTGATAAATAAATTTATCTGAGAATATAACCAAATACTATTTGGTAAATACGAACGAATAACGAATAAATATTATTCGTTATGACGAATAGATGATGTGCAGTGTAATTATTATGCCATGCATGATATGATAAAATACTTTATTTAAAATATCCATCATAGTTTTACCTTTTTAATCGTAAGTAAAAATATTAACTTTTGAAACATCGTTATATATATTATTAACGTAAAAATAAATAATATATAAATAAAACGTAATAAAAATGCATATGACGTGATGGTTGGCGAAAAATAGAAAATAAAATAAGAATGTCAAATAGATTATGTTTAGTCCTCGTCCTTTTCCAATTTTTACAATTTTTATACTAACGGCGTTAGCGTTACACCGTTAGTCCTTTTCGTATCTAATTTACAATTATAGTCCACTACTTGTCCAAAATTACAATCTAAGCTTGTAATATCATATAATATTAATTTTTATCCTAAACTTTTTGTTTTTACAGTTTTTGTCCTTTCTTTCCAATATTTACATTTTTAGTCCCTCTAGGTGTCGTCGCGTTACATTTTTAGTCCAAAATTACAAAAATGATTATAAAAATTTTATAAAAATTTCCGTAGCTTATTGTATTAATTCCAAGCTTATTTCAACAGCTTATTTGATTAAAATCTTATTTTTCTAGCTTATGGGCCTTAACGAGCCAACTACAAAGCCCGTTAAGATTTTTAGAGGCGAGGGCAAGAAAAATGTTTTGGGCTTGGACTTGGGCTACTTTTGTGATTCTAAAAATATTTCATATGGGCCCAGTGGGTTACGGTGCTTAATTTCTTGTTGGACCTTGATTTAGCCCACTCGACAAAAATTAAGTTTTTATATAAAATTTTGGATTTGAAAACTGGTTCATGTCGATTCAAAATGGATCATTTTATGTGTCGAAACGTGATTATTTTTACATGTTATCTAAACGAAAATAATAGTCTTCTAGGTGGTCTATTAGGTCGAGCAAAAATATTGGGTGCTTGTTAATTAATATTTCATTTTATACGTGTGTTTCTTGGGTCACATGGAACATTTATATTTAGGAAAATGTTGTAAATATTTCTAAGTGTTTTGGTAAGGTATCATACGATGGTCATGACTGAAAATAGGTCCGTGAAATGCATGTAACGTTAAAACTAAGGTGAAATATGTGTGCATCGTGACTCCTAAGCCTTCCAAGATAGAGGCTAGCCACTCGTTGTGCACTATATATAAATATGTATATGTAAACTATATATGAAGCTATATACGATCGAATGAAAATGAACATGATGCATGTGATAATTTTAACGCATGAAATGAACTTGAATGAGTTGTAAAGGACTTACTACACCTCTAGGGTGGTGAAGAAACGAATAGGAACGAAGGAAACACAAGAAACTGATATATTCGACTATGACTCAAGGATATATTCGAATATATTCCACCCGTTCCTTTTCTCTTGCTTCCAAACGTATGCTAACTTGTTCCTAGACTCTTAGAAGTGAGTGTTTATGAAGAAAGAATGTTGTGAAACTGTTTGAGAATGAAGAGAAACAAGTGCATGAATGGAACGTATATATGTATTATTTGAATGAATCGTATGGTGCAAAATTCACTCAAGGAAACATGAACTATTCCATGTCAGTAACTCTTAGACTCCTAGTACGAAAAATAATGTTATACAATGGTTTGTGAGTGCATAAATCATGGGAATTGTTTGGGTGATTCATACCCTATGTCGACAACATATATATATCCATAAACGATTTGTTTAATCTCGTACTACTCGATTTTGGCTGATCATAAATGATATTTAAACATGAAAACATGCTTGAAATATTATTAGGATCATTTAGAAACAAACCGGGATTAAAACGGTTAAGTTTTGAATAATATATGAATCGATTGATTTGATTTTTGTTCGATCACTTTGCCACTTAAAAATGTATCAAACGTCATCCAATGAACTTGGGATTTGACACACTAATATTTGGCTAGGTGGTGAACGAGGTGGTGCAAAAATATATAGGTGTCGTGTGTACGAATTAAGAATAAACGAGGCGTTTTGGAGCTTGGTTGGTCGATCAAATAAGAAATAAGAGTTGAAAAGTGGCTTGTGGCCTTGGGTCGATGAACAGTGAACGAGGGATAAGTTTGGGCTGAGTTTATTAAGGGCCCGTTTATTGTTATTAGTGATTAATTAGGATTAGTGAATTTATTTAGTTTTCGTTAAACTTGCCGAGAACTTGTTTTGTCGTTTGGTGAATTTTGCAATATCGTAATCGTGACCATTTTAATATACTAAGAAAATTTTAAATTTTCCCGTAAAAATGGTGATTACAATAATGACAGAGATTATTTATTTAATTAACCGAAGTTAATTATACGAATTTTTGCGAGGTTTTACATAAGGCATGAGTTTTTTCAGAAATTTTCTGGAAACTTAACATAAGATTTTTCCAGGAACATTCTGATGACGTCAGGTACTAAAATTCTGAAAAATTTTGCGAGTTTTGTTTAAACCGGGGTCTTAAAGTTTTTGTTGATTCTTTAGTTTTGTAAACTCCAGGAAATCTGCAAATATTCATTCCATAAGCATTATATCCCTTTAAATCCTAGAAAGCAACATTAAGATATATATGCTATTTTTTCTAGGATTTGTTAGTATATATAGATTGCCGCCGATTTTACGCGAGGTTGCCTTGATTGTTTTCTCAGGTTTAACAGGTTATATATGACAAGAAGATGATTTATATTTCTGGAGGGAAGCTTTCAGAGTTCATTTTCTAGGAGGAAGATCTAACCTTGTTCACACACTACCCACATCGAACGAATCAGGGGAGTATTTGTTTTCATTCTTCTACGTATTTTACTTTTACATTCTTTAAATGAACATTGGAGACAATGTTCATCCTAAGTTTAAGGGGAGGGTAAATGATGATACCTTATAGGATACAATTACAATTGAGTTTGTTTGTTCGATAGTAGGTGTGTAATAAAACTAAGAGAAATACTTGTTAGTGTAATTTTAGCGCCAATTTAAATTTTTTTTACAACATTTAGGAGTGAAACTTTAGCCTTAACTAGCGTCTCATGGATAGGAGTTGTATGACTAGCACAAAAACCGTACCACTCAGAAAAATTTTCCACCCAAATATGTGAGGTTTGCCTTTAGATTTGATAGGAAAAGCATTCATTATTAGTGCTTATGAGTGTACCGGTAGCATTTAGATTCTAGAACTTGCGTTAGTGATGTATCCCGAGACCGCTAGTGAGACTACATTCGTGTAGTAAGATTTACTACTTGATAAGAGGCATTAGGATCACCCTTGTGTTAAACCCGTATCATAATTACTTGACCATTTAAGTCATATTACTTGACTAGTAAAGTCAATTAATTCTCCCACACTTTTGCGTTGTACTCGTTTTTAGTACACGATAGCCCTAGTACACCCCTCCGAGCCTATCTTGTCGTTTCTAACTTTAAGCATCTTACTTAAAGGAAGAATTTGTTACAACCCACCCAAATGTGCAACCAAATCGCCTTAGCCTTCCGCGTATGCACTCATCTTTAGTGCATTATTGTTATTTGTTTAAACCCTTAGTTAATTATCTAATTGATTACATGGTTGCTAAGTCGAGTCATATCTTGTACATATTGTTTTGGGGTGATTGGGACTCTCGGGTAAAGTACTAGTGTTATGGAGTAATGGGGATGAACATCAAATTATTACCCCCATATGTGTGTTAATTTTAAAAAGTACTCCAAGTGTTTTGATTATCTTGATTCGAGTCATTAGAATAGTTTATTGTAGAGTATGTAAAAATTCAAGTGTAAGGGGAATATACATTCCCTATGATATATTATTTTGGATGGTAGGGTAAAAGTGTATGCAAAAAAAAAAATAAAAAAAAAATAAAGAAAAAATAGAAAAAATAGAAAAAAAAAAAAAGAAAAGAGAAAAACATACGGACTGCCATCCCGTTTCATTCTATGTTTATTTTTAAGTTCTTGTTATTTTCAATTTATTAGCGTAAGTCGAGTCGAGTCTTGGCTTAGCAACGTCGTATTGTACATGTAATTAACCAAGATGATTAACTCGCCACCAGTAAATATTGCCTTTATCCAACAAAACCGTGTTTTCCATATCCCTACACCTAACGTTATAACCCTTCAAAAGACCTCTTTGATAGTTTATCATAGGTGCTTACGCCAAGTGGTGGAGGTTTGATCCTTTCTCAAGCATATGGTAATCTATTTGCTATGACAGGTAGTGAGAGATGTTTTCCATTTCCTTATTGTGATATATACTTTATTACACCCGAGAGATGTGAGTATCTAAACACTATTTGTGAGGTGCTAACCTCCGTGCTTGTTTTTGGTTTTTAGTGGAATGATTATTTGTTGCAATTACTTTTATATTAGTGTTAAATGACCCCTAACTTGTATTTTGATTAGAATAAAAGCGCATTTGCTTGAGGACAAGCAAATCTCAAGTGTAAGGGTATTTGATGAGGCAAAAAGTGTACCGCTTTTAAGGGGTCATTTAAGCCCGAATTCGTGATTATTTGATCAATTATTGCCCTAAATCGTTCCTTTTGTCATTTTAGGTACTTTTGAGGAGAAATCTGGAAAAGAAAGCATATTGGACGTTTTTGGAGCATAAAAGTGAAGAAAACGGCAAAGTCTCAAAATTCCTTGCTGGAACAATACCTGACGACGTCAAGCCACAACACATGACGGCGTCAAGAGTGGCAAAAGAGGTGGATGTGGAAATTATAACGTGACGGCCCAGAGTGTTTCCAGTGTTATTAGCTTGACGGCGTCACCAAGGCCGTCAGGGTCCAAATACAAGTGACGGCACAGAGTGTTTTTTCTACATGAAGGCGTCAAGATTGGATCTAGGCAATACGAATTTCAACTTGGCAGCGAGTTGACGGCGTCAGAGGCTATTACATGACGCCGTCAGGATGCTATGTCTATATATATTTTTCTAATTTTTCATTGTAAAGTGTGGAACAAGTTGTGGAATACTAAACACAAACCCTAGGTCGAATTTCCTGCATATTGAAGGGATTTCAAACCCTTCTTTCTTCCATGTTTTAATAAAGATAAGTTCTCCAATAATCATTCAATATGTCTATGTATTGTTTGATTCTATCTTATGTTTTTCATTCTTTTAACATGTTAGGCTAGGTTTTTATTGTGTTTGCTTAGATGTAGTGAAACCTAGATGTTGATTAGTGGTTGATTGTTTGTTTATAATTGTTACGGATGATTGTATTCGATGTTAGGCTTAAGAAAACTGGCAGAATTCTATTGGTAACTTGCTTGAACGTCTTAAGAAACATGATCGGAGGTGTACTACGATTTTTCGTTGTATTTAATGCATAAGTGAATTCTAATGATCCCATGTTAAGAGCTTTTAGTCGGCTTGACATAGGAGTGAAGTAGGATCTTATAGAGTTAGGGAATATTGTACACGACCCTACGACTAGTATTAAGAAATATAACCCGTCATCCATGCAATTGTAGCAAGCTAATCAACCGGTAAAAGATATCTAGGGAGTAATGAAATCTAAGTAAACACAACTTTTCTCATTATTGTTTCCACCACATTAGTATATTAGTTTAATTTTCATTTATGTTATTTTATTTTGATTGCATCTTTAGATAATTGGGTTAGTTGGCTAGCAACTAATTCCGCCCACTCCTTCAAAACCCTCACCTCTAGGCCTAGTTTATCCCTCACCTCTAGACCTAGTTTAGTAGGCTTTCATAAAATATAAAAAAAATATACAAAAAGAATCATCCCTCACCGCTAGACCTAGTTTAGTAGGCTTTCTAATCCTAGAAACACTATTCCTGAGTTGAACGATCAATCCCCCGGTACTTGTCACTATACTATACTACAACGATAAGGTACACTGCCTGGTGGGGGTTTCAAGCTTCTCAAGATCCCTTGTGGGGTAAAACCTATTTCCAGGGCGCAATCCCACGCGTCAGTTCGTTATATAAAAATGGGACCGTCCCCCGCTCCTCCTGGTGCCTATAAATATTGTACTATTTCACACAGAAAAATAAGCATCTTTGCACAAAAACATTATGTTCTTCCTTCCTCCTTTTTTTGATCATTATAAAGTGTCGATATGTGTTTATAAGTGATCCCGTTACCCTCTATATCAAAGTACAAGAGAAGAATGCTCGTATTGGTCAAGAAACGAGGTGTTATAGATTAGTCATCACACATACACGTAACTTTTGTTACGATTCTCTTCTTCCCCCAAACTCCCTCATTTGTATATATAATTTGTATATACGACTTTTGTGTGAGTAATGATTAGGTGTGTTAAAACAAAAACGGACAAAGTGTAAGTCCGTGAAGTGGTGTATCTAGATTTAGACTTTGTGTAACCTTGTGTGTCGGTGCGTGAAGACTTAGACTTGGTGTAAGTCCGTGTGTGAAGACTTGGACTTAGTGTAAGTCCGTGAAGTGAAGACTAGGACCGGGTGAAGGTTCGTGAAGACTTTGATTGAGTGAAGATTCAAGTGGACTAGGTGTACATCCATGTAGCCACATGGGCTTTTGTTTAGATTGGATCTAGCTAGTATTAGGATTCGGCATTCTGCTTAGTGTCGTTAAATTGGTGTAAGCTTTGGCGTACGGTTTGCTCCGCCTAAAGGGAGTGTGTTGACATAGTGATTGTGAACTCTTGAATGTGGTGCTCGGGAAATGGAGTAGGGTGAAGAGTGAGCTTCGTGCCGAACCATTATAAATCTCTGCGTCGCGGTTTCGTTGTCTTCTTCCTTTATCTCGTTTCTTTACTTTACGTATTATTATTGTGTTAATGAATATCACATAACTTTGAATCAAATGGTTTTTCAAAAAGGAATAAAAAGGAATTAAAAGTTTATAAAACTTAATTGTAAACGGTGAAATTATTCAACCCCCATCCCTTTATAGTTTCTACAGTTATTATTATTATTATTATTATTATACCATCATTTTATTAGAAATTAATAGCAATAAATTAATATTATTATTATAAATCACTTTATTACTATTACGCATCACTTTATTATTATTATTATTACTATTATTATTATTATTATTATTATTATTATTTAATAAATCATCGCTTTCATTAGAACCATGAAAAAATTACACAAAATTGGAGGAGAGTCTAGACACAATCTGAGTTCCCACTCCTTTTTGAATACAAAAACTAACACGATGAAAGATAAAAACACCACTCTTGATGTCATTTGAGTGGTTGATGGCAATAGACTTAATACGAGAGAGTGTATTCAAAGCTTCCACTTCAAATTCCCCAAACGTAGAAAAAGCGAAAGGAACGAATTTGTATCCATTGTCTTCACATTTGGACGCATACTTCTTCTTCTTCTTCTCCACAATATTACTCAAAGCTACCCCAAGAGCCCATGAAGTCACCCAGTACCAGCAAAAGGAGAGACCCAGTCACATCCAAACAAGCATCTTTACCCTGGAGCCAATTGAATAATAGTAAATCTGCAGGGCGTAGTTCCCTTCCTTCCTCTGAAAGAAACCCCATTGGAGCCTCCTTACGTGTAACACCCCGAAATTTGATTAAGCAGCGGAAGTCTAATCGAGGTCATTACAGTTTAGTACACAGTGATACTCATAGAAAACAATTCAAAAGATTGCCAATATCATTCCATGAAAACTCAAATTTTCAGAGTTACAAACATTTTTCCAAAATGTTAATTGTTTTACAAAAGTGGTAATGAGTTTGTAAAGAATGATATAATTATTGAAATCAAAAGGGAGGTCCTGTGCCCTTTGCCAGCTCCGTGCCGCCATGCTTGCTAATTTCCTGAGATAAACATGCTTAAAAAGTCAACACAAAGGTTGAGTGAATCCATAGTAGTTTAAACAGTAATAGTGTGAACACAAGTCAAGCATTTGAAATAAACAAGCCAAGATAGACAGGTCTTGACTAAATGGGTGTAATATTGCTCCTAAGCCTCACGAAACGCAAGCCTTAACATTGATTTGACATATCATAAAGATAATAATAATCATCTACACCACAGCGGATGTAAATGACAAGGGGCCCTCGGTGACAGGAAATGTGCCAAATTTCCATAATACCTCGAATATAGCTCACCTCCTGCCAAGTGATCACCTTGACAGAGGCGGGCTGCCATTCCAATAGATCTATCAACTATATTCGCGCTCACTCGCAAGTGATTAAGGTTCGTGATATGAGGGACTTGTAGCACATGTGTCAACTTAGGCAATATCAGGTGATAACAACATACAGAAAAATACTTGTGTTCGATTTATAGCATGTATCTCCCCACGGGGTTTAAAAACAATTAAAAATGTGGGACCATGAACTCACCTGAAAGGTGCGTAATCACAAGGTGCTCAAAAGTGATGGTGTATTACTACGACTAGCAATGAAATTCCTCCGACTTGCGACCTATAAACATTGTTACCGGTGTCTTAGATTCGTGTTGTAAATGACATGTGATACGCCATGTGTACGGTGATATTTGTTCGGGTGTCTAATAATATTCCAAAATGGCTACACGTAGTCAGTTGTATCGTTGTTACGAATCAGTGTTTGATTAATTCGTTATGAAAATTAATATCGTTAAAAATATTTATGATTAAATATTTTTACTAAAGTTATATATATATTAAAGTTAGAGAAATATATATATATATATATATATATATATATATATATATATATATATATATATATATATATATAAAGTATATGAAATAATTAATTATAAGAATATATTTTGTCACAATTCAACCTTTAACTTTAAGAAAAGTTACATCTTTTACCCTTTTGTTAAAACAATTACATTTTTAGTCCTTGTTACACTTTTTACACAATATACCTCGATTTTTGAGTAATTACAGTTTCCACCCTCAAATTTTTATCAAAAGTTAACTGTTTCCGTCTTAGTCTGAAACTTTGACAGATTTGGCAATTTTGGTCCTTTAACGCAAGGTTTTGCAAAAATAGTCCTTCGTTAAGTCCTTTGAAAAAAATCAACTGTTAGTATAACGAAAATATCATTTAAATCTTGTAAAACCTTTCTAAATCAGCTTTGAAAAGTCTCGAAAACATCTCAAAATCCTATCAGTTTCAAACCGAAGCTTCCCTTTTTAAAATATTTGGGCTTGTTAGCCCAAACCTTGGCCCAAACGACATTTTCGTGATTTATAGAGGTGCTCGACTAGGATTTGGTTTAAGCTTCGTTTTCATAGTATTCGATCGAGTAAGATTTACATGTTTGGTTAGTTTGATTAAGTGTGAGTTGGTGAATTAGAGTGTCGAACAATATAGGTAGGTTGTACGTATAAAAATGAAATGGCGTGTCCATTCCTAGGGGTGTCGAGGCGTGTAAAGTAATGGTTACAAATGTTATGAATGTGAGATACTAAGAAAGATAACGTGCGTAGTGTGATGTATCAATGTAGTATGCATGAATGGATGATGTACAAATTAAAAAGGGTGATAGTTAACTTACAACACCAAAGTGGTGGTGATGATGTCGTGTGTTCGAGTCTAATGAACAAGCAACGTGGTACCCTCTCCCGTCTAGCAACTTCTTTGGTTCACAAGAGTTACCCAACTCGTTCCAATACAACCCTTAGCTCGTGTCCTCCTTGATCCTTCTCGACAGCAACACAAACGAAAGCAATGGAGTGTTTGACTTAGAAATTTTGTGGAATTGGGAGTGTGTGAGTTCTTTAGCATTTAATGTGGCTTTTATAGGGTGTGAGGGTTGTTCGAATGTCTCCAAGAGACACAACATCCTTCGAATGGTCTAGTCTTGCTCGACAAAGTTGTCCAACCTCCTTTGTGTGTTGTCAAGTCGAGTTGTGAGGATTTGGGGGCTACAATCCCATTTTTAATTGCTAGGTTTAGGATAGGTGAGTGCTTGTAAAACTTGTTTATTGTTTGTGTTGAGTTTTAAGAAACACACTATCTAATGGTTAAAAGGTTTCGGTGTGTACTAAGTTTATCCAAGGGTCGGACGGCTTCAAAAGGGGCTCATTGTCGTGTGAGACAAAGTCAAAAGGAAGATGATATATGGTTGTCTAGTTGGAGGGGAACAAGTGAAATGAAACGTGCGGATACATATTAGCTAGGAAGTTGTGTTTCATGCGTTGCAACAAAAGGGAAAACAACAAAGCCAGTGGGCTTGTGAAACTCAAGGCCCAAACCAAAAACATGTGAAGATAAAGTTGGAGTGGGCTTGTGATGTGCTCGGCCCAAGTAAAGAAAGAAAGAAAAATCGTGTGGGCTTGGGGTATATTCGGCCCAAAAATGGAGGGGTGTCGGTGATTCGTAAAATGGTGAAATTCGTTTTGGTATCGGTGTCGGTTCATGAAAACCAAAAATATATAGGCGGTGTCGTCTTACATATATGTATACTCATATATATATATATATATATATATATATATATATATATATATATATATATATATATATATATATATATATATATATATATATATATATATATATATATATATATAGTAAATTGTACCAATTAATATATATACGTGCCATTATATATATTAATAATATTTCGGTGTCCAAACTAGAGTGTCAGGTCGCAAGTGGGAGTTACCGGTGTTTAACCTCGTTGGGTGATATCCAAGAGTGACAATCGGGTGATATTGGGTGACAAAACATAATCGGGTGTTAAACCAACGGTGTTCAAAACATTCGGGTGTTCAAACAAACAGTGTCTCATGTAAAAATTTAAATTAGCCCGCAAAATGGCTTAGATTAAAATAGTGCCGATAATTAGCATAAATAAATGACCTGGGATTTTACGGTGTATTACAGTACCCACCCGTTAGATTGGATTCGTCCCGGAATCCAAAGTTGAATCGGTGCTCGGGGGTTGTCTCATCAAATAGTTGTGGGTATTTGGTACGCATTTGATCCTCGTGCTCCCATGTGTACTCGGGTCCTCTCTTAGAGTTCCATCTGACCTTAACAATGGGAATGCGACTATGCTTGAGCCGTTTGACCTCCCTGTCCATAATCTCAACGGGTTCCTCAATAAAGTTCAACTTATCGTCGATTCTGATCTCTTTCAACGGAATCACAAGTGTTTCATCCGATAAACACTTTTTCAAATTTGACACGTGGAAGGTGTTGTGTACTCTACTGAGTTCCTCAGGTAATTCAAGTTTGTATGCCACGGGACCGATCCTTTCAATGATTTCGAAGGGTCCAACGTATCTTGGGTTTAACTTTCCACGTTTTCCAAACCTAATCATTCCTTTCCAAGGTAATACCTTAAGCATGACCTTGTCTCCAACTTGAAACTCTATTGGTTTCCTTCGCACATCGGCATAACTCTTTTGCCGATCCCTAGCGGCTTGTAATCGTTGCCTAATCTTCACTATTTTCTCAGTGGTTTCAAGAATCAACTCGGGACCTGAGAGTTGTACAACTCCAATCTCAGCCCAACAAACTGGTGATCTACACTTTCTTCCATAAAGTGCTTCAAATGGTGCAGCCTTAATGCTAGCGTGATAACTGTTGTTATATGAAAATTCTGCTAACGGTAGGTGTTTATCCCAGCCTTTTCCAAAATCAATCACACATGCCCTAAGCATGTCTTCCAGGGTTTGTATAGTCCTTTCACTTTGACCATCAGTCTGTGGATGGTAAGCTGTACTCATATCTAACTTAGTTCCCAAGGCTTTCTGTAAAGATCGCCAAAAGTTAGACGTGAAACGGCTGTCTCGGTCGGAGATAATAGAAATCGGCACTCCATGCCGGGAAACTATCTCCTTAAGGTACAAACGTGCAAGAACATCCATATCATCAGTCTCTTTGATTGGTAAGAAGTGCGCTGACTTCGTGAGACGATCAACAATAACCCAAATAGTGTCCAACCCACTCGATGTCTTGGGTAATTTCGTTATGAAATCCATTGTAATCCTTTCCCATTTCCACATTGGTAGCTCGGGTTGAACCAAAAGACCGGATGGTTTTTGATGTTCAGCCTTTACTCTTGAGCAGGTCAAACACTTACCGACATACTCTGCAATGTCAGCTTTCATGTTTGGCCACCAATACAACTTCTTTAGATCTTGATACATCTTGTCTGAACCAGGATGAATGGAATATTTAGACTTATGAGACTCGTGCATGATGAGATCTCGAATTCCTCCATACAATGGAATCCAACTTCTGTCCTTGAAACACAGCCTTCCATCTGGTTTCTTGACAAATCCATTCGTGCTTTCTGGCATACTGTAAATTTTCTCGTGCGGTCTATTCTCTTCCTTAAGAGCCTCAGCTTGAACTTCAAGAATTTGAGACGGAAGTGGTGATCTAATTGTCATACCCAATGACCTAACTCTGAGGGGTCTAAGTCGTTCCTTTCGACTCAAGGCATCTGCTACAACGTTTGCCTTCCCCGGGTGATAACGGATCTCGCAATCATAGTCACTTAGCAACTCTAGCCATCGACCTTGCCTCATGTTCAACTCCTTTTGATCCAAAATGTGCTGAAGACTCTTGTGATCGGTGAAAACCGTACACTTGGTTCCATATAGGTAGTGTCTCCAGATCTTCAGAGCGAATACCACCGCTCCTAATTCTAGATCATGAATAGTGTAGTTCTCCTCGTGGAGTTTAAGTTGTCTAGAAGCGTAAGCGATCACTTTAAGTCTTTGCATCAATACGGCATCTAAACCTTGGATTGATGCGTCACAATATACCACGAAGTCCTCACTTCCTTCGGGTAGTGCTAGTATCGGTGCTTCACAAAGCTTCTGCTTCAAAAACTGGAATGCCGATTCTTGCTCATCTCCCCATTCAAACTTCTTCTTCTTCTGTGTTAACTCAGTCAAAGGTTTAGCAATCCTTGAGAAACCTTCAATAAATCTCCGATAGTATCCGGCAATACCTAAAAATTGGCGTATCTCGGTAGGACTCGTAGGTGACGCCCAATTTTTAACAGCCTCGATCTTGGCGGGATCAACATGAATACCCTTACTGTCGATAACATGCCCGAGAAATTGTACCTTCTCAATCCAAAAATCACACTTGGAAAATTTGGCGTATAATTTCTCTTCTCTAAGCAGTGTTAGTATAGCCTTCAAGTATTCTGCGTGCTCTTCCTTGCTACGTGAATAAATAAGGATATCATCGATGAATACAATCACAAACTTATCCAAATAGGGTTTGCACACTCGGTTCATTAAGTCCATAAATACAGCGGGTGCATTTGTTAGGCCGAATGGCATTACTTGGAATTCGTAGTGACCGTATCTTGTCCTGAAAGCTGTCTTAGGGATGTCTTATTCCCTAACTCTCAGTTGGTGATAACCCGATCTCAAATCAATCTTCGAGTAGACACTCGATCCTTGCAGTTGATCAAACAAATCATCAATTCTTGGCAACGGATATCGATTCTTAACCGTCAGTTTGTTCAACTCACGATAATCGATACACATCCTGAAGGTTCCATCCTTCTTCTTTACAAACAACACCGGGGCTCCCCACAGTGATGAACTAGGGCGAATAAATCCTTTATCCGACAATTCCTCTAATTGTCCAGATAACTCCTTCATTTCTGACGGTGCAAGCCTATAGGGTGCTCGTGCTACGGGTGCTGCTCCTGGCATCAAGTCAATTTGAAATTCCACTTGACGAGTCGGCGGAAGGCCAGGCAAGTCCTCAGGGAAAACTTCTGGAAAGTTCCTGACTACTGGCACATCCTCGAGTCGCTTCTCTTCCGACTTCTTCTCGGTGACTTGAGCCAAGAAGACTTGACATCCTCGTTCGATGTACTTCACAACCTTGACGCAAGAAATGACGCTCAAACGTGTCTTACTTCGCTCTCCACGAACAATCAGGGTTTCGTTATTCAGTGGAATATGAACGACCTTTTCGTCACAAATGATCTTAGCGCGGTTCTCGGATAATCAATCCATTCCTACAACGACGTCGAAACTACCGAGTCTAATAGGCATAAGGTCAATGGAAAATGGGGTGTCTAATAGTCGTAGGGTGCAACCTCGGAGTATAGTGTTAGTGCTTACTTGCTTTCCATCAGCTAGTTCAATCTCATATGTTGTGTCTAGTCGGGTGGGTGTAATATTAAGCAGGGGTGCAAGAGAAATAGATACGAAACTTTGATCGGCTCCGGAATCAAATAAAACTTTAACGAGGCGGTTGTTTAGAAAGAACGTACCAGTGACTACGTTCGGATCTTGTTGGACATTTCCATCACCCAGCACGTATGCTCTCCCACGTGCATTGTTATCCTTATTAGGGCACTGACGCCTGTAGTGTCCTTTCTCTCCACAAGCATGGCATACCACAGCCACGGGTTGCAAATTAGCTCCTGTCGCCTTGCAATCTTGTGTCTTATGTCCAACCCTTGAACACTTCCCGCACTTAGCATAGCAGGGTCCATTGTGATGCATCTTACACTTGTCACAGAATGGAAGAGGTCCAGCATACCTAGTATCCTTAACTGGTGCAGCGACATAAGCTCTGACAGCTTCCTGTCGTCGGTTCTGTTGATTGTGGTGGGTGTTCCTGTCATGGTGGTAGTTACGGTTGGGATTTCGGTTGTTGTTGTTGCTGTTGTTGTTGTTGTTGTTGTTGTTGTTGTTTGTCTTTCGATCATCAAACTTCCTTTTGTGATCGTTGTTTCCCTTAGCAGAGTTACGCTTAATCTCCCGGTCTAGCAGTCTTTGGGCAATGGACATTGCTTCATCCAAAGATTGAGGCTTAGACGAGGTGACGTTTCCCTCAATACTCCTGGGTAATCCTTCAATGTACCTTTCCAACAACTTTTCTAAATCGGGAACCTTTGAAGGGCAAAGTGTAGCAAGCTCCTGAAATCTCCTGTCGTAAGCCCTGAGATCATTTCCTTTCACAACCAACGTGTGAAACTCATCTTCTAACTTCTTGATCTCGCCTCTAGGGCAGAACTTCTTCAGCATCTTCTCCTTAAAGTCAGCCCAGGTGATCTGATAGGCCTCCTCTACACCTATCTTCTGAGCAGTTGCATTCCACCAAGACAACGCGTCTTCCAGCAATGATCCAGTAGCAAACGAGACTCGGCTTTCAGCGGCACAACCGCTCCTCACAAACACAGTCTCAATTCGCTCAAACCATCGAGCAAGCTCTGTTACTCCTTCAGTTCCTTTGAAGTGAGATGGTTTACAAGCAATGAAATCCTTATAGGTGCACTTCCGAGTCGCAGCGGACTCGCTCTCAGCAGTGGCTCGGTTATTGCTGCTAGTTCGTGCCATTGCAGCAGCCTGCTCTTCTAAAACTGCAGCAACACTGTCGGCAACGAACTTTCTGATAGCAGCTTGGGTCATAGCGGGTGACGAGGTAGCAGTAGCGGTTTTCCTTGGGGCCATAACTCTATAAAATCGCAAGTGCATAAGTACAAATCCAAACATCAATAATAAGAGAAATAGTGTAACCAACTCATAATAGTCAAGATCATCACAAAGTACATATCACACCCACACTATAAATACATACATCAACATAAACCATATCATTCATAAATAAACATCACGACATGTAACAACACACATGGAAATTATAATGAATCTCAATATGGGAGCATAATAAAAAGAAAGATCAGACAACTAGAACATCATAAATCAATATCAATACGTTACAATCGTAACCAACATAAAGTTTTAATAATTTTTGAATTCATTGTTACAAAACAATAAGATACAACAATTATTAATGCCACAGGCGGCAAGTTAAGATGTCTCTATAAGTAATGACATGTCATAGATCTATGAAGGTCCCGGTGCGCCTCCTGATCTCCTCTCCAGCTCTTTGATGATCCTGATCATCCCCAACATCTCTCTATCTCTGGATCTCTCACGGGTCTGAATCTCCTCAATAGTAGCTGAAAGTGTGTGGATGGTAGAACTAGATGCAGCTAACTCCTGTGCCTGATGCTCCATCATCTCCTGTGTAATGGCTGCAATCGCTCTCAAATCATCAATCTCGTGCCTCTGAACATCTAGTCGATGACCAAACTCAGTGATGGTAGCCTGTGCCTCCTCGATCTCTGTCCCCATCATCTCAAATACCATCTCTAAAGCTGTCCTATGAACCACGAGGTTCGTGACCTCCTCCTGCATACACTCAATCCTCTCCAAGGATATATCCTCAATAACACTCAATAGCTCATCAAGACGATCCTCATGTCTCACTAATCTAGCAGCTAAAAGAGGGATAGTATGGTGTATCGGCTCCCCAGTGACCGGTAACACTGCTGAAGAGCCATCTCCATGCTCAGCAGCCCTAGGCGATCCCTCAACCAATCTCCATCTACGTATGTAGTCTAACAAAAACGACCATCAACGAGCATCAACCAATCTATGAATGCCAGGTGAGGTGGGTGTCTCGGTGGGAGCAGGTGATGGTATCGGTACAGTAATAGTCTGAGAGTAGAAAACTGTAGGTGGTGGCATGGGTGGTAAAGCCTCAGAGGTGTGGGGTGCGGTGTAAGTAGGTAACATGTAAGGATGTGGCTCAGGTGGGGGTGATACAGGTGATGGTGGGGGTGCTGGTGATGCCACAGGTGTCAGATCTGGCATAGTAACAGGTGGTAATACAGATATGGGTGATGATACAGGTGTAGATACAGGTGTAGGTACAGGTGTAGGTACAGATGGTGTAACAGTAGAAGCAGGCAAAAAGCAGACTCGTTTCTGAGCCGTGCATTTGCGGGTATAGTCTCCCTCATGATATCGAAACAACTCACCGAAAGGCTCAGGCTCATAGGGCTCAAGAATCCTCACTCGCTTGCGCTGACGAATCGGTGCAGGCGGGGATGATGGTGGGATAGAAGCAGCAGTGTTAGAAGTATCGGAGTCAGAAGACTCGTCATCAGCATCTGAACCAGAGTGGTGACTAGCAGGTGGTGTAGGATGATCATCAGCCGCAAGAAACTGCTGAGATGTCAGGTACTGGTCATAAAGGTATTGTCCCTGTATCATAGGTCCACAGACAGGACGAAATAGAGGCTGAATAGCAAAAGAATCAACGGGTGTAGAAGCAACCTCACCCTCCTCGAAGGGCTCAGTATCAGCAGAGGGGTCTCCAGATGGAACAGGAGATGGTATAGTAGGTGATACAGGTTGGGTGTCATGGTCAGAATCATGGGTGTCATGGGTGTCATAGTCAGATAAGTCAATAGTAGGGTGAGTGGATGATGCTGGTACGACGTCGTCACTGTCGGACAAAATAATAACCGGGGGCGACATGGTACTGTAATATCCCAAAAATAGCAGTAATATAAGTCATTTAGTCTACATAATGCTACATGCACAGTGATCATAGTGTCATAGTGAGTTAAACGCGATGGGTGCTAAAAATCAAACCTTAAAACATGACGTTGGCAAGCGCTGGCACGGAGGGCACTTCGGTGATAAATAGTTTGTTTAAAAATCTGGTGAGGTTATAGTCCAATGTTTTGAAAAATCATTTGGTTCTCTATAACCATGGCTCTGATGCCAATCTGTAACACCCCAAAATTTGATTAAGCAGCGGAAGTCTAATCGAGGTCATTACAGTTTAGTACACAGTCATACTCATAGAAAACAATTCAAAAGATTGCCAATATCATTCCATGAAAACTCAAATTTTCAGAGTTACAAACATTTTTCCAAAATGTTAATTGTTTTACAAAAGTGGTAATGAGTTTGTAAAGAATGATATAATTATTGAAATCAAAAGGGAGGTCCTGTGCCCTTTGCCAGCTCCGTGCCGCCATGCTTGCTAATTTCCTGAGATAAACATGCTTAAAAAGTCAACACAAAGGTTGAGTGAATCCATAGTAGTTTAAACAGTAATAGTGTGAACACAAGTCAAGCATTTGAAATAAACAAGCCAAGATAGACAGGTCTTGACTAAATGGGTGTAATATTGCTCCTAAGCCTCACGAAACGCAAGCCTTAACATTGATTTGACATATCATAAAGATAATAATAATCATCTACACCACAGCGGATGTAAATGACAAGGGGCCCTCGGTGACAGGAAATGTGCCAAATTTCCATAATACCTCGAATATAGCTCACCTCCTGCCAAGTGATCACCTTGACAGAGGCGGGCTGCCATTCCAATAGATCTATCAAATATATTCGCGCTCACTCGCAAGTGATTAAGGTTCGTGATATGAGGGACTTGTAGCAAAGGTGTCAACTTAGGCAATATCAGGTGATAACAGCATACAGAAAAATACTTGTGTTCGATTTATAGCATGTATCTCCCCACGGGGTTTAAAAACAATTAAAAATGTGGGACCATGAACTCACCTGAAAGGTGCGTAATCACAAGGTGCTCAAAAGTGATGGTGTATTGCTACGACTAGCAATGAAATTCCTCCGACTTGCGACCTATAAACATTGTTACCGGTGTCTTAGATTCGTGTTGTAAATGACATGTGATACGCCATGTGTACGGTGATATTTGTTCGGGTGTCTAATAATATTCCAAAATGGCTACACGTAGTCAGTTGTATCGTTGTTACGAATCAGTGTTTGATTAATTCGTTATGAAAATTAATATCGTTAAAAATATTTATGATTAAATATTTTTACTAAAGTTATATATATATATATATATATATATATATATATATATATATATATATATATATATATATATATATATATATATTAAAGTTAAAGAAATATATATATATATATATATATATATATATATATATATATAAAGTATATGAAATAATTAATTATAAGAATATATTTTGTCACAATTCAACCTTTAACTTTAAGAAAAGTTACATCTTTTACCCTTCTGTTAAAACAATTACATTTTCAGTCCTTGTTATACTTTTTACACAATATACCTCGATTTTTGAGTAATTACAGTTTCCACCCTCAAATTTTTATCAAAAGTTAACTGTTTCCGTCTTAGTCCGAAACTTTGACAGATTTGGCAATTTTGGTCCTTTAACGCAAGGTTTTGCAAAAATAGTCCTTCGTTAAGTCCTTTGAAAAAAATCAACTGTTAGTATAACGAAAATATCATTTAAATCTTGTAAAACCTTTCTAAATCAGCTTTGAAAAGTCTCGAAAACATCTCAAAATCCTATCAGTTTCAAACCGAAGCTTCCCTTTTTAAAATATTTGGGCTTGTTAGCCCAAACCTTGGCCCAAACGACATTTTCGTGATTTATAGAGGTGCTCGACTAGGATTTGGTTTAAGCTTCATTTTCGTAGTATTCGATCGAGTAAGATTTGCATGTTTGGTTAGTTTGATTAAGTGTGAGTTGGTGAATTAGAGTGTCGAACAATATAGGTAGGTTGTACGTATAAAAATGAAATGGCGTGTCCATTCCTAGGGGTGTCGAGGCGTGTAAAGTAATGGTTACAAATGTTATGAATGTGAGATACTAAGAAAGATAACGTGCGTAGTGTGATGTATCAATGTGGTATGCATGAATGGATGATGTACAAATTGAAAAGGGTGATTGTTAACTTACAACACCAAAGTGGTGGTGATGATGTCGTGTGTTCGAGTCTAATGAACAAGCAACGTGGTACCCTCTCCCGTCTAGCAACTTCTTTGGTTCACAAGAGTTACCCAACTCGTTCCAATACAACCCTTAGCTCGTGTCCTCCTTGATCCTTCTCGACAGCAACACAAACGAAAGCAATGGAGTGTTTGACTTAGAAATTTTGTGGAATTGGGAGTGTGTGAGTTCTTTAGCATTTAATGTGGCTTTTATAGGGTGTGAGGGTTGTTCGAATGTCTCCAAGAGACACAACATCCTTCGAATGGTCTAGTCTTGCTCGACAAAGTTGTCCAACCTCCTTTGTGTGTTGTCAAGTCGAGTTGTGAGGATTTGGGGGCTACAATCCCATTTTTAATTGCTAGGTTTAGGATAGGTGAGTACTTGTAAAACTTGTTTATTGTTTGTGTTGAGTTTTAAGAAACACACTATCTAATGGTTAAAAGGTTTCGGTGTGTACTAAGTTTATCCAAGGGTCGGACGGCTTCAAAAGGGGCTCATTGTCGTGTGAGACAAAGTCAAAAGGAAGATGATATATGGTTGTCGAGTTGGAAGGGAACAAGTGAAATGAAACGTGCGGATACATATTAACTAGGAAGTTGTGTTTCATGCGTTGCAACAAAAGGGAAAACAACAAAGCCAGTGGGCTTGTGAAACTCAAGGCCCAAACCAAAAACATGTGAAGATAAAGTTGGAGTGGGCTTGTGATGTGCTCGGCCCAAGTAAAGAAAGAAAGAAAAATCGTGTGGGCTTGGGGTATATTCGGCCCAAAAATGGAGGGGTGTCGGTGATTCGTAAAATGGTGAAATTGGTTTTGGTATCGGTGTCGGTTCATGAAAACCAAAAATAAATAGGCGGTGTCGTCTTACATATATGTATACTCATATATATATATATATATAGTAATAGTAAATTGTACCAATTAATATATATACGTGCCATTATATATATTAATAATATTTCGGTGTCCAAACTAGAGTGTCAGGTCGCAAGTGGGAGTTACCGGTGTTTAACCTCGTTGGGTGATATCCAAGAGTGACAATCGGGTGATATCGGGTGACAAAACATAATCGGGTGTTAAACCAACGGTGTTCAAAACATTCGGGTGTTCAAACAAACAGTGTCTCATGTAAAAATTTAAATTAGCCCGCAAAATGGCTTAGATTAAAATAGTGCCGATAATTAGCATAAATAAATGACCTGGGATTTTACGGTGTATTACATTACGCACCATGATTCCCGCCTTGGAGCATATATCAACAAGGATATCATATACCAGATTATGCCTGAACTTTACTCCCATTTCACTGGAGCAGTGGACCGCGTGATCTCCCTATTGGTCCATACGATGCACAATACAACTCGGGCATAGGCTACTTTTGGAGAACATAGGGACCGTTAGCCTGTAGCAAAGCACAAACCGAAATTGGCGAGGATTCATCTTTTGCCCCAAACCGTCAATGGGGATGGTGAAAAGAAAATCCTGTGCATATGGGGCGCGAATACTACTGAGAATGGCCACCTGTCTTGGACTTAACGAGTACTTGGACACAAGGTCTTTCTCAATGACATCAAAGTAACATTTTGCCAAAGTTTTCATCATTTGGGGGGCAGGAGCGCTATCGATGACAGAAAGAAAGTTTGTACTGCAAGTGGTGTTGAAAGTATCAAGAGCATGCTGAAATGAAGGGCCATGGGAAACAATGCCCGATTTGGTCAGTATCTTATGCTGTAGAGCGCTTGTTTGTATGCGAGAGGCAAGAAAAGCATACTGGATGATAGCTCCTACTGAAAGGATGCCAAGACCACAAAGCTTTATTGGGAGAGTGGCAAGCCGACACTGCCAATCACCAAACCCCGCCCCTGAAGCAGTAATAATCTTCTCTAAAGTGGCACGTAGCTTCTGATCGAACTGAACTTGGGCCTCCGCCAAATACACGGGGGAGCATGTCCTAAAAGCGTAAGATAATTTCGCTACTCCTACACAATTACGCAAAAGGAGAAACTCACATTGAGGATCATTAAGTTTATTGATTGCCTCCATTAATGATATGGTTTTAGAAACCCTTTTTGAAGCCAAGTCCTGGCAAAAACTTACGTCCAAGCTAACAGAACCACTAAGAAGTTTGACACCATTGAACGGGTGAGCGATATTCGTAGGAAACACACCCTCTACTATACTTCTAGGATCCTCTACAGGCCAGAAGAGTTCTGTCTTATCAACATTAAAAAACAAGCCACGAGTCGGGCCCTTTGTCTTGATGAATTCAAGTGCCTTGGCAACCGTGATGGTATCTCCAACAATAGTACCATCGTCAAGGTACCAAGCCTAAAGAGTAAGCTCGCAGGACTGATTAATAATATGAACCAAAGTGTGCAAAGCTAGGGCAAATACAAATGGGCTTAACGGGTCCCCTTGTTGGACCCCTTGGCATGACCAAAGGATAGAGTCTTCATAATAGAGCCTAGCGGGTCATGCATAACAGAACTCAACCCAAGGGGCAATAGAAGGGCATCACACCCTAGCTTCCTGAAGTAAGACGCTCCTATCAACAAGGTTGAAGGCATTCTTAAAATCCACCAAAAGCATAGAGTGTCCAACTTCGCTACCTTTAGACTCAATGAGCCTATTCACAGAATGGAGAACAACCTCACATCCACCAGGAACACCAACACCAAATTGAAAATCCTGTAGATAAGAATTCATAGAATTACCAATGGATGAAGAAGCTACCTTAGACAAAAGCCTTCGCCATACAGTACCAACAGCAATAAGGCGTATACCGCCGCTAGGCTTAACTAAGGGAGTTAAAGGGGGCGCTAGCGATATACTCCCCTAGTTGAAAAGGGCACTTTCCACCAAGGAACAGGTTAACAAATCCAGTAATAGACCCAAGCAAGTCATCAGCAATAGCGGAAGCCGCCCCTCCCAATATATCCATAAAATGTTGTGCCCGAAGTCCATCACGACCACATGAAGTCCCTTTAGGGAAACTATGGATCCTATTAAACACCAAGTCTTTGTGGACAAGGAGGGCATCCTCTTCAAGGGAAGAAGAGGACAGAGTCGGAGGGGGGCATACATGTGTTTGGCCTCGAGCTCAAGCAAGGTGTCAGGGGTAGATGGGGCGACACCAGAAGACGTAAGCACCTTAATAGCAGCAATGAAGTGCCCATCCCCCAGTTTATGCTTACATTGAACCAGGTTAGCTCCGCATTGATCCTTAAATGTCTTCACCCTGCTGGTGGATGGAGCCCCTTCGGCCAAACGATCCATCACTAAACCAAATCTGTCTACGGGATCCCCCCATCTGAGAATAACACGAGATATATAGTCAAGTTGGCAATGTTATCTCTCACTAGATTTTCGTTGAGCTCTGTTAGTTGGCACAAAAGTAGACAACATGCAAGTTGGCAGTATAAGGAGTTGTACCCACGCAGATAAGTCCCTTGGACGCGCAAGGAACTTATCCAACGCACTACAAAAAAGCTTAGCAAATCCGAGACGCGCCCTTGGGGGAATACATTTAACCGTGCGTATCTTCTTCGAAAAAACCTGGTTGAGAAGGTTAATGTCAAAACAAGTGGACTCAGCACCAAGAGAGGTCATCACAGGAGCTGCTCCCTCAACAACCTTGTCAGTAACTAAAGTACCATCCACCTCATCAATGACACCCTCACCAATATTCAGAGCCGGTCTAAGAGGCATAGGGATACCCTAGATCGCCACTTCATCGAAACTAGGTGCGAGAACAACGTCACCAGCGGCATGTTTGCAATTCTTGCTAAAGGTGTGAGTGCAAAAACACTCACCACAAAGCCATATACCCGCTTGATGAAGTGCCTTGTCAAATGCAGAGAATAACGAGAGGTCACTCTCAATTCGCACTTTGTGAGAAGCCTTCAAAACATCAGTCTTAAAATGGCGAACACCCAAGTGGTCAATAAAATATTTCTTTGTGAATCCTTTCCCATTCCCGCCACTACACCCCTCATGTCCACGTAAAGGGCAAGATATCCGAAAAGTATCAAGGCTAGCCATGAAAAAGAATATAACTATAACTAAACTACCTTGCCAAACCAGGCCGACACCACAACGCCACGTGAGGAAAAAAAACAAGAAGGACCGAAAATTGTGGGGCAAAATACAAGTTGAAAAGTAGTCCAGCAAACCAGGCCCAACAATCAACTATTCAAATTTCAATTCTCACCCCAAACACAATCAACAAACCGCAGCCAAGTGGGGCCCACCAAGATGGCAGAAAGTAACACAAATAAACAAAAAGCAGGACACTGATTAACCAGAGGACAAATCGCAATGGTTTTAACCCTTGGACAATAAGCAGCCCCCTTTCTTCCCAAGAGCAAATCGCACTCAAGAAGATGTGCAGAAAAACAGTCGACACAAACAACTAGTTATGGAGAACCCAAACGTACCCAGAAAACACTTATAACAAACCCAAGTCTCAAACCAAGACCCTCGAAAAAGACAATACTAAAACCCAAAACTAGGCTCGAAGTGAGTCTACCGGGTGAGCTATACAAAAATAAACGAATCCTGTACAATATGGGAGGGATACATGTATGGTGGAATCAAAATGGCTAGTTTAAGATTTAATGGGAATCCCCTTAGCAGCTCCATGAATCGCCCACACAAGCACCTTCAATTGTTATTATTTTTATTATTATTATTATTATTATTATTATTATTATTATTATTATTATTATTATTATTATTATAAATCATCACTTTATTGAAAAACAAATAGGATTTTACAGGAAATTAGTGGGGAGCCGAGATACTAACTGAGCCCCCACACCAGCAAAACCAATCATACTAAAAATATGTGGAGCAGCACGCGCTCCAATGTCCTGGGTCATAGAGAATCGTCTAATGCGCTTTAATAAGGTCACTGCATCCTTTTCAAGTTCTCCAAAAGAAGAGAATGAAAAAGGGAAGAACCCATATCCGATATCAGCGCATTTATTATTATTATTATTATTATTATTATTATTATTATTATTATTATTATTATTATTATTATTATTATTATTATTATTATTATTATTATTATACATCATTTTATTAGAAAAACATAGGATTTACAAGCAATTAGTGGGAAGCCGAGACACTATCTGGGCTCCCACTTCTCTAGCTATAGCAAAGCTAATCCTACTAAATATATGAGTCACAACACGAGCCCCAATGTCTTGAGTCACAGAGAACTTTCGGATCCGCTTCAGCAAGATTATCGCATCCTTCTCAAGTTCACCAAAAGAAGAGAATGAGAATGGGAGAAAGCCATATCCTATATCCGCGCACTTAGCCTCATACTTGGCGCGTTTACGCTGTGCAGCCTCAATAACCACACGACCATGCAAAAAATCAACCATACCAGTTTGCGTTAAGGGCGATGACCCTGTCAGATCAACACATACATCAAACCATCCATCCCACGAATAGAGCACATATCAGTCGGACGTAATGATTTGTCCCTTTCTCCACTTAGCCCAATATCAACCTCTTTACGAGCAGAAATACCAGAACGAGAACATATGTCAACAAGGGTATCACGTACTATGTTATGCTGATGCTTAATACCGACAATACCAGCGCACGATAATAATTTTTATTATTATTATTATTATTATTATTATTATTATTATTATTATTATTATTATTATTATTATTATTATTATTATTATAACATCACTTTATTGAAAAACAAATAGGATTTTACAAGAAATTAGTGGGGAGCCAAGATACTAACTGAGCCCCCACACCTCTAGCTATAGCAAAACCAATCCTACTAAAAATATGCGGAGCGGCACGCGCTCCAATGTCTTGGGTCATAGAGAATCGTCTAATGCGCTTTAATAAGGACACTGCATCCTTTTCAAGTTCTCCAAAAGAAGAGAATGAAAAGGGGAGGAACCCATATCCGATATCAACATTTAGCTGCGTACTTGACACGTTTACGTTGTGCGGCTTCAATAACCGCCCGACCGGGCATAAAATCAACCATACACGAACGCGTCAAAGATGACGATCTAGTATTGACTTTTAAAGTCTTCTTTTCTACTTTGACCTTAAATTATTTCATTTGTGTTATGTAATACTTAATAAAAATTATAGTACTAAAAATACATTTAAAAACCAATCCATTAAATATTTTGCATCAAGTATTACATAACACAAATAAAATAATTTAAGGTCAAAGTTAAAAAAAAAAAGACTTTAAAAGTCAATTGTGGACACTTATTTAGAGACGGAGGGAGTATATAATATCTGAGTTATAATCGTAATTAACTCATATTAAGTATATAACAAAATACAACCCGTTTATTAGACGGGTTGACATGTTTTGACACAAACCTGTTTATTCTCAACCAAACCTGTTTAACTTCGTGTCGAGTTCGTGTCGTGTCGAGAATTGCCACCCCTACCAAAAACACCCCTTTAGTTTTAAGTCTACAAATATATTCTTTTCGTCCCAAAATAAGTGTTTAATTTAACTTTTCATAGTCAAACTTGTTAAATTTTGACTTTAAATGTATATATATTTTTTATATAATATTTGATTAAAAATTATACTACTCAAAAATACATTTAAAACCCAAGCAATTATATATTTTGCATCAAATATTATAACACAAACAAAAAATAGTTAATGTCAAAAGTTGAATGATTTTGACTCTGAAAAATCAAACTGGACACTTATTTTAAGACGGGGTATTATTTTAAAAACTATACAGTTACTCGGTCAGAGATCGATGGGATGTGAAACAGTAAAATCAATCAAACTTAGAGATGTATCACGTTCCAATTTCAAATATTTACTTTAGTTCATAAAAAGTTAAAAACGCATGACTTGAATATTTTTTGCATTATCTGACTTTAACGTGTACGTTTTAAAGTTTTTTCATTATGGTGTCTAAAATGGGTTCTTCTAACTTATGTCTTGGGGGTATAAGTTAAGCACACACAAAAAGTACAAAAAGTATTTAGGGACCCATAAAAAAGTACAAAAAAATACTCAGGGACTCACAAAATTCATGAGTCCCTAAGTACTTTTCTGTACTTTGTCGTGGGACCCTCTGTCCTTTTAGTGTGCTTAACTTATACCCCCAGAGAACAAGTTAGAAAAACCCATCTAAAATATACCGTAAATGACTGAAATTGGCAATCTCAATATATGTTTTCGAATTCTAATTTTCATATATATATATATATATATATATATATATATATATATATATATATATATATATATATATATATATATATGTTTTAGGATTTGATTTGATTTCATTGTTTTGATTGTATAAGTGTGTATCCAGTTTATTCACACTTATGGTTTTGTTCCTTAATTTGGACAAATAGCAACTTTTCACACCAATGCTACTTGAATTCGTTGTATTTAATCAATTCATGCTACTTTTATCACCAAACCCATTTTCTTTAACTTGAATATCATTTTTCTCTAACACAAAAATAAATAAATAAATAAACAATAAAAAAAAAAAAAAAAAAAAAAAAAAAAAGAGAGAGAGAGAAAGAAGTTAATGCTATACAACAAGCATGTTATCGTATTTAATTTAGGGGACTACTATATTAACGAGGTCTACTCCTCTTATCCGCAAACCCTCCCTAGTGGGAGGCGTACTTTTGCAGCTTTTTGCAGATTTTATTTATTTATTTTATTTTATGTTTTTTTTTTGTGTCCAATGATGTCCAGTTTTTTGGGTCCAAAGATTGCACACAAGGAGTGATTTTTTTGTCCAGATTTTTTGTCCAAAGATTGCACACAAGTGCAGTTAGCACACAAGTGCGGTTATCACACAAGCACAGCAGCTCAGATTAACACGTAATCATCATCGCCGATTTAGAAAACCATTTTGTACAAGTTATTAAAAAGTGTTAGGCTCGGATATAAAGGTTGCAAAGTGATAAAAATATCACTTTGTCATTCTTTCGGTTTTTATAAAACCATTCGTCATCGCCTTTTTTGAAAAAAAAAATTTGTCCAGAGATTGCACACAAGTGCAGATTGCACCCAAGTGCACAGAACAGATTGCACACAAGCATATTGCAACCAAGTTAGATTGCCCAAGTGCACAGATTGCAACCAAGTTAGATTGCCCAAGTGCACAGATTGCACCCAAGTTACACATGTTTCACAATTCTCACAAATTGCAGATTACACAAGTGAAACACATGTTTCACAATTCTCACAAGGTTCACAAGCTCAGGCTGTTAGGTACCAAAAGCAAAAGTAAAGATTCCCAAACTGCAGGAACTCACAAGGGGAATCTCAACTGTAGGAACTCACAAGGGGAATCTCAAATTGTTAGGTACAACAAAACCTCTCATGATATATTGAGCCTCACCACAAAGCAGTATCACAAAGCAATCTCCATCACAAAGCAACCATCTCAATCACAAATCCAACAAAGCAGATTCACAAAGTAACTCTCACGACAAACAAAGCAAAACAAGTACCCCCAAGTTACCACAAGCAGATTCCACAAGTTACAACAAGTGCAGATTCCACAAGTTACAACAAGCGCAGAGTCCACAAGTTACAACAAGTTACAGATCGGGTTGGGTTATATTGACGGTGCCAAGTTTTTTAGTTTAACCCTCTAGTACCTAGGGTTGGGTTATAACACAAGCCAAGTGAAACACAAGCCGCAAGTGACAAACCACAAAGAAACAACAAATATCTTAGGCTGCCAATATGTCTCAATCACCATTTTACACACAACAGGTAATCACCATTTTACACATTAATAAGACATCGAGATAACATTAGGCTCAGATTATAAGCTGTTTCACATGAGCAAGTTTTATCATATATGGCTGCAACATCGAAAGTTGCAAAATTAAGTTTTTTTGCCGTCCAGTCGGAAATGCCATGCCAAAATCATGTTTTTTTTATTTAAATCATCATTGCCTTATCTTAATTTTTTTTAAAGTTTCAAATCAGCTTAAAATAACAAACTGCTTATCAAGCATATAAGCAGTTTGTTATTTTCAGATTCATAAGCAGTTTCATCACCAAACCCTCTACATAATAGAGAGGGTTAAACTAAAAACTAGCCACCGTCAATATAACCCAACCCGTAAAGTATATAAGAATAGGGTAGGCCATAAGCACATAAGCACTTTTTTCTCATAAGCACATAAGCAGTTTGCCAAGAAACCATAATCACAGAGCCTGTGGACTAGGGTAGGCCAGAGCATGTATTCATACCACTCAAATGTGGCAGATTAAGGTGTTCACCTACCCACAGCCACAGGTATTCATCACAAACTGCTTAAACATAAGCAGTAACACTTACCCATCACATAAGAACCACCAACACTTAAAAACACATAATCACCAACCACAAAACCACCAACACTTAATCACCCACCACACAACCACCAACACATAATCACCCACCACAGAACCACCAACACTTAATCACCCACCACAAAACCCCAACTTTAAAAAAATTAAGGTTTCTTAAAAAAAATCTAGATCTGATAAATTAACATACACATCTTTCAATTAACCCAACAATCACCACATATATCAAGCTAATTTTAAAAACCCCCAAATTTTTCGAAACCCCAATTAAAAAAAAAAAAAAAAAAAAAAAAAAAAAAAAAAAAAAGATCTATCACAGAACATCACCAAACATATAATCACCAACCACAGAACCACCAACAATTAATCACCCACCACAGAACCCTAACTTTTAAAAAATTAGGATTTCTTAAAAAAAATCTAGATCTAATAAATTAATATACACATCTTTCAATTAACCCAACAATAACCACAGATATCAAGCTAATTTTAAAAACCCCCAAATATTTTCCGAAGCCCTAATTTAAAAAAAAAAAAAAAAAAAAAAAAAAAAAAAAAATAGATCTATCACAGAACATCACAAAACACATAATCACCAACCACAGAACCACCAACAATTAATCACCCACCACAGAACCCTAACTTTTAAAAAAATTAAGGTTTCTTAAAAAAAAAATCTAGATCTAATAAATTAACATACACATCTTTCAATTAACCTAACAATAACCACATATATCAAACTAATTTTAAAAACCACCATATTTTTCGAAACCCTAATTTAAAAAATTAAATAAAAATAGATCTACCACAGAACATCACAATACACATAATAACACATAATCACCAACCACAGAACCACCAACAATTAATCACCCACCACAGAACCCTAACTTTTAAAAAATTAGGTTTTCTTAAAAAAAAAAAAAATAGATCTGATAAATTAACATACACATCTTTCAATTAACCCAACAATCACCCACCACAGAACCCTAATTTTAAAAACCCCCAAATTTTTCGAAAACCTAATTAAAAAAAAATAGATCCATCACAGAACATCACAATACACCACTCACCATAAAATCCATAACAGATCACCAAGAACATCACAAATAAGAGTGATTTTAGATCTAAAAACGTTTTTAGATCTAAGATTTTTACCCAGAAAAGAGAGAGATAAAAGAGAGAGAGAGAGAGACAGAATAACACACACACAAATGTGAAGTGTGAGTGGGTGTGAGGTGTGAGTATGTGTACGTTAAACGTGTGGGTAGGTCCCCCCGCAAACGTGTTTTAACCTTTTTTTTTTTTTTTTTTTTTTTTTTTTATTTTTTAAATTGAAGTATAAAAATAAAAGGTGTAAATGTTTTAATAAAAATGTAAAGTGTAAATGTTTAATAAAAATGTAAAGTGTAAAGGTTTAATAAAAATATGTAAAAAATGTAAAGGTTTAATAAAAATGTAAAAATGTTATAAATTTTAAAAATGTAAACATGTAAGAAAAAAGTTATAAAAATGTAAAAATGTAAAAAAAAAGTTATATATCATTAGTAAAAAAAAAGGTTAAATAAAAGTTATAAAAATGTAAAAATGTAAAAGTTGTAAAATGTAGTTATAAAAATGTAAAAATGTAAAAGGTAAATGAAGGTTGTAATAAAAACTAAAACAAAAGTATTAGTTAAAAATGTGATGTATTTTCAGGTTTTCGGTTCTCACGAGCAAGTAACTGAGTGGGTGCAAAATATAGCTCGGGAGCTCGGTTTTGTAATTGTTAAAAATAGAACCAAATCAGAAGATGGTCAGATGAACGAAATCAATTACAGGTGTACAAAGGGTGGGACGTATGAACCTCAAGGTAGTGGAAAACGGAAAACCAAAACATGTAAAACCAATTGTCCATTCAGATTAGTTGCGAAATATCATCGAACAAAAAATTATTGGGTTTTGAGGGTGAAGGATGATACGCATAATCATGATATGCTAGAGTCGTTGCGTGGTGTGGCATATGCAATGCGATTAAAGGATGATGAGTTGGGTTTGGTCAAAGAATTGACAGATTATAACGTACGACCACTTAATGTACTTTCGACAATGCAGGGTCATAATCCGGATAACGTGTCTAGCGTTAGAACTATATATAACGCACAAGATAAGTTCCGGAGAGCCAGAGTAGGTGATAGAACTCCAATTCAAGTCCTTTACTCGCATTTGCGGGATTCAGGGTATACATGGTACCCGAGGGTAAATGAGCATACCAACGAGCTTGAGGAGCTATTTTTTGTGCACTCCACGTCGTATGCTCTATGGTGTACATTCCCTAAAATCATGCTGATGGACTCCACGTACAATACCACGATGTTTAAATTGTCGTTGTTGGAAATTGTTGGAGTAACTTCAACAAATAAAATATTTTCAATGGCGTATAGCTATTTATCAAGTGAACAAGGGCATAATTTTAGATGGGTATTGCAAACTGTGAAGCAAGTGATAGACGAAAGATATTACCCACGTGTATATCATAAGTTGCGGGCAAATTTCGGACTACCATGCTTTCACGAGATGCAAATCTATGTATATCATGGTAAGTATATTAAATTTATAACTATCAAGTTGTTTTCCACATTAATATCAGTAATTTATACAAGTCACTTTAATTGAATTCAGGATGCCCCATTCCACTGGAACAAGTTGATATTTTTTGGAGAACCCTATCTGTTCCGTGGCCTGTTATCAATAGGCCCCCACCTGAAGATGGCTCTTCCAGCGAACCTGGTGATGATGATGATACTTCGTTTAACGATGGCGTGCGACAATTCAAGAATATTTTTAGCAAATCACCATCGTTTGTCAAGAAAAGTATGTTAACGAAGTTGAGAGAGATATTCCAGCCTGAATCTGTTGACACACGTGAACCAGCTATTCAAAAAAATACCCGTGGACGTCCGAGCGCAAAGGACAAAAAGGGTAAGGCTACACAAGTCCCGGACTTGAATGAAGTCCCTGACTTGGATGAAGTACCAATCGTAGATCACCGAAGAAGTACAAATTAAAGATCTACAAAAGTCCCGAACTTGCGGAAAGAACCTCCAAGACATAGCTCTTACACGGGTGATAGTCTATGCCACAGATTATATGCTGGAGATAATGTGAGCAACGATTTTATTGAGCATATTCCACATATTTTCCGTCCATACGTAATAAGCATACATAATGTGTTGGGTGATGGAAATTGTGGGTTTCGGTGCGTTGCCCACAGTCTTGCTCAAAACGAAAATAGGTGGGCCGAAGTCAGACATATGTTATTGCAAGAGTTAGATTATCATAGGCAAACTTACATAAGTATGTGGCAGCAACATGACTTTGACCTACTTTGGTATACAATAGACTGGTTCAATGGAGGTGCACCTATCGGTCACTGGATGGTGATGCCAATCACGGGGCTGGTTATCGCTTCAATGATTCACTGACCTGTTGTATTTATATCCCAGCATGGTTGGAATACATGTTTTCCACTTTTTACCGGGCCAAACTTATCACAAGGAACCTAACCCCTTGTGATTGCCCGTGTGGGGGAGAGAGACTATGCTTACTACATTTTACCGACGCTAGACAGAGATTCTTCACTTTCCCATATCCACCCACAATGGAGCTATTTCAGAGAGCCAGTTGCAGCCGAATGGGAAACTTTGTATCAATATCGACTAATGGATCATTGATTTATGTTGTAAATAATTATATCAACAAAACCATTGTAAATGATTACTGATTTATGTTGTAAATAATAGAGATACCGACAAAACATAGTGAATGATTACTGATTTATATTGTAAGTAATTATACCGACAAAACATTGTAAATGATTATTGATTTATGTTATAGAGTATGTTGTTTGAGAAACCTTTGAACTCAAATGTTCATTTATATGTTATGCATGTCCTTTCTTTGGCCAGGTGGAACGAAGAAATCCTTTCTTGTATCGATGTGAGAAAGGATTCATTATAGAACGCCAATCCTGGAAACCAGCTACTCGTGGGCAACTGTATTATGCATGTCATGATTCAGTGGTAAATAATCATACGTTTGCTTAGTTATGTAAATATGTAAATAATTTGTTTGTTAAAAATAAATTTCTTATAATTTTCTTAACATGTAACAGCCAGGTACAGATAACTATGGGTGTCGATACTTCATGTGGAAAGATGAATTTGAAAGGAGGTACTTTAATCAAACATCTTCTTCAGCGCAGTGCTCAAACTGCGTTGCGAAAGTTAATAAGATTGACGAGCTTGAAGCAAGAAACAAGCTGTTGAAGATAAGAATTAAGACGCTGGAGATGGGGTTAGAATTGGCAAGGAATCCTGAGGATCACGCTTGTCAGTCGGGTGCAAGGTTCCATGATCTTTTAAATGAAATGAATAATCTTCATATGTCGTAGATGTTGTTGTTTTTTAAATAATATGTTAACGTTGTCGTTTAATTTAATAATAACAGTTGTTATTGCAGTTATTTAATGTGGTAATATTTAACGTGCTATTATACAAACAAAATAATTATACAAAACATTATACATATACAAAACATTACACAATACTTTCAATTTAAAAACAACACACAAAAAATAAAATAAAATAATAATAACAGGCACAAAACGACAAAACAAGGGGAAAACTAAAAAAAAAAAAAAAAAAAAAAACCTCCCTAGTTTACTAGAGAGAGTTAAACTAAAAAACTAACCACCGTCAATATAACCCGACCCTTAATTTATGCAAGTGTTCAAAAAGGAATTTTGATCTTGTTGAGATGAATATGTTAGAATGATAGAAACCCGTAGGCTATAATGTTTATTCGTCAAGTATTTATAAAGCAATATACCTAGAAACCTTAATGGACCCAACCCACAAGTTGGGCTTGGGCCAACTAACTTATTAATCTAATACTCCCTGCAGTCCGAGCGGCGAAATCGCGAAAGCTCGGACTGAAGTAGTAAACTAGACAAGAAAAGAATAAAAAAAAACTGTAACATAATAAAAACATAACTTTAGTCGAATCGTAACAAAACCATACCAACGGTCGATTTTAGTTGACTGATACCAACGGTCGGCTAAGTCGACTGGTAACACAACCGTACCAACGGTCGACTCTAGGGACTGGTACCAACGATCAACTTTAGTCGACTGGTAATAAATCTGTACGAACAATCGACTAACAACAAATAATAAAACAACTATCACTTTATTTATTTTATTTTATTTTATTTTCAACTAAAACCCATGCGTCGAAACATTAAGAACAAAACAAAAACAAGAGACAAGACCAACATGCATTAATTCGCAATTAAATATCAAACGGACCATTCACAAAGACAGAGCCACCATTCGATCATGCATAAAAAGACATAGCCCACCCTTTTAAAAATCATATATAACATATGATTCTTCTTTTATTTGTATCTGAAGACCAAGCATAAAGAAAGAAAAATGACGAGGTAACATAGGGAGCCCTTCGCATCTCCGGCGTGTAGCCGGCGGCGAAAGAGTTTATGTTTAAGGTTTAGAGGATCGATAAACTTGCTGCTTTGATACCATGTTAGAATGATAGAAACCCGTAGAATATAATGTTTATTCGTCAGCTATTTATAAAGCAATATATATGGAAACCCTAATGGACCCAACCCACAAATCGAGCTTGGGCCAACTAACTTATTAATCTAATAGAAAAAGGTAACTAAAACAGCAATAAATTTCACTCTCCAAATGAAAGTAGAAAAACAAAGATTATGCCTACCTTTATAACTAACTACTGTAATAATTATGCGTCTCAACTCTAGTAATAACAAAAAGGAACGGCAAAGAGAATTCGATCATTGAAAGCTTTAGCAAGACGCCAAATTACAAAGCGTAGTGTTGGAAAATTTGGTCGGCAATCCTTCTCCGGCGGTCGGCTTAGGCCGGCCGTCTGGACCTCCCCTGTATTTTCCCTTCCTAAATAATAGTTTTGCCCACAGATCTGTCATCTCCTATCTCCGATGCCGCTGTTGTCGCTGCTGCCACTGATGTTTCTGCTCAGATCCGTCGGTCTGTCATCGACGGTGGCTGCTGCGTAGGGGTTTAACTTTAGATCTGTTAGGCTTTTGTTTGGCTCCTTTAAGGATGCCTAGTTTTATCTTCTATGTATGTACTATGTACTTAGTGTACTTTTGTCAAGCTATACTTTATATGGTTGTATCAGTCAAAGCTCACTCGGGTGATTCCCCCCACCTTTGAATGGTGTTGCTGTAGGCTGTCTCAACTATTTGGTGTATGTTTTGTTTGGCTTAACTTGTTATGTTTCGATGTAACTTGTTATGTTGTATCTTCCTCCATTTGTGAGGTTTGAAATAAAATGAAACCTTTGTTCAAAAAAAAAAAGTAACTTTTGAGACAAGTAATAGTTTGTTGGTTCACGTTCATTTTGAATAGTCTTTGTGTGTTCAAAATAAAGTTGATGGGAATGAGATATTGTGTCTCAAAGTTAAACATTCGATACCAATGCTTAAAAGTGAAAAAATAGTTTGCTTTCTATACCACATCAATGCGATAGGTAACTTGAGAAGAGTTTATTGTGTATAAATTAATGTTTTAAAAACCTTTTTAATTGACCCGGTCGAGTCACGGTTTAACCACCGGTTCTATTCATATATATGCTTTTTATAACATCAAAATTATACTATATAAAATTCATTTGAAGTGTTCTGAGAGCCTGCATTGTTTCGAAGCCAATGAGTGGGAGGTCGGCTCGAGGAAGTGGGACGGCTTGGGTGCAGTATGGAGCTGCAGCTTGAGCCGACACTGTTCATTGTAATTTGACTAACTATAAGCAAATATAACCCCGTTTTAATAGGTTTGGGCGTATGAAGGCTAATGGGTTATAAGCCCGCGTGACAAACAAAAAATATTCTGTAAACTAGCTTAATTTATAAGCTCAAGCCCCTATAAGTCTCAAAAGTCCTCACCTATTAACCCTTTTAGAATATATTTAAATCTTGACTGTGTTAACAATACTGAAGAAGTTATTTATAAATGAGAAACTGTCTAGCTGTAATATTTAAAATGGATGTAGAAATTTTAAAAGGATTTTTAGGGAAGACTGTTAAATAACACTTTTAGATTCGCCAAACACAACCATAATGATTTATAAATATCTAGTAAGGTACAAACTTGTAAAAATTACGGTAAGTATGTGTGAGAGAATCCATAGAAACAACTACAATATACACTTAGAGCACTCCCATCCATCACTCGGGTTAAATCTTAATACAATGCCACGTCAGCGCCACATCAGTTTTAACACTTTCACCTTAACTCACAAAAAAACGCCCTCATTCATAACTCAGCTTTAACTCAACTATTTTCAAATTCAACCCTAAACTAAAACTAATATTTCATTTAATAACTAAAACAACATTTATAAAACACAACTTATATTAATATTTAAACTTTAAACATACATTAAATATAAAACACGAATTAGAATACATAAAACATGGAATTGAAATACATTAAACAACCTACGATTAAAATAAACTACGAATCAAGAAAATGATTCAGTCTGTGACATAGCCCTCGTCAGTCGAGTTGGAGGCGCTCGAATCGTCCTCACTGGATGGCACAGGGTTTAATCCCTTTTTCCATCGCCATTCTACTCGACGGTTCCTCCGATCCTGTTTACCTTTTAAGCATGCCTCACGTTCTCTTGTCTGACATTCTTTCTCAGCTTGAAACTCTAAGAAGACTTGCATATCTTGCTCATACAGTTCTTCATCAGTCAATCCAAATGTATTGGGTTGGTTTTGTGGTGGATAGTTTGCCGGTTGATTGTTTTGGGGTGGATGGTTTGCTGGTAGATTTATTACGGGTGGAAACAGAACTTTTGGTGGTGTGTTTGCTGGTGGATTGTCATATGGAAAGACGGGGAAAAGATCTTGTGATGGATAGTTTTGTGGTTGATTGTCGTATGGGAAGGCGGGGAAAAGATCTTCGGGTGGAGTGTTGTAAACTGACTCGTTATCTGGTGAATTGTTGTGATGAAGCGAAAAGTGTACCGCTTTTGGGGGGTTATTTAAGGCCAAAGTCGAGATTATTTGATCAAATATTGCCCTAAATCGTTCCTTTTGTCATTTTAGGTACTTTTGAGAGAAATTTTACAAAAGGAAGCATTTTGGACGTTTTTGGAGTAAAAAAGTGAAGAAAACGAAAAAGTCTCGAAAGCATGCTGGAAATTGCACTTGACGGCGTCACAAGGTGCTAGTGACGGCGTCATGAATTGACAAAAGGGTGGATAAATCAATTACACATGACGCACCAGAATGTTTTGTGGGGTCGTGACGACGTCACGAACAAATTTGTCAAGGCCATCAAGAGTAACTGCAAAGAATGACGGTCCAGAATCCATAAAGAGTGACGGCGTCAGAAGTGGATCTAGGCAATACGAGTTTATTTTGTCGGCGAGTTGACGGCGTCACACATTACTCTTGACGCCGTCAGGAGACAAAATCTATATATAGTTTTCTAGTTTTCATTCATTGTGTGCAACTTTGAGGGAATAAACCCTAGACGAATTTCACAGCTTTTTCAATGGATTCAACCCTTTGTTTCTTCCATGCTTAATTGAAGATAAGTACTTTACCAAATTATTCAATATGTCTATGTGTTGTTTGATTATATCTTACGCTTGTCTTCTCTTTAACATGCTAGGCTAGGTTTTCTTCGTGTTTGCTTAGATGTAATGAAACTTAGATATTGATTATGGGTGGGTTGTTTGTTTATAATTGTTGTGGATGAATGAATTCGATGTTAGGCTTAAGAAAATTGGCAGACTTCCAATTGGTAACTTGCTTGAACGCCTTAAGAAACATGATCGGAGGTGTACTATGATATATTGGTTGTATTTAATGCGTAGGTAACTACTAATGAGGCCATGTTAGGAGCTAGTAGTCAGCTCGACATAGGAAGAGGTAGAAGCTTACAGAGTTAGGGAAGATCGTACACGGCCCTACGAATGGTATTAAGGAATATAACCCGTCATCCATGCAATTGTAACAAGCTAATCAACTTGTAACGGATAGCTAAGGAGTAATGAAATCTAAGTAAACACAATTTTTCTCTCATTATTGTTTACATCACAATTTAGTTTAAGTTTATTTTATTTTATTTTGATTGCATCCTTAGTTAATTGGGTTAGTTGACTAGCAACTAATTCCGCCCACTCCTTCCAAAACCGAGATTTTTACTTGCTTTCTTAGAAATATAGAAATACAAAAAGAATAATCCTTCACCTCTAGACCTAGTTTTAGTGAGTTTTAACCCTAACGAACACTATTCTTTGAGTTGAACGATTAATCCCCCGGTACTTGTCACTATACTATACTACAACAAACAGGTACACTACCTGGTGGGGATTGCAAGCTTCTCCAGATCCCTTGAGAGGTAAAACCTTTTGCGAGGGCGTAATTCCGCGCATCAAGTTTTTGGCGCCGCAGCCCGGGGAATAGTTATTGTCTAGGTTAAAATTTCTTTGTATTAGGTCTACTTGCTAGATTCCTTTCTAGTAAGATTTTTATTTTATTTTTATAGGTTTCTTTAGTCCATTTTTTTTTCGTTCCTTTGTTCGTAACCTTTGCCACCCGCCATCATGGCAAATGAAGATCTTTCTAATCTTAGAGTCACCAGAAGTCGTAGTTCCTTAAGAAATCTTGTCTCTCCCTGTGCAGAACCTAAAAGGGAAATGCATAGGCTAAGGCAATCTCTTCCAATACCCGAACCATCCGGCACAGCTATCAACTTTGATGAAGCCCTTTCTGAAGAAGATTCAGATCATCACCTTACATCCCCTAGTTCCCAATCCAGCCGCGATATGGACAATCTTGAAATTCCCACACCTAAGCGCCTTAAGGATTATTCCTCCCCAAACCCTCGCGGCTTCTCTAATGCCATTGTCTTTCCAAACGAACGTACCAATGAGGTCTTGCGTACACACAATGTTTGGCTTGTCCAAAGTGTATGCAGGTTTCGCGGATTGCGAACCGATGATCCAATTCAACATATTAGGGATTTCTTAAAGATAGTGGACACCCTCCAGGCGGATGGGCCCACTAGAGACACATCCTGACTACGGTTCTTTCCCTTTACCCTTCAAGAAAAAGCCAAGGATTGGTACGATAAACTTCCCTCTGAGTCCATTTTTACATGGGAGCAACTTATCTCTAAGTTTTACGAGAAATTCTTCCCTGCAGGAAAAACCTCAGTGTTTAGGGATAGGATCCTCCGTTTCCGTAAGGGAAAAGAAGAACTCATATGTAGATCATGGATTAGATTCAAGGATCTAATAAGGCAATTTCCCCATTGTGGCATCGAACTTTGGCTTCTTGTCCAAATCTTCTATGACAACGTCTCCCAAAATGATCAGAATGGAATCAATTATTTGGTAAAGGGGAAAATAGCCAATCTAAGTGCCGAAGAAGGGTGGAATAGGATTGAGGAATATGCTCAAGATTAAGACGATACCTGGGATGAACCCGATTCGATGATGAGTATATTCGAAATCATGCAAACACCCTCATCTGAGAATCGGCTAAGGAAGCTTCACGAGAGGGTATCATACCTAGCAGGGTCGCGAACAGCTAAACAACTATCAAATCCATACTTGATTTGCAACCACTGTGGGGGCCCGCATGAAATAGAGGAATGCGGAGGAGAAACCACTACCGAACGTGCATACCTGTCAAGCCATGACATTTTTGATGATCCTTCCCTGTTAACTTTCTACCAAAACGATGATTTTACCCCTTAGGGAAATCTCGTAAGAAAAGAAGAGGGAGAGAAAGGTCCTGACTTCAAAATCAGGAGCACTTTTGAGGATGATCTTGGACATTTCACCTATGAAAAAAGCTTACAATTGAAAGGGCTTGACAAGCTCATCACCGAACAACAAAATGACATGGGAAAATGGTTCCAAGAGCTCAATGCCACCCTTGATGGCCGTAACAAGCCTCAATTAAGCCAAAAAGACCCCCTACTCGCGATTACTACTCGAGCCGGAACAACAACCAAGGACCCTCCTTATCCGAACCAACACCCCATTGTTGTTGAGCCAGACATTCCTCACAGGGAAGAAGGTGATGTGAGCAATGAGACTCCCGAGCAACCCCCTCAGATGACCTCCTCTCCACTTGCTCCACCCAACCAACCTGTGAAAGTCCTATTTCTGTCCCGCCTTAAGAATCAAAAGATTGAGAATGATAATAAAAGATTCTTGTCATATCTAAAGGATTTGGTGGTCACCATACCCCTCCTTGATGCTTGCTACCATATGCCCAAGTATAGCACGTACTTCAAGAGATTACTTGCCAACTGAAAGAGACTCGAGGGTCTTGTAACCCTAGGAGAGGAATGCTTGGTGGTGACCCAACGAGGTCTACCAAAAAAGGTAGACGACCCGGGTAGTTTCACCTTGACCTGTTCCATAGGATCTCTGTCGGTAAAGAATGCTCTAGCTGATTTAGGGGCAAGCATCAACCTTATGCCTTATTCCATGTTCCTCAAATTAGGGTATTCCGGATTGAAGAAAACCCGTATGAACATCCAACTAGCTAATAGATCAGTCAAATACCCCTTGGGGATATGCGAGAACATGCTAGTTAAAGTTGGGAAGTTTAAATTTCCGGTTGACTTTGTAATCTTGGAAATGGAGGAGGATGACCTTGTACCCATCATCTTAGGAAGACCATTTCTTGCCACTGCTCGTGCTGTCATTAATGTTCATGACGGCAAGTTAACTCTGCGAGTGGGAACCGACAACTTAACCTTTGATATTAAGGATACAATGGACATTTCTCTCGAAGCTGCTAACCGGCTATATTTCATCGGAGAGGTCGATGAATTAACCGATGTCATTGACAACTGTGTTGATGAACAGATCGAAGAAGGCTGGTTGCGGGATGAAGCTTTCCTTCCCATAATTGAGAAGGAGAAGGCAGAAAGGGTTAACGCAGTATCCTTCTATCCTGGACAAGGAGCCACTGAACCACTCGAGCTTCGTAAACCCGAAAACAAACTGAAACCCTCCATCGTCGAACCACCTAAGCTAGAACTCAAGGAACCCCCAAACCACTTAGAATATGCTTTCCTACAGGAAGAAGATCAACTGCCAATAATCATAAATTCCTCCTTGGAAGATGAGCAAAAAGATAAACTCTTAGGAGTTTTGAAGAAATATAAGGGAGTCATTGCATGGAGTATAGCCGATGATGAGGTGAAAAATGAACCCTTTTTAAGGGGTCATTTAAGCCCGAATTCGAATTTATTTGATCAAATATTGCCCTAAATCGTTCCTTTTGTCATTTTAGGTACTTTTGGAGCGAAATCTAGAAAAGGAATCATTTTGGACGTTTTTGGAGCATAAAAGTGAAGAAAACGGAAAAGTCTTAATTTTCCTTGCTGGGAACAGTACCTGACGGCATCACAAGATTCTACATGACGGCGTCAAGAGTAATACAAGAGGTGGAAGTGGATGATACACGTGACGATCAAGAAAGTTTTGTACTAAGGAGACGACGGCGTCACACAAGGCCGTCATGGTCCAAGATTTAGTGACGGCCCAGAAGAAAATTACACATGACGGGCTGGATCTAGGCAATTCGATTTCATTATGGGCGGCGAGTTGACGGCGTCACAGATTTCTTCATGACGCCGTCACCCTGTATTATCTATATATAGTTTTCTAAATTTCATTCATTAGTGTGCAACTTTGAGGGAAAAACCCTAGGACGAATTTCTCCAGCTTTTTCAAGGGTTTCAACCCTCTAAACTTTTCATGTCAATTTGAGATAAGTACTCTTTCAATTCAATCAATATGTCTATGTGTTGCTTGAATATATCTTACACTTGTCTTCAATTTAACATGCTCGGTTAGATCTCTTTTGTGTTTGCTTAGATGTAGTGAAGCCTAGATGTTAATTATGGGTTGATTGTTTGTTTATAGTTGTTACGGATGATTGTATTCGATGTTAGGCTTAAGAAAACTGGCAGACTTCCATTGGTAACATGCTTGAACGTCTTAAGAAACATGATTAGAGGTGTACTATGATATTTGGTTGTATTTAATGCGTAGGAGAATTCTAATGATCCCATGTTAGGAGCTTCTAACGGCTCGACATAGGAGTGAAGTAGGATCCTATAGAGTTAGGGAATATTGTACACGACCCTACGACTAGTATTAAGGAATACGTGTAACACCCCCAATTCATGGATGCAGCGGAATTCAAACCGGGTGTTACTCGATGGCACAATAGTCACAATGATAGAAAACGAACTCCAATTGAGTCATTTTAAAAGATTTATCATTCAAATTATATAAATATCAGAGATTACAAAATGAGGTCCCAGATGGTTCCATGTTTACAATGTACATTAAATGAGTTTTTGAATGATAATAAAATGTATAGCCCTCTTGAGTATCCGTGCCCTTCCGTGCCATCCTTGATCATCGTGAACCTGAAATACATGCTTGAGAGGTCAACACAAAGGTTGAGTGATATTCGTAGAGTTTGTAGTTAAATCGTTGAACACAATAATCATAGTGTGAGCTATAGACTCACACTCATAGTTAGAAAACAAAGATGGGCTACGTTGTTATATGCCCGGAAAGGTTATTAATTCACTAAGCTTATGACACCAAAACGTTAACGGGTACCAATATCAATCGGCGGAGTTATCCCGGTAGGTACTTTGCCGTCATACCTAATGTCTCAAATATTAATGCATTTGTTTGAACTCGTAGTTGTTCAACACAAATGGGATTCGTCAATCCCAATAGGCCTATTCACAATATTCGCGCTCACTATTACTTGTGATTAAATGGTTCATAATAAGGGATCTTGGTTTGGCAAGGATGTTACTTAGTGATAATAAAACATAGTCGAATAGCATATAGTAGAAAGCATTGTGTTCGAGTAGAAAAATAATAGCATGTATCCCCCCCATGGGTTTGTAAAATAGTTAAACAATAGAAAGTGGGGCTACGAACTCACCTTGAGTTGGATGATGTATAATGAGAATGATGGATATGCCGTAAGAACTTCTACGAGCAACAACTTTGGGCTTTCAATTAAGAAAGGAAGTTAACATGTAAGGTAAGGACTTTGATAGACTTTAGCTTCACCCTACTTCACTTCATGCAATCTTTCTACTCTTGTATTCTTGAAAGAGAGATGATGAAAGTTGAGGTGACTTGAGTGGATTCAAACTCAAGAGAAATCACCAAAGTTCTAAAGATTGGAAGTAGTTTTGATGAATCAAAACCAAACTAGGGTTTATGTGTTGATATAGTACTTGAATCTTGCTTAGAATTGGAAGTAAATGAGCTAAGGATGAGATGATGGTGTGTGTTATGTGTGGCGTACAAAGAAAGGAGGAGAGGGCTATTTATATGCCAATGAGGAGGTTAGAACCTTGACTTGTCAACACTTGCTCACCAAGTTGAACACATGTTCTCATCCTAGAGTACTAAGCATAAGATCAAGACACATGGGTGGTGAATCCCCCCCCTATGGCGGTTTACTATTTGGGGAGGAAGTGTTGACTTGTGATGATCTTATCGAAGCTTATGGAGCTAGTTTCGACTCCGTAAAATGCTAACCGTAAGTTGTTACGTCACAAAACGTAAAACTGGGTATCGTAAAAATACGAAACTTGGAAGAATGATTAAACTTGTCAAAATACTCCATAATAAAATATAAAATGAGTGGTAGGTTCCATTGGGGTGCTAAAACCCTGCTTAAACTGGAAACACGGGTCTAAAACGCGTAATACGTAAAACGTACGATATTGTGTAAAATTGAGAAAAGTAAAATGTTACTTTTCTAATAGGATAAAAATGATTTAAAATGACTTATAATGTCTAGACTGGGCTCAGTCTAGTGTCGGTTGGTATTAAATGTCTTTTAGACATAAAACCGTAAGCCTAAAAATCAAGGAATGACTTATAAAATCAAGGAATGATTTTTGGTCAAAGGAGGAGGAAAAATATGCTGACTTTTTCCAAAAATGTGAAAACTCAAATTGTCTTAGAAACGCGGTGCCGGTATAGGCTAAGGTTATGGCTGAGTAAAAAAGCTTAAAACTGAAAATTCCAGTTTTTCACGGCCGAGGCTTATTTTGGTCATGTTTTTCACAGTCATGATTAATTCTCAAATAAATCATGAGTGTATCAAACATTTTTTTGATACGGGGAAAATTAACGCGGTCGAGTTTCGTTGTGCGTAGAATTTTTGAATGACGTTTTACCCTAAAACGTGTAATTCCTTATTAACTTTCACGAAAATGATCTGATGAGTGTCAAACTTTTAATTTGCCATGGAAATGATTTATCACTCGAGGCCAAGAAACAAAAATCAAATTTTGGGAAAAATGAATAGTAAAAGTGAATAGTGAAATTTTCCGGGAATAGTAATTAACCTGAAATTGTGAATTGTTACAATACGACCCGTCATCCATGCAACTGTAACAAACTATCAACCTGTAAAAGATATCTAGGGAGTAATGAAACCTAAGTAAACACAACTTTCCCTATCATTGTTTACACCACACTAGCATAATTAGATTTATTTTAATTTCTGTTATTTTATTTTGATTGCATCTTTAGTTATTGGGTTAGTTGGCTAGCAACTAATTCCGCCCACTCTTCCAAAAACCCGAGATTTTAATTGCTTTTATAAATTATAAAAATACAAAAAGAATCATCCCTCACCTCTAGACCTAGTTTTTAGGCTTTCTAACCCTAGCGATACTATTCCTGAGTTGAACGATCAATCCCCCGGTACTTGTCACTATACTATACTACAATGATCAGGTATACTGCCTGGTGGGGGTTGTAAGCTTCTCAAGATCCCTTGAGAGGTAAAGCCTGGTGCGATTCCCACATATCAAGTTTTTGGCGCCGCATCCCGGGGAATAGTTATTGTCTAGGTTAGGATTTCTTTTTATTAGGTCTACTTGCTAGATTCCTTTCTAGCAAGATTTTATTTTTATTTTTAGGTCTTCTTTAGTCTATCTTATTTCTTTGTTTCCTTTGCTCGTAAACTAACTCGATGAATAACAATAACATTGATCGTTTGATTCATGTTATTCGTGTTTTTTGTCGTAGGATTTTCCAAATGCCCGCCCCAATCCCTTTAGTTGAAAATGAGAACCCACCTAACCTCTCACCTAACCATCACTTTGACAATAATTTTGAGATGGAGGAGTCTGACCGTGATGATGACCATATGGCTAGTCCTTTTTACTATTCGAACTCCGATGAGGACCTAGATGATGGTGATGTGATTAATGAGAATAGGATGGAAGATGAAGTGGACCCTCTTAGGTATGTCGACCCTAGAACAAGGATTGAGAATGATAGCCCATTTAATATGCAATTTCCTTGTAAAATTGGATTTAGGAGCTTTGACGCCTACCTTAACTCATCTCTACCAATGAACATAATCTCGCGTAGTGAGTACAATAAAATCACGGTAGATGAGTTAGAATACAAAGGAGATAATATTGTTGCTAGGGCAATGACATTGCATGTGTTTGTAGGAAGCTTTGTTTATCTTGTTGAGTTCATGGTTATGGAGAATCTTAGAGAATTTATCGATAGTATGTTAACCCAAGTTGTGTTTGGGAAACCCTTCAAAAGGTTAACCAACCTTGATGAAAAACTTATGGAAGGGTTAATTACATTCTCGGATGGGGATGAAGATTTTGTCTACCAAATGCCCCGTGTACACACTAGGTTCAAGGATTTTTCCATGGAGAAATGTAGTAGGTATCCACCCCTAGAAATGCTAAGTGAGAATGATAAAAGAAAAGGGCTTAAATGTCCTCATGAAAAAAATAAAAGGTATTTTCACGGATGTTTAGAGTTAAGTGATGACTATAAGAAAGATGAGGCGACTATTAGATGGCTCACCCTAGGGTATGTGAGCATAAGCGACACACGATAGCCCATGACCTTGAGTCTAGCTACAAGACTCGTAAATAAAGAAAAGCGCTTCTTGGGAGGCAACCCATGTTTTGTATGATTTTTATTTGTTTGATTGTTATTTGCTTCCGTATGCATGCTTTATTTTTTATTGTTGGTAGATCATGTTTCAAAACTAAAATTATGAAAGTGCTTTATTTTGTTGTTTAACTTCGTCTTAACTTCATATAAAGGTATTTTTCAAAAGATAAGTGTAAGGGAAAACCCCAAATTTGTTTTTAAGGACGAAATTGATCATGATTCTCCACAATATTAAATGGACATGTGTATTAGTAATTTTTAGAGTCAAATGCTTGTATCGAGTCATAATGATGTTTTGCAGGATTTTCCAGGAAGTAGGACATAAGTTTTTCCAGGCATTTTCCAGAAACTTAACGTAAAGATTTCTGCAGGTCACTTCTGACGGCGTCAGGAATTAAAACCTGACGGCATCATGTGTAAAATTCTGAAAATTTTTCTAGTTTTGTTTTTCTAACGGAGTATTAAAGTTTTTGTTAATTCTTTAGTTTTATCAACTCCAGGAAATCTGAAAACATTCATTCCACAAGCATTATATCTTAATTTGCTTTCTAGGATTTGTTAGTACATATAAATTGCCGCCGATTTTACGTGAGGTTGCCTTGTTTGTTTTCTCAGGTTTAACAAGTTATGTATGACAAGAAGATGATTTATTTTTCTGGAAGGGAAGCTTTGAATGTTCATTTTCTTGGAGGAAGATTTAACCTTGTTACCACACTATCCACACCAAACGAATCAGGGGAGTATTTGCTTTCATTCTTTTACCTATTTCACTTTTACATTCTTTAATTGAACATTGGGGACAATGTTCATCCTAAGTGTAAGGGGAGGGTAAATGATGATACCTTATAGGATACTATTGCACTTGAGTTTGTTTGTTTGATGGTAGGTGTGTAATAAAACTAAGAGAAATACTTGTTAGTGTAATTTTAGCGCCAAATTTAAAATTTTTTACAACATTTAGGAGTGAAACTTTAGCCTTAGCAAGCGTCTCATGGATAGGAGTTGTATGACTAGTACAAAACCGTATCATTAAAAAAAATTTTCCACCCAAATATGTGAGGTTCGCTTTTAGATTTGATAGGAAAAGCATTCATTATTAGTGCTTATGAGTGTACCAGTAGCATTTAGATTCTAGAACTTGCGTTAGTGATGCATCTCGAGACCGCTAATGAGACTACATTCGTGTAGTAGGATTTACTACATGATAAGAGGCATTAGGATCACCCTTGTGTTAAGCCCGTATCATAATTACTTGACCATTTAAGTCATATTACTTGGCTAGTAAAGTCAACTAAATTTCCCACACCTTAGCGTTGTACTCATTTTTAGTACACGAAACCCCTAGTACACCCCTCCGAGCCTATCTTTTCGTTTCTACCTTTAAGCATCTTACTTAAAGGAAGAATTTGTTACAACCCACTTAAATGTACAACCAAATCGCCTTAGCCTTCCGTGTATGCACTCATCTTTAGTGCATTATTGTTATTTGTTTAAACCCTTAGTTAATTGTCTAATTGATTACATAGTTGCTAAGTCGAGTCATATCTTGTACATATTGTTTTAGGACGATTGGGACTCATGGGTAAAGTACTTATGTTATGGAGTAATGGGGAAGAACAACTTATATTACCCTCATATGTGCGTTAATCTTAAAAGTACTCCAAGTGTTTTGATTATTTTGATTCGAGTCATTAAATTAGTTTATTGTAAAGTATGTAAAAATTCAAGTGTAAGGGGAATGTACATTCCCTATGATGTGTTATTTTGGATGGTAGGGTAAGAGTGTATGCAAAAAAAAAAAAAAAAAAAAAAAAAAAAAAAAAAAAAAAAAAGTTGAAAAAAAAAAAACATACGGACTACCATCCCGTTTTATTCTTTGTTTATTTTATGTCTTTGTTATTTTTGATTTATTAGCTTAAGTCGAGTCTAGTCTTGGCTTAGCAACGCCATATTGTACATGTAATTAACCAAGATGATTAACTCGCCACCAGTAAATATTGCCATTATCCAACAAAACCGTGTATTCCATATCCCTACACCTAACGTTATAACCCTTTAAAAGACCTCTTTGATAGTTTATCCTAGGTGCTTACGCTAAGTGGTGGAGGTTTGATCCTTTCTCTAGCCTATGGTAATTTATTTTTTTATGACAGGTAGTGAGAGATGTTTTCCATTTCCTTATCGTGATATATACTTTATTACAACTGAGAGATGTGAGTATCTAAACACTATTTGTGAGGTGCTAGTGTATGACCTCCGTGCTTGTCTTTGGTATTTAGTGGAACGATTATTTGTTGTAATTACTTTTATATTAGTGTTAAATGATCCCTAACTTGTATTTTGACTAGAATAAAAGCGCATTTGCTTGAGGACAAGCAAATCTCAAGTGTAAGGGTATTTGATGAGGTGAAAAATGAACCATTTTTAAGGGGTCATTTAAGCCCGAATTCGAATTTATTTGATCAAATATTGCCCTAAATCGTTCCTTTTGTCATTTTTGATACTTTTGGAGTGAAATCTGGAAAAGGATGCATTTTGGACGTTTTTGGAGCATAAAAGTGAAGAAAACGGCAAAGTTTTAATTTTCCTTGCTTGGAACAGTACCTGACGGCGTCACAAGATTCTACATGACGGCGTCAAGAGTAATACAAGAGGTGGAAGTGGATGATACACGTGACGATCCTGAAAGTTTTGTATTAAGGAGATGACGGCGTCACCCAAGGCCGTCATGGTCCAAGATTTAGTGACGGCCCAGAAGAAAATTACACATGACGGCATCAAAAGTGGATCTAGGCAATGCGATTTCATTATGGGCGGCGAGTTGACGGCGTCACAAATTTCTTTATGACGCCGTCACCCTGTATTATCTATATATAGTTTTCCAAATTTCATTCATTAGTGTGCAACTTTGAGGGAAAAACCCTAGGACGAATTTCTCCTGCTTTTTCAAGGGTTTCAACCCTTTGAACTTTTCATGTCAATTTGAGATAAGTACTCTTTCAATTCAATCAATATATCTATGTGTTGCTTGAATATATCTTACACTTGTCTTCAATTTAACATGCTCGGCTAGATCTCTTTTGTGTTTGCTTAGATGTAGTGAAGCCTAGATGTTAATTATGGGTTGATTGTTTGTTTATAGTTGTTACGGATGATTCTATTCGATGTTAGGCTTAAGAAAACTGGCAGACTTCCATTGGTAACATGCTTGAACGTCTTAAGAAACATGATCAGAGGTGTACTATGATATTTGGTTGTATTTAATGCGTAGGAGAATTCTAATGATCCCATGTTAGGAGCTTCTAACGGCTCGACATAGGAGTGAAGTAGGATCCTATAGAGTTAGAGAATATTGTACACGGCCCTACGACTAGTATTAACGAATACGACCCGTCATCCATGCAACTGTAACAAACTATCAACCTGTAAAAGATATCTAGGGAGTAATGAAACCTTAGTAAACACAACTTTCTCCATCATTGTTTACACCACACTAGCATAATTAGATTTATTTTCATTTCTGTTATTTTATTTTGATTGCATCTTTAGTTATTGGGTTAGTTGGCTAGCAACTAATTCCGCCCACTCTTCCAAAAACCCGAGATTTTAATTGCTTTTATAAAATATAAAAATACAAAAAGAATCATCCCTCACCTCTAGACCTAGTTTTTAGGCTTTCTAATCCTAGCGACACTATTCCTGAGTTGAACGATCAATCCCCCGGTACTTGTCACTATACTATACTACAACGATCAGGTACACTGCCTGGTGGGGATTGTAAGCTTCTCGAGATCCCTTGAGAGGTAAAGCCTGGTGCGATTCCCACGTATCAGCCGACATTAAGGGGATTGACTAGACCTTTTGCATACACAAGATTCTTATGGAAGAAGATTATAAACCAGCTCTGCAACCTCAGAGGCGAGTAAATCCCAATATTAAGGAAGTGGTAAAAAAGGAAGTCATCAAACTCTTGGATTCAAGGCTGATATATCCAATTTCAGATAGTCCGTGGGTTAGTCCTGTACAGGTCGTACCAAAGAAAGGAGGGAAGACTGTGGTGAAAAATGACAAGGGTGAATTGGTGCCCCAAAGGACAGTCACTGGCTGGCGTGTGTGCATTGATTATAGAAAGCTAAATGATGCCACCCGAAAGGATCACTTCCCTCTCCCATTCATAGACCAAATGTTGGAAAGATTAGCAGGACATGAGTACTACTGTTTCTTGCATGGATTCTCAGGGTATTTCCAAATCCCCATAGCCCCTGAGGATCAAGAAAAAACCACGTTTACTTGCCCATATGGAACATTCGCCTATAAGAGAATGCCTTTCGGGTTATGTAATGCTCCCGCCACTTTTCAGTGATGTATGACCGCAATCTTTCATGAGTTAATGGAAGACAGCATGGAAGTTTTCATGGATGATTTCTCGGTCTTTGGGAACTCTTTCGATCGTTGTCTCGCTAACCTCGAAAAAAAGCTCAAACGTTGTGAGGAAACCAACCTGGTCCTAAACTGGAAAAAATGCCACTTTATGGTGAAAGAAGGGATTGTGCTTCGACACAAAGTCTCTAGAAATGGAATTGAGGTGGACAGAGCAAAAATTGAAGCCATTTCCAAGCTACCCTATCCAACTACAGTCAAGGCAATACGTAGCTTCTTGGTTCATGCCGGTTTCTATAGGAGATTCATTAAAGACTTCTCTAAAATTGCTCCGCCAATGACTCAGTTGCTTGTAAAGGATGCCCCTTTCAATTTCTCTCAAGAATGCAAGGATGCATTCGATCGGCTAAATCAGGAACTCACGCAAGCCCCAATTATGGTTACACCTAATTGGGAATTGCCCTTCGAAATTATGTGCGACGCTAGCGACTGTGCTGTTAGAGCAGTTTTGGGCCAAAGGCTTGACAAACACTTCCAACCGATATACTATGCTAGCAAAACTATGAATCCTGCTTAAGAAAACTACTCTACTACTGAAAAGGAGCTATTGGCCGTAGTATTCGCTTTTGATAAATTTCGCCAATATCTAGTCCTTTAAAAAACGGTCGTCTTTACAGATCATTCGGCTCTTCGATACCTCTTTGCTAAGCAAGATGCTAAACCTCGACTTATTCGGTGGTTCTTATTGTTACAAGAGTTTGGTGTTGAAATCCATGATAAGAATGGGGCAGAGAATTTAGCTGCTGATCATCTCTCTCATCTCGAAAATCCCTATCTTAATGAATCTAACAAGAGTGAGATTCGGGATTCATTTCCTGAAGAGCAGCTCATGTCAATAAATGATTCTGAGCCATGGTACATGGATTATGCCAACTATCTAGCAAGTAGAATTATTCCAGAACACTTGAACAGACACGAAAGGAAAAGGTTCTTTACCCAATTAAAATATTACTTTTGGGATGAACCTTTCTTGTTCCGACGATGTCCTGATCAAATAATCAGGCGCTGTGTTTCAGAAAAAGAGGCGATGAAGATAATGAAAGAATGTCATTCAGGGCCCTCAGGGGGGCATCACGGGATGAACACCACTGCACGAAATTTTTTTGATGCAGGATTCTATTGGCCTACAATATTTCGTGATGTAAAGGGGATGATACAAGCATGCGATGCATGTCAACAAGCTTGGAATATATCAAGAAGGGATGAAGCCCCTCAGAATTTTATACAAGTTTGTGAGGTTTTTAATGTTTAGGGAATAGATTTTATGGGCCCATTCCTGTCTTCAGGGGGAACGAATACATCTTAGTGGCCATTGATTATGTTTCAAAATGGGTAGAGGCACAAGCCCTTAGGACCAACGATGCTAGGGTAGTTATTCATTTCTTAAAGAAATTGTTTGCTAGGTTTGGCATTCCTAAAGCTCTCATTAGTGACAGGGGAACCCATTTCTGCAACGCACAAATGGAGAAAGTCATGAAAAGATATGGGGTCTCCCACCGATTCTCCACCACTTATCACCCTCAAACCAACGGTCAAGTTGAAAACACCAATAGAGCGATTAAGAGAATACTCGAAAAGACGGTCAATCAGAACAGAAAGGATTGGTCATTTAAACTCGACGAAGCTTTATGGGCATTCCGAACCGCCTACAAAACACCTATTGGGACGACCCCGTTCTGCATGGTTTATGGCAAGGCGTGTCACCTCCCAGTAGAGCTGGAACACAAGGCATATTGGGTACTTAAGACATGTAATCTAGACTATACGGTTGCAGGAACGAATAGGTTCTTACAGCTTCAGGAGCTTTATGAATTAAGACTGGAAGCGTATGAATCCTCCATCACATATAAAGAATGGGTAAAAAGATGGCATGACCAATGAATTAAGAGACCTAAGGAGTTCTCAGAAGGAAACAAAGTTCTATTGTATAACTCTCATTTGAGGTTGTTTCCAGGGAAACTTAAATCTAGATGGTATGGACCTTTTACCGTGAAAAGTTCCACTAAAACCGGAGCTGTTGTGTTAATGGACGATGAGAGTAGGGAATTCACTGTGAACATACAACGCGTTAAAAATTATCAAGAAAATGGTAATGAAATGATCAATGAGGAAGACATAACATTTGATGACGAGGTCACGTAATAACCCATGACCTTGAGTCTAGCTACAAGACTCGTAAATAAAGAAAAGCGCTTCTTGGGAGGCAACCCATGTTTTATTTGTTTTGTTTGATTGATTGTTTGTTTGATTTTATTTGTTTCCGTATGCATGCTTGATTTTTATTGTTTGTGGATCATGTTTCATACTAAATTGTGAAAATGCTTTACTTTGTTGTTTGTCTTAACTTCATAAAAGGTATTTCGCAAAAGATAAGTGTAAGGGAAATCTTAATTTGTTTTTAAGAACGGATTTGAACATGACCCAAAACAATATTAAATGAACATGTATAATAGTAGTTGTTTGAATCAAATGCTTTTATCGAGTCATAATGATGTTTTGCAGGAAATTCCAAGAATTAAGGCGTAAGTTTTTCCAGAAATTTTCCGGAAACTTAACATGAGATTTCTGTTAGAACACTCTGAAGACGTAAGGATTAACATCTGACGGTGTCAGGTGTAAAAATATGGAAATTTTGCAAGTTTTGTTTTTCTAACGGAGTCTTGAAGTTTTTGTTAATTCATTAGTTTTATAAATTTCAGGAAATCTGCAAACATTCATTCCACAAGCATTATATCCTTATATATATAGATTGCTGCCGATTTTACGCGAGGTTGCCATGATTGTTTTCTCAGGTTTAACAGGTTATATTGGACAAGAAGATGATTTATTTCGGAAGGCAAGCTTTCAACATTCATTTTCTTAGAGGAGAATTTAACCATGTTAACGGTTTATCCACATCGAACGAATCAGTGGAATATTTGTTTTCGCTCTTTTACCTTATTTACTTTTACATCTTTTTATTGAACATTGGGGACAATGTTCAGCCTAAGTGTAAGGGGAGGGTAAATGATGATATCTTAGAGAATACAACTACGCTTGAGTTTGTTTGTTCAATAGTAGGTGTGTAATAAAACTAAGAGAAATACTGGTTAGGGCAATTTTAGCGCCAAATTTAAATTTTTTTACAACATTTAGAAGTAAAGCTTTAGCCTTAATGAGCGTCTCATGGATAGGAGTTGTATAACTAGCATAAAAAACTGTACCACTCAAAAAACTTTTCCACCCAAATATGTGAGGTTCGCCTTTAGATGTGTTAGGAAAAGCATTCATTATTAGTGCTTATGTGTGTATCGGTAGTACTTAGATTCTAGAACTTGCGTTAGTGATGCATCCCGAGACCGCTAGTGAGACTACATTCGTGTAGTTAGGATTTACGACATGATAAGAGGCATTAGGATCACCCTTGTGTTAAACCCGCATCATAATTACTTGACCATTTAAGTCAATTACCTTTACTAGTAAAGTCAATTAATTTTTACCACACCTTTGCGTTGTACTCATTTTTAGTACATGATACCCCTAGTACACCCTTCCGAGCCTATCTTTTCGTTTCTAACTTTAAGCATTTTACTTAAAGGAAAAATTTGTTTACAATCCACTCCAATTGTGCAACCAAATCGCCTTAGCTTTCCGTGTTTGCACTCATCTTTAGTGCATTTTTGTTACATGTTTAAACCCTTAGTTAATTGTCTAATTGATTACATGGTTGCTAAGTTGAGTCATATCTTGTACATATTGTTTTGGGACGATTGAGACTCATGGGTAAAGTACTAGTGTTATGGAGTATTGGGGAAGAACATCATTTATTACCCCCATATGTGCGACAATCTTAAAAAGTACTCCAAGTGTTTTAATTATCTTAATTCGAGTCACTAGAATAGTTGATTGTAAAATATGTAAAAGTTCAAGTGTAAGAGGAATGCAAATTCCCTATGATGTATTATTTTGGATGGTAGGGTAAGAGTGTATGCAAAAAAAAAAAAATCGAAAAAATCAAGAAAAAAGAAAAAGAAAAAGAGAAAGAAAAAGAGAAAAAAAAACATACGGACTGTGGAAAACTAGAAGGGGGGGGGGGATGAATAGTTTTCCACTCTTTTTCATTTTATAAAAACTTTGTTTCAAAATGTTGATTCGAATTTATTCAATTGTTTGTTTGGAAAACCTTTAATTAGAGTTTAGTATGAAAACAACATATAATCAATATGATCAGTTATATATGTAAGCTTTTGGAAAAACTTAGTTTTATGAATGGAGCTTTGGTCGATCTTTGTGTGAATACGTTTTCCTTTTAAAATCTTAAAACGTTTTGTATCAAATTATCTATCAAGTTAAACTTAATATGAGAAGTGTGAATAATAATCTATTTGACCATATCATATAATTATACACACAATCACAATATTAACTTCTATGTACAACATAATCAATCATCACAACTATATAAGCAACAACTTAGAAATATAGGCAAGCATAGATGTAAAGTGATAAATGCAAGAATAAATGAAAAGAGATAAGAGAAAGGAAATGCAAACCGGACACGATGATTTATAGTGGTTCGGCTACAAGGACACCTTCCTTGCCCTACTCCACTCCCCGAGTCACCTACTCGAGAGTTTTCTTCACTACTCAACAAGCTCCCTTTTGGCGGAGAAAACCGTACACAACTTTTTCTTACACCATTTAATGACATTAAGCTAAATGTCGAGTTCTAATAGTAGCTAGAACCAATCTCACAAAACGACTTCAATCACTACACAACTTCTACACAACTTCACGACTTCTTCACGACTTCACGACTACTTCACAACTTCTTCTATACTCCACTACTTATTCACACACCTATTTCTTCACAACTACATGACTTCTCCACACTACTACTTCTTCCCACTACTTCTTACTCACTCATTGACTCACTACTAAGTAAGATCATCTTGATCTACTTATTACATAAACATAACTCACAACTTCACATAAACACTAACTAGACTCTAATACATCTTTGGCTTTATGATAGGGAGGATTCTTTTCTTGCACTTTGAATGATGAGGGATTGAATCACTTGAAACAAAGACGAATAACCTTATGATCAAAGGATTTAGAAGTGTGTTTGGAAAGGTTTGGGCCTGAAAATTTTTGTGCAAAAAGTGTTAAAAATACCAGGTTTGAAGTGGTATTTATAGGGAAAAATTTATGACAGAATCTGACAGGGGAGCGTGGCCGGCCCCTTTAATTGTGTGCCGGCCTCCTTAAAATTAAGGGGGTGCCCCTTATAATTAAGGGGGCCGCCCAGACGAAAACTGCACTTTTCTTTTCTTTTTCTGGGGAAAGTTTATTTGGTGAAAAACTAACTGATTTTGGTTAAAAATTTGAATTCATATATTTATTATAAATTAAACATTTTCCTTTAATTACCAAAAGTGTTTTTCTAAATATATAATGAGTTTATTTAATTTTATAAACTTTGTATTATTTAAATAAACATCCCTTTGATCATAAAATGTATTAGACATTTGTTTGTACATACCTTAAGTGATTGTTGGAGCATACTTGAGACGTTGACATGTCGAGGCTTGTTGACGTATGAATGCATAGATGAATTGTGATCACAAGTAACTTAAGCACTTTACGTTATATGTTGTAACTTACATCTTTGTCATCATCAAAACATGAAGAGGATGTTTAGATTAAATATCGTAATATTCATGCCAACAATCTCCCCCTTTTTGATGATGACAAACTATGTAAACTATAACTCATAGTAAAATGTATAAGTTACTTGTTTACACTTCTTCTCCCCCTTTTGTCGAAGCAAAAAGGTGGACTCTTAGATGAGACTTCTACTACGCTTGAACTCTTGAGATAGAATGTATAAGGCGAGCTTGCATCATCGTAAGTGAAGCCTTGATCCTATCAACTTCAATGCTCGCCCTTGGTGTATGCTCCCTCTTGGTGTATGCTCAAAACTTGTTTTGGCTACCAAAGAATCGAGCGATGAAGTAATCCTTCAAAACAAAGTTAGTAGACAGGTGCACAAATATATAATGATGATGATAGATATATGCATGACTCTAATAGGGAAACAATATAAGGACGTATTAGGTATATGCACTAAAAGTATGACACATGCAATTATTGTTTTAAAAACAACAACCTAAATCCCAAAATTTTTTTTACCAAGACCAAAGCTTAAGCCATGACAAAGATTAGAACCTAATGCAAAGATTCGACCGACATATTTTGACGAAAGATGCCAAAAAAATGTATACTCTAAAAGAGTTAAAGAAAAATGAAGATGAGAATGATACGTTCTTAAAAAAACGTAGGAAAATGAGGAGGGATGAGTGTGAATGTAAAGGAAAGGTGATGACAAAGGGTTGACAATTATGGTTTAGATTAATATATCGTTTAACAAGGGTAGATGATAGGGAATCATGAGATTTTTAGGTGTTTTGTTGGTTGACGACCGAATGTGGATATGTGAAATGAGGTGGTGATGACTCGACAACACTTGAAGCTTGGATTTCTTCATTGTGTTCTTCACTTGCTAGAAAGTGGAAATGACACATTTCGTAATGAAATTCACTTGGATGAGGTGGTGATGACTTGACAACACTTGAAGCTTGGATTTCTTCATTGTGTTCTTCACTTGCTAGAAAGTGGAAATGACGCATTTCGTAATGAAATTCACTTGGATGAGGGGGTGATAACTTGACAACACTTGAAGCTTGGATATCCTCTTTGTGTTCTTCACTTGCTAGAAAGTGGAAAGGACGCATTTCATAATGAAATTCACTTGACTTTCAGGGATTTAAGTTTTGGTGGTGAGACGCACTTAGTAGAATGTAGGGAATGGTGACATGGTTGAATCTTCTTGTGAAGATGGGAAAAGAGGATCAAGTGGAGATGACTAGGTTAAAGCGAAAGAGTGATGTTCAAGGAAGGAATTTCTTAGGTAGGAGGTGGTGGTGATACTTTTGGTGGTGGAGACAATTGTGAGTTGATATATCCATTGATGGATGGAGTGGTGTCATCTTCATTAGTAAGGTCAATGAAGAGTTGTTTTGGTGGTATGATGACATTTTATTGGAGATGGTGGTTCTTGGTGGAGGTGGCAAGTAGGTGTTGATATAGTCATTGATTGATGATGATGATGGTATAGAAATGGTGGATGACTCGAGATTGGTAGTACAAAGGATGACTCGGTTTTGGGTATGAGGTAGAAGGATATATGTGAGTGAGTGTGATTTCCCTTCCCATTAAATTCATGCTCATCCGGACATAAAGTGTGACACAAATAAAGACAAACCAACATGAAAACGATAATTTTGACAATGACACGAAGAATGAAGGATAGCATACAAGAAGGTTTTCCTAAAGGTGGACGGAAGGTGTTTAACATCTATATAATAATAGAGTCATGACTCAAGAAATAGACATGAACAATGAGTGACATTTTAATTTGCATTTTGCTAATTAAAAATACTTAAACATTTCGGATGAAATATTTAAGTTGTCACATCAACTTAGAGAGGTATTAGATTACAATCTAACTATCTCTTGACAAAGGAGTGGATTGTTTGGAAAGAAACAAGATGATGAATAAGGAAGTAAGTATGCATGGAGACTCTAGGACACTTAAGACAGTTTTGAGACTAATATGACTTATTAGATTGTGACACTAAGGTTCTCATGAAATAGGGTGTAGGATCTAAAGGCAAGAGATATATATCTAGATGAATGAGACATATAGATTCAAGCATGTAAAGGCATGAAATCAAATCACATAGGAGCAAATAAACATCTAGAAACAACATATATGCGATATGCCATAAATCTAGGAATAAAAACATCTAATGAGAAGCAAAGTTCATAAAAGTAAGCTTAGCGTTAGGTATATTTAGTAATAACAATTTAATCAAGTTGGAGAATGAGTATGAGACTATTACTAGTGGTGCTCAATTAAGGCTAAACACGACCATTTTTACGGGTTACACACACCCAATTCTCACATAGAAGCAATTCAACTGTTAGGTTAAATTGAGTTTCTAGACAATAGGTTCTCCAGTAGTTATTCTCTTTTTAGAAGAAATTAAATTCCTAAATTTACCTATCGAAGAGTACCAAATATGAAGTTTGCTTGGTTCACTAATGCTTGGCTTAATGTGACTCAAACATCATGTTTTTATGAAGGTAAGTCTAGATGATATATTTTATTCACGATCCAAATAGAGACGTGTTGAATGTTTATATAAGAGTAAACAAAAAAGTTTTAATCTTTTGTTCATGATTTACTGGTTGTTTGGTTTTGATGGCATATTACTTGATTTAATAAATGTGCTAGACTTAAGAGTGCACCTTAGCATCTCTTGTGAAATGAATCTCATTAAGATTATTTATCTTAAATGAGTTTGTGGTTCTTAAATGATATCAAAACTAGACATTAATATATTCTTAAACAAATATTATTATTTTTTTATGATTTTTGCCAATGTTATATATCATACTTTAACTAGTATTTGAAAAAATAAAATTTTCTTGTTTATGGATTGTGACAAGTAATTTTTCAATTCTAATAACTTATATTATTTCAAAAAGGAAAGTGTAGTGCATTATCTTGTAACACAACCATTCATGCTACAAAGAAAATGAAATACATAGAATATATAGTGTGTATTATTCTTAAGTATGTATTTTATCTTAAAGTAAGGATTTTAAGTAGTGTGAGCAAAGTTTACATATATTGTTAGTTTGCTCATGTTTGGTTTTTCGGATATGATACATTTACCCATTGTATTGCAATGTAAATTGCTTGAATATTTCGGACGAAACATCCAAGTCGTCAATCCTACTTCATTGTATATTTTACGCATGTGTTAAACATGTTATTCTAATAATTGGAACACAACTATTGGACAAGTAGATTCAATATGACATTATCAACACAAGTGTGATTTATGATCCAATGCATATTCTTTTCATCTACAAAGGATGTACATATTTTCATATCAATCTAGTATGATTGAGTATGTAGATTCAAGACTATATCTTTTGTTAAAATTTGATGTAATCTTGAAACTAAACAAATAACAATCCAATTTCTTGTCCACACTAAAAAACATGTCAATTAGATTTGATGAATATATCAACCATAATTTGAATAATGAATTGATATAATATCATGATCTTTCTTGACCTTCACAAACACTCATTTAAAATAAATAGGCATTTTGATAGTGTGTTCCATTAATCCTAAGATTATTTATGAGTGAGGTTAGCGAATGATTGAAATTTAACATATTACTTCATGTTTGTTATATGTTTTGTTTATGTGAAAGACTCTTCATTATTACTTATTATGAACACACTTAGATTTTGAAAATATTTTTTTTTTATTTTTTTATTTATAACTACTAATGTTTTAAAATAATTTAATTTTTCTTATTTAAATAACCTAAGGTAAAACAAGGTAATTTGTTGAAAATGTTTAAGTGTGTTGTTCAGAATAAATTAAATTATTTGAAAATTTTAGGTGACTAAATTTAACTCATTTACAAGATGTTTGAGTAACATTAAGCCATCTATACCTATATGCAATGCAAGCATATTATAACAATCCTAATGCAAGAAATCTAGCAAAAGATCTAGTTAAGTATAAACCGGAAAGCTAGCTATAAACTAATAGGGCACATATGCATAGATATACACATAGCTAAACTTCAAATAGCAACAATCATTTAATATATTCAATTAAGAACATAAAATCATAAAGAAGTTCACATAACACATAAAACACTTGTCGTCGTTTTATGTATTATATACACCAATGTTTACTTAGCTCGAATTTATTTGAAAATAAAATAGTTTCCTCCCCATTCTATAATTTAATTAAGATCAATATTTTGGAAACATAAATACTTAATTTTTCAAAAGTATATCAACTAGGAATACCCGACTTGAAGGAAAAGATAAAACAAAAGCTTTACGTTAAAATGAAACACAAATTCTTGACCACCGTATAGTATTTTGACTTTCTTACTTATTTAAGTTTGTAATGGTTACTTGTAAGTATTTTTAAATGAAAGTATACTTAATTACCTTTAAAATGCCGGGTGGCACGACTTCTACGGAGTTACGGTTATTTTTATATGATTTTTCAAAGTTTCCGAAAACCTGTCGAACAGATAGGCGGACCCCTTAAATTTAAGGGGGCCGCCCAGACAATTAAAAGGGCCGCTCATCTGATACTAAAAAATGCATTTTTTGTTAAAAATTGTTTTCTGACTTTGTGGAAAGGTGTGTAACTTTCTGATTTTAAAAACGAACATATAACACTTGTTTTAAGCATAATCTTATCTCGAGCTAGTATAATTAGTGTATATAATATCAAAACTAATATAAGTTAATCAACAAAACACTTTTCATATTTAATCCTCCTTAATGGGTAATTTGATACATGGATCGTACTCAATTTTTAAAACCATTTGTTTTGAAAATTTGAGCGACGTGACTCTGGTACCAATTGTGGAAAACTAGAAGGGGGGGGGGGGGGGTTGAATAGTTTTCCACTCTTTTTCATTTTATAAAAACTTTGTTTCAAAATGTTGATTCGAATTTATTCAATTGTTTGTTTAGAAAACCTTTAATTAGAGTTTAGTATGAAAACAACATATAATCAATATGATCAATTATATATGTAAGCTTTTGGAAAAACTTAGTTTTATGAATGGAGCTTTGGTTGATCTTTGTGTGAATACGTTTTCCTTTTAAAATCTTAAAACGTTTTGTATCAAATTATCTATCAAGTTAAACTTAATATGAGAAGTGTGAATAATAATCTATTTGACCATATCATATAATTATACACACAATAACAATATTAACTTCTATGTACAACACAATCAATCATTACAACTATATAAGCAACAACTAAGACATATAGGCAAGCATAGATGTAAAGCGATAAATGCAAGAATAAATGAAAAGAGATAAGAGAAAGGAAATGCAAACCGGACACGATGATTTATAGTGGTTCGGCTACAAGGACACCTTCCTTGCCCTACTCCACTCCCCGAGTCACCTACTCAAGAGTTTTCTTCACTACTCAACAAGCTCCCTTTTGGCGGAGAAAACCGTACACAACTTTTGCTTACACCATTTAACGACACTAAGCTAAATGTCGAGTTCTAATAGTAGCTAGAACCAATCTCACAACACGACTTCGATCACTACACAACTTCTACACAACTTCACGACTACTTCACAACTTCTTCTATACTCCACTACTTATTCACACACCTATTTCTTCACAACTACATGACTTCTCCACACTACTACTTCTTCCCAATACTTCTTACTCACTCATTGACTCACTACTAAGTAAGATCATCTTGATCTACTTATTACATAAACATAACTCACAACTTCACATAAACACTAACTAGACTCTAATACATCTTTGGCTTTATGATAGGGAGGATTCTTCTCTTGCACTTTGAGTGATGAGGGATTGAGTCACTTGAAACAAAGACTAATAAACTTATGATCAAAGGATTTAGAAGTGTGTTTGGAAAGGTTTGGGACTGAAAATTTTCGTGCAAAAAGTGTTAAAAATACCAGGTTTGAAGTGGTATTTATAGACAAAAATTTCTGACATAATCTGGCAGGGGAGCGTGGTCGGCCCCTTTAATTGTGTGCCGGCCCCCTTAAAATTAAGGGCGCCGCCCCTTATAATTAAGGGGGCCGCCAAGACGAAAACTGCACTTTTCTTGTCTTTTTCTGGGGAAAGTATATTTGGTGTAAAACTAACTGATTTTGGTTAAAAATTTGAATTCATATATTTATTATGAATTAAACATTTTCCTTTAATTACCAAAAGTGTTTTTCTAAATATATAATGAGTTTATTTAATTTTATAAACTTTGTATTACTTAAATAAACATCCTTTTGATCATAAAATGTATTAGACATTTGTTTGTACATACCGTAAGTGATTGTTGAAGCATACTTGAGACGTTGACATGTCGAGGCTTGTTGACGTATGAATGCATAGATGAATTGTGATCACGAGTAACTTAAGCACTTTATGTTATATGTTGTAACTTACATCTTTGTCATCATCAAAACATGAAGAGGATGTTTAGATTAAATATCGTAATATTCATGCCAACACGGACTACCATCCCATTTCATTCTATGTTTGTTTTATGTTTTTATTAGTTTTTGATTAGCTTAAGTCGAGTCGAGTCTTGGTTTAGCAACGCCACATTGTACATGTAATTGACCAAGATGATTAACTCGCCACCAGTAAATATTGCCTTTATCCAACAAAACCGTGTTTATCCTATCCCTACACCTCACGTTATAACCCTTTAGAAGACCTCTTTGATAGTTTATCCTAGGTGCTTACGCCAAGTGGTGGATGTTTGATCCTTTCCCAAGCCTATGGTAATCTATTTGCTATGACAGGTAGTGAGAGATTGTAATAATCCGTAAAATCCCAGGTCATTTATTAATGCTAATTATCGATACTATTCTAATCTAAGCCATTTTTGCGGGCAAATTTGAAATTTTTATATGAGACACCGTTTGTTTGACACCCGATCACTTTGCTCATCGTATGTTTGTCACCTGGTATCACCTGTAGTCACTCTTGGATGTCACCCAATGAGGTTAACACCGGTAACTCCCACTTGCGACCCGACACCTTGTAATGACACCGATATATATATATATATATATATATATATATATATATATATATATATATATATTACAAAATTACTATTATACTATGTATATATATAAGTATATACACATATGGACAACACCGTTTATATTCACACGAATCGACACCGACACCGATACCGATACCGATACCGAAACTAAAGTACGAGAGCACTAGCCACCGACACCCTATTTCTTTTGCTCTGGGCCGTGTACTACATTAGCCCAAGTTTTCTTTGTTTTTTCTTTTCGCCTTACTGCTGGGCCGAAACACAAACCACAAGCCCACAAATCCATTTTGTTTCTTTGTTTCTATTTGGGCCGAGAATTCACAAGCCCCATGGCTGTTTATGTTTTCTTTCTTTTGCGTTGCATGTCACCCAACGAGCTCAGCTCGAGCACATATACATACATCCCACGTTTGTTTTTCCTTCCCACACTACTCGACATTACTAAAAGCCACGCGACCCAAATTTTGTTTATACATTGATGATACACAAATAATTTGACCCATGCCCTAGCTCGACCCCATAACGAAACACCACAAAAACCACACCAAACCTTTTGTATTTTCTTTTCTCCTTGGTTCCCCCTCAACTCGACACAAAGCCATTTTGTATCACACTTGCGTGTGAGATTAACCAAAACCAACACATGAGCCACACTACATGTAACCTAATGAGCTAGTTGAACCTTTGGTTTAAAGTTTAAACCATTACATTCTAAGCCTTCTTTACCCACAAGGTTTAGTGTTTCTTTAACCAACAACACAAAACACATTTCTAATTAAACTAACCATCCTAGTACAATCACATGTCCCTAACCATACTTTACCTTAGTACTAAACAAATCAACTAGATCATCATATCCTCCCAAGACCTCAAAACTAGACTTGACAACTCCTAACAAGTGAGACAAGCTTGTCTTGTTTTGAATAACACTACCAAGACCAAGTCACATGCTAAACTTACTAACTACCCCAACTTTCACTATAAAACCCACATTAAATGCATTTTTCCTCACACTTTCAAATTCACAAGATCTCACTTCACAAAACACTCTTCCTCTCTTCTTTTATTTACTATCGAGACCAAAGGAAGGCGCACGAGTAAGATTTTGGATTAAGAAGTTATTTGGGTAACAAATTTTGGAACAAGGTTGTAGGATCTAAACCTTGATAGATCTCGAGCCAATAGATCGTTAGCCTACTAATGTAATCACCAGTAAGACTGAATAGATAATCTCTGTGAGCTTGTAGTTATTGCGGAATATAAAAACAAACTGTATACAAAACTTTGATCCTCTATGGATTGATATTCTTTACTAAAAGTGTAATTAAAACTCGTACATAATACAATATCCTAGGGTTCCTTATATACTAGTGAAAACCCTAACCTTTCTTACAAGAAACGAATAACATTAAACTCATAAAAGATATTCTACATATCTTGTCCTAAAATAAACAATTTCTATCCATGGATTAACTATATCCACAGAATCACTATGCGTCAGCAGGAACCAGTAGTCAGTAGAAACAACTCTAAGCTTCCGCAGGAACCTGTCAGCAGTCTCTGTCAGCAGTATTAATTCTGACTTCAATAATTCCTTAAAATCCTCCCCTAATCTTGAATTTGACATGGTTAAGTTCAAGATTTCTTGATAGATCTTCAATAGCACAAAGAAGAGGATTGAGGATGAACTTCAGTAGCAAAGAATCTTCATAAGTTGAATCTCTATGATCAGCAGACACTTAAAAAACACCATTCTTTGCAGCAACACATGACCAAATGTACATAAAAACATATTAGTTTCATACTATTCTCATCACATCCAGGTGTGTTAACTCCTGTGAGAGGTGAATCATTGAAAATAATGGATTTGATGTCTCTTTACCAATAGCCATCACTACTGGAGTAGCCAAGTGTTTTCAGTTAACTAACTATGGTACACTGATGACCATATAATATGATTTTTAGCAAATCATCAGCTATAAACGGATTTGAGATGTCTTTACATGTAGCCGTTTGCTCAGGACTAGTCAATTATTTGATGAAAAATCATCTTGGTCAACTGAATTCCAAATATGGTTGTCCACTGCCTTTACCACAAGTCATACTCTTGTGGGCTAGCCAATTATTGGGAATCCATAAAGGAAAAATCCATGGTTAATTGACAACCATTTCAACTCTCAGCTGTGAAGCATGGGTGAGTTGAGTACCCAATAGTTTTTAGCAAACTATTACAGCTATCAACAGATTTGATGTGTCTTTACCAAAGCTGTACCCTTTGGACTAGCCAACTTTTTGATGGAATAGTCAACATCAGGTAAGTTGATGACCAGAGAAGGTGTGATAAAAATCAACACCAAACCTGCAAACAACATACACAAAACTATACAAATCTGTTAGGGTTTTTTTTTTTTTTTTTTTTTTTTTTTTTTTTTTTTTTAATTAAATAAAAGAAAAGAAAGAAAATATACAACAAAGTACCATACCAATACCATATCATTGCAGATATGAGTCCATTTGAATACCATGCTTAGTTTTCAGTTCCTGCTTAATCAAGATACTTCTCCTGATAAACCTTATCAATTGTTCAGCAAGATGCATATCATTCTCAGTCATATCCAGAGGAACAATGAGTTTTGCTTCCAGCATGAGATTCATCACTTCAATGGTAATTGGATAAAGTACATCTGCCCAGCAGTATAAGGTCTTTCCAGTGGTAGTGACAATCATATAAACATTTGGAAGAGGAAAGAATTTCCAATAATCAACCACCCATGTCTTTTGTCCTTTCCACACTTGAAACTTAACACCAGTATCACCAAGATGAGAATCACAAAGAATTTGTAAATCTCCCAGTAAATACATTCCAATCCCTTCAGGTTGATGAGTTTGATAATAAGATACAACCCAGCCATAGAGAGAAAGAATATCTTGCCTATCCACCATGTGTAATGTTTGACTAAGAAAAGTAAATGTTTTGGTAGAACCATCTTGTCTATGAATGACATTTACTTGTCCTTGACCAAGTGAAGAGTCAACAAGTTCCCATTTAACAACTTTCTCCCAAACACCGGGATCCTGCCCATCATCAAAATCATAGTCAATGAATGTATTGTCCTCTAATGAGGCATCCTTAGAAGCCTTCCTCTTTTTAGCTTTAGTTTTTCTCCTAGGGCCAGAAGTAGAAGGAAGTGAAGGACCATTAGCAGTTTCTTCTTTTGGAACTTGTCTTGAATCATCAGGATGAACTTGTTCTGAAGCTGCAGCAGTAACAGCTACTGAAGCATCAGCAGTTTCATCTATAGGAGCATCTGTTGAAGCATCATGAGAAACATAGAATCAGGGAGAGAAGTTTCAGTTGGAACAGACTTTGGAACAACATCTGAAGAAGCATCATCAGTAGAATTATCCACCTGAGTTAACACTGAAGGAGAGTGTACTTTCTCTTGATCATCAAATGATGACTCAGTGGGTTCAGTAGGCTGATCAGCAGAATCATCAAACCTAATTCTTTTAGCATCAGGCCTATCCAAAAGTCTGCCACGCTTCTCTAACACATCTTGGACATTAATACCAGAGGAATGAAGATTAGAAATTATTTTGTCATAGTAGTAGGTGAGCTGAGAATCTGAAAAGCCCTAAACTTTCTTTTGAGTCCATCCTGACCCAAACATAGAACACCCTTGATTCTTGACAAAATTCCTCATATATTTCTTGATTTCTGCTTTTGTCCAAGGTCTTTCCCTTAGCTCTTTAGCCTTTCTCTCTTCCTCTTCTTGTCTCTGCAACTTACCTCTTTCAACCATCATCTTGGCAAAATCAGTAGCCTGATAATTAACTCCAAGCACAGATTCAGCCAAAGTAGGCTTAGTAGCAGCTTGTTTAGCCAAATTTTCCCATTGCTCTGCAGATAGACTCTTAGCAATTTCATCTAGTTCTCTTTGTCTTTCTGTAGGTAGAGTACTAGTAATTGGAGTTCCCATTCTATCCAAATCAGCTTGTATTTTCCTAGCAAGTGCTTCTGATGCTTTCATATCCAACTGAATCTTTGTTGCTGCAGCATCCTCTTTAGCTTGCCAGTTTGCTGCAACAAGCTCACTAAGCTTCTCATTAGCAAGTTCCTCTTTTGACTTCACTCTTGAAGGAATGTCCTGGTCAACAACGATGGACTTTCCTTTATCTTTCTAAGTTGTAACAGCCTCAGGAGGAACAAAATGCTTATCAGTAGAAACAACAGGACATTCAAATTGTATATCTGCTGATGTATCATGATTAACCACCTCTGGCATCGGATCAGGAAATACTTCCTTCCTAGAAGCATCAGCAGAAGTCTTATCAGCAGAATGCTTTCTCCTGACATAAATTACTCTTGGATCTTTTTGAACAACTTTATCAGCAGAATGAGTAGATGGTGCAGGCCTAGAATCAGTAGCATCATTCTGAACACTATCTAGTGTGGTAGTAGCATGAAGTTCAAGTCCTTCCAAATCAATTGTGACAGACGCTTTTGTAGACTCATCATCTGATTCACACACATCACCTTTTCTCTTCCTGTTCTTGAGCTTAACCTCCAACTTCTTGACTCTTGTAATGAGAGTCAGAACAGCTCCTCCAAGATTCTTTTTGGTGAGATTCTGATCCTTTTCCAACTTGTCCACCTTATTCACATACCTATTCAACAAAACAGACAAAGAAGTAATAGTAACAGGACCTTCAGTTCCACCAACAGGGATATCTGTGGCATTGGAAGCATCATTGGTCCTATGAGTAGAATAATATAAGTCTACTTCTACATCAACATTATCCTCAAAGTTAGGTCTCAAGGGACTAGGTGTTGGAAGTCTTGTATACTGTGGAGAATGTACAGGTTGGTCAGGGCCTAAGTTCTCAGTGAGCACATGCTCAGGAGAAGTATTAGCTATTGGTGAAGGTATAGGTGTAGGTGGCCTAGGAGAGGGTGGTGGTTGAACATCAGGAGCAACTGATGCACTTGCCTCAGTAGCAACTTCAGTCCTGTCAGGGGAATCCTCTAGTGCTTGAGCATCAGTAGGATCCTGACCACCAGCAGCTGCATCAGCAGCTACTCCATCAGGGGCATTGCCAACAGGGGCATCAGCAGCTACTCCATCAGGAGCATTGCCAACATGCAACATAGCAGGGAGTAAGGGTCTGTGTTCTCCTGTATATTTGATTTTCATTTGAGAAAAAAACTTTCTTGATAAACCCTTAACAGGCAAATGGGTAGGATCAGTGGTCTGAATATCTAAAATAATTTGAAGAAACCTAGGATACATTAAATATTTAAGTTTGGTATCCTTAACATTACCAAGCATTTCATCAAATATATACTTAGAAAAGTTAAAGGTTCTTCCCTAAGAAAGACACACAATGGCAAGAGCAATGTCTGTTGAAAATTGATCCCATCCACCAGACTTAGAACTCATACACTGAAGCAAAGTGTGTGTCAAAAATCTCCATTTAGGGCAAAACAAATTCTTGTACCACACTTTCCCATCACCATTATATCCGATAGCCTGAAGACCTGCAAGTATTTCTTCCTTCGCTAATTCGCTCACCCCACCTTCATCATCTAATTGTGGTTGAGTTCTGACCAATGACTCAGTGACAACACATTCTTCCCCATATATCATAGCAACAATCTCTGTTGGTCCATCATCAACTGACCTCGTCCTTGCCGTTTGCCAAAATTGTGTAACCAGAGATTCATAAATAATATTAGAATAACGGGTTAAGGCATAATGAATCTTGGATGTTTGGAGAAATTCCATCATTCCCACATAGTCATCATCACCCTTACCATGACCTAGAAAAGCTTGCTTATTATGATCACCTTTGAAAAGAAGTGCAGCCATTGATTGATGAAAAGAAATTAGGGTTTGGAGTGCTGAATAAAGTTGAAATGGTTTTTTAAAATTTATAACAAGAGGGAATCAGTTAATTAGGAGTGGGATTTGCATGTCGTGGTTAATTATGGAAGTTACCAAACGTGGAATGGAATTGGCATGAATTATGGAAAGCAATCTTTGACCAATAATCGACTTTATAATATCCCAATTAAACCGACTCATCAGCAGAAACCAAGTCAAACGGCAGAAACCAAATGGTCAATCCGCAGAAATAAGTCAATCGTTGACTACGGTCAACCATTCATTAAACAGCAGCATCCGCAGAATCACAACTTCAGTGGTAACCAAATATCTTTGAAAATCTCTTAATTCAAATTTCGATTCACTCTTAATTATCTATAAACCACCTCGCATTTATGGTAATAAATATACACGGTTTGGATGGTCTTATAAATATAGGGTAATGATTCCCAAATATCACCACACAACTTTAACAAAACGAATCCCTAATTACAATTCCACCAATCAATTAAGAACCATGGCATCCAATCCGAGTATCATCAACCTTGCTTCTGACTCATCTGATTCATCAGAGTCACTAACATCTCCATCACCACTCAGAATGCCAACCCTCCCACGGGGTCTTACAAAAGAACAAGCCAAAAAGAAGCGACATGATGTACCTGCTCCAAGTTCATCATCATTAGAGGATCTTCCACCATATCCATCTGAAATTGATGATCCTGAATACCAGAGAGAGATGGAGAGTCAGTGGAATGCATTGGAGAGGGCAAACAGAGTCCCCAATCCTAATGAGTCTCCCTTCATCTTCACTTCTTCTGATGAAGATGATGATGAGAGTGATGCACTCTACAACCGTACAACACCTGAGAAGGCCCATTCCTCTCGTCCAAAGCGACCATCAAGAGGAAGAAAGTCAAATCCACCATTGCCAAAGACAAGAAAAGTGGTGATTGGGTTGCCTTGTCCCCAGTAGCAAGGAATCTTCAACAACAACAAAGGCAATGGGAAAATAGCTGAAGGAAAGGGCAAGAGCAAAGTAGAATAGGAAGTGTAGGATTGATAGGCTTGTTTTCCTTGCATGAATCTTTCAATCTTATTCCTGTTTGTACTTCTGAAGATTCAATAAACATGTTGCCTTGTTTGTCTTTATTTGATTGTTATTCTTCTGAAAAATTTGCATTCCCCTGAACAAAATATTTTATTATAAACCATCAGCAGGAACAAACTTAAGAATAAAGTTGAGGTTATCAGCAGCAACTGGTCAAACCCAAGTGACTTTCATCCGAAGAATCCACATAAATGGACAACTTGCACAATTAGTAATTGCTACTGACTCAACTACCTCCCATTAACTTGCATTAACTCATATTATTCCCAAATCAAGTCTTTATAAAGAAGCCTTCAAGGCATAAGCTACTCACACCTCAAAAGTATACTAATACCAACACACCAAAGTCTTTCTAAACACACCAATCATGAAATCAAACCCCAAAATTATTGATATTTCCTCTGATTCTTCTTCTGATTCCACCTTTGATATTCCCCAAATACAAAGAGCATACTACTATCTTGGTGAAGGACCTTCAGAGTTTTGTCCATCTCCATCCTCATCAAAGGAACCAGAGAAAGCTCCAACTCCTCTTGCTGTTGTTGTCCCTGATTTTACTCCTGTCACAGCATTCCTTACAAGTGAAATGGAAAGGGTGTGTGAAGACATGAGAAAAATCTCTGTCCCAGTGGAGCCACAATCTTCACAGAGAACCAAGGGTCCACTCAAGGTTGTTCTTGGAGTTGCTGCTCTCAAGCTCTGGAACAAAGACATGCAATCCAGAGGGATTCACAAAACAATGCCAGACCCAAAGGACATGGGACAAGGGAAGAGAAAGATGGAGTAGAGGTTTGGGCTGAGGGAGGTGGTGTTTTGGTTGTTAAGTTGTTAGGTTGTGTCTTTTGTAATCCTGATGTTTGGTAGTTTTGATGATGTACTTCCAGTATCTCAATAATAAAAGAACTTTTCATTTTGTCTTTTACATCTTGTTCTAGATCTTTGTCCATCAGCAGGAACATAACCTGCAAACCAAACATTCAAACAGAACACAAAAGGCAAACATAATGATGTACAGAGTTAGTAAGAAACCTGCAAAACAAAGTTAGTAAACATAATAATATACAACATGTACAATCCTCCCCTGAGGCATACGCCTCCCCTGAGGCTTATGCCTCCCCTCAAACATATCATTCAAGGGTTGACCATCCCAATGTTGAAAACTAGGTGATTAAACCTAGGTCCATCAAAAGCCTTTGTTAATAAACCAACCACATTATCATCAGTATGAATTTTAAGCACTTGAATTAGATGCTTCTCATTTGCATCTCTTATAAAATGGTGCCTAATTTCAATATGTTTAGATCTTTGATGAAAAACTGGATTTTTAACAATAGAAATAGTACTTTGATTATCAATGTATATTTTAGTGTTCATGAAGTTAAACCCATAATCCAACATTTGATTCTGAATCCAAAGTACCTGACCATGACAGTTGGCAGCAGCAACATATTCTGCTTCAGTAGTAGAAGTAGCCACAATGGTTTGTTTCTTGCACTGCCAAAAGATGAGTCTTCTACCAAGAAATTGACAACCTCCTGTTGTGGATTTCCTGTCCAAATTAGCTCCTGCATAATCACTATCACTGTATGCTTCCAACACAAATGGTGATTCCCTTGGGTACCAGAGGCCTAACTTGGGTTGGCCTTTGATGTACTTGAAAATCTTCTTCACTGCATTTAGGTGGGAAGTCAAAGGAGTGACTTGATGTCTTGAGCAACTACTGACAGCAAAGAAAATGTCAGGTCAAGAAGCTGTGAGATACATGAGTGATCCAATCATGGATCTATATAGGTGAACATTCACAGCCTCATCTTGTTCATTTGGATTTTTAAGCTTGGGTGGTTCATATGGAGTAGTGGCAGTCCTCAAATGTTCAAAGTCAAACTTCTTCAAGATGTCTTTCACATATTTTTCCTGATGGATAAAAATCCCTTCAGGTTGTTGTTTGACTTGTAGCCCTAAGAAAAAGGTTAATTCCCCCCTTGCACTCATCTGAAATTCACCTTTCATCAATTCTTCAAATTCCCTGCACCATGCTTCCTTTGTGGAGCCAAAAATAATATCATCCACATAGACCTGTACTAGAATGATGTCCCTGGAGTTCTTCTTAATAAAGAGGGTCTTGTCAATTGCTCCTCTTCTGTAGCCATGTTCCAAAAGAAATGTGGACAATCTAGCATACCATGCTCTTGCTGCTTGGTGAAGTCCATAAAGTGCCTTGACAACTTTGTACACCTTCTTAGGATGCTGGGGGTCTTCAAAGCCTTGTGGTTGAGTGACATAGACCTCCTCTTCAATTTTGCCATAGAGGAAGGCACTCTTGACATCCATCTGATATACCTTAAACCCCATGTATGAGGCAAAAGCTAAAAATAATCTAATTGCCTCAACCCTAGCAACTGGTGCAAAGACTTCATTATAGTCAATCCCTTCTTCTTGTCTGAAACCTTGAGCCACCAATCTTGCTTTATTCCTTACCACAATACCTCTTGCATCCCTCTTGCATTTTAATATCCACTTGGTTTCAATAGCAATTTTCCCTGCAGGAAGATCAACAAGGATCCACACATCTTGATTCTTGAATTGTAGCAACTCTTCCTGCATAGCTTCAACCCAACTAGGTTCACTCAAAGCTTGTTTAATGCTTGTTGGTTCAACTTGGGACAAGAAACAAGCAAACAGACAATGCTTCTGATCTATGTGATTGTCTCTCTTCTGAGTAGATACATATGTTAGAAATGCACATTGTCCAAACTTGGTATTCTTAATGGCACTCCTGGTGAGAACCATAGCATTTGGATCACCAAGTATATTTTCTTGTGGATGAATGGTATTGATCCTTTTGGTGGTAATAGGATTAACATCAATGGAGGTATCAAGATTGGTTAATGTAGGAGCAAAGTCTTCATCATAAGAAGCTGATTGAAAAATACCAGCACTTTGTTCAACATTAGCAAGATCTGAGGGAATGGGAAACCTGCCATAAGGTTCATCTAAGCTTGTGGATGTTTCAGTGGAAACATGTACTACAGCAGAATTGCCTTCAGCAGAATTGCCTTCAGCAGAATTGGCAGCAGCAGAATTGACAGCAGCTTCATCAGCAGATTCATCAGCAGAAATGGATTGACTGCTGATATCAATAGCAGCTTGTTTCAAGAGTGCTTCAATGTCTTGAGCAAATTCAAGATCAAGTCTTTTAGCTTCTTCAGCAGCTGCATGTTCTTGCTTTTTGAGTCTAGCAAGATCTTCTGCATAGGTTGAGTTTTCCACATCATCAGCAGTTTTGGCATCAGAGGCTTCTTTGTTAGGAGGACCTGCTATATGAATAGGTAGAGAAGATACAACAATAGTGGGTTCATCACAATCTGAATCACTGTCTGAGTCCTCTTTTAGGGTACCTGCACTGTTAGTAGGTGACACTTGTATACCTGCAGAGGGGTTAGTTTTATGTCTTGTATACCCCAAATAATCTGTTAAGTAATCAAGGTCAAAATACCATTCATGACCTTTTCCCTGAACATTTTCATTATCCTCCAGAAATTTCAGGTTAAGAGTCTCTTCAATCTTCTTTGCAGCCAAGTTATATACCCTGTAGGCCTTGCTATGAGCTGAGTAACCAACAATATACCCTTCAACAGCTTTTGCTTCAAATTTTCCTAATTGATCACTTGTGTTCAGAATAGTCACTTGACATCCAAAAGGTTTCAAGTGTTCAATGGTAGGTTTCTTCCCTGTCAAAAGCTCATAGGGTGTCTTATTATGAGGTTTAGTAATCAACACCCTATTCAACACATAACAAGCAGTGCCAACTGCTTCAGTCCAAAACATTGTGGGAAGTTTAGAGTCAACAACCATAGATCTTGCAGCCTCTATAAGGGTTCTATTCTTCCTTTCTGCAACTTCATTTTGTTGTGGAGTCCTAGGAGTGCTGTAGTCTCTTTTAATACCCTTTAACCCACAAAGTTCAATAAGATTTGCATTTTTGAACTCTGTTCCATTGTCACACCTTATACCTTTAATCTTCTTGTTTAGTTGGTTTTCAATGAGAGCCATAAATTCTTTAAGTGCCTGAAAGGTTTGATCTTTAGTCACCAAAAAGAATGTCCAACTAAATATACTGAAAGCATTAGTGATTACCAAACAGAAGTACTTATGGTCAATACTCCTGACGGATGTTGGACCAAAAAGATCCATATGAAGTAGCTGCAATGGTTCTGAGATTGTGCTCACAGCAGTAACTGCCTTATATGAAGCTTTGTGTTGCTTACCCTTGTTACATGCAACACAATTGTGTTCATTAGTGAATATCTTGGAAGGAAGTCCATGAACAAGTCCATCTTTAGCAAGCTTGTTGATAACTTTGAAATTAACATGTGCCATTGATGAGTGTGTAAATACTCATCATTTCTGTCACATTTAGACTGCAAAAACATCTGAAAACACACAAGAATGCCTTAAAATACATAAAATATCCATGGATTGTGTTTTTATGCAAAAGGATTGAAAACTGATGAAAAACAACAAAGTTTACATAATTTACAATTTCAGTCCTTAAACTTTCAAAATTGTCAAAACTAGTCCCTGGTAAATCAAAACATGTAAAAATATCATAAAAGGTCCTTTGGGATTCACAAGCTGTAAAAAGAAATCCTTAAAAGTAAAAAATTTGCAAAATGACAACTTTGGTCCCTCAAGTTTGAAAATTGTCAAAAATGGTCCCTGGGTTTTAAAATTGGAAAAATATCAAAATACCCTTTGTATTATTCTTAAATGGCAACTTTGGTCCTTGTGATAACTATTGAGAAAGTTCATTATCAGTCCCTACAAAATCCAAAATTACAACTTTGGTCCTTGTTGCTTACTAGTAATATACCAAACGGACCCTTGGTTTTATTTAAGTCCAAACCAAACACAACATATAACCCCAGCCCACCTTATTTCTCCAAGCCCAAAATTTACTCCCCTGGCCCATCTCCACTCCCTAGCCCACACACCAACCAGCCCACCCCTTAAAATATATACTCCTACCGTTTTAAATAATCACCACCAGGTCAACACCCTTTGACCTTCACTCCCCTCTCCCACGTGAACCTGTAAACATCAACCAACACTCAAAACCCCCCTCCTCCACATCACCTTCCCCACTCCATGTCTCCCCCAACTCCCAGAAGCATACAAGAAGAATTAATTGATATCTATAGCCTCCAAGTTACCCCAAAGTCAGTTAAGACTTTTTGGCACCAAATCTCAATTTAAAGGTCAAGATTTTCCCAGAGTGATCCAACGGCTCTGAATATTGATGGGAATCACTCAAGAGGTCAAACTAACCGTAAAGGGTCACTACAAAAGGAAGAAAGAAGCAGTGGAAGATATATCTAGTGTATTTTAGTTTTATGTATGTCGACTTAATTAAATTTCCAGTTTCCATTGTAATTTTTAGCTTCTAAGTTCTATGGTTAATGTTTTCAGTGTAATCTAAAACCTTTATCAATCTTTAATTTCTGTGTTTCTTCAATTCTCAGTTTGTGCAAATTTTACCTCAAATTCTCAATTTGGTTTGAATATTGTTATTGGTATTGTTTATGGACATTTAAGCTCATATAAGCTCCTTACATAGCTTCTGAAAGCTATTAGAAGAAGAAAGAATCAATATTACTTAGAAATAAAAATACTCAAAAATATACAAAAAAAAAAAATAGTGAGAAAAAAAAATCAATGGTGAAGTACAAGAAAGCTGGAGCATGGGAAATAATGGATTGCCCATGGGTTAGTGCTTATTGGTAAGCTATAGGTGTGGTATTGGGTCCTTGAATTCCAGTTGAACACCTTGAAGCCATTTGTAAGCCATTTCATAATTTTTGCATTTTACTGTGCAAGTGATTATAGAACTGATTATTGTTGGTTTTCTACTTATTTAGTATTGTTAGTTAACACTTTAACTTATGTTTACATGCTTGTCAATTAAATTACTTGTTTGCTCAGTTGTTTATTTTTCACTACCATATGCATATTTTATATTCAGTAGTGTTGGTTGTTGTTATTGATGTTTATGTGTTCAATTAAGTTTATCTTACCAATATACATGTTTATGTTTCATAAATATAGCTTAAATCTGTGAAATCCTTTGAAAACCTCAAACTCACCTTTTGTAAGGTCTGTTTGGATTAAGCTGTGTTGCTGTGCATTTGTTGTTATTATTGGTATTGGACTGTTTAGACTTCATCACTAGGGGTAATATAGCTCAGCCAAACCTTTGCTTAGGTAGCTTTTAAGCAAGAAAGTCAAAACTAAGGTTTAAGTTTGATTTTGCTTATCTGTTTAAATTTTAGGATAGCATAATCTTGAATTTAGCTTAAAACTTGTTAAGATTGCTTAAATTGGCTTCTTTTAGGGTTAATATAACATAACCAATCATCTAGGCTCAGTAGAATCTCATAAAAGTCAACAAACCAAGTCTTTATTCAAAAGTCAAATGTGCATCTCTCAGATTTTCCATTTCTTGCAAGTTTTATTGTGAATTTTGTAGTTGGATTCAGGCTTTGTGGTTTTTAGGACTTGTAGTATCCCAGCTCATCTTCATTGTCCCACCTTCATTTCATTTTTGGGATTTTTTCTGAGGGCCCCACACCCCTCCAAACTCACTTGCAGGGGAAGAGACTCCCCTGTGCACAGCAGACCTTCAGCCATCACCACCACTTTGGTGGTTGTTCCTGACCATCTCAGTGGGTCCCACTGGCCCACTTTGGGTCCTTTGAACCCCCAAGCTGGCCCCCAGTCCATAGCAATTAGTTTTGACCCCTTAACACCCTGTGGACCCCACTTGTTTCACCCATAAACCTTGTCCCATCTCTGTCTCAGTCTACCTATAAGCAAGTGCTTATTGTGGCTTATTCGATTATCTAGTGGACCCCATTTGCTTTTTCCAGCTTAAACATGTCCCAACAACATATTTGAACCAGAATTCATCATTGTGGACCCCACATAAGCTCATTTGAGCTTAATATCTCATCTGGTCAAAGAAAGTCAACTAATAAGTTAATAAGCACTTAAAGTGCTTATTTTTTGATTCCCATAAAAAGTGGTTTTGTAAAAGTTGTTAATTTTTAGTGTTAAAATAGTTTGGAAAAAGAAAAAACAGGAAAAACCAAATTTAAGTATAGTGATAGCTTATATTTAATAGAAATTATCTTTTTAATTTTATTTTCAGCTTATTTATAAGCACTCTAGCATTTTTATATTTTTATTAATTTGCTTTTATATTAAAGTATTTTTAGAAATTTTTCCAGATTTTTCCTTTGTCATTTAGTGGTTTTTAGAATTAATATTAGTTTAATTAATTATTAATTAATATTAAAGAATTAAATAGCATAATTAGATTTTATTAAGTAACACCTAGTTTTTATAATTTTTCTAGCTTTTATATAAGTTAAAACATTTTTAGGAATTTTTCTATAATTTCTACTGTTCATTTTCTATTTTCTAGAATATAATTAGTTTAATTAGTAATTAATTAATAATTAGAATAATAATTAGTAAATTAGTTTAAGAATATATAAAACCAACTTTTTATAATTTTTTAGATTCCTGTGATGGTTAACTAGATTTATAAAAATCTTCTTAATTATCTAAGTCTTTTTAATAATTTTTAATAATTTAAATCAATATAATTAGTTAATTAATAAGTAATTAGTAATTAATTAATAATAAATAATTAAACAGTGTAAAAATAATTTTTCTTTTTCTAAAAATTTTCTTTGTTCATTAGTGATGAGTGTCTAAATACTCATCATTTTATACTAATCTGAACTGCCAAAACATACAAAAACATTCAAATATGTATCAAAATACTTAAAATATCTTAAAGGTGTGTTTTATATGTTTCAAATGCAAAATATGCAAAAACAGATGAAAAACGTACAAAGTTTGCATAATTGGCAGTTTCAGTCCCTCAAGTTTCATAAATTGGCAAAACTAGTCCCTGGTTATTCTAAAAACATGAAAAAGTCATCAAAGGTCATTTTTAGTCATAAAATTACATATTTAGTCCTTTGGTGCAAAGTTTCACAAAATTACAAGTTTAGTCCCTGTACTTTGCAAATTGACAGAAATGGTCCCTGGGATGTTAAAAACTTTGAGAAATTCAATTTTGGTCCTTGTACTAATAATCTTATGCAGGAATGGTCCTTGATGTGAAGTTTGGTGAATTTACATAATTGGTCCCTCAAGTTTGAAGGTTTGGCATAAATAGTCCCCGGGTATTTAAAAGTGAAAAGTATCAAAAGATACCCTTATACTATTCACATATGGCAATTTTGACCCTTGTGATTAATTTGGAAAAATGCCACAAACAGCCCCTCAACTTTACCTATATTACAACTTTGGTCCTTGTGATTTATTAAATTAAAAACCAAACGGATCTATGTATTATATAAAACCAAATCCAAACCCAACATTTAATAAAAAGCCCACCCTTCTTTTTTGTCCAAGCCCAAAGTGCAAAGCCCAATCCCCTTTATATATTACCAGGTTTGACCTGCGTTGACCCCGCCTAAAACCACCACCACTTCCACCTCCCTCACACAGCCAAAACCACCCTCCACCTTGCCTGGTATTGCCACCACCTCAACCCCCACTTGCCTACCCACTCCCTTCCACCTCCACAACCCTCCAAAACCTTGAAAACTTCACCACGCAATCCACAGTCCCCCTTGGACTTTTTGGCGCCAAAAGGTCTTTTAAACGGCCTGGATCAATTGGACTTAATCAATGGCTGGGGAATGGTGGGAAATACCCCAGTGGGTCCCACATACTCAGAAAAGGGCTATAAAGAAGAAAAGAGGCAATGGAGAAAGATTATTAGTTTAGTTTAGTGTAACTTAGTGTCGACTAGTGTAATTTGATTTTCTTAGTGTAATTTAAAGCTTCTAAAGAATCAGTTAAGCTATTTCAATGTATCTTTAATCTTTTGCAATCATCAATTTCAATTTTCAGTTGCTATCTCAGTTTAAGCATTTTTCATAAAATCTCAAAAATCTCATAAGGATTGTATGTTGTTATTTGTTGTTGTATTTGATTCATAAGCTCATATAAAGCTCTGACAAAGCTTTATTAAGTCTTAGAAATCCTTAATCATCAGTTTAAAATAGAAAAGCAAAAATACTAAAAAAAATCAAATAAAATAGTGAAAAATAAAAAATCAGAAGAAGAAGAAGGAAGAAGAAAGGTGAATGGTGAAATTTGGATTATTACTGGTTTAGTATCTTTTGGGAGGTATTAGGATTGGTTATTTGTTCTTGGTTCATTGTATCTCAGTCAATTCCAATTGTAAGCTTATTTCTCAATTTTTATAAATCTACTGTAGCTTAGCTTATTTATGCTTATCTGAATGCTTTTATGCTTATTTGGTGTTATTTAGTCATAATATAGTATAATATAGTTTACTTGTTAATTAAATTTACTTGTTCTAAAAAATTAAAAATCTCACAGTGAAACACTCAAGTTTGACAAACCTGTGTATTTTACTTGTGGCATGGTTGATTTGTGTTCATTTGATCTTAGTTAATCATAATATAGTATTAGGAATCATATTTAAGGTTTAGGTTGTGAATCTGTTTCATAAAATCTTCACATCAGGTTTAATAGGGGTGTTTGGCTCAGGGTTGCTCAGTGAGCTCAACTGAGTTTGAGTGTGAATTTGTGAGTCAAGATAGTAACTTAGGTTCATACAAGCTCAGTCCAACCATCTTTTTGGGTATTATATAAGGCAAAAGTCAAAATCATCCTTGATCACCCCTCACAGTTAACTGTGAGGGATTTGTGATCCACAAATCCTTAATTCACCTTATTAGTTGTAGCTTTAACTTATAATAGGTTCCATATAGCTTATAATAACTTATTCAGCTAATTAGAAGTGCTAGAATCTCATAATAGTCAAACTGCAAGCTTTTTCTCAAAAGTCAAATTTGAACATCTCAGATTTTCTCAAATCTTGAGAGATTTTTGTAGAATTGTTTATCAGGCTTTAGAACTTGAAATTTGTTATAGTAACAATCTACCAGCTCATATTTAAGTTCCCATTGAGCTTATATTTTTAGCATTTTTCTGATGGGCCCCACTCACCCTCAAAAATACTTGCAGGGCAAGGTATTGCCCTGTGCACCAGATACACAGCCACACCACCCACTTTGTGGTGGTTTTGTGACCACCACAGTGGGTCCCACAAACCCTAGTTAGGTTCTCCCAACCCCCTCCTACCAGGGATACTTAGTCAACCTTTTGTTTGACCTGAGTCACTGTGGACCCCACCTAGATTAAGCCATAAACCTTGTCCCATTTTTCTGTCTCAGTCCACAATAAGCAAGTGCTTATTGTGGCTTATTGGCTTATCCATTGGACCCCTTGTGCTTATTCTTACTTAAACAAGTTCACATAAGTCAGAGGAACTAGATTTTATCATAGTGGGTCCCACACAAGTCAGTTTTGGCTTATTTGCTTGTTTGGTCAACTGTGGTCAACTGCCTAGGTTAGTAGCTTATAACTAGCTTATTAATAAGTTATAAAATTATTGTTTTTACAAAAGTTAGTTATATTTAGGTATAATATAGTTTGGAAAAAGAAAATTCAAGAAAAAACAATATAATAGTAAGTGATAGTTTCTATTTAATATAATTTAATTTTAATTTTCATTTTTACATTTTTATTAAGTAAGTTGTATTTTTATATTTTTATTAATTTCCTTATAGGTTAAAGTAACTTAAAGTAATTTAGTAAAAATATAAGTTTTTAGTTTAATTTGTAGTATTTATAATTTTTAGTTTTATTTAAGTTAGTTTTAATTAAATAGTTAAATAAGTTTTTAATTAAATAATTAATAATAAATAATATAATAATCTAAAAAATAGTTTTCTTTTTAATTAAATTTTATTTTAAGTTTAAGTTTATAGAATTTTCATTTTTAACCCTTATAGTTTATTTTTCTTAAAACTCACCTTTTTCTCAGTACGCAGTCGCGTCTGATTTTAAATTGGTGTACGTTTTTTACGTTTTAGATACCTAGCTTTCACGTAATCATTTCAATAGTTTAATTAAGTTATTTTAAGTTGTAAAACCCTAGTTTAAACACACACACACACACACTTATAACCTTTCCTGTTCATATTCACTCGATCACAAACTCGTTTATAATAAAACATCGCACACCTCGTTGGGACATTACGACCCGGGAAAACACTGTATTTCACGGAAGCATTTGCCTCAGCTGTTTGACTATTACAGTTGGCCATTCACAAGTGGCTGATCAATAATTATCTGACCGTTTGAGGCGAATCAATTAGGATTGTAAAAATAATAATATCACACTCGTAGCCTTTTTAGTTCATCAGTTGTACTTTCTATCACATTCGTCAGTGTACGTTTTTAATTAAAACGTACGTTTTTAGGTTTTAGATCATTTCTTCTTAATCTAAATTCCTGTAATCAATCACATAGCTTTCCTAAGCTATTTCATTTCATAATTCTCAAATAATTCTTATCACAAGCCTTTCCTGTGAATAAACACCTGATCACAAGCACGCTAAAGCACAATCCACACCTCGTCGGGACATAACGACCTGGTGATACTCTATATTACCCGGAAGCATTGGTCTAGGTAGTTTGACCTTGTTGACCATATACTTGGTCAATTTAGGTTGACTGTTTAGCACCAATCAAATTTTGGCGCCGTTGCCGGGGAGATGTGGCGTTTTTATAGCGTCTTTTGAGATTAGTGTTATTTCACCACAATCACTGTACAAATACCATCACTTTTGTAAATTTTTATCAAAATATAGAAAAGTCATTAACACTTTTCCTAAAGTGTTAAAACACCAAAAAAAAAAAAAAAAAAAAAAAACAACGACAACAAAATAGATCGTTACGTTTTCTATATTGTGTTTCTTTTAAGGTGATTCTTAAAGAAATACAATTTTGGTAAACGAAACGATACCAAAAATATTGTCCAAAAGTTTTTTAACCCATACACAAAACCCAAAACATCCGTCTTTTCTTGTGAATAATAATAAATACATAAAAACCAACCGTCGCAAACCAAGACAGAACACCTACCAACTGGGGGTGTGGACATAATAAGTTCCCAAACTAAAGATTTAAAACTTGCCTTTGTATCCCTGTGAGTGGTGTACCTTTCTTAAAGAAGCCACTTGCTTGTGATTATTAGTTTAAGTTCACTGTGGATTTGCCTCGATTTTGTTTTGATTGGTTTTTATCTCTAGTGCATGCGCACTCGTTCTTCAAGGTCCACGAGCCCATTACGTGAGCTTGTCAGGAAACCTCGAAGACCTCATAGACGATCAGCACCAACAGTTGGATCTGAGATCCGTACTTTTTCCACACCCACTATCACCATGGCGGAAGACCGCCCCATGTGTGAGCTTCTCCAAGCACCCATCGAGGGTTACGGAGATGCCATTATTGTTCCAGCCATCGTGGCTGATAATTTTGAGCTCAAAACCGGGTTACTCAATCTTGTAACCTCAAGTCAATTCTATGATTTTGAGAGGGACGATCCTTATGCTCACATTCGATGGTTCAATAAAATCACTTCGACCATCAAGTACAAGAATGTTCCTTGTGAAGCAATAAAACTTCTTCTCTTCCCATTCTCACTGGAGGGACAAGCCCGGATTTGGCTTGAAAAATAACCTCCTCGATCTATTGAGACATGGGAAGATCTTGTGAAAAAATTTGTGAATGAATTCTTCCCACCTTCCAAGACTACGAGTCTTAAGAACGAAATCACCAAGTTCACTCAAAAAATAATGTTTTGGTGAAGCGTGGGATTGTTTCAAAGAATTACTTTGCAAGTGTCCACATCATGGTTTCTCAGAGTTGATGCAACTTGATACTTTTTACAATGGCGTGAGCCAAGCTGATCAGGATTCTCTCAATGCTTCCGCGGGAGGTAATTTCTTGAGTAGAACCACCAAAGAAGCTTTGAAAATCATAGAAAACAAGTCCAAGGTCTGCTCTACACGAAGCAAACTGATTGTTTCTCAAATCAATGCGGGTCCTTCCACTTCATCTTTTGTGAGTCAATCTAGCACGGATGCTAAGATTGGCAAGCCCACTGGAGCGATTCAAGCTTTGGTTCTCGCCCAAACAAAGAAAGTTTCATTTCCACACCATCCTCCACTTGCTGAGGTTAAAAAAGTGGAAGTCTGTGTAACTTGTGGTGGGCCGCATGCCTACTACAATTGCACAGCTACTGATGGTACTCCATATGAATCTCATGTTGTAGCCGGGTCCCAAAATCAAGGAGGTAATCAATATCGCCCTCCTATGGACCCGAACTATCGTTCTCACCACTACCCAATGTCCAAAACCGTGGCCAAAATCAAAATAGAGTGAACCAAGGTTTTCAAAACCAAGGTAACTTCAATCAGGGTCACGGTTTTCACAATCAATACCAAGGTTTCCAAAATCAAGGTTTCCAACATCAAGAAAACTTTAATCGAAACGAAGGTCAGGGTAATTTCAATCCGGGATATTTTCATGGAAACAACAACCCTAATCAGGGTAATTTTCAAAATCAAGGTCCCAATCCGAACAATCGAGCTCCAAATTTTCCTAATCCGAATCAAGCCATTGTTTCAACTGGGCCTTCATCTGACGAGTTGTTAAAACAATTCATGAAGTCCCAAGAAGAGTTGAACAAGATGTTGGTCAGCCATATTTCTGATATCAAGAAGTCTTTAAATGATCGACCCTCGGGCTCAGGTACTACTTTACCTAGTAACACGATCGCTAACCCGAGGGGCTATGCTAAGGCGATCACAACAAGAAGTGGTGCTTCATATGATGAACCTGCGATTCCTACTACCTCTTCTTTCTCTCCTCCAAAGGTAGTGGAACGTGAACCTGAGGTGACAAAGGACAAAGTGCAACCTACTAGCTCACAAAGTACAGCACACGTCCAACCTCAGGTTATTCCTGAAACCAGATGTAAGCCTGGAGTTGTCTTTGAACCACCAGAAACTCCAGTGGACAACCTAAATCCAAAATTTCTATTCCTTATCCATCACGTCTCAATGAACAAAAGCTCCGTGAAAAGGCTAATCACCAAATGGATAAATTTTTCCAAATCTTACAAGATTTGCACTTTGACATTAGCTTCGCGGACGCTATTCTTTTGATGCCCAAGTTTGCGTCAACAATCCAAAATATGTTAAGTAATAAAGAAAAAGTCTTTGAGATGGCAAGAACTCCTCTGAATGAGAATTGCTCAGCAGTTCTTTTGAAAAAGCTTCCTGAAAAGCTTGGAGACCCCGGGAAATTTCTCATTCCTTGTACTTTTCCGGGTATGGTTGAATGCTTCGCCTTGGCCGATCTAGGTGCTAGCATTAACCTGATGCCATATTCTGTGTGGAAGAAACTCTCTCTTCCCGAACTTACTCCCACGTGCATGACTTTAGAGCTTGCCGATCGTTCAATTTCTCGTCCACTTGGCATTACCGAGGACGTGTTTGTTAGAGTGGGAAAGTTCCATTTTCCGGCAGATTTTGTGATTGTTGACTTTGATGCCGATTCAAGGGTCCCTCTCATTCTTGGAAGGGGATTCCTTAGAACTGGGCGTGCTCTCATCGATGTATTTGAGCAAGAGATCACACTGCGTGTTGGAACGGAAGCCATTACCTTCAACCTAAATCAAACTTCGAGATACTCCTCCAGTTATGACTCAGAATCGGTGAACCAAATAGATGTCATCGATATTGCTGCTGAGGAGTATGGTCAAGAGGTTTTAGGTTTCATTGATGATTCTTCGAGTGAAAACCACACTCAATCTTCTCATCCTATCATTGCCAATTCTTCTCCTTTCCTCACTCCGTTTGAGGGAAGTGACTTCATCTTAGAAGAAATTGAGGCCTTTCTCAAAAGTGATTCGATTCCCGATGGAATCGATAACCAAGAGATTGACTCCGAGAGGGATATTCTCATACTTGAGAAATTATTAAACGAAGATCCCTCTCTTCTTCCTGTTCTACCACAAACACTTCATAAAGAGGAAGTCAAAAATGTTGAGAAAACTGATGACTTCCCTGAGGTTGAACTTAAGGACTTGCCGCCTCATCTTGAATATGCATTTCTGGAGGGTGATGATAAATTACCCGTCATAAATGCTAAAGATTTAAGTGTTGAGGAAAAGGCTGCTCTCATAAAGGTTTTGAAGTCACATAAACAAGCAATTTCTTGGCGACTCTCCGACATCAAGGGCATTGACCCTGAATTTTGTACTCACAAGATTTTAATGGAGGACGACTTCAAACCTGCAGTCTAACAACAAAGAAGGGTGAATCCAAAAATTCATGAGGTAATCAAACAAGAAGTTTTAAAACTTCTTGATGCCGGATTGATTTACCCTATCTCAGACAGTCCTTGGGTTAGCCCAATTCATTGTGTTCCAAAAAGGGGTGGCATTACTGTTGTCACAAACGAGGAGAATGAGTTGATTCCAACTCGATTGGTTACGGGTTGGCGTGTCTGCATTGACTATCGCAAGTTAAATGACGCCACCCGCAAAGACCATTTTCCTCTACCCTTTATGGATCAGATGCTCGAGAGATTAGCGGGGAATGAGTACTATTGCTTCCTCGATGGTTTCTCGGGTTACTTTCAGATTCCCATTGATCCGCAAGATCAGGAAAAGACCACTTTCACGTGCCCCTTTGGAACTTCTGCTTATAAACGTATGCCATTTGGTTTATGTAATGCTCCGGGCACGTTTCAAAGATGTATGATGGCCATATTTTCGGACATGATCGGGAAAACTATGGAGGTCTTTATGGACGATTTTTCGGTCATTGGGGATTCATTTCAATCATGTCTCTCCCATTTAGACAACATGCTCAAACGTTATGAAGACACAACGTTATGTCTAAATTGGGAGAAGAGTCACTTTATGGTCAAAGAGGGCATTGTCCTCGGCTATAAAATTTAAAAGAACGGGATTGAGGTTGACAAAGACAAAGTGGATGTCATCGCAAAATTACCTCATCCCACTACCGTCAAGGGTATTAGGAGCTTTTTGGGTCATGCCGGTTTCTATCGTAGGTTTATTCAAGATTTTTCTAAAATCGCCCGGCCTATAACCCATCTCCTCGAAAAGGATGCTCCTTTTATCTTCTCCCCCGAGTGCATCGAAGCTTTTGAAACATTAAAGAAAAAGCTTAGTGAGGCACCGATTCTTGTTGCCCCCGATTGGGACTTGCCCTTCGAACTTATGTATGATGCTAGTGATTATGCGATAGGGGCAGTCTTGGGGCAACGAAAAACAAAACACTTTCAGCCTATACACTATGCAAGCAAGACAATGACCGAGGCTCAAAGTCATTACACTACCACTGAAAAAGAATTATTAGCTGTGGTGTATGCCTTTGAAAAATTCCGGCCATACTTGATATTGACCAAAAGCATAGTGTATACGGATCACTCGGCTTTGAAGTACCTCTTTGAAAAACAAGATGCAAAGCTGAGACTACTCCGTTGGGTTCTCCTCCTACAGGAATTTGATATCATTATTCGTGAAAAAAAAGGAGCTGAGAACCTAGCTGTTGATCATCTCTCCCGATTGGAAAACCCCCACCAAGATGTCTTCGAGAGGAAAGAAATTAATGAAACATTCCCTCTCGAGACACTCAATGCGGTTACCTTTCGTGGAGACTCTATTACCTCATGGTTTGCCGACTTTGCAAACTACCTTGCGGGTAACTTTGTGGTGAAAGGGATGTCGTCCCAACAGAAAAATAAATTCTTCAAAGATGTAAAACATTACTTCTGGGACGACCCCTACCTGTTCAAAATCTGTGCGGATCAAGTCATCCGGCGGTGTGTTTATGGCCAAGAAGCCACTAAAATTTTAAAGGCTTGCCATGCTGGTCCCACGGGGGGCCACCACAATCCAAACTACACCGCCAAAAAGGTGTTTGACTCCGGTTTCTATTGGCCCTCGATTTACAAGGATGCCCAGGAATTAGTCAAATCCTGTGACGCTTGTCAACGTCACGGGAATATTTCACAAAAAAACGAAATGCCTCAAAATGCAATTCAAGTTTATGAAATCTTTGACGTTTGGGGCATCGATTTTATGGGGCCATTTCCATCATCTCATGGAAATAAGTATATACTCGTGGCTGTTGACTACTTGTCAAAATGGGTTGAAGCGAAAGCTTTACCCACTAATGATGCTCGAGTTGTTGTGAAGTTTTTGAAAGCTCTTTTCGCTCGATTTGGAACTCCACGTGCTATTATCAGTGATCGTGGTACGCATTTTTGCAATGAAAAATTTGATAAAGTCATGCAAAAGTATGGTGTAACTCACCGTCTTTCTGCTGCGTACCACCCACAAACAAGTGGACAAGTAGAAGTTTCCAATCGAGGAATTAAGAGAATTTTGGAAAGAACTGTAGGTGAAAATCGTGCATCGTGGTCGGATAAATTAGATGATGCACTTTGAGCTTTCCGTACAGCCTACAAAACACCCATCGGGTGTACGCCTTACAAGCTTGTGTACGGGAAAGCGTGCCATCTTCCGATCGAGCTTGAGCATAAAGCCTATTGGGCCCTCAAGCATGCAAATTTTGACCTGAAAACTGCGGGTGATCATCGGAAAGTTCAATTGAATGAATTAAATGAACTCAAAAATCAAGAACCGCATTTTTAACGTTGGTGATCGAGTCCTTCTTTTCAACTCTAGACTCAAGATCTTCTCCGGAAAGCTAAAAACCCGTTGGACTGGTCCATTCACTATCGCCAAGGTTTATCCTTATGGCATCGTCGAATTATCTCAAAATGACGGTCCGAATTTCAAAGTGAATGGACATCGTTTGAAGCATTACTTTGGAGGGGACATACCATCAATGGTTGTCCCGGATCTCCAAACTTTCCCCAAGGACAATTGAATTCGGGGATCGAGTCAAGCTAGCGACTTGATGAACAAAAACAATAGCACAATATGGGTTTTCACCGATATTTCTGACTTCTTTCTATTTTCTAACACCCAAGTGTGGGGGAGTGGCCGTCCCCCACCTTTTGCAAAGTATATATGTATATAAGTTTCCAAAAAAAAAAAAAAAAGTGTTTTTGTATGTAAATATAAATAAAGTGAAAAATAGTATTTCCATAGTTAGCTTAGAATATTACCTTTTTACGTTCAAAGATTCGGCATAATAGCCGGGACTTTGAATATTGCGGACAATATTCAATTCTAAGTGTGGGGGGGTGGGGGGGGGGGGGGGGGGAATTCTAGCGAATTTTATCACAATATACTTTCTAGTAACCCCATTTTGGCCCAAAAGTTTCAAAAAATTTTCACTTTATTTCAAAAATTTTGTGGTTATCAGTCCGCCATGTCTAAACGACAAAAGGATTTGCTAATCCAGGAGCAAACGGCTCTTGGTAAAGATAACTCAAATCCGTTGACGGCTTGCAATTTGCCCAAAATTGTATGGTATCTCAACTCGCCATATCCCAAAAAGTGAAAGAGTTGGCTAGCCCGCAAGATTATGGCTTGTGGTAAAGGCAGTGGAAAAACCATAATTGGTAATCAACTCACCAAGATGTTGACTAGGTCCATCAAGAGTTGGCTAGTCCAGGAGCAAACGGCTTCTGGTAAAGACAAATCAAAACCGTTGAAAGCTGGTGGTTTGCTCAAAATCACATGGTTATCAAGTGGACCATAGTTCTTACTTGAACTGAAACATTTGGCTACTCCAGAAGTGATGGCTTTTCATAAAGAGATTCAAATCCATTAATTTTTCTCAAAAAGATTGCTAGGGACTAGCAATAGTTTAGTGTGGGGGATTGATGAGTGTGTAAATACTCATCATTTCTGTCACATTTAGACTGCAAAAACATCTGAAAACATACAGGAATGCCTTAAAATACATAAAATATCCATGAATTGTGTTTTTATGCAAAAGGATTGAAAACTGATGAAAAACAACAAAGTTTACATAATTTACAGTTTCAGTCCTTAAACTTTCAAAATTGTCAAAACTAGTCTCTGGAAAATCAAAACATGTAAAAATATCATAAAAGGTCCTTTGGGATTCACAAGTTGTCAAAAGAAATCCTTAAAAGTAAAAAATTTGCAAAATGACAACTTTGGTCCCTCAAGTTTGAAAATTGTCAAAAATGGTCCCTGGGTTTTAAAATTGGAAAAATATCAAAATACCCTTTGTACTATTCTTAAATGGCAACTTTGTTCCTTGTGATAGCTATTGAGAAAGTTCATTATCAGTCCCTACAAAATCCAAAATTACAACTTTGGTCCTTGTTGCTTACTAGTAATATACCAAACGGACCCTTGGTTTTATTTAAGTCCAAACCAAACACAACATATAACCCCAGCCCACCTTATTTCTCCAAACCCAAAATTTACTCCCCTGGCCCATCTCCACTCCCTAGCCCACACACCAACCAGCCCACCCCTTAAAATATATACTCCCACCATTTTAAATAAGCACCACCAGGTCAACACCCTTTGACCTTCACTCCCCTCTCCCACGTGAACCTGTAAACCTCAACCAACACTCAAAACCCCCCTCCTCCACATCACCTTCCCCACTCCATGTCTCCCCCAACTCCCAGAAGCATACAAGAAGCATTAATTGATATCTATAGCATCCAAGTTACCCCAAAGTCAGTTAAGACTTTTTGGCGCCAAATCTCAATTTAAAGGTCAAGATTTGCCCAGAGTGATACAACGGCTCTAAATATTGATGGGAATCACTCAAGAGGTCAAACTAACCCTAAAGGGTCACTACAAAAGGAAGGAAGAAGCAGTGGAAGATATATCTAGTGTATTTTAGTTTTATGTATGTCAACTTAATTAAATTTCCAGTTTCCATTGTAATTTTTTGCTTCTAAGTTCTATGGTTAATGTTTTCAGTGTAATCTAAAACCTTTATCAATCTTTAATTTCAGTGTTTTTTCAATTCTCAGTTTGTGCAAATTTTACCTTAAATTCTCAATTTGGTTTGAATATTGTTATTAGTATTGTTTATTGACATTTAAGCTCATATAAGCTCCTTACATAGCTTCTGAAAGCTATTAGAAGAAGAAAGAATCAATATTACTTAGAAATAAAAATACTCAAAAATATACAAAAAAAAATAGTGAGAAAAAAAAATCAATGGTGAAGTACAAGAAAGCTGGAGCAGGGGAAATAATGGCTTGCCCATGGGTTAGTGCTTATTGGTAAGCTATAGGTGTGGTATTGGGTCCTTGAATTCCAGTTGAACACCGTGAAGCCATTTGTAAGCCATTTCATAATTTTTGCATTTTACTGTGCAGGTGCTTATGGCACTGATTATTGTTGCTTTTCTACTTATTTAGTATTGTTAGTTAACACTTTAACTTAAGTTTACATGCTTGTCAATTAAATTACTTGTTTGCTCAGTTGTTTATTTTTCACTACCATATGCATATTCTGGATTCAGTAGTGTTGGTTGTTGTTATTGATGTTTATGTGTTCAATTAAGTTTATATTACCAATATACATGTTTATGTTTCATAAATATAGCTTAAATCTGTGAAATCCTTTGAAAACCTCAAACTCACCTTTTGTAAGGTCTGTTTGGATTAAGCTGTGTTGCTGTGAATTTGTTGCTATTATTGGTATTGGACTGTTTAGACTTCATCACTAAGGGTAATATAGCTCAGTCCAACCTTTGCTTAGGTAGCTTTTAAGCAAGAAAGTCAAAACTAAGGTTTAAGTTTGATTCTGCTTATCTGTTTAAATTTTAGGATAACATAATCTTGAATTTAGCTTAAAACTTGTTAAGATTTCTTAAATTGGCTTCTTTTAGGGTTAATATAACATAATCAATCATCTAGGCTCAGTAGAATCTCATAAAAGTCAACAAACCAAGTCTTTATTCAAAAGCCAAGTGCATCTCTCAGATTTTCCATTTCTTGCAAGATTTATTGTGAATTTTGTAGTTGGATTCAGTCTTTGTGGTTTTTAGGACTTGTAGTATCCCAGCTCATCTTCATTGTCCCACCTTCATTTTATTTTTGGGATTTTTTCTGAGGGCCCCACACCCCTCCAAACTCACTTGCAGGGGAAGAGACTCCCCTGTGCACAGTAGACCTTCAGCCATCACTACCACTTTGGTGGTTGTTCCTGACCACCTCAGTGGGTCCCACTGGGCCACTTTGGGTCCTTTGAACCCCCAAGCTGGCCCCCAGTCCATAGCAATTATTTTTGACCCCTTAACACCCTGTGGACCCCACTTGTTTCACCCCTAAACCTTGTCCCATTTTTGTCTCAGTCCACCTATAAGCAAGTGCTTATTGTGGCTTATTTGCTTATCTAGTGGACTCCATTTGCTTTTTCCAGCTTAAACATGTACCAACAACATATTTGAACCAGAATTCATCATTGTGGACCCCACATAAGCTCATTTGAGCTTAATCTCTCATCTGGTCAAAGAAAGTCAACTGATAGGCTAATAATCACTTAAAGTGCTTATTTTTTGAGTCCCATAAAAAGTGGTTTTGTAAAAGTTGTTAGTTTTTAGTGTTAAAATAGTTTGGAAAAATAAAAAACAGGAAATACCAAATTTAATTATAGTGATAGCTTCTATTTAATAGAAATTATCCTTTTAATTTTCTTTTCAGCTTATTTATAAGCACTCTAGCATTTTTATATTTTTATTAATTTTCTTTTATATTAAAGTAATTTTAGAAATTTTTCCAGATTTTTCCTTTGTCATTTAGTGGTTTTTAGAATTAATATTGGTTTAATTAATTATTAATTAATATTGAAGAATTAAATAACAAAATTAGATTTTATTAAGTAACACCTAGTTTTTATAATTTTTCTAGCTTTTATATAAGTTAAAACATTTTTAGGAATTTTTCTAGAATTTCTACTATTCATTTTCTATTTTCTAGAATATAATTAGTTTAATTAGTAATTAACTAATAATTAGAATAATAATTAGTAAATTAGTTTAAGAATACATAAAACCAACTTTTTATAATTTTTTAGATTCCTGTGATGGTTAACTAGATTTATAAAAATCTTCTTAATTATCTAAGTCTTTTTAGTAATTTGTAATAATTTAAATCAATATAATTAGTTAATTAATAAGTAATTAGTAATTAATTAATAATAAATAATTAAATAGTGTAAAAATAATTTTTCTTTTTCTAAAAATTATCTTTGTTCATTAGGATTGTAAAAATAATAATTTCACACTCTTAGCCTTTTTAGTTCATCAGTTGTACTTTCTATCACGTTCATCAGTGTACGTTTTTAATTAAAACGTATGTTTTTAGGTTTTAGATCATTTCTTCTTAATCTAAATTCTTGTAATCAATCACATAGCTTTCCTAAGCTATTTTATTTCATAATTCTTAAATAATTCTTATCACAACCCTTTCCTGTGAATAAACACCCGATCACAAGCACGCTAAAGCACAATCCACACCTCGTCGGGACATAACGACCTGGTGATACTCTATATTACCCGGAAGCATTGGTCTAGGTAGTTTGACCTTGTTGACCATATACTTGGTCAATTTAGGTTGACTGTTTAGCACCAATCAGCCATCCTTCTGTGCCATTTAGTAGATTCATCCAAGGATGCTTTAGCCACCAAGCATGCTAGAGCACCTTCTGGCTTGACAACATTCAAGTCGAATGTGTAAAGATTATGATTTCTTGGAACCTTTAGCAACACATGACTGTCATCAGGTATTTTGAAGTCAGGTGAAAGAATGAGACAACCCTCTTCAGTGAAAAGCACCGGAAGCTTTTAGTCACAGATTTGTGAAACTGAGAACAAATTGAATCCTTGAAGTTCCTTCTCATAGTAGACATTCTCAAAATCCACCTTTGGAGTTCTAATGGTTCCTTTACCAGTCATCCTTCCTACCCCACTTCCAAATCTCACTATTCCTCCATTAAAAGGCACAAAATCATGTAGCTTCTCTTGATTCCCAGACATGCTTCTTGAACAACCACTATCAACAATACCAAAGTCTTTATTAAGAAGAGGATGTTCCTACAACAAAAAAAAGTTAATATACAACAACATGAATATATTAAGAGACTTAAGTCATGAAAGACTTGAGCCTGCCCTGTGGATCATTTTTATGTGGCCAAGAAGATGAGTTAGATCCACAATTGTTCCTGAAATCCCTGTAGTTATATGGCCTTTTATATGTCCAAGAACAATCTACTGAGGACTTTTCAGCAGAATCCCAATTAGCCCTTCCCAAAAACATTGGGTCATTATATCCATACCAATGATTAAATCCAGAAAATGGTCTTGACACATATCTAGTTCTATTGGAATTCACATATCTATTAGCAGAAATAGACCTATCAGAAGGAACAGATCAATCAGCAGGAATAGAGTTCATTCTGCTGATGGTGTAATGTGCCTGTGGAACTAATGAGGGTTTGGAGTAAGTATTGGTCCACTTTGGTCTAGGTCTATTATTGGCAACAGAAACACCCATCCTCTTATCATGAAAATCACAATCCTTAATCAAATGCACTTTGCTACCACAAACAAAACACTTCTTCTTCTTCTTAGAAGATTTATAAACTCCAAAAGATGTCTTATTAAACATAGAATTATTCAAAGAAACACCAGAAGTAGAATTGTTTTGCAAATACTGAAAGGAATTGTTTTCAAAAGAAGTAAATAACAAGTCTTCAGAAGAGGCTGTCTTAGAAAGAACTTCATCAGCAGCAACTTCAGAATCCACAGACTTGTAAGATGACTTGTCAGAAAGCTTTATTGAGGACTTGGGTGAGTCTGACTTGATCTTGGAATCACAGCTGGCATAACTAGAGGTCTCTGAGGCCTTGTCCCTGAAAGAACAAGAGACATATGTATTAGAATCATTACTAGATATACTTCTAGAGTCAAGGGAGTCATTGATCCTAATGCCAGTGTGTTCCTTTGATTCTGGTAAGTCTAACTTAGGCTTAGGGTTTCTTATGGTTGTGGGAGAGTCAGAGTGTTTAGCTTTACACGCAAGGTTTGGCAAGTCTTCAGACTTTTTGCCAAACAGATGGTGTGAACCATCAAAGTCATAGGTTTTGGTAGTAGGCATAAATACACCTCTAATAGGTCCTGGTACAACATGCATCTCACCTTCCTTTAAATATTTTACAGGAACAAAATAATTATTACTTTTCTTATCTAAATAGTGGTTTGCTTCTGGACCAACATATTTCTTAAACCCTAGACCTATCTCAGATGTTACTGTTGATCCCAGTTGAGCAAACGATCTTATATAGAAGTTGACTTAAAGTAAACACTTAAGCTTGAATGCGGAATGTAAAAGCTTAACTTAAGAAGAACAATTCACTATCAACACTTCAATATTATTAATACGAGCACTAGACAATGCTAGGGTTTTACAACCTTGAAGTGTAAACAGAAACTAAACAATGCGTACATAATCTAACCCTAGGATCCTCCTTTTATAGGCCAAGGAGTCCTACTAGGTTTACAATAACTTTCTATGCAAGATAAGAATATTCTAGACGTATAAGATATACACACAATCTATTCTATAATTATCTACTACGAATACATGCTTATCACTTCAGCAGTAGTTTCCTTTAGCAGCATTTTCCTTAGCAGCACTTTGTCATCAGCAGCAGAATCATTTTCACTAGCAGCAGTTTCATTACAGCAGTAGTTTCACTCAGCAGCAGAACTCAAAACCCAACAATCCTCCCCTAAACTTAATATTTATTTCTAAATCATTAAGTTTCTTCAAAGCTCATCTAAACACCAGGAGGACGCTTCCAAACACTCAAGTCTTGAGATGTCTGTTGATCAAGTATCTTCTTATACTTTGACAGCAAATTGAATGCCTGATCATCAGTATCATAGTCTTTCTGCAAGTTGAGTAATCCAGCACCATTAACCATCTGATTGACAGTATTCCAGTATCTTACCACTGGGGAATCCTTTTCAGCTAGCATATACAAAGTAATTGGTCCAATTTCTAGCATATGAACTCCCGAATCTTGAAAGAGTCTCCATTTTCTTACTTTGTATTGTACTATCTCTGTCCACTCAGAATCATCCATTGAAGGTTCATACATAAGTTTTAGAGCTCTCCATAGAACATTATCAGACATAGTTATGATATGATCAATTTGATCTTTCTCATACTTTTTACCATCAAACTTCTCAGCTCCAAACTTTGCTTTGTACAACTTCCACAAATCATCAACATCCTCTCTATCAAAGTAGTATAGCATCTGTTGAAATCTAAGAAACCTGTGAGTCTTTCCATCAGATCTCTCAACATCATGAAATGCTCCAATGTTAGTATCATATCCTGTAGTTACTTTGATAATAGGATATTTGATTCCTATTGGTATGGCATCAACTACTTCAGGATCTTCCATCTTGCCAACCATAGTGTAACCTTCAATTGTTCTTTTAAATGCTCAGGAGGAATATGATCACAATCATTCTTGAACTCATCTCCTTCTGGCTTAGAACTGCTTTCTTCCCCTGTTTTCCTCTTCTTCTTTGCAAATGATTTATGAACCAGACCTTTTCTTTTACCACTTTGCACAGAAGAAGTAGTCTTAACTGCATCATCAAGCTGGTTAATAACATCTGCTTCTTGAACATGCTCTACTTCAGCCACTTTTTCAGGTACCAACTTTTTATTCATCTGAGCAATATGTTCCAAATCTTCAGCATAACCCATAGGATAGAAGGTATCTGTTTGTCTTTTAGCTTGTTGATACAAGTCAAAAACCTCTTGATCAGACTTAGGTTTTAACTGCACCAATTTCCATCCCTTCATATTCTTTAGGTATCTTTCTTGCTCTTTTCTTTGTTGCAATGGAGTTGGACCTCTAAGTATCTTTTTCTTCTTTCTAGTAGCAGCATCTTCTTTCTTTTTCTTAGCAGTGAACTCCTTTACCCAAGATCTCACATCAAAAGTTGGAACTTCATTATCCTCAATCTTGATCATCTTGTTGAGTTCAATATCTGCCTCTATTCTTATCTTCTCATCAACCCATTCCTCATACCTCCTTAAATCTTCTGTCTCCTTTTCAATCCTTTCCTTTTCCTTCTGAGCCAGCTGTTGTTCTTCTTGATCAATCAACTCTTGTTCTTTCAATGCAGCAGCTGAGTCATGTTTAACTTGTAATTCCTTAGGCCACATATGAAAAGGTATTATAGAGTAGTCAAACCCCTTATACATCCATTGAGGTTCTTCAACTTGCTTGCCCTTTCCTTTGTCAGTAGATGATGATACAATCTTCTTTGGTTGAGCAGCAGGTTCTCTGAATACAACTCCTTTTAGAGGTAAACTTGGTGTTGATGATGTGATTGTTGTTGTAGGTTGTTGTGGTAGTGATGGTGTTGGTAGTGGTGTATGTTTTGAAGATGATTCACATGCTACTTCTGTAGTTTTCTTACTTAACAAAACCATTGCTTCAGCAGCAGCATTATCACTAGACCCAGCAGCAGAGTCTTGTGCATCAACAGAATTTACTTTTCCACTAGCAGCAGGATCAGCAAGATCCTTAGCAGCAGAATCATGAGCAGCAGTAGAGTCATTAGTCTTGTCAGCAATAGCAGCATTTTCAAGCTCTCTTACCATTGAATCCCCCAAAGTCATCAAAGCTTCACCCATCAACCCTGTTGCCTTCACTAATTGCTCAGGCTCCAAAGTCTTGAGTTTTTCCACCACCTTTTCTTGAATAGCAATCACCTTTTCCATTACAACCTCATTCCCTGATTGATCAGCAACCACAAAATTTTCAGCATCCTGAGGACTTTCCACATCCATGTCTCCAATCACTGGAACCTCCCCTGAAACCATTTCTTCATTCATAACCTGAGCACTTTCAACCCTCTTCAAATTTGCCTCCCCTGAACCCGTGACATCTTCATTCCTCCCCTGTTTGGAAGCATCCTCTTCCAAATGAGTAGATAGTTCAGGTGAACTAATAACTTGAGAAGTGCCCACTTTCTTTAGCCTTTTCAATGAGGTTGAAGATCTTGATTTCTTCAAGTTCTTAATCTGTTTCTTCAATGTTTAATAAGCTTGCCTTGACCTTCAACAACTGTAGACAGTGTAAGAACTTTATCTTCCAAGGTAGTACATTTCAACCCCAAATTGGTACAGGTAACCGTCAATTCCTTAATGAGTTGCATAGTAGTCTCATCACTTCGACCTGTGTAACCTGGTCCGAGAGGTGAATCATGGACATTGTCATCATGTACAAGATTTTCCGTCAATTCATTTGTCACTGGCCTGTCCTCATCACTTCGACCTGTGTAACCTGGTCCGAGAGGTGAATCTTGGGACATAAACTTAGTATCAAACCTAGTTTGATCATCTGAGCCCCCTATATGATCCATTTGGCTAGGGTTACCATCCTGAGAAGTAGATTCAGAAGAATCCTTTTCTCTAGATGTTGCCTTGGTTTGGGTCTTATTTATGTTATCACTATCCTGCTCTGCTGCTAAGCTAGAAGCAGTAGTGACAGCCCTTGCCAACATGTCCCCTCCATCAACTAGGACAGCCTCATCTGGTATAGCCATACTAACATTATCCTGAGGTAGATTAGTGTTCTTTTTGGTTTTCCTACGGGTATAGTGTACGTTGGGTTGTGTAGCAGATGCAGAAAAATTGGGTGTGTGATGGGAATTAGTGGGATTTCCTGATCCTTTACCCTGAATATTTTGCACAAGTTACACCATAGAAGGTGTAAGATTTGTATGTGTGCCTGAAAAACCTTTTCCATGCTTAACCAAGAAAGTGAAAGTTTTTTAAACCAATTATGGAGCTTCATAATAACCAGCATGGGATCTAAAATCTGTAAGTTGGTCAATAATAAAGAGCTAGAGAAATCTTGGATAAAGCAAATAAGAGCCAGACTCTTTAACACTTTTAACAATCCCCTCCAAAATCATATTTGAAAAATTAAATGGTTGACCTGTGCTTAAGCATACCATTGCAGAAGCAATAGTAGCACTAAACTCATGCCACCCAGAAGTTTTAGGACTCAAACAATGAAGGAGAATGTGTACCAAAAACTTGTATTGAGGACAGAGGAGAGCCTTTTGAAATTTTAAATTTGTATGCTTGCCCTCATACCCCAAAGTTTTTAAACCAGCAAAAATAGCAGAATTAGCAAGACAAGTAGTCTCTGTTTCATCATTTAAGAGAAGAGATTCCCTTATAGATGATTCAGTGATACGAACCTTTTGCCCATCTACTAAAGCACTGACATATTTTTCTTCATTCATAGATTTGAATTTAGCAGTAAGCCAAAACTGTTTAATGTAGGAAACAAATATAGTAGGATTCACAGTGAGTGCATACTTAAGAGAAGTAGCATTCAAAAATTTAACCATATCTGTGAGCCCTTCAGGAGCCAACTCTTCATCTAAAACAACCACACTATTGTGTTGCTCTGCCCAGGTACGTAAACAATCCATGAATTAGGGTTTAGAGAAATTGGGGATAATTGATTTTGACAATAATGGAGTGTTAGGGTTTGTAAGAACTTCAATTTGGAACGTATAGAAACCAATTATGAAGAGTAATTAGGTTTTAAATTGATTGGTAGAAGTTACACATACCACCCTTCCACTTACAACCGTAGCAGCATAATCCTATCATCCACAACTAGCAGCAGAATGAAACAACTAGCAGCAGAGTGAAAATAAGCCAGCAGCAGAGTTGACTAATCAAACTTGGTCAAAAAGTCAATAACCCATAACAATTAATGCGCTTGATACTCCGTAATCCCTATAAAACCGGACACAATCTTTTCCCTAATTCACCACAATCAAACCCTAATTACAATCAGAAACGCCAATCACGCAATCAAATCTTCCAATCACCCAAATCAACTCATCAATAACCATGAAATCTTCACCCGAAATTATCAACATCTCATCCGATTCTTCTTCTGAGGATGATTCACCATTTGAAACATATGTCCCTCCCTTCCGTCCTCCTCACAATGGTTGTAGAACCAAGGAGCAAACCAAAAAGAGGAAGCATGATCTTCCTATCTTCAAAGATCTCCCACATTCGAATCAAACCCCAAGCACTTCGAGGGGTAAAGAGGTGATGTCCCCCAAGTCTCCATCGTCTTCAGAATCATCAGAAGACCCTGCTTGGATCCCTATCAGACCACCATCTCCCAAGGAGCTTGTTTCCCCCTTCATCTACACATCATCAGATGAGGATGAACCACACCACAATCCACCATCCACTCCAGAAAGACCATCATCATCAAGGCCAAGACCCAAGACATCTACTAAGGCAAGAAAGGCAAACCCTCCACTTCCTAAGGAGAGGAAGATTGTACTTGGGCTTCCATGCCCTAGAAATTGATGTTTTAAGTCTTTTTATTTTAGTTTGTGATGTAGCAGTCTTTTGTTATTTCTGAACTTGATGTGGATGTTGAATGTACTCTTTTGAATGATGAATGAAAGCTTTTGAATTTCTGTTTAATAATCTTGCAAATCATCAATTCTCAATTTATCCTGCAAAAGGTTAGTCCAAACACTACAAAGTATACAAGAATATATACTAGCAGTAGAGTAAAATAGCAGCAGAGTACATTGCAACTTAAGCATTTACTTCTTAAGAAGCAGCAGAAACAGATGAACAATCAGCACAAGACCTTTACACTTTTTACAAAAACAATAAGTGATAAGTTTTTTTAAAGATTAATCATACCAATGTTTGCAATTAAGAATTGAAATCTTCCCACATCAAAGTGTTTAGTAAGAAGATCAGTAACATTGTTATCAGTATGAATTTTGACAATTTGAATTAACTTTTTTTTCATAGCAATCCCTTATGAAATGATGTCTTATCTCAATATGTTTTGTTTTAGAATGAAAAACAGCATTTTTAATTATGCAAAGTGTGCTGTTGTTATCAATATGAATTTTGGTGTTCATGAAATTGTACCCATAATCCAGTAGTTGGTTTTGCATCCATAGCACTTGACCACAGCAACTTGAAGCAGCCACATACTCAGCTTCAGTTGTAGAATTTGCTACACTGTTTATTTCTTGCATTGCCATGACACCAATCTGTTTCCTAGAAATTGACAACCTCCAGTTGTAGACTTTCTATCCAAGCAAGCACCATCATAGTCACTGTCTGAATATGCCACCAAATCAAAAGGTGAATCCTTAGGATACCATAGGCCCAATTTAGGTTGATGCCTTAGATACCTAAAAATCCTCTTCACTGCATTGAGATGTGATTCTTTGGGACAAACTTGGAATCTTACACAGGTACATACAGCAAACATGATATCAGGCTTTGATGCTGTAAGATACATCAATGAGCCAATCATTGACCTGTACAAGTGAACATCTACTTCTTTTCCATTTTCGTCCTTCAACAAAGGTTTGTTGGTATCCATGGTTGTCTTAGCAGGCTTAGCATCTTCAAATCCAAACTTCTTCAAGATGTCATTTACATACTTATCCTGACTGATAAATATGCCATCTTTCTTTTGAACCACTTGTAGTCCCAAGAAGAAGTTGAGTTCTCCCATTGAACTCATTGCAAACTTATCCTTCATAAGCTTCTCAAAATCAACACACATTGCCCTGTTTGTTGAACCAAAGATGATGTCATCAACATAAATTTGTACCAGCAGAATATCATCTTTTTGTCTTTTCAGAAACAAAGTCTTGTCAATCTTTCCTCTACTGAACCCAGAGTCTAACAAATATGTTGACAAAGTATCATACCAAGCTCTGGGAGCTTGATGTAATCCATACATTGCTCTATTCACCTTGTAAACTTTGTCAGGATAATCAGGGTCCTCAAAACCTGGTGGTTGAGACACATAAACTTCTTCTGTAATGGTCTCATAAAGGAAAGCACTCTTTACATCCATCTGATACACCACAAAATCTTTAAATGAAGCATAGGCCAAGAATAGTCTAATGGCTTCTATTCTTGCCACTGGTGCAAATACCTCATCATAATCAAGTCGTTCTTGTTGTGTGTATCCTTGAGCTACTAACCTAGCTTTATTTCTGATGACTATCCCTCTTTCGTCTCTTTTACATCTGAAAACCCATTTAGTACCAATCACTCTTTTTCCATTTGGTAAATCAACCAAAGTCCATACCTCTTGTAGTTTGAATTGCAGAAGCTCATCTTGCATTGCTTCCACCCAACTAGCTTCTTGTAGGGCTTTGTAAGTATTCTTGGGTTCAATTTGAGACAGAAAGCAGGCAAACAAGCAATTTTGTAGATCTTTATGACTGTTTCTTTGATGCAGAGATCTTGCAAAGAAACTTTGATGTTGAAGATCTTTGAGCTGTTTAGTCATTTTCCTTGTTTGTACAGATGATTGAGGATCACTTAGAATTTGTTCTTTTGGATGATCCTTGTGAACTCTTGTAGTAGTAGTAGTAGGACTAACAGGAATATTGAGTTCCAAATTAGTATAGTCTACTTTAGCTCCAAATAATTTACCATCAAGAGCTTCATCATCTGTGTCATCATAGATATTCTCTAGAGGAGGCATATTTGGATCTTCAGGGTAATTTGTGTCATCAAAAGGTCTATCCTGAGTATCCAAAGAAGGAAACTGTGATGTAGAAGCAGAGTGAGTAGGCTTAGCAACAGAATAGATTGAAGTAGTAGTTGCTTGTTTTGGTCTAGCAGTAGAGTCTTCTGAGTCACCAATAGAGTCTTCTGGCCTTGTAGGAGAGTCAGCAACAACTACTTTTGGAGCTTCATTGGGTATCTTTTCTGCATCAATAGGAGTTACAACATCTGCTTGAGCTTCCTTAGGTTTCTCTGGAGGAACATCATCTTCTTGTGTATCTTGATTTTGCTGTAAAGGTATGAAAGTAGGACCAACCTTTAGCTTCTCAATCAAAACAATGTCTTCATGTGATTTGTTAGTGTCAACACTAGCAATAACAGGTACATAATTCATTGTCTTGGTCAGGATGTCAACATCAAACATCCATTCAGGTCCTTTTCCTACAGCATTAGATGTGTTCTCACTAAACTTAAATGCAAATTCTCCTCTACATGTTTGGTTCTCTTGTTATATACTCTGAAAGCTTTACTATTTACAGAGTAACCAACCAAATTCCCTTCATCAGCTTTCTCTTCAAACTTGCCTAACTGATCTTTAGTGTTCAAAATAGTGACAGGACATCCAAATGGCTTAAGAAAATCAATCATTGGTTTCTTCCCATGAAAGAGCTCATATGGAGTTTTGTTGTGAGGCTTTACTACCTTACTCCTGTTCTGCACAAAACATGCAGTGTTTACAGCTTCAGCCCAAAAAGGTATAGGTAGTTTAGAATCAGCTAACATTGTTCTTGCAGCCTCAATAAGTGTCCTATTTCTCCTCTCTGCAACACCATTCTGCTGTGGAGTTCTTGCAACACTATACTGTCTTAGAATTCCTTTTCCCACACAGAATTGATTCATCACACTATTCTTGAACTCAGTACCATTGTCACATCTGATAATTTTCACTTTATGGTTGTGCAGGTTTTCAACTCTTGTAATGAATTCTTTAAGTATCTCTGGGGTTTCATCTTTAGTGGCTAAGAAGAACACCCAAGTGAACCTGCTGAATTCATCTGTGACAACTAGGCAATATGACTTCTTATTCAAACTTTTCACAAAAACAGGCCCAAATAAATCCATGTGTAGCAAATGCAAGGACTCTGTATTCGTATTCACAGTCTTTGACTTGAATGAGACTCTGTGTTGTTTTCCCTTCTGACAAGCAATACAAGTCTCACAGTTTTCAAACAACTTTGTGGGCATGCCTCTCACAAGATTTCCTTTCACCAGCTTATTCATTGTCTTGTAGTTCAGGTGCCCAAGTCTTCTATGCCATAATTTGGACTCATCAACAGTGGCTTTTGCAATCAGACAAGTTAAAGCTCTTTTGGGAACTATGTTCTTAATATGGTCACTGTATATATTTTCGTTTCTAGGGACCTTCAATAGCACAAATTTATCATTTGGAAACTGAAAATCAGGAGAAAGGATCATACATTCAGTGTCTGTAAAAAGAACAAAGTTCCTTTTGTCACACATTTGTAAAACACTAAAGAGATTAAACTTAAGCCCTTTCACAAGAAACACCTTTTCAAAGTCCAAATTCCCAGTTCTTAACGTGCCTCTACCAATAATCTTTCCACCTTTTGGATCATTCCCAAAAGCAACATAGCCACCTTTAAAAGCCTCAAAATCTTCAAGCTGAGACTCATCCCCTGTCATATGTCTAGAGCATCCACTATCAACTATAACCATGTCTTTAAGCTCATCCAGTAGATTACCCTGCACATGAAAATAGAGAAATTAGTTTCTCTTGGGGACCCAAGCCATTACTGACTTGGATCTGCCTTGTGCATCAACATAGTTAAATTTCTTTAAATCACTTAATGCACTGCTGGTTTTGGAAACATTGTTTGTAGCATTTGATTTTGGTTTCCAAACCCAACAAGCTGAGGCCTTAACAGCATAAAAATGATTTCCAACAACTGTATTTGATAAAATTTTTGGTCCAGAAGTAGAAAGTTTTGTACTAGCAGCAGATTGCTTACTAGCAGCAGAATGCTTACTAGCAGCAGAGTGCTTACTAGCAGTAGAGCCAGCAACAGAACCAGTTGTGGTTTTAAAAACACCATTTGATTTAGCAGCATAAATTGATCTAGTTGCACCAGATCTTAACAACACAGCCCTAGGAATCATGTTTCTATTTGGATGAGGGTGAGTATTTTGATTAACATATTTGTGATTCACCCTAAAGTATTGATTCCAAACAGGTTTCTTGTGGTCAGGACAGCTATTAATCAAATGTTCAAAGCTACCACACTTATAACAAGCTTTTTTCTTCAATTGAAACTCACTACCTAATTTGTTTGAGACTAGGTTATTAAAATTTCTCTGATTACCCCTAGGCTTATTATTGAAACCATACATTCTTTCTCTAGAAATCTTTTTATACTCAACCATTTTCCTAGAGATACCTTGACCTAACACAGGTTTCACAAACTTCACTTGTTCAATTTTAGGTTCAACTTTTTCAACTTTAGCAGGAATTTCTTCCTTTACTACATTATGTTCTAGTTCAACCTGTTCTTATTCCTCATCACTGTCTGAGTACCAATCTTCAATAATGGGAGCATCAGGAAATTTTCTACCCTCTACCTTAGGTGTTTCTAAGACACTTGTACTAGACTCACCTATTGGTTTTTCTATATTCAGCTCACTAATGAAGGACAATTCTTTTCCTGGTGGAGCATAGGCACTCTTAACAGGAGGAGCAACCTCATTGTAACCTATTCCACTTCCTTTCCTCATTATTGTACTCTCAATAGATTTATGAACCAAATCAGAAGCATATTGTTGTTTGTTTACTCTTACTATATGTTTTTCTTTTTCAGCAAGAGCTGCATCTCTATCTTTTTCTGCTTCTTCAAGTTTATTTTTAAGAAACTCAATTTCACTATTTTTCTTAAAAATTTCAACATCTTGTTGGTTAATTCTATCTACATATTCCATCTCATACTCTTTTAAGTACTCAAGTCTTCTTTTAACATTTTGAATGCCTACTTTGTAACCTAAGTTATCAAGTTTTAGGCTTTCAACTTCTCTATTTAGATGCTCATTACTAGACTTAAGTTCTTCTACAGTGTCAGCACAAGACGTAAAAGAACACACAGATAAATCAGAATCATTAGATACCTCAGAGTCAGATCCAGAAGATGATGATGAATAAGCCATAAGTGCAAAGTTATGTACTTCAGGCTTGACTTGAGCCACCAAGGAATAATTTGGTTCTTCATCAGCCAAATCACTCCAATCATACTCTCCCAATCCATCACAAGACACCAATGCAGTAGTAGTATACTTTGTCTCTTCAGTCTTCTTTGATGCGTCACCATTTTTCTTTGGAGCTCTACATTCTCTGGCAAAGTGACCCTTCCTGTTACAGTTGTAACACTCCATCTTTGACTTGTCAAAGCCAACATTTTCTTTAGGTCTATACTTGATCTCTCTTCCAGTTCTTTTCTAGAATTTTCTAGCCCTTAAGGTCAACATGGCCATTTGCCATTTAAGATCCATCTCTTCAAGATCATCTTGATCAAGGTGATCCAGATCTTGATTAAGTGCCTGTGACCTTATACTTGTAGTTAGATCAGCCAAGAATGCACATAAAGCCATATCACTAGTGGAGTTGTTATCATTAGAACTATCAGCAGTAGATACTCCATAAGCAGCAGAGTGAGATTCTTTAGACCCCTTTGACTTTGAAGATACAAAGGCAAGATTTTGTGAACCAGAAGTAGATGAAGTAGATAATTCTGGTTCATACACTCTTAAGTTGTTATAGAGGCTTTCCAACTTCATAGTTTCAAAGTCAGGCTTATTCCTCCAAACAACAGTGTGCATACTCCATTCAGGTGCAAGACTTCTGAGAAACTTGAGATTTACATCTTCTTGTGGAACCACATAGCCAACAAGCTTTAGATGACTGACAAGTTGATTGAGCCTGTTGTAGGTGCCAATAATCTTCTCTCCACTTTTAGTAGTAAAGTTCTCAAACTGATGCTTCAACATATTCTTCCTTGACTTCTTGGTAGCATCATTCCCTCCAAACCTGAGTTCAATAGCGTCCATTAAGTCTTTAGCAGTCTCATAGCTATCAAAGTCCAACTGAAACTCAGTAGGTATTCCCATTAAGAGAATATTGTGTGCCTTGATCTCCATCTTCCTTAACGAATTCTCTTCAGCAGTCTTGATTGGTATCTCTTTTCCATCAGCACCCTTCTTTGGTAAAGAGTCACCATTCATGATCACATTCCACATGTTAAAGTCAATCATGCGAATGTACTGTCTGATTCTCATCTTCCAAAGCTCATATTCACCAGGGTTGAGCATGGGAACCTTTGAAGCAGTCACCATATGTGTGTCATCACCCATCTTTAGCAGTTGATTAGGAACAGCAAACTTGCAAGGAACAGTTTCTTCTTGATTACAACTTCTAGATCACAAGCTCTGATACCACTTGTTGATCCCAGTTGAGCAAACGATCTTATATAGAAGTTGACTTAAAGTAAACACTTAAGCTTGAATGCGGATGCCAGTGTGTTCCTTTGATTCTGGTAAGTCTAACTTAGGCTTAGGGGTTCCTATGGTTGTGGGAGATTCAGAGTGTTTAGCTTTACAAGCAAGGTTTGGCAAGTCTTCAGACTTTTTGCCAAACAGATGGTGTGAACCATCAAAGTCAGAGGTTTTGGTAGTAGGCATAAATACACCTCTAATAGGTCCTGGTACAGCATGCATCTCACATTCCTTTAAATATTTTACAGGAACAAAATAATTATTACTTTTCTTATCTAAATAGTGGTTTGCTTCTGGACCAACATATTTCTTAAACCCTAGACCTATCTCAGATGTTACTGTTGATCCCAGTTGAGCAAACGATCTTATATAGAAGTTGACTTAAAGTAAACACTTAAGCTTGAATGCGGAATGTAAAAGCTTAACTTAAGAAGAACAATTCACTATCAACACTTCAATATTATTAATACGAGCACTCAACAATGCTAGGGTTTTACAACCTTGAAGTGTAAACGAAAACTAAACAATGCGTACACAATCTAACCCTAGGATCCTCCTTTTATAGGCCAAGGAGTCCTACTAGGTTTACAATAACTTTCTATGCAAGATAAGAATATTCTAGACGTATAAGATATACACACAATCTATTCTATAATTATCTACTACGAATAAACGCTTATCACTTCAGCAGTAGTTTCCTTTAGTAGCATTTTCCTTAGCAGCACTTTGTCATCAGCAGCAGAATCATTTTCACTAGCAGCAGTTTCATCATAGCAGTAGTTTCTCTCAGCAGCAGAACTCAAAACCCAACAGTTACAGACTTACTACCATAGAGCAAACTAGATAATTTATCACCTGAAACAAGCCACTCTTTATGCCTAGCTACTTCTTTATCCAATTTCTCTTGCAAAACATCTTTCTCATACTCGATTCTAGCTTTTTATTTTTCAGAAAACTTTAATTCATTGCTAGTATTCTCTAAATCTCTATTTAAAACTCTTATCTTTTCCTCATAGGCTAATTGATTTTGTTGAAACCACACCTTCTGTTGTTCTAAAGTTTTAAGAGCTTCTTTGTATGTTTGAGCTTCAACAAAACAAGTATTACATTTTGGTTTCATCTCATCATAAGCTTCTTTAAGAGTTTTATATTTAGAATCACAATCACAAACACAAGTAGATACCTGAGGAGATATTCCCATGAAAGCAAAGTCAGCATCACAACTAGCCATGCAGGAGACTTGAGGAGAACTGCTTGTAGCATCTTCAGATTCATGCTCATTCCAGTCAACACCAGCATCTATAGCAGTTATCAATGCTTTTGATTCTCCAGCCTCCACCTCTTTCTTCTTGTATGCTGAATATCTGGTATTAGCTTCACCTTTCTTGGTTATGCACTCTCTTGCAAAAAGGCCAATTTCTCCACAAGCATAGCACTTCACTTTTCTCCTGTCAAAACGAGCTGCATCTCTACCATTAACATTGAGCTTTTTACCAACCTTTTGCTCAAATCTTCTGACCTTGAGTGAGAGCATAACCATTTGCCACTTTAAGTCCAACTCTTCTAAAGCAAGTTCATCAATCTGCTCAAAATCTTCATAAGCTAATTGTTGCTGTTTATCAACTTCAGCAACAAACGAATGAAGTACATCTTCCATCACATTACTAATCTTTGGATGAGTTATTGGATTAGCATTTGAAAAAGACAATGTGGTAATGGGAAGACTTTGACTGGGAGTGGATGGACTTGAGTAGGTATGTGGCATGTAGTTTGAGTTAGAGCTGATAAATGCAGATTGTGAAGGAGTTGCTGCATATGGAGAGTATCCCTTGATGTCGCCTTCCAAAGCTCTGAGTTTGTTGTACAAGTCAACAAAAGTGAGGTAGTCCAAGCCTCCTTTGGTTTTCAAGGATATACTAACCTGAGACCATGAGGGAGGTAAGGCTCTTAGAAACCTGGAATTCACCTCCTCATTGTCAGGTCTGGCTAGAAGCTGATTCAACTGACTCAGTATCTTCTGAAACCTATCATAGCCTTTGTGGAGACCCTCTTCTTCAGTTATTCTGAATTCTTGGAATTCTTGTTTCAACATACTGTTTCTCATCCTTTTAGATTCTTCATTGCCCCCAAATCTAGTTTTTATAGCCCACCAGATTTCTCTAGGATCAGTCATGGAATGAAAATCTCCCATGTGGTCATCAGGGATTGCTTGAAGCAAAATAGTTCTTGCTTTGTTCTCCCTTTGTACAGCAAGGATTTCTTCAGTAGAAATAGGTTCCACAATCTTAATGTTACCATCAACATCTTTTGTTTGCTTTTTAGAACGGCAGCCATTGAGAATCACATTCCAGAGGTTATAGTCAACAATTGCAATCCAGTTTTGCATCTTCATAGCCCAGATCTCATACTCGTCCTTCCTGAGAAAGGGAAGCTTGTCATTGCTGTTTGAGAAAGAAACCTGTTGTAGTTGCTAAGTGAGAGAGCTGGTTTCTGTGAGAGTGACATCATTGGATGGTTTGTCTCCCATTGTTTTAAGCGAAAAGTTATTTGAGTGTGGTTAGGTTGCAGAGAGTATCTCGTGGCTCTGATACCACTTATAAGATCTAAACCTTGATAGATCTCGAGCCAATAGATCGTCAGCCTACTAATGTAATCACCAGTAAGACTAAATAGATAATCTCAGTGAGCTTGTAGTTATTAACTGTATACTAAACTTTGATCCTCTATGGATCGATATTCTTTACTAAAAGTGTAATTAAAACTCGTACATAATACAATATCCTAGGGTTCCTTATATACTAGTGGAAACCCTAATCTTTCTTACAAGAAACGAATAACATTAAACTCATAAAAGATATTCTACATATCTTGTCCTAAAATAAACAATTTCTATCCACGGATTAACTATATCCGCAGAATCACTATGCGTCAGCAGGAACCAGTCGTCAGCAAAAACAACTCTAAGCTTCAGCATGAACCTGTCAGCAGTATTAATTCTGACTTCAATAATTCCTTACAAAGGGTCACTACGAAGGGGTACTAGTTTGCTCGTTCTCTTGTCTTGGTCACACGAACCCTCCCCACCATCTTTTGGTGTTGTAAGTACTTTGTCCCTTTTCGATTCATACTTTAATCATAAACATGCATTGCACACTTTACTCGTCAGATTGAGAACACCTAATCACTTAACACATGTTGTCTAACACTTAAGCTTAATAACCACACAAGACACTAATACATGTTACCATGTTTCGACACCCTTAGGAAAGGACTCACAATTTCATTTTCACACGTACTACACCTATATATTCTTCGATGATCTAATTCTTCGACCCAAGCTAAACCAAACTAACGAAACATGCAAAACATACTCGACCTAATGCTACGTAAACTAAGCCTAAACCAAATCCATGTCGAGCACCCCTATTTCTAAATAAAAATACCACTTGGGCTTGAGTTGGGCTAATGAGCCCATGAACCTTTTCAAAAGGAAATTTTCGGTTTAAAGTTTAGAAAATGGCGAGATACATATGACTTTCAAAACTGATTTTGAAGGATTTTATAAGTTGTAAACACTACTTTTATTGTACTAAAAAGTTTGTTTTTCAAAAACTTAACTAATGACTAGTTTTGCAAAACCTTGCGTTAAGGGACCAAAATTGACAAAACTGCCAAACTATCAGACTAAAATATAACACAATCGATTTCTAATAAAACTTGAGGGTAGAAACTATATTTTTCCAAAGATCGAGGTGTAAAGTATAAAAAGTACTAATAAGGACTAAAATGTAAATTGTTTTTGACCAAGGGGTAAAAAGTGTAACTTTAATAAAAAAGGGTCAATTTTGACAAAGATATTTTATTAATTAATTACTTTTCATATTTAAAATTTTGCACATATAAATATATATATTGTAACTTTAAAATAAATATATATTTTACTAAAAAAATTTATTTATAAATATTTTTATTAACGTTGATATTATCACAAATAAATTAACATTTATTGAACACCGGTTCGTATCAACGTTATAAATAACTACGTAAAGTTATTTTGGAATATATTAAGACACCCGAATGGATATCACCATACTCGAGACATATCACATGCCATTTAATCAAATCTAAAGCACCGATGGTAATATATATATATATATATATATATATATATATATATATATATATATATATATATATATATATATATATATATATATATATATATATATATATATATATATATATATATATATATAGGTCGCAAGTCGGAGGAATTTCATTGCTAGTCGAAGCAGTACACCGTCACCTTTGAGCACCGTTGTGATTTACACACCTGTCAGGTGAGTTCATAGTCCCACGTTTTTAATTATTTCTAAACCCCGTGGGGAGATACATGCTATAAACCGAACACAAGTATTTTTCTGTATGCTATTACTACCTGATATTGCCTAAGTTGACACCCGTGCAACAAGTCCCTCATATCACGAACCTTAATCACTTGCGAGTGAGCACGAATATAGTTAATAGATGTATTGGAACGGCAACCCATCTCTGTCAAAGTGATTATTTGCAGGAAGTGTGCTATATTCGAGGTACCATGGAAATTTTGCACATTTCTGTCACCGAGGGCCCCTTTGTTATCTACATCCCCCGTGGTGTAGGTAATTTTTATCTTTATGATATTTCGATACGATGTTAAGGCTTGCGTTTCGTGAGGCTTAGGAGCAATATGACACCAGTTTAGTCAAGACCGATCTATCTTGGCTTGTTTATTTCAAATACTTGACTTGTGTTCACACTATTACTGTTTAAACTACTATGGATTCACTCAACCGTTGTGTTGAATTTTTAAGCATGTTTATCTCAGGAAATTAGAAGGCATGGTGGCACGGAGCTGGAAAAAGGGCACACAGGACCTCCCTTTTTATTTGAATAATAATATCATTCTTTTCAAACTCATCACTTCTTTTGCGAAACAATTAACATTTGGAAAATGTTTGTAACTCTGACTACTTTGAGTTTTCATGGAATGATATTGACTATCTTTTGAATTGTTTTCTATGAGTATGACTGTGTACTAAACTGTAATGACCCCGATTACACTTCCGCTGCTTATCAAATTTTCGGGGTGTTACAGATTGGCATCAGAGCCATGGTTATAGAGAACCAAATAATTTTTCAAAACATTGGACTATAACCACACCAAATTTCTAAACGAACTATTTATCACTAAAGTGCCCTCCGCGCCAGCGCTTGCCAACGTCATGTTTTAAGGTTTGATTTTTAGCACCTATTGAACTTAGTTCACTATGTCACCATGATCACTGTGCATGTAGCATTATGTAGACTAAATGACTTATATTACTATTATTTTGGGATATTACAGTACTATTTCGCCCCCGGTTATTATCTTGTCCGACAGCGATGACGTCATGCCGGCATCATCTACCTACCCAACCATTGACCTATCTGACTATGACACCCACGACACCCGAGACACCCATGATTTTGACCATGACACCCTACCTGTATCACCTGTCATTCCATCTCCTGTTCCATCTGGGGACCCATCTGCAGAGACTGAGCCCTTCGAGGAGGGTGCGGTTGCTTCTACACCCATTGATTCTTTTGCTATACAGCCTCTTTTTTGTTCTGTCTGTGGACCTATGACACAGGATCAGTACCTATATCATCAGTCTCTTACGTCTCAGTAGTTTCTTGCAGCTGATGACCGTCCTACACCACCTTCTAGTCACCACACCGGTTCAGATGCTGATGACGAGTCTTCCGACTCCGATACTTCTGACACTGCTACTTTTATCCCACCACCATCCTTTCCTGCACCGACTCCTCAATGCAAGCGAGTGAGGACCCTTGAGCCCTTTGAGCCTAAGCCTTTTGGAGAGTTGTTTCGATACCATGATGATAGCTTCACCCACAAATGCACGGCTCAGAAACGAGTCTGTATTCTGCCTGCTTCTACTATTACACCACCTGTACCTGTATCTGTACCATCACCCAGACCTGTACTTCCACCTGTGTCTGTGCCTGAGCTAACACCTGTGGCATCACCAGCACCTTCACCCTCTCCGTCACCATCTGAGCCACATCCTTACATGCTACCTACTTACACCACACCCCACTCTTCTGAGGTTTTGCCACCCATGCCACCATCTATGGTTTTCTACTCTCAGACTACTATTGTGTCGACACCTTCACCTGCTTCATCACCTATTCCATCACCATCATCTGTTCCTACTGAGACCCCTACCTCACCCGGCATTCATAGGTTGGTTGATGCCCGCCGATGGTCGTTCTTATTGGAGTGTATTCGTCAATGGAGGTTTATTGAGGGATCACCTAGGGCTACTGAGCTTGGAGAGGGCTCTTCAGCGGTGTTACGGGTTACTGCGGAGCCGATACATCATACTATCCCTCTACTGGCTGCTAGGTTGGTTAGACATGAGGATCGTCTTGATGAGCTGTTGAGCGTTATTGAGGATATATCCTTGGAGAGGATTGAGATTATGCAGGAGGAGGTCGAGAACCTCGTTGTGCATAGGACAGCTTTAGAGACTGTGTTTGAGATGATGGGGACTGAGATCGAGGTGGCACAGGCTACTATCACTGAGTTCGGTCATAGACTAGATGTGCAGAGACAAGAGATGGAGGATTTGAGAGAGATTGCGATCATCACACAGCAGATGCTAGAGCATCAGACCCAGGAGCTGGCCGCATCTAGTGCTACCATCCACACTCTTTCAGTCACGATTAAGGAGATTCAGGCCCGAGAGAGATCCAGAGATTTAGAGATGTTGGAGATGATCAGGATCATCAGAGAGCTAGAGGGGAGATCAGGAGGCGCACCTGGAACTTCATAGATCTATGACGTATCATTACATTCAGAGACATCTGAACTTGCCTCATGTGGCATTAATAATGTTGTATCTTATTGTTTTGTAACAATGAATGATTGAGCCTGAACCACCTAACTTATATTGACCAGATAATGGTCAACAAAGTCAAATAGCCTAGGTCAATGCTCCGGGTAATAAAGGGTATCACCAGGTCGTTAAGTCCCGTTGAAGTGTGAATTGTAACTTTGGCGTATTTATGATCGGGTAATTATCCACAGGAAAAGGTTTTTATCAGAATTATTTGGAATTATTTAACGAATATAGCTTAGGAAAGCTACGTGACTGATTACGTGAATTTAGATAACGAGGATTTGAGCTAAACACTAAAAATGTACGTTTTAATTAAAAAAACGTAACAGATGCACAAACCAATAAGTACAACTGAAGGACGAAAAGGGTTAAAAGTGTAAAATTGAAATTTTTACAATCCTAATAATAAAAGAAAATTTTAAGAAAAATTAAAATTATTTTTACACTATTTAATTAATTATAATTAATTAATTACTAATTATCTATTTAATATTAATTTAACTAATTAGAATTATTAAAAATACTTAAAAGACTTAGAAAATTAAGAAAAATTTTATAAATCTAATTAACCATCATGGGAATCCTAAAAAATTATAAAAAGTTAATTTTATGTATTTTTAAGTTAAATAACTAATTATTATTCTACTTATTAATTATTATCTAATTAAACTATTTAAATTATTTAAACTATTAAATGAACAGTAAAAATTCTATAAAAATTTATAAAATTATTTTAACTAAAATAGAAGCTATAAAAATTATAAAAACTAGGTTATACTATATAAAAACTAATTAAGCTATTTAATTGATTAATATTAATTAAAACTAAATTAAACTAAAATTAATTAAAAATACCACTAGATGACAAAATAAAAATCTGGAAAAATTTGTAAAATTATTTTAACCTAAAATATAATTTCTAAAAATATAAAAGTGACATATTACTTAGAAATTAATTAAAAAGAAAAATAAATAGATAAATCCTATTAAATAGAAGCTATCACTATTGGTAAAGTTGATTTTTTTTTATTTTTTCTTTTTCTAAACTGATAATAAGCTAAAAACAACTAACTTTAATAAAAGCACTTTTGTTTAAACCCAACCAATAAGCAATTTAAGTGCTTATTGAACCTTCAGTTGACTTTTGTTGACTGTGGGATGTTTAAAGCTCAAATGGGGAATGGTGGGGTCCACACTGAATAAACTTGGTCCTACTGAGTCTAACAATCAATAATAAGCACTTAATAAGCAACAATTGAGTTTGAATAAGCCAAAAAGCTTGAAATAAGCACTTAAAACAAAGGGGACTGATGCAGTTTGGGGACAAACTTAAAGGTCCAAGCAGAGTGGGGTCCACAGGCCTAGGGGTCAAACAAAAGGGTCAAACCTACACCCTGGTAGGAGGGGGGTTGGGAGAACCAAAATTAAGACCTAGGGTATCACTGTGGTGGTCACAATGAACCACCAAAGTGATGGTGGTTGAGGTGGTGGTCTGTGCACAGGGCACTGGGTTGCCCTGCAGCCTACTTCAATGGTTTGTGGGGCCCACTAAATAAATTCCTAAAAATCTGAAATAAATCTCAAAATTAAACAAAGTGGTAAAGATTATCCACACAAAATTTCAGATCCTAAATCTTAAAAACCAACAAGTTATGAATCTTCAAAGATTGTTCAAAATCACAAATGACTGCTTTTGACTTTTCTAAAACATGCAATGGTTTGACTTTTTTGAACTTTTGCTTAATCTAGTTTACTCAAAACATGTTTGTAACTTAAATGATGACTGAATTAAGTTTAAACAATCACTTATCTATTGAGATGAAATGATTTTGGACTCCAAAAACCACCACAGTTAACTGTGGTGGTGGATCTTTGCTACTTTGACTTTAAAGCTACTGAGACCAGGTTTTAAGGTTAGATTAAAGCTAAAACAGTCCTAGGTAGTGTAGGGAAACAACAAGCACCAATCCAAGACCAATGAATCAATGGCTAATCCACTGATCCAAACACCCCTTTATCTATCTGTTTCAACAATTTGTGAATCAAATACTTATTTTAGACCATGAAACAACCAAATAAGCCTTTATACTGATGTGTGGGACTTATTTAAGCTCAGAAACATGAACATTAACAACCATGATCCATTAATTCCACAAATCTCATAAAATGATCTACTTGACAGCTAAATTGAGCAAATGACTATCTAAGCTATAACTAGTATACTACACTAATACTAATATAGCATGTATACTATTAATAAGCTAAGTTAAGCAGAAATAAGCCTATAACAAACAATAAGACAATAAAAGAAATCAAGAGTAAGGAAGTGTCTTACAAACAGTCCAAGCAAACAATGAGGTACCAAGATCACACTGCATCAAAACACATTCCTAACACCCCCCATGGGGTTCTAAACCAGTCCATCCATCCTTTGCTTCTCTTATACTTGCAATTTTTTTTGATTTTTGTTGATATCTTATTTTTTTTTTTATTTTCTTAGTACACAGAAATTTAGAAACTAAAAAAAACTTGAATCTTATACTTTAATGAACTTGAGAATGATTATAAACAAACTAGATTAGGATCGACTGAATACTAAACTTCAACCTTTACCACTGTTTTTCATTGAATGGAAAATCAAATGAAACTTAGGAACTCATGGACAGTGATGAGAACACTTAAAGTTTTTTGATTCCAATAACTTTTTAATACATTACGAACTTGAAATTACACTTTGAAAACTAGTATTACAACTGGAATAAGAGAGTACATCAAAATACATTAAATAAAATTAGACTCAAAAACTACACACCCTCCTCAGCTTCTCTTCTTCAATTAAGTAGGTCATGGAGCTTCTGTGGGGTCCACTCCAGCTTTCCCATCACTTCTCTCAGCCTTTGGATGAGTCAATCACATCCTGGTCGTTCAAATGGTTTTGGCGCCAATTTTTCTTTGGCGTTTTTCTTGGTTGATTGAAGCCAGTGGGATTGGTTTGTTTGTTAGTGTTTGGTTTGGAGTGATAAGGAGGAGTGGGTTGAGGTTGAGTGTGCTCAGAGAAGCTAGGGGTGATGATGGGGGGTTTGTCTGATAGCAGCTGAGGTGGAGGGGGTGGTGGCGTTGACTCGGGTCAAACAAGGAAGGAGAATACGGGGTGATTAGTTTTTTTTAGGGGAGTGGGCTGAGGTGGTAACTGGGCTAGGGAATTTAGATGGGCCTGGTGGGTTAACTTGTGGGTTTTGGATAATGAATTGTGATCCGGATGGTTTGTAATCTTAGAAATTTACAAGGACCTCAAATGTAATTAACCGAAAGTTAGGGGGCCTGTTTTGGCAAGTATCCAAAATATCCCAAGGGATTAAACCTGCCATGCTTAAATATCCAAAGGACCAAAAATTGTAATTTTCCTTTTTAAATTTCCCGAGGACTATTTTTTGCCCAAATTCCAAACTTGAGGGGTTAAACTTGAACTTTTTCCAAAACTTCCATCCGGGGACTAAACTTGGCACTTTATGAATTTCCAGGACCAATGTTTATTTTTTCATCCAAAAATATTTCACTCGGGACCAAATCTGTCAATTTCCAAAACTCCAGGGACCATTTTTGTCATTTTTGGATTTTAAGGGGTAAAAGTGTAATTTTCTCAAACTTTTTCACCCAAGGACTTATTTTGATAATTTTTGACTTTTCTTTGCCTTGGGTTGACTTTTCTTTCGTTTTAAACTTTCAGGGACTAGTTTTGCCAAATTTTGAAACTTGGGGGACTGAAACTGCCAATTGTGCAAACTTTGTTCGTTTTTCATTTGTTTTCAAACATTTTGCATCTAAAACATATAAAACACACTTTTGGAGTAATTTGTGTATTTTGATGCGTTTTTGGGTGTTTTTGGATGTTTTGGCAGTCCAGATACGGTAAAAATGATGAGTGTTTGAGCACTCATCAATCCCCCACACTAAGCTATTGCTAGTCCCTAGCAATCTTTTGAGAAAAACATGATGGATTTTAATCTCTTTACCAAAAGCCATCACTTCTGGAGTAGCCAGGTGTAAGAACTGTGGCACACCTGATAACCGTGTGATTTTGAGCAAACCACCAGCTGTCAACGGATTTGATAAGTCTTTACCAAGAGCCGTTTGCTCCTGGACTAGCCAGCATCTTGATGGACCTAGTCAACATCTTGGTGAGCTGATTACCAATTATGGTTTTTCCACTGCCTTTACCACAAGCCATAATCTTGTGGGCTAGCCAACTCATTTGCTTATAAGGATGCGGGGGAGTTGAGGAACCATGCAAGTTTTTGGCAAACTGCCAGCCATCAACGGATTTGAGATGTCTTTACCAAGAGCCGTTTGCTCCTGGACTAGCCAATCCCTTTGTCATTAAGACTTTGGCGGACTGATGACCACAAAAATTTTGGAATAAAGTGAAAAATTTTGAAAAATTTTGGCCTAAAATGGGGGTACTTGAAAGTATTTTGCGATAAAATTCGCTAGAATTTCCCCCCCCCCACACTTAGAAATGAATATTGCCCTCAATATTCAAAGTCCCGGCTATTATGCCGAATCTGTGAACGTAAAAGGATAATATTCGAAGCTAACTGTGGAATTTTGTTTTGTATTTTTCACTTTATTTTATCTGTACATACAATTTTTTTTTTTTTTTTTTTTTTTTTTTTTTTTTTTTTTTTTTTTTTTTTTTGGATCACTACCTCCCAGGCTTGTGTTAGGTTTACCACGCAAGCTAATCACTTGTGAATGATCAACTGTAATAAATTCGTCCTAACAGCCCGGGAGTTGAATGATAAAGTTTATAATATACATACACCTTCCAGGTTTGTGTCAGGTTTACCACGCAAGCTAATCACTTGTGAATGATTAACTGTAATAAATCTGCCCTGACAGCCTGGAAGATGAATAATAATATACATACACTTCCCAGGCTTGTGTCAAGTTTACCACGCTAGCTAATCACTTGTGAATGATTAACTGTAGTAAATGTGCCTTGACAGCCCGGGAGATGAATGACATAATATACATACAAAACATGTTTATTGAATTTTGAAAAATATTTACTTTTGAAACGGTGGGGGATGGCCACTCCCCCACACTAGGGTGGTAGAAAATAGAAAGAAGTCAGAAATACGGGTGAAAACCCGTATATGTTGCTAATTTTTGTTCACCGAGTCACTAGCTTGACTCGATCCCCGAATTCAATTGTCCTTGGGGAAAGTTTGGAGATCCGGGACAACCATGGGTGGTATGTCCTCTCCAAAGTAGTGCTTAAGACGATGTTCATTCACTTTGAAGTTAGGGCCGTCATTTTGTGATAACTCGACGGTGCCATAAGGATAAACCTTAACGATAGTGAACGGACCAGTCCATCGGGTTTTTAGCTTTCCCGAGAAGATCTTGAGTCTAGAGTTGAAAAGAAGGACTCGATCACCAACATTGAAAATGCGGTTTTTGATCTTGGAGTCATGAATCTTCTTTGTCTTTTCTTTATAGATCAAAGAGTTCTCGTAAGCTTGATCACGGAGTTCATTTAATTCATTGAGTTGAACTTTCCTGTGATCACCCGCAGTTTTGAGGTCAAAATTTGCATGCTTGAGAGCCCAATAGGCTTTATGCTCAAGCTCGATCGGAAGATGGCACGCTTTCCCGTATACAAGCTTATATGGCGTACACCCAATGGGTGTTTTATACGCCGTACGGAAAGCCCAAAGTGCATCATCTAATTTATCCGACCAAGATGCTCGATTTTCCCCAACGGTTCTTTCCAAAATTCTCTTTATGCCTCGATTGGAAACTTCTACTTGTCCACTTGTTTGAGGGTGGTACGCAGTAGAAAGACGGTGAGTTACACCATACTTTTGCATGACTTTATCGAATTTGTCATTGCAAAAATGCGTACCACGATCACTAATTATAGCACGTGGAGTTCCAAATCGAGCAAAGAGAGCTTTCAAAAACTTCACAACTACTCGGGCATCATTTGTGGGTAAAGCTTTTGCTTCGACCCATTTTGACAAATAGTCAACTGCCACGAGTATATACTTGTTTCCATGAGATGACGGAAATGGCCCCATAAAGTCAATGCCCCAAACGTCAAAGATTTCACAAACTTGAATTGCATTTTGTGGCATTTCATTCTTTTGTGAAATATTCCCGTGACGTTGACAAGCGTCACAGGATTTGACCAATTCATGGGCATCCTTGTAGATTGTGGGCCAAAAGAAACCGGAGTCAAACACCTTTTTGGCGGTGTAATTTGGATTGTGGTGGCCCCCCGTGGGACCAGCATGGCAAGCCTTAAGAATTTCAGTGGCTTCTTGACCATACACACACCGCCGGATGACTTGATCCGCACAGATTTTGAACAAGTAGGGGTCGTCCCAGAAATAATGTTTGACATCCTTAAAGAACTTATTTTTCTGTTGGGACGACATCCCTTTCACAATGAAGTTACCCGCAAGGTAGTTTGCAAAATCGGCAAACCAAGGGGTAACAGAATCTCCACGAAAGGCAACCGCATTGAGCGTCTCAAGGGGGAAGGTTTCATTGATTTCCCTTTTTTCGGAGACATCTTGATGGGGGTTTTCCAAACGGGAGAGATGATCAGCAGCTAGGTTCTCAGCTCCTTTTTTATCACGAATAATGATATCAAATTCCTGAAGGAGGAGAACCCAACGAAGAAGTCTCGGCTTTGCATCTTGTTTTGCAAAAAGGTACTTCAAAGCCGAGTGATCCGTATACACTATGCTTTTTGTCAGAATCAAGTATGGCCGGAATTTTTCAAAAGCATACACCACAGCTAACAATTCCTTTTCAGTGGTGGTGTAATGGCTTTGAGCCTCGGTCATAGTCTTGCTGGCATAGTGTATAGGCTGAAAATGTTTTGTTTTGCGTTGCCCCAAGACTGCCCCAATAGCATAATCACTAGCATCACACATGAGCTCAAAGGGCAAGTCCCAATCGGGGGCAACAAGAATCGGTGCCTCGGTAAGCCTTTTCTTTAATGTTTCAAAGGCTTCGATGCACTCAGGGGAGAAGATAAAAGGAGCATCCTTTTCGAGGAGATGGGTCATAGGCCGGGCGATTTTAGAAAAATCTTGAATAAACCTACGGTAAAAGCCGGCGTGACCCAAAAAGCTCCTAACACCTTTCACAGTTGTGGGATGAGGTAATTTTGCAATGACGTCCACTTTGGCACGATCAACCTCAATCCCGTTTTTTGAAATTTTATGGCCGAGGACAATGCCCTCTTTGACCATAAAGTGACTCTTCTCCCAATTTAGACATAACTTTGTGTCTTCACAACGTTTTAGCATATTGTCTAAGTGGGAGAGGCATGACTGAAACGAATCCCCAATGACCGAAAAATCGTCCATAAAGACCTCCATACTTTTCCCGATCATGTCGGAAAAAATGGCCATCATACATCTTTGAAACGTGCCCGGAGCATTACATAAGCCAAATGGCATACGTTTATATGCGAAAGTTCCATAGGGGCACGTGAAAGTGGTCTTTTCTTGGTCTTGCGGGTCAATGGGAATTTGAAAGTAACCCGAGAAACCATCGAGGAAGCAATAATACTCATTCCCCGCTAATCTCTCGAGCATCTGATCCATAAAGGGCAGAGGAAAATGATCTTTGCGGGTGGCGTCATTTAACTTGCGATAGTCAATACAGACGCGCCAACCCGTAACCAAACGAGTTGGAATCAACTCATTCTCCTCGTTTGTGACAACAGTAATGCCACCCTTTTTTGGAACACAATGGACTGGGCTGACCCAAGGACTGTCCGAGATAGGGTAAATCAATCCGGCATCAAGAAGTTTTAAAACCTCTTGTTTGATAACCTCGTGAATTTTTGGATTCACCCTTCTTTGATGTTGGACCGCAGGTTTGAAGTCATCCTCCATTAATATCTTGTGAGTACAAAACTCAGGGTCGATGCCCTTGATATCGGAGAGACGCCAAGCAATCGCTTGTTTATGAGACTTCAAAACCTTTATGAGAGCAGCCTTTTCCTCATCACTTAAGTCTTTGGCAATTATGACGGGTAATTTATCATCACCCTCCAGAAATGCATATTCAAGATGAGGCGGCAAGTCCTTAAGCTCAACCTCAGGGAAGTCATCAGTTTTCTCAACATTTTTGACCTCCTCTTTATGAAGTTGTTGTGGTAGAACAGGAAGAGGAGAGGGATCTTCGTTTAACAATTTTTCAAGTATGAGAATATCCCTCTCGAGGTCGATCTCTTGGTCATCAACTCCATCGGGAATCGAATCACTTTTGAGAAACGCCTCCATTTCTTCTAAGATGAAGTCACTTCCCTCAAACGGAGTGAGGGAAGGATAAGAATTGGCGATAATGGGGTGAGAAGACTGAGTGAGATTTTCACTCGAAGAATCATCAATGAAACCTAAAATCTCTTGAGCATACTCCTCAGCAGCAACATCGATGACATCAATTTGATTCACCGACTCACAATCATAATTGGAGGAGTATCTCGAAGTTTGATTCAGGTTGAAGGTTATGGCTTCCGTTCCAACACGTAATGTGATCTCATGCTCAAATACATCGATAAGAGCGCGCCCAGTTCTAAGGAATCCCCGCCCAAGAATGAGAGGGACCCTAGAATCGGCATCAAAGTCAACAATCACAAAATCTGCCGGAAAATGGAACTTCCCCACTTTAACGAATACGTCCTCGGCAATTCCGATGGGACGAGAAATCGAACGATCGGCAAGCTCTAGAGTCATGCACGTGGGGGTGAGTTCGGGAAGAGAGAGTTTCTTCCACACAGAATATGGCATTAGGTTAATGCTAGCACCTAGGTCGGCCAAGGCGAAGCAATCAACCATACCTGGGAAAGTACAAGGAATTAGAAATTTCCCGGGATCTCCAAGCTTTTCAGGAAGCTTTTTCAAAAGAACCGCAGAGCAATTCTCATTCAGAGGAGTTTTTGCCATCTCAAAGAGTTTCTCTTTATTACTCAACAGATTTTTGATTGTCGATGCAAACTTGGGCATCAAGAGAATAGCATCCGCGAAGCTGATATCAAAATGCAAATCTTGGAAGATTTGGAAAAATTTATCCATTTGGTGATTAGCTTTTTCGCGGAGCTTTTGTTCACTGAGACGTGATGGATAGGGAATAGAAGTTTTGGATTTAGGGCTGTCCACTGGAGTTTCTGGTGGTTCAAAGACAACTCCAGGCTTACATCTGGTTTCAGGAATAACCTGAGGTTGGACGTGTGCTGTACTTCGTGGGCTAGGAATTTGCACTTTGTCCTTTGTCACCTCAGGTTCACGATTCACTACCTTTGGAGGGTAGGAAGAAGAGGTAGTAGGAATCGCGGGTTCATCATATGAAGCACCACTTCGTGTTGTGATCGCCTTAGCATCGCCCCTCGGGTTAGCGATCGTGTTGCTCGGTAAAGTAGTACCTGAGCCCGAGGGTCGATCATTTAAAGACTTCTTGATGTCAGAAATCTGGCTGACCAGCAACTTGTTCAACTCTTCTTGGGACTTCATGAATTGTTTCAACAACTCGTCAGATGAAGGCCCGGTTGGAACAATGGCTTGATTCGGATTAGGAATATTTGGAGCTCGATTGTTCGGATTGGGACCTTGATTTTGAAAATTACCCTGATTAGGGTTGTTGTTTCCATGAAAATATCCCTGATTGAAGTTACCCTGACCTTGGTTCCGATTAAAGTTTCCTTGATTTTGTTGTTGGAAACCTTGATTTTGGAATCCTTGGTTTTGATTGTGAAAACCGTGGCCCTGATTGAAGTTACTTTGGTTTTGATAACCTTGGTTTTGATAACCTTGGTTCGCTCTATTTTGATTTTGGCCACGGTTTTGGACATTTTGGTTTTGATTAAAACCAGGAGGTCCAGGATAATGATGTTGAGGACGATAGCTAGGGTCCATAGGAGGGCGATATTGATTGCCTCCTTGATTTTGGGACCCTGCTAAAGCATGAGCTTCGTATGGAGTACCATCAGTAGCTGTGCAATTGTAGTAGGCATGCGGCCCACCACAAGTTACACAGACTTCCACTTTTTTAACCTCAGCAGGTGGAGGATGTTGTGGAAATGAGACTTTCTTTGTTTGGGCGAGAACCAAAGCTTGGATCGCTTCAGTGAGCTTGTCAATCTTAGCATCCGTGCTAGATTGACTCACAGAAGATGAAGTGGAAGGACCCGCATTAATTTGGGAAACAATCGGTTTGCTTCGTGTAGAGCGGACCTTAGACTTGTTTTCTATGATTTGCAAAGCTTCTTTTGTGGTTTTACTCAAAAAGTTGCCTCCCGCGGAGGCATTGAGTGAATCCTGATCAGCTTGGCTCACGCCATTGTAAAACGTATCGAGTTGCATCAACTCAGAGAAACCATGATGTGGACACTTGCGAAGTAATTCTTTGAAACGATCCCACGCTTCACCAAAAGATTCATCATATTTTTGGGTGAACTTGGTGATTTCGTTTTTAAGACTCGTGGTCTTGGAAGGTGGGAAGAATTCATTCACAAACTTTTTGACAAGATCTTCCCAAGTCTCAATAGATCGTGGAGGTTGTTTTTCAAGCCAAATCCGGGCTTGTCCCTCCAATGAGAATGGGAAGAGAAGGAGTTTGATTGCTTCACATGGGACATTTTTGTACTTGATGGTCGATGTGATTTTATTGAACCATCGAATATGAGCATGAGGATCGTCCCTCTCGAAACCATAGAATTGGCTTGAGGTTACAAGATTGAGTAACCCGGTTTTGAGCTCAAAACTATCAGCCACGATGGCTGGGACAATAATGGCATCTCCGTAACCCTCGATGGGTGCTTGGAGAAGTTCACACATGGGACGGTCTTCCGCCATGGTGACAGTGGGTGTGGCAACAGTACGGATCTCAGATCCGACTGTTGGTGCTGAACGACGACGAGGTCTTCTAGGTTTTCGTACAAGCTCACGTAATGGGCTAGTAGACCTAGAAGAACGAGTGCGCATGCACTAGGAACAAAAATCAATCAAAACAAAGTCGAGGCAAAACGACAGTGAACTTAAACCAATAATCACAGGTGAGTGGCTTCTTTAGAAAAGGTACACCACTTACCAGGATACAAAGGCAAGTTTTAATCTTTTTGATTTGGGAACTTATTTGTTCACACCCCCAGTTGGAAGGTGTTCTGTCTTGGTTTGCGACGGTTTATTTTTATGTAGAATTATTATACACAAGAAAGAGACGGATGTTTTTGTGTTTTGTGAATGGGTTTAAAAACTTTTGGACAATATTTTTGGTATCGTTTCGTTTACCAAAATCGTTTTTCTTTAAGAATCACCTTAAAAGAAAACCGAATCAGAAAACGTTACGATCTGTTTTGTTGTTTTTAATTTTTTTTGGTGTTTTAACACTTTAGGAAAAGTGTTAATGATTTTTTTGTATTTTGATTACGAAAATATACACAAGTGGTGGTATTTATACAGTGAGTGAGGTGAGATAACACTAATCTCAAATAACGCTAAAGAAACGCGCACACTTCCCCGGCAGCGGCGCCAAATTTTGATTGAGCCTGAACCACCTAACTTATATTGACCAGATAATGGTCAACAAAGTCAAATAGCCTAGGTCAATGCTCCGGGTAATAAAGGGTATCACCAGGTCGTTAAGTCCCGTTGAAGTGTGAATTGTAACTTTGGCGTATTTATGATCGGGTAATTATCCACAGGAAAAGGTTTTTATCAGAATTATTTGGAATTATTTAACGAATATAGCTTAGGAAAGCTACGTGACTGATTACGTGAATTTAGATAACGAGGATTTGAGCTAAACACTAAAAATGTACGTTTTAATTAAAAAAACGTAACAGATGCACAAACCAATAAGTACAACTGAAGGACGAAAAGGGTTAAAAGTGTAAAATTGAAATTTTTACAATCCTAATAATAAAAGAAAATTTTAAGAAAAATTAAAATTATTTTTACACTATTTAATTAATTATAATTAATTAATTACTAATTATCTATTTAATATTAATTTAACTAATTAGAATTATTAAAAATACTTAAAAGACTTAGAAAATTAAGAAAAATTTTATAAATCTAATTAACCATCATGGGAATCCTAAAAAATTATAAAAAGTTAATTTTATGTATTTTTAAGTTAAATAACTAATTATTATTCTACTTATTAATTATTATCTAATTAAACTATTTAAATTATTTAAACTATTAAATGAACAGTAAAAATTCTATAAAAATTTATAAAATTATTTTAACTAAAATAGAAGCTATAAAAATTATAAAAACTAGGTTATACTATATAAAAACTAATTAAGCTATTTAATTGATTAATATTAATTAAAACTAAATTAAACTAAAATTAATTAAAAATACCACTAGATGACAAAATAAAAATCTGGAAAAATTTGTAAAATTATTTTAACCTAAAATATAATTTCTAAAAATATAAAAGTGACATATTACTTAGAAATTAATTAAAAAGAAAAATAAATAGATAAATCCTATTAAATAGAAGCTATCACTATTGGTAAAGTTGATTTTTTTTGATTTTTTCTTTTTCTAAACTGATAATAAGCTAAAAACAACTAACTTTAATAAAAGCACTTTTGTTTAAACCCAACCAATAAGCAATTTAAGTGCTTATTGAACCTTCAGTTGACTTTTGTTGACTGTGGGATGTTTAAAGCTCAAATGGGGAATGGTGGGGTCCACACTGAATAAACTTGGTCCTACTGAGTCTAACAATCAATAATAAGCACTTAATAAGCAACAATTGAGTTTGAATAAGCCAAAAAGCTTGAAATAAGCACTTAAAACAAAGGGGACTGATGCAGTTTGGGGACAAACTTAAAGGTCCAAGCAGAGTGGGGTCCACAGGCCTAGGGGTCAAACAAAAGGGTCAAACCTACACCCTGGTAGGAGGGGGGTTGGGAGAACCAAAATTAAGACCTAGGGTATCACTGTGGTGGTCACAATGAACCACCAAAGTGATGGTGGTTGAGGTGGTGGTCTGTGCACAGGGCACTGGGTTGCCCTGCAGCCTACTTCAATGGTTTGTGGGGCCCACTAAATAAATTCCTAAAAATCTGAAATAAATCTCAAAATTAAACAAAGTGGTAAAGATTATCCACACAAAATTTCAGATCCTAAATCTTAAAAACCAACAAGTTATGAATCTTCAAAGATTGTTCAAAATCACAAATGACTGCTTTTGACTTTTCTAAAACATGCAATGGTTTGACTTTTTTGAACTTTTGCTTAATCTAGTTTACTCAAAACATGTTTGTAACTTAAATGATGACTGAATTAAGTTTAAACAATCACTTATCTATTGAGATGAAATGATTTTGGACTCCAAAAACCACCACAGTTAACTGTGGTGGTGGATCTTTGCTACTTTGACTTTAAAGCTACTGAGACCAGGTTTTAAGGTTAGATTAAAGCTAAAACAGTCCTAGGTAGTGTAGGGAAACAACAAGCACCAATCCAAGACCAATGAATCAATGGCTAATCCACTGATCCAAACACCCCTTTATCTATCTGTTTCAACAATTTGTGAATCAAATACTTATTTTAGACCATGAAACAACCAAATAAGCCTTTATACTGATGTGTGGGACTTATTTAAGCTCAGAAACATGAACATTAACAACCATGATCCATTAATTCCACAAATCTCATAAAATGATCTACTTGACAGCTAAATTGAGCAAATGACTATCTAAGCTATAACTAGTATACTACACTAATACTAATATAGCATGTATACTATTAATAAGCTAAGTTAAGCAGAAATAAGCCTATAACAAACAATAAGACAATAAAAGAAATCAAGAGTAAGGAAGTGTCTTACAAACAGTCCAAGCAAACAATGAGGTACCAAGATCACACTGCATCAAAACACATTCCTAACACCCCCCATGGGGTTCTAAACCAGTCCATCCATCCTTTGCTTCTCTTATACTTGCAATTTTTTTTGATTTTTGTTGATATCTTATTTTTTTTTTTATTTTCTTAGTACACAGAAATTTAGAAACTAAAAAAAACTTGAATCTTATACTTTAATGAACTTGAGAATGATTATAAACAAACTAGATTAGGATCGACTGAATACTAAACTTCAACCTTTACCACTGTTTTTCATTGAATGGAAAATCAAATGAAACTTAGGAACTCATGGACAGTGATGAGAACACTTAAAGTTTTTTGATTCCAATAACTTTTTAATACATTACGAACTTGAAATTACACTTTGAAAACTAGTATTACAACTGGAATAAGAGAGTACATCAAAATACATTAAATAAAATTAGACTCAAAAACTACACACCCTCCTCAGCTTCTCTTCTTCAATTAAGTAGGTCATGGAGCTTCTGTGGGGTCCACTCCAGCTTTCCCATCACTTCTCTCAGCCTTTGGATGAGTCAATCACATCCTGGTCGTTCAAATGGTTTTGGCGCCAATTTTTCTTTGGCGTTTTTCTTGGTTGATTGAAGCCAGTGGGATTGGTTTGTTTGTTAGTGTTTGGTTTGGAGTGATAAGGAGGAGTGGGTTGAGGTTGAGTGTGCTCAGAGAAGCTAGGGGTGATGATGGGGGGTTTGTCTGATAGCAGCTGAGGTGGAGGGGGTGGTGGCGTTGACTCGGGTCAAACAAGGAAGGAGAATACGGGGTGATTAGTTTTTTTTAGGGGAGTGGGCTGAGGTGGTAACTGGGCTAGGGAATTTAGATGGGCCTGGTGGGTTAACTTGTGGGTTTTGGATAATGAATTGTGATCCGGATGGTTTGTAATCTTAGAAATTTACAAGGACCTCAAATGTAATTAACCGAAAGTTAGGGGGCCTGTTTTGGCAAGTATCCAAAATATCCCAAGGGATTAAACCTGCCATGCTTAAATATCCAAAGGACCAAAAATTGTAATTTTCCTTTTTAAATTTCCCGAGGACTATTTTTTGCCCAAATTCCAAACTTGAGGGGTTAAACTTGAACTTTTTCCAAAACTTCCATCCGGGGACTAAACTTGGCACTTTATGAATTTCCAGGACCAATGTTTATTTTTTCATCCAAAAATATTTCACTCGGGACCAAATCTGTCAATTTCCAAAACTCCAGGGACCATTTTTGTCATTTTTGGATTTTAAGGGGTAAAAGTGTAATTTTCTCAAACTTTTTCACCCAAGGACTTATTTTGATAATTTTTGACTTTTCTTTGCCTTGGGTTGACTTTTCTTTCGTTTTAAACTTTCAGGGACTAGTTTTGCCAAATTTTGAAACTTGGGGGACTGAAACTGCCAATTGTGCAAACTTTGTTCGTTTTTCATTTGTTTTCAAACATTTTGCATCTAAAACATATAAAACACACTTTTGGAGTAATTTGTGTATTTTGATGCGTTTTTGGGTGTTTTTGGATGTTTTGGCAGTCCAGATACGGTAAAAATGATGAGTGTTTGAGCACTCATCAATGAATTCAAATTATTAAAACTTTATGTTGGTTATGATTGTACTGTATTGATATTGATTTATGATGTTCTGGTTGTTTGATCTTATATTATGCTCCCATATTGAGATTCATTATAATTTCCATGTGTGTTGTTACATGTCGTGACGATTATTTATGAATGATATGGTTTATGTTGATGGTGTGATTGTGATGTATTTTGTGATGATCTCGACTATTATGAGCTTGGTTACATTATTTCTCTTGTTATTGATCGATGTTTGGGATTCTTACTTATACACTTGCGATTTTATAGAATCATGGCCCCTAGGAAAACCACAACTACCACCGCATCACCTGCTATGACTCAAGCTGCTATAAAGAAATTAGTTGCCGACGGCGTTGCTGCAGCTCTGGAAGAGCAAGCTGCTACAATGGCGCGATCAAGTAGCAACAACCGACCCACTGCAGAAAGCGAGGCCTCTGCAACTCGGAAGTGTACCTATAAGGACTTCATAGCTTGTAAGCCATCTCATTTCAATGGTATTGAAGGAGTGACGGAGCTTGCTCGATGGTTTGAGCGAACTGAGACTGTGTTTGTGAGGAGTGGTTGTGCCGCTGAAAGCAGAGTCTCATTTGCTACTGGAACATTGTTGGAAGATGCGTTGTCTTGGTGAAACGCAACTGCTTAGCAGATAGGTGTGGAGGAGGCCTATCAGATCACCTGGGATGACTTTAAGGAAAAGATGTTGAAGAAGTTCTGCCCTAAAGGAGAGATCAAGAAACTAGAAGATGAGTTTCACCTGTTGGTCGTGAAAAGGAATGATCTCAGGGCTTATGATACGAGATTTCAGGAACTTGCCACACTTTGCCCTTCGAAGGTTCTCGATTTGGAAAAGTTGTTGGAAAGGTACATCGACGGACTACCTAGGAGCATTGAGGGAAACGTCACCTCGTCAAAGCCTCAATCTTTGGAAGAAGCAATGACTATTGCCCAAAGACTGCTAGACTGGGAGATTAAGCGTAACTCTGCTCAGGGAAACAATGATCACAAAAGGAAGTTTGATGATCGATAGACAAACAACAACAACAACAACAACAACAACAACAACAACAACAACAACAACCGTAACTCCAACCGTAACTATCACCATGACAGAAACACCTACCAAAATCAACAGAACCGACGACAGGAAGCTGTCAGAGCTTATGTCGCCGCACCAGTTAAGAATGTTGGGTATGCTGGACCTTCCCCATTCTGCGACAAGTGTAAGATGCATCACACTGGACTCTGCTATGCTAAGTGTGGGAAATGTTCAAGGACTGGACATAAGACACAAGATTGCAAGGCTACAAGAGCTAACTTGCAACCCGTGGCTGTAGTATGCCATGCTTGTGGAGAGAAAGGACACTACAGGCGTCAGTGCCCAAACAAGGACAACAATGCACGCTGAAGAGCATATGTGCTGGGAGATGGAAATGTCCAACAAGATCCGAACGTAGTCACGGGTACGTTCTTTTTAAACAACCGCCTCGTTAAAGTTTTATTTGATTCCGGAGCCGATCAAAGTTTCGTATCTATTTCTCTTGCACCTCTACTTAATATTACACCAACCAAACTAGACACCACATACGAGATTGAGCTAGCTGATGGAAAGCTAGTAAGCACTAACACTATACTCTGAGGTTGCACCCTACGCCTACTAAACACACCGTTCGTCATTGACCTTATGCCTGTTAGACTTGGTAGTTTCAACGTCGTTATAGGAATGGATTAGCTATCCAAGAACCGCGCTAAAATCATATGTGATGAGAAAGTCGTTCACATCCCCCTAAATGACGAAACCCTAATTGTTCGCGGCGAGCGAAGTAAAACACGTCTAAGCATCATTTCTTGCGTCAAAGTTGTGAAGTACATCGAACGAGGATGTCGAGTTTTCTTAGCTCAAGTCACTGAGAAAAAGTCAGAGGAGAAGCGACTTGAGGATGTGCCAGTAGTCAGGAACTTCCCAGATGTATTTCCTGAAGACTTTCCTGGCCTTCCGTCGACTCGTCAAGTGGAATTTCAAATTGACTTGGTGCCAGGAGTAGCACCCGTGGCACGAGCACCCTATAGGCTAGCACCGTCGGAAATGAAGGAGTTATCTGAGCAATTGCAGGAATTGTCAGATAAAGGATTTATTCGCCCAAGTTCATCACCGTGGGGAGCACCTGTGTTGTTTGTAAAGAAGAAGGATGGAACCTTCAGGATGTGTATCGATTATCGCAATTTGAACAAACTTATGGTGAAGAATCGATATCCGTTGCCAAGGATTGACGATCTGTTTGATCAACTGCAAGGATCGAGTGTCTACTCGAAGATTGATTTGAGATCAGGTTATCACCAACTGAGGGTTAGGGAAGAAGACATCCCTAAGACGGCTTTCAGAACGAGATACGGCCACTATGAATTCCAAGTAATGCCATTCGGTCTAAGAAATGCACCCGCTGTATTTATGGACTTAATGAACCGAGTGTGCAAACCCTATTTGGATAAGTTTGTGATTGTATTCATCGATGATATCCTTATCTATTCACGTAGTAAGGAAGAGCACGCAGAACACTTAAAGGCTATACTAACACTACTCAGATAAGAGAAATTATATGCCAAATTCTCCAAGTGTGATTTTTGGATTGAGAAAGTAAAATTTCTTGGGCATGTTACCGACAGTAAGGGTATTCATGTTGATCCCGCCAAGATCGAAGCTGTTAAAAATTGGGCGTCACCTACGAGTCCTACCGAGATACGCCAATTTTTAGGTCTTGCTGGATACTATCGGAGATTTATTGAAGGATTTTCAAGGAATTCTAAGCCTTTGACTGAGTTAACACATAAGAAGAAAAAGTTTGACTGGGGAGAAGAGCAAGAATTGGCATTTCAGTTTTTGAAGCAGAAGCTTTGTGAAGCACCGATATTAGCATTACCCGAAGGAAGTGAGGATTTCGTGGTATATTGCAATGCATCAATCCAAGGCTTGGGTGCCATATTGATGCAAAGACTTAAAGTAATCGCTTACGCTTCTAGACAACTTAAACCCCACGAGGAAAACTACACTACTCATGATCCAGAATTAGGAGCGGTAGTATTCACTCTTAAGATATGGAGACACTACCTATATGGAACCAAGTGTACGGTCTTCACCGATCACAAAAGTCTTCAGCACATTTTAGATCAAAAGGAGTTGAATATGAGGCAACGTCGATGGCTAGAGTTATTAAGTGACTATGATTGCAAAATTCGTTATCACCCGGGGAAGGCAATTGTTGTAGCAGATGCCTTGAGTCGAAAGGAACGACTTAGACTCCTCAGAGTTAGATCATTGGGAATGACAATTAGATCACCACTTCCGTCTCGAATTCTTGAAGTTCAAGTTGAGACCCTTAAAGAAGAGAATAGACCGCACGAGAAGATATACGGTATGCCAGAAAGCACGAATGAATTTGTCAAGAAACCAGATGGAAGGCTGTGTTTCAAGGACATAAGTTGGATTCCATTGTATGGAGGAATACGAGACCTCATCATGCATGAGTCTCATAAGTCTAAATATTCCATTCATCCTGGCTCGGAGAAAATGTATCATGATCTTTAGAAGTCGTATTGGTGGCCAAACATGAAGGCTGACATTGCAGAGTATGTCGGTAAATGTTTGACCTGCTCGAAAGTAAAGGCTGAGCATCAAAAACCATCCGGTCTTTTGATCCAACCAGAGCTACCAATGTGGAAATGGGAAAGGATTATAATGGACTTCATTACGAAATTACCCAAAACATCAGGTGGGTTAGACACTATTTGGGTCATTATCGATCGTCTCACGAAGTCAGCGCACTTCTTGCCTATCAAAGAGACTGATGATATAGACATTCTTGCACGTTTATACTTAAAGGAGATAGTTTCACGGCATGGAGTGCCGATTTCTATTATCTCCGACCGAGACAGCCGTTTCACGTCTAACTTTTGGAAATCTTTACAGAAAGCCTTGGAAACTAAGTTAGATATGAGTGCCGCTTACCATCCACAGACCGACGGTCAAAGTGAAAGGAATATTCAGACCCTAGAGGACATGCTTCGGGCATGTGTGATCAATTTTGGAAAAGGCTGGGATAAGCACCTACCGTTAGCAGAATTCTCATATAACAACAGTTATCACGCCAGTATTAAGGCCGCACTGAGAAAATAGTAAAGATTAGACTATGATTGCAAGCCGCCAGGGATCGGCAAAAGAGCTATGCCGATGTGAGAAGGAAACCAATGGAGTTTCAAGTTGGAGACAGGGTCATGCTAAAGGTATCACCTTGGAAAGGGATGATTAGGTTTGGAAAACGTGGAAAGTTAAACCCAAGATACGTTGGACCCTTCGAGATCATTGAAAGGATCGGTCTCGTGGCATACAAACGTGAACTCCCTGAGGAGCTCAGCCGAGTACACAACACCTTCCACGTGTCAAATTTGAAAGAGTGTTTATCGGATGAAACCCTCGTGATTCCGTTGAAGGAGATCAAAATCGACGAGAAGTTGAACTTTGTTGAGGAACCCGTCGAAATTATGGATCGGGAGGTCAAACGAATAAAGCATAGTCGCATTCCCATTGTTAAGGTCAGATGGAACTCTAATAAAGGACCCGAGTTCACTTGGGAGCGCGAGGATCAAATTCGTGCTAAATACCCACAACTATTCGATAAGACAACCCCGAGCACTGATTCAACTCTGGTTTCCAGGACAAATCCATTCTAACGGGTGGGTACTGTAATACTCCGTAAAATCCCAAGTCATTTATTAATGCTAATTATCGATACTATTCTAATCTAAGCCATTTTTGCGGGTAAATTTGAATTTTTTATATGAGACACCGTTTGTTTGACACCCGATCACTTTGGTCACCGTATGTTTGTCACCTGGTATCACCTGTAGTCATTCTTGGATGTCACCCAATGAGGTTAACACCGGTAACTCCCACTTGCGACCCGACACCTTGTAATGACACCGATATATTTATATATATATATATATATATATATATATATATATATATATATATATATATATATATATATATTGATTATTACCAAATTACTATTATACTATGTACATATATAAGTATATACACATGTGGACAACAACGTTTATATTTACACGAATCGACACCGACTGTTGGTGTTGAACGTCTACGAGGTCTTCTAGGTACTCTTACAAGCTCACAAAATGGGCTCGTGGACCTACAAGAACGAGTGCGCATGCACTAGGGATAAAAACCAATCAAAACAAAATCGAGGCAAATCAACAGTGAACTTAAACCAATAATCACAAATGAATGGCTTCTTTAAGGAAGGTACACCACTCACAAGGATACAAATGCAAGTTTTAAATTTTTTGTTTGGGAACTTATTATGTTCACACCCCCCAGTTGGTAGGTGTTCTGCCTTGGTTTGCGACTGTATATTTTTATGTAATTTATTATTCACAAGAAAACGATGAATGTTTTTGGGTTTTTTGTGTATGGGTTAAAAACTTTTGGACAATATTTTTGGTATCGTTTCGTTTACCAAAATCGTATCTCTTTAAGAATCACCTAAAAAGAAATCCGATTTAGAAAACCTAACGATCTGTTTTGTTTGTTTTTGATTTTTTTGGTGTTGTTAACACTTTAGAAAAAGTGTTAATGACGTTTTTGTTTTATGATTAAGATTTACAAAAGGTGGTGGGTTTATACAATGATGAATGAAAAACCACTAATCTCTAAAAAAACGTTTTAGATACGCAGCAACCTCCCCGGCAGCGGCGCCAAATTTTGATTGGTCCTAAACGGTCAACTAAGTTTACCAATGTGAGTGGTCAACCAAGTCAAACGTCTAAAACCAACTAACCAAGGAGTACAGTTTATTCCCGGGTCGTTATGTCCCAGCGAGGTTTGCAATTGTATTTGAAAACGTTTTAAGTGATCGGGTGATTTAATAGGAGGATCAGGAATTTGATTATTATGATTACACTAAGAGATTATAACTGAAAATAACTTAGAAACACTATTCTAACAAATATTGATGATCAGATAACCTAAAAACGTAAGTGAAACCAAAGAACGCGCAAAATAAAAAGTGAAACGTGAGGAAATAAAGTCCTACGAATGTGAAAATTATATTTTTACGATCCTAATGACATAAGAAAATTTTTAGAAAAGTAAAATTATTTTTACAACTATTTAATTAATTAGTATTAATTAATTACTTTTTAATTAACTAAATTATACTAATTATTAATTAATTATGAATTTTAACTAGAAAAATGAAAATTAAATTTAGAAAAATCTAAAATATTATAAAACTAATTTTAGAATAGAAAATCTATTTTTCCTACTTTTTAATTATATATTATTAATTAAAACTAATTATTTAATTAATTTAAACTAAATTAAATTATAAAAAGTACTAAATGATAAAAGAAAAATCTGAAAAAATTCCTAAAATTATTTTAACCTATAAGGAACCTGAGAAAAATATAAAAATGAGAAATGCTTATAAATAAGCAGAAAAATAAGCCAAATGGCTTAACTAGAAGCTATCACTTTTCTTAAATTTGGATTTTTCTAATTTTTCTTTTACAAAACTAATTTAACACAGATTACATACAACTTTAATAAAAACAAACTTTGTGAAACTCAAAAATAAGCCCTTGGTGAGCTTATATGCTTATCAGCCAAGCTTTTTGAGCTTGAAATGGATAATAAGCTTGAAGTGCTGTCCAATAAGCAATAAGCTGAGAAATAAAGAGAAAAACAACTAGATACAAATTCAGTGTACTAAAAATAAGTCAAACTAACAACCAAAACTCATTGAATGAGCTGGAATACCAAAATAAGCAATCCTAAACACCACTCAGAACCAACACGACCAAGGTCACAATTGCAGGCCTGATTTGGGCTAAGGGCAAAGGATCAAAAGGTGAAATTGAGCCTTGGAGTGAAAAGCTAGCTTGTTGGAATTTCCAAAAAGCTAAAAATCTCACAATAGGGGCCACTATAGAGCTCTGTATGAGCTCATGAAAAAGCTCTCAATGGACTGTATGCTCAGTCAATGAGAGAGTTTGGACAAAATGGAAGCTGCAAGCAGACCTAGCAACCTAGCTTGAAAAAGCTTAATGGTGATTGAAACCTAGAAATGGGTTGCTAGACTTCTCAAAAAAACAAGAGACACAAGCTGAAGCTCAAATGTGAGCTTATGATTAAGCTTGTGAAAGAGCTCAGCTACACTGGTGACTCAATGTAGTGAGTAACTTTGTTGGAACATGGCAAGCACAACAAGCAGTTGTAAAAAGCTGTTGATGAGAAAACAAGCATGCAATGATCAATCTAGCCTATTAAGCTTTACAAAGCAACAAATTACACACTCTATAACCAAATAACAAAGATTTTGCAAGCCTATGAAATCAAGCCTATGGGACAGGACCTGGTGCAGGGGAGGTAACTCCCCCTGCAGGTGTGTTAGAGAGGGTATGGGGATCTTAAGAAAATTTGCTAAAATGTAATGGTTATGGATTCCTGAAGTTTAAGTGGTGTACTTAAACCTCAAGAAATTTCAGGGTCTGATTCAACCCACACAAATCTAGAAAAATCACCCAAAAAGTGACATTCTGCACCCACTAGTAATTTTGACTTTGAAAGATTTTTGCACCACTTTGACTTTTATGAACTGAGATTGATCTTAGGTTACTACAAATGATATGATCATAGGAAATGCAACTATAATTAACAAACTTAACAAGATTTAAAACTAAAAATGAGGGATTGAATCTAAAAATGGTCACAGTTAAGCTATAATCAAGATTCAAGACCAATTTTGACTTTTCCCTAATAAGGACTGGATTTTATGACTCTAATGATCTATTTGAACTTCAAGTAGCATGCTTCAACAGGAAACAACCATTCAAACAACCTTAAACTTAGGTAAACAGTTTGAGCCAAACACCCTTGATTGAAGCTGTATGAGATAATTTTCAAAGGCAGAGGTAGTTTAAAACTTCAAAAGTGATATATGAGGACTCAATTAGCTGTTTGATGACTGTTTTAGTAGGGAGCTTTCAACAATAAGCAGTCTCAATAAATTAAACCCAAATATGTAAAATAACTATATTAGACAATAAACATGGAAATCAATTTAAGATCTAATAGAACTATAACAACTAAACTAGATTATGTCTAAATAACTAGAACAAACTTGAATAAGTAATAAAAATCAGGGAATTAGCATTAAGCAAGCAATACTACAGCAAAATCAGAAACTTGGAAAATGAGACTCACAATGTGCATTCCTGCCCAATACCAACTGAACCAAGGACCATAGAACCAATCCTATCATTCCCCATGGAATTCTAACCCACAGCCATCCCAAATACACTGTGCTCTAGACATCTTCACAGTAACCTGCATATTTTTTGTATTTCCTTTCTATTTTCTGGATTTTTTTTTTTTTTTTTTTTTTTTTTGTATGTTTGAGTTTTACTTCTAAACTGAATTTTAAAGTCTCTAAAAGCTCAAATAAGCTTAATGAGGAACCTATGTGACCCTATGAGTTCAATTTAACAGTTAGAAACAACAATTAAACTTTTGAGATTTTTAGACTAAAATGGAATTCATAAGCTGAGAATTACTTGAAACTTGAATTTCATTGATTGAACACTTCAAACTTACACTATTAAAACTGAAATCACAACTAGTTTTAGACAGAAAAAGACTAAACATAAATTTTACATAAATAAAAATAAGCTAAAATCTATACACTCTTCACTGCTCCTTCTCTTTCATTATATATCTGCAAATTAGGGTTTCTGAGCTCCTTTGGACTTTTCCCAGCACTCTTCTTGACCCTTGGATCAATACCACTCAATCTTGACCTTTCAAAGTTTTTGGCGCCAAAATCAATCTTGGCGTATTCTTCTGATAATTGGTGGCAGTGGAGAGAGTTTGGAGTTTCGTACTTGTTTGGTTAGCCAGGGGAGGAGGGGGTTGAGTGTATCAGAGGTGAAGGGCTAGGGGTGAGGATGGAGGTTTGGCTGGTTGCAATGAGTGGGAGGTGAGGTGGAAGGAGGTGGAAGGAGGTGGGTCAAAGGTGGGGGTTGACTGGGTATTAATAAAAATGGGGGTTTATTATTTGAGATTGGGCCAAGTTTGGTTTTGGGCTTGGAGGGGTGGTGAAGGGTGTTGGTTGGGCCTGGGTGGATTTTATTGGATTTGGATTTAAGGGTTTGGATTTAATATTAAGGGTATCCGTTTGGTTTGTAGTTTATAAAACCCAAGGACCAAACTTGTAAACTGCTGAAACTTGAGGGGCATTGTTTGCCAGATTTCCAAACTCAATTCAAGGGACCATTCTTGCCAAGTTAGATAAACCAAAGTACCCTTATTGCATTTATTACAATTCAAAACACTCGGGGGACCTTTTATGTGATTTTCCAAAGTTGAGGGGGCGAAATTGTAAGTTTTCCAAAAGTTATCAAAATGATCTATTTTTCCAATTATGAATAGTACAAGGGTAATTATTTGATAAATTCCAATTTTAAAATACCCAGGGACTAAATTTACCATTTTTGAAACTTGAGGGGTAAAAATTGCCATTTTGTGAAAACTTTCATCCAGGGACTAAAAGTGAACCAGTTTGAATTCCCAAGGACTAATGTTGACTTTTCTTTCATTTTAAACCTTTAGGGACTAGTTTTGACAATTTTTGAGAGTTGAGGGACTTAAACTTCCAATTTTGCAAACTTTGTTCGTTTTTCATTTGTTTTTAAACATTTTGCATCTAAAACATATAAAACACAGTTTTGGGATAATTTCTGTATTTTGATGCATTTCTGAGTGTTTTTGGATGTTTTGGCTGTTCAGATACGATAAAATTGATGAGTATTTACACACTCATCAATCCCCCACACTAAACTATTGCTAGTCCCTAGCAATCTTTTTAGAAAACTTAATGGATTTGAATCTCTTTACCAAAATCCATTACTTCTAGAGTAGTCAAATGTTTCAGTTCAAGTAAGAACCATGGTACACCGATAACCATATGATTTTGAGCAAACCACCAGCTATCAACGGATTTGATTTGTCTTTACCAGAAGTCGTTTGCTTCTGGACTAGCCAACTCTTGATGGACATAGTCAACATCTTGGTGAGTTGATTACCAATTATGCCTTTCCAATGCCTTTACCACAAGCCATAACCTTGCGGGCTAGCCAACTTTTTTACTTTTTAGGATATGGTGAGTTGAACACCATACAATTTTGGGCAAATTATAAGCCATAAACAGATTTGAGATATCTTTACCAAGAGCCGTTTGCTCCTGGATTAGCCAATTCTTTTGTCGTTTAGACATGGTGGACTGATAACCACAAAAATTTTGAAATAAAGTGAAAAAATTTTGAAAATTTTGGGCCAAAAATGGGGGTACTAGAGGATATAATGTGATAAAATTCGCTAGAATTCCCCCCCCCCCCCCCCCCCACACTTAGAATTGAATATTGTCCTCAATATTCAAAGTCCCGGCTATTATGCCGACTCTTTGAACGTAAAAAGATAATATTATAAGCTAACTGTGGAAATATCATTTTTAATTTTTCACTTTATTTATATATACATACAAATACACATTTTTTTCTTTTTTTTTTCAAAGATATATACATTTCAAATAGCTGCAGGGGACGGCCACTCCCCCACACTAGGGTGTTAGAAAGTAGAAAGAAGTCAGAGATATGGGTGAAAACCCATGTTATTGCTATTGTTTTTGTTTATCGAGTCGCTAGCTTGACTCGGTCCTCAAATTCAATTGTCCTTGGGGAAAGTTTAGAGATCAGGGACAACCATGGATGGTATGTCCTCTCCAAAGTAATGTTTCACACGATGCCCATTCACTTTGAAATTAGGACCGTCATTTTGAGATAACTCGACGGTGCCATAAGGATAAACCTTTGCGATAGTGAATGGACCAGTCCAACGGGTTTTTAGCTTTCCCGAGAAGATCTTGAGTCTAGAGTTGAAAAGAAGGACTCGGTCACCAACGTTAAAAATGCGGTTCTTGATCTTTGAGTCATGAATCTTCTTTGTCTTTTCCTTGTAGATCAAAGAGTTCTCGTAAGCTTGATCACGAAGTTCATTTAATTCATTCAATTGAACCTTCCGATGATCACCCGCAGTTTTGAGGTCAAAATTTGCATGCTTGAGGGCCCAATAGGCTTTATGCTCAAGCTCGATCGGTAGATGGCACGCTTTCCCGTACACAAGCTTGTAAGGTGTACACCCGATGGGTGTTTTGTAAGCTGTACGGAAAGCCCAAAGTGCATCATCCAATTTATCCGACCACGATGCACGATTTTCACCAACGGTTCTTTCCAATATTCTCTTGATGCCTCGATTGGAAACTTCTACTTGTCCACTTGTTTGAGGGTGGTACGCAGTAGAAAGACGGTGAGTTACACAATACTTTTGCATGACTTTATCGAATTTGTCATTGCAAAAATGCGTACCACGATCACTAATTATAGCACGTGGAGTTCCAAATCGAGCAAAAAGAGCTTTCAAAAACTTCACAACAACTCGGGCATCATTTGTGGGTAAAGCTTTCGCTTCAACCCATTTTGACAAATTGTCAATAGCCACGAGTATGTACTTGTTTCCATGAGATGACGGAAATGGCCCCATAAAGTCGATGCCCCATACGTCAAAGATTTCACAAACTTGAATTGCATTTTGTGGCATTTCATTCTTTTGTGAAATATTCCCATGACGTTGACAAGTGTCACATGATTTGACCAATTATTCTGCATCCTTATAAATCGTGGGCCAATAGAATCCAGAATCAAACACCTTTTTGGCGGTGTAGTTAGAATTATGGTGCCCCCCCCCCCCCCCCCCCCGTAGGTCCAGCATGGCAAGCCTTGAGAATGTCATTGGCTTCCTGTCCATAAACACACCTCCGGATGACTTGATCCGCAATGATTTTGAAAGGTAGGGGTCGTCCTAGAAATAATGTTTTACATATTTAAAGAACTTGTTCTTTTGTTGGGACGACATCCCTTTCACCACAAAGTTACCCGCATGGTAGTTTGAAAAATGGGCAAACCATGGGGTAATAGAATCTCCACGAAAGGTAACCGCATTGAGAGTTTCGAGAGGGAAGGTTTCATTAATTTCTTTCCTCTCGAAGACATCTTGGTGGGGGTTTTCCAAATGGGAGAAATGATCAGCAGCAAGGTTCTCAGCTCCTTTTTTATCATGAATTATGATATCAAATTCTTGTAGGAGGAGAACCTAACGTAGTAGTCTCGGCTTTGTATCTTGTTTTGCAAAGAGATACTTCAAGGCCGAGTGATCCGTATACACTATGCTCTTGGTCAATATCAAATATGACCGGAATTTTTCAAAGGCATACACCATAGCTAATAATTCTTTTTCAGTGGTGGTGTAATGACTTTGAGCCTCGGTCATCGTTTTGCTTGCATAGTGTATAGGCTGAAAGTTTTTGGATCTGCGTTGCCCCAAGACTGCCCCTATTGCATAATCGCTAGCATCACACATAAGTTCAAAGGGCAAGTCCCAATCGGGGGCAACAAGAATTGGTGCCTCAATAAGCTTTTTCTTTAAAGTTTCAAAAGCTTCTACGCACTCAGGTGAGAAGATAAAAGGAGCATCCTTTTCGAGGAGATGGGTCATAGGCCGGGCGATTTTTGAAAAATCTTGAATAAACCTACGATAGAAACCGGTGTGACCCAAAAAGCTCCTAATACCTTTGATGGTAGTGGGATGAGGTAATTTTGCAATGACATCAATTTTGGCTTTGTCAACCTCAATCCCATTCTTTGAAATTTTATGGCCGAGGACAATGCCCTCTTTGACCATAAAGTGACTCTTCTCCCAATTGAGACACAAGTTTGTGTCTTCACATCGTTTTAGCATATTTTCCAAGTGGGAGAGACAAGATTGGAACGAATCCCCAATGACCGAAAAGTCATCCATGAATACCTCCATTGTTTTTCCGATCATCTCGGAAAATATGGACATCATGCACCTTTGGAACGTGCCAGGAGCGTTGCATAAACCAAAAGGCATTCGACGGTAGGCAAAGGTTACGTAAGGGCATGTGAAGGTAGTTTTCTCTTGATCTTATGGATCAATGGGGATTTGAAAGTATCCCGAGAAACCATCGAGGAAACAGTAGTATTCATTCCCCGCTAATCTCTCGAGCATTTGATCCATGAAGGGTAGAGGAAAATGGTCTTTACGGGTGGCTTCATTGAGTTTTCTATAATCTATACATACACGCCATCCCGTAACCAAACGAGTTGGAATCAACTCGTTAACCTCATTGGTGACAACAGTTATGCCACCCTTCTTAGGAACACAATGAATGGGACTCACCCAAGGACTGTCAGAAATAGGGTAAATCAATCCAGCATCAAGAAGTTTTAGAACTTCTTGTTTGATAACTTCGTGAATTTTTGGATTTACCCTCCTTTGATGTTGCACCGCGGGTTTTAAGTCGTCCTCCATCAGGATTTTGTGTGAACAAAATTCCGAGTTGATACCCTTGATATCGGAGAGTCTCCAAGCAATTGCTCGCTTGTGTGACTTCAGAACCTTTATGAGCGCGGTTTTCTCCTCATCTTTCAAGTCTTTAGCAATAATGACGGGTAATTTATCATCACCCTCCAAAAATGCATACTCAAGATGAGAAGGCAACTCTTTGAGCTCGACCTGAGGAGAATCATCAGTTTTTTCAACATATTTGATCTCTTCTTTATGAAGTTCTTTGGGAGGCTGAGGGGGAGATGGGTCTTCATTTAACAATTCTTCTAGCAAAAGAATGTCCCCCTCAGGATCAAAATAGTCTTCATCAACTTCATGCGAAATTGAACTATCTTGAGCAAGAAAAGCCTCGACATCTTCCAAAGAGAAGTCACTTCCCTCAAAAGGAGTGAGAGAAGGGGAAGAGTCGGCTATTATAGGCTCAGAAGATGGAGTGGGACTGCCACTCGAAAGATAACCAAGAAGTTCTTGAGAGTACTCCTCACAAGCAACATCAATGACATAGATTCGGTTAACCGATTCAGCATCATAATTTGAGGAGTACCTCGAAGTTTGATCGAGGTTAAACGTTACTGCTTCATTACCAACACGAAGAGTTATTTCCTCTCCGTGTACATCGATTAGAGCACGGCCCGTTCTTAGGAATCCTCTTCCAAGAATGAGAGGAACCCTTGGGTCAGCATCGAACTCAACAACAACGAAATCAGCGGGGAAGTGAAACTTTCCTACTTTCACGAACACATCCTCGGCAATGCTGAGGGGATGAGATATTGTACGATCGGCAAGCTCGAGAGTCATGCACGTAGGAGTAAGTTCGGGAAGAGAAAGTTTCTTCCATACTGAATGAGGCATCAGGTTGATGCTAGCGCCAAGATCGGCCAAGGCGAAGCATTCAACCATCCCTGGAAAAACACATTGAATGAGAAATTTCCCAGGGTCTCCAAGCTTCTTGGGAAGCTTCTTTAAGATAACTGCTGAGCAGTTTTCGTTCAATGGAGTCTTTGCCATTTCGTACAGTTTTTCCTTGTTGCTTAACAAGTTCTTAATCATTGATGCAAATTTGGGCATCAGGATAATAGCATCCACAAGGCTTACGTCAAAATGCAAATCTTGAAAGATTTGATAGAACTTATCCATTTGGTAACTAGCCTTTTCACGGAGCTTTTGCTCATTAAGTCGTGATGGATATGGTATTGAAGGTTTGGATTTAGGGTTCTCAACAGGAGTTATTGATGGTTCAAATACAACTCATGGTTTGGTCTTTAGAACAACCTGAGGGTGGACGTGTGCGGTACTTGGTGGGCTATTAAATTGTACCTTGTCCTTGGTTGCCTCAGGTTCACTTTCCAATACTTTAGAAGGAGGAGAAGAAGTAGTGGGAAGCGGTGGCTCATTATAAGCTTTACCACTACGTGTGGTAATAGCTTTGAGTTCACCCTTAGGGTTGACAACTGTATTACCAGGAAGACCTCCCGAAGTAGAGGGTGGAGCGAGATGACTCATGAGACTAGCAAACATATTTTCAATCTTGTTTTGAGATTGATCAATTTTGTTGTTTGTTGCCATAAGCTCATTCTTCAGCTCGTTACCTTGCTTGGTTATTGAAGATTGAAATTCATTCTTCAAAGTTGAGATTTGATTCTGCATTGCCCACATTTTGGTCTCATTAACCTTAATGTAGTTATTGAGCTCGTTAGGGAGAGGTTCTTGGTAATTAAGAGTTGAATACCCTTGATTACCCCTTTGGGGTGGGTATTGATTCACCGGGGGATGAGTTTGATTTTGCATGTTATTCCCCCTTGGTGGATTAGGATTAAACCTATTTGGATTTTGAGGAAATCCGGGTGGTCCACTTTGGCTGCTAGCGCGGTAGTTTGGTTCCACTTGAGGATGGTATTGGTTACCTCCTTGGTTGGAACTTCCGGCTATTGCATTAACTTCAAATGGATTGCCTTCGGTGGCAGTGCAATTGTAATACGAGTGTGGACCACCACAAGTGACACAAACTTCTACCTTTTTGATTTCTGCTTGTGGAGAAGGTTGAGAAGAAGAAACTTTCTTATTTTTGGCGAGAGCCATAGCATGAATAGCTTCCGTGAGTTTGTCAAGTCTAGCATCGGTGCTAGATTGAGCCACGGGCGATGAGGTAGAAGGACCAACATTCACTTGGGAAACAACCGGCTTGGTTCGTGGAATGCGGACCTTAGACTTATTCTCAATGATCGCTAAAGCATCCTTTGTGGTTCGATTCAAGAAATTACCTCCCACGGAGGTATTGAGAGAGTCTTGGTCGAGTTGGCTCACACCATTGTAGAAAGTGTCAAGCTGCATGAGATCAGAAAAACCGTGATGAGGGCATTTGCGAAGCAATTCCTTATAACGATCCTATGCCTCACTGAATGATTCATCAAATTTCTGTGTGAATTTCATGATCTCATTCTTGAGACTCGTGGTTTTGGAAGGAGGAAAGAATTCATTCACAAACTTCTTAACCAAATCTTCCCATGTTTCAATCGATCGAGGGGTTTGTTTATCTAGCCAAATCCGGGCAGCCCCATCGATGGAAAACGAAAAGAGAAGAAGTTTAATTGCCTCTTCAGGGACATTTTTGCATTTGATGGTGGATATAATTTTGTTAAACCATCGAATGTGATCTTGAGGATCGTCCCTCTCAAAACCGTAGAATTGACGTGAGGTGACCAGGTTTATCAATCCGGTCTTAAGCTCAAAATTCTCGGCCACGATGTCCGGAACAACGATAGCATTTCCGTATCCCTCGCCAGGTGCTTGGAGAAGCTCATTCATAGTTGGCTCAGCAGCCATTATAACGGAAGATGTGGGAACAGTACGGATCTCAGATCCGACTGTTGATGTTGAACGTCTACGAGGTCTTCTAGGTACTCTTATAAGCTCACGAAATGGGCTCGTGGACCTAGAAGAATGAGTGCGCATGCACTAGGGATAAAAACCAATCAAAACAAAATCGAGGCAAATCAACAGTGAACTTAAACCAATAAACACAAATGAATGGCTTCTTTAAGAAAGGTACACCACTCACAAGGATACAAAGGTGATGCGTGGGAATCGCACCTTGCTTTACCTCTCGAGGGATCTCGCGAGGCTTACAACCCCCACCAGGCAGTGTACCTGATCGTTGTAGTATAGTATAGTGCCAAGTACCGGGGGATTGATCGTTCAGCTTAGGAATAGTGTCGCTAGGATTAGAAAACCTAATTAAAAGTTCTAGAGATGAAAGATGATTATTTTTGTATTTTTATATTTTTATGAAAGCAATTAAAATCTCGGGTTTTGAAAGAGTGGGCGGAATTAGTTGCTAATCAACTAACCCAAAGCTAAGATGCAATCAAAATAAAACAATAAAAATAAAGTTAAACTAATTAAACTAAGGTTGTGAGCAGTAATTGGAGAAATTGTGTTTACTTAGACTTCATTACTCCCTAGATATCTTTTACATGTCAATTACTTGTTACACTTGTATGAATGACGGGTTGTATTCCTTAATACCATTCGTGGAGTGGCATACATAACTCCCCAACTCTATGAGCTCTTATCTCCTCCTACACCATGACCCAGCACAACTATAGGGATTGTAAACAGTGGCTCATGCATTAAATACAACCAATAAAGACCTAGTACGCCTCGGTTCATGTTTCTTAAGACGTTCAAGCATGTTACCATTTGGAGATCTGCCAGTTTTCTTAAGCCTAACATATAAAATCATTCATTCAAAACAAGAATAAACAAGTAATCAACACATAATCAACATCTAGGTTTCATTAGATCTAAGCAAACACAAGAGAGATCTAGCCTAGCATAGTAGAATTAAGATAAGAACAAAAGATAAACAACCAACACATAGACATATTGATTGAATTAAGAGTATACTTATCTCAATTACAATGCAAGGTCTCAAGGGTTTGGAACCCTTGAAAAACCTGTAAAAGAGGCACCAAAATCGTCTTTAGGGTTTCACCAAAACTTCTCCTTTTTTATGAAAAAACTAGAAAACTATATATAGGAAAATCGTCCTGACGGCGTCAAGAGTAAAATCTGACGCCGTCAACTCGCCGCCATACACTTCCTCGGACTCCCTAGATCCAATCGTGACGGCCTATGTGACGCCGTCACCACCTTCGGTAAATTAATCTTGGCCACTTTGACGCCGTCATAACTCCATCTGACGCCGTCACCAGCTACGGTAAATTATTCTTCATGTCTGACGCCGTCAAGAGCAAACCCTTGACGCCGTCACCTTGTATTTCCAGCTTGGATTTTTGGTACTTTGTCGTTTTCTTCACTTTATGCTCCAAAAATGTCCAAAATAGTCTCTTTTCCAGAATTCACTCTCCAAACACCTAAAATCACAAAAGGAACGATTTAAGGCAATATTTGATCAAATAAATTCGGATTCGGGCTTAAATGACCCCCTAAAAACGGATCATTTTTCGCCTCATCATATACCCTTACACTTGAGATTTGCTTGTCCTCAAGCAAATGAGCTTTTATTCTACTCAAAAGACAAGTTAGGGGTCATTTAACACTAATATAAAAGTAATTACAACAAATAATCGTTCCACTAAAGACCAATAGACAAGCACGGAGGTCATACACAAGCACCTCACAAATAGTGTTTAGATACTCACATCTCTCGGGTGTAATAAAGTAATATAACATTATGGAAATGGAAGATATCTCTCACTACCTGTCATAGCAAAATAGATTACCATAGGCTTGGGAAAGGATCAAACCTCCACCACATGGCGTAAGCACCTAGGATACTATCAAAGAGGTCTTTTTAAAGGGTTATATCGTTAGGTGTAGGGATATGAATTACACGGTTTTGTTGGATAAAGGGAATTTTGCTGGTGGCGAGTTAACAATCTTAGTAAATTACATGTACAAGATGGCGTTGCTAAGCCAAGACTAGACTCGACTTAAGCTAATAAATGAAAAATAACAAAAAACATAAAATGAACATAAAATAAAAACGGGATGGTAGTCCGTATGTTTTTTTTTTTTTTTTTTTTTTTTTTTTTTTTTTTTTTTTTTTTGCATACACTCTTACCCTACCATCCAAAATAATACATCATAGGGGATGAGAATTCCCCTTACACTTGAATCTTTACATACTTTACATTTAACTATTCTAATGACTCGAATTAAGAAAATCAAAACACTTGGAGCACTTTTAAGATTAACGTACATATGGGGGTAATAATATTATGTTCTTCCCCATTACTCCATAAAATAAGTACTTACCCATGAGTCCCAATCGTCCCAAAATAATATGTACAAGGATATGACTCGACTTAGCAACCATGTAATCAATTAGAAAGTTAACTTAGGGTTTAACAAATAACAATAATGCACTAAAAATGAGCGCATACACGGAAGGCTAAGGCGATTTGGGTGTACATTTAAGTGGGGTGTAACAAATTCTTCCTTTAAGTAAAATGCTTAAAGTTAGAAACGAAAAGATAGGCTCGGAGAGGTGTACTAGGGGTATCGTGTACTAAAAATGAGTACAACGCTAAGGGTGTGGGAAAAATTAGTTGACTTAACTAGCCAAGTAATATGACTTAAATGGTCAAGTAATTATAATACGGGTTTAACACAAGGGTGATCCTAATGCCTCTTATCATGTAGTAAATCCTACCACACGAATGTAGTCTCACTAGCGGTCTCGGGATGCATCACTAACGCAAGTTCTAGAATCTAAATGCTACCGGTACACTCATAAGCACTAATAATGAATGCTTTTCCTATCAAATCTAAAGGCGAACCTCACATTTTTGGGTGGAAAATTTTTCTGAATATACGGTTATGTGCTAGTCATACAACCTCCTATCCATGAGACGCTTGCTATGGCTAAAGTTTCACTCCTAAATGTTGTAAAAGATTTTAAATTTGGCGCTAAAATTACACTAACAAGTATTTCTCATAGTTTTATTACTCATCTACTATCAAACAAAACAAACTCAAGCGAAAGTGCATATGTAAGGTATCATATTTTTACCCTCCCCTTACACTTAAGATGAACATTGTCCCCAATGTTCAAGTAAAGAATGTAAAAGTGAAAAAGTAAAGAGAATGAAATCAAATACTCCCCTGATTCGCTCGGTATGGATCTTAGGTTGGCCAGGTTAAATCTTCTTCCAAGAAAACGAACAATCAGAGCTTCCCTTCCAGAATATAAATCATCTTCTTGTCACAAATAACCTGTAAATCCTGACAAAAGTAGACAAGGCAACCTCGCGTAAAATCGGCGGCATCCTATATAAGTTACTAAATCCTAGAAAACAAAATAAGATATAATGCTTGTGGAATGAAGTTTGCAGATTTCCTGAAGATTATAAAACTTAATAATTCACAAAAACCATAAGACTCCGTTAGAAAAACAAAACCGGTAAAATTTCCAGATTTTTGACTCCTGACGCCGTCAAGAGCAATGCCCTGACGCCGTCAGAATGAACCTGCAGAAATCCTTATGTTAAGTTTCCGGAAAATTTCTGGAAAAACTTTGTCCTACTTCCTGGAAAATCCTGCAAAACTTCATTATGACTCAATACAAGCATTTGACTCTAACAATTACGAATATACATGTTCATTAAATATTGTGGAGAATCATGATCGGTTTGTTTCTTAAAAACATATTTGGGGTTTCCCCTTACACTTATCTTTTGCAAAAATACCTTTAGGTTGAAGTTAAGACTAGGCCAAACAACATAATAAAGTATTTCCACATTTTAATTGAGAAACATGATCAACCAACAATAAAAATAAAACATGCATACGGAAGCAAATAACAATCAAACAAATAAAATCACACAAAATATGGGTTGCCTCCCAAGAAGCGCTTGTTTTTGTTCGAGTCACGAGCCTGACTCTACCCTTATTTCACGGATAAAGGTGAGGTTTTCCCTACACTTAGGATTAAGTGCGGGTGAAAGTAGCGATACACACCCTTAGGGTGAAAGTATGCCACGTGAGAGAAGAGTGGTGGATGAATTATATACTCAAAGGGTTGTGCTCCTATCATCATAACCTTACCTAATTCAATCGGGTTAATAGGTGAATTAAGATTTTCTCCTAGAAAGGGATCATTTTCAATCAATTTCAAGAGATTACTAGTTGGGGATCCATCTTGACCTAACAAACCCGGTTTAAACCCATAATGTTTCTTACGATCAATCATGAATGGGTGATGTAAGTATGTAAGGTCATGGTCCACTCCTATGTTGGCTTCTTCTCTACAAGGCTTGGGGTCGACTACCTTTGTCCTAAGACTACCCGGACTATATGGTTTGATGGGTGGATCGGAACCTATTTCAATTCCTAAATTCACATCCAAGGATGGAAGATTAGGTAACGGTTTTGGTTGAGGCTCCGGTTCATCAAAACTAGGTACTTCCCTAGAACTAAGGGTAAGGTTATCATTATAAGCATTCAAACCTATATCCTCTAGTTGTGTTTGGTCCAAGGGTTCTACCTCTATTGGGGTTCCTATAGTCTCTTCTACTTCTTCCGGGTAAGTCACGGGCGGTGTATGTGCCTCAAATGATGGTAGGACTTGTGGGGTACTTTGTGGGCTTGGATTATCCACCTCATCCTCCATTGTACCTAGATTACCTATATGTTTGTTTTGTACTATGATATTAGGTGCCATCCAACTAGGTATCTCAACATGAGTATATTCATCCCCAGACAAACTTCCTGTTTGCTCCATCAAACTTGTTTTTGATTGATTTGTGATGTTGTTTGTTGGGTTGTCTACTCTATAATAATATTGGGCACAGTTTTCTATGGTATCCCACGCTTCTTCATCATTTAATTCCCTAGGGCCCCCATTGGCAAAATCATCGATGCGCATTTGGTCACATTGGCTGACACGATAGTAAAAGGTTTCGGTTAGGGATGATAAAGAGAAACTATGATGAGGGAATTTTCGAAGTAAAATTTTAAAACGAGTCCATGCATCATATATGGGTTCATCTCGATATTGTTTGAAATTCGAGATGTCAACAGGGTAGAATGACCTTTTTGGTTGGTGGTATGGTGGATTCGCGTACTCCATAATGGTGAACGGAATAGTCAATGGAAATTACGAACAAACACACAAAGAAAAAGATAGACTAAAGAAATCCTAAAAAAAAAATAAAAAAAAAATCTTACTAGAAAGGAATCTAGCAAGTAGACCTAATAAAAAGAAATCCTAACCTAGACAATAACTATTCCCCAGGCTGCGGCGCCAAAAACTTGATGCGTGGGAATCGCACCTTGCTTTACCTCTCGAGGGATCTCGCGAGGCTTACAACCCCCACCAGGCAGTGTACCTGATCGTTGTAGTATAGTATAGTGACAAGTACCGGGGGATTGATCGTTCAGCTTAGGAATAGTGTCGCTAGGATTAGAAAACCTAATTAAAAGTTCTAGAGATGAAAGATGATTATTTTTGTATTTTTATATTTTTATGAAAGCAATTAAAATCTCGGATTTTGAAAGAGTGGGCGGAATTAGTTGCTAATCAACTAACCCAAAGCTAAGATGTAATCAAAATAAAACAATAAAAATAAAGTTAAACTAATTAAACTAAGGTTGTGAGCAGTAATTGGAGAAATTGTGTTTACTTAGACTTCATTACTCCCTAGATATCTTTTACATGTCAATTACTTGTTACACTTGTATGAATGACGGGTTGTATTCCTTAATACCATTCGTGGAGTGGCATACATAACTCCCCAACTCTATGAGCTCTTATCTCCTCCTACACCATGACCCAGCACAACTATAGGGATTGTAAACAGTGGCTCATGCATTAAATACAACCAATAAAGACCTAGTACGCCTCGGTTCATGTTTCTTAAGACGTTCAAGCATGTTACCATTTGGAGATCTGCCAGTTTTCTTAAGCCTAACATATAAAATCATTCATTCAAAACAAGAATAAACAAGTAATCAACACATAATCAACATCTAGGTTTCATTAGATCTAAGCAAACACAAGAGAGATCTAGCCTAGCATAGTAGAATTAAGATAAGAACAAAAGATAAACAACCAACACATAGACATATTGATTGAATTAAGAGTATACTTATCTCAATTACAATGCAAGGTCTCAAGGGTTTGGAACCCTTGAAAAACCTGTAAAAGAGGCACCAAAATCGTCTTTAGGGTTTCACCAAAACTTCTCCTTTTTTTATGAAAAAACTAGAAAACTATATATAGGAAAATCGTCCTGACGGCGTCAAGAGTAAAATCTGACGCCGTCAACTCGCCGCCATACACTTCCTCGGACTCCCTAGATCCAATCGTGACGGCCTATGTGACGCCGTCACCACCTTCGGTAAATTAATCTTGGCCACTTTGACGCCGTCATAACTCCATCTGACGCCGTCACCAGCTACGGTAAATTATTCTTCATGTCTGACGCCGTCAAGAGCAAACCCTTGACGCCGTCACCTTGTATTTCCAGCTTGGATTTTTGGTACTTTGTCGTTTTCTTCACTTTATGCTCCAAAAACGTCCAAAATAGCCTCTTTTCCAGAATTCACTCTCCAAACACCTAAAATCACAAAAGGAACGATTTAGGGCAATATTTGATCAAATAAATTCGGATTCGGGCTTAAATGACCCCCTAAAAACGGATCATTTTTCGCCTCATCAAAAGGCAAGTTTTAAATCTTTTGTTTGGGAACTTATTATGTTCACACCCCCAGTTGGTAGGTGTTCTGCCTTGGTTTGCGACTGTATATTTTTATGTAATTTATTATTCACAAGAAAGAGATGAATGTTTTTGGGTTTTTTGTGTATGGGTTAAAAACTTTTGGACAATATTTTTGGTATCGTTTCGTTTACCAAAATCGTATCTCTTTAAGAATCACCTAAAAAGAAATCCGGTTTAGAAAACGTAACGATCTGTTTTGTTTGTTTGTTTTTTTTTTTTTTTTTTTTTTTTTTGTTAACACTTTAGGAAAAGTGTTAATGATGTTTTTGTTTTATGATTAAGATTTACAAAAGGTGGTGGGTTTATACAATGATGAATGAAAAACCACTAATCTCTAAAAAATGTTTTAGATACGCAGCAACCTCCCCGGCAGCGGCGCCAAATTTTGATTGGTCCTAAACGGTCAACAAAGTTTACTAATGTGAGTGGTCAACCAAGTCAAACATCTAAAACCAACTAACCAAGGAGTACAGTGTATTCCCGGGTCGTTATGTCCCAGCGAGGTTTGCAATTGTATTTGAAAACGTTTTAAGTGATCGGGTGATTTAACAGGAGGATCAGGAATTTGATTATTATGATTACACTACGAGATTATAATTGAAAATAACTTAGAAACACTATTCTAACAATTACTGATGATCAGATAACCTAAAAACGTAAGTGAAACCTAAGAACGCGCGTCTGAATTTAAATTAAACGCGAACGCGCAAAATAAAAATTGAAACGTGAGCAAATAAAGTCCTACGAATGTGAAAATTATATTTTTACGATCCTAATGACATAAGAAATTTTTTAGTAAATTAAAATTATTTTTACAACTATTTAATTAATTACTATTAATTAATTACTTTTTAATTAACTAAATTATACTAATTATTAATTAATTATGAATTTTAACTAGAAAAATGAAAATTAAATTTAGAAAAATCTAAAATATTATAATACTAATTTTAGAACAGAAAATCTATTTTTCCTACTTTTTAATTATTTATTATTAATTAAAACTAATTATTTAATTAATTTAAACTAAATTAAATTATAAAAAGTACTAAATGACAAAAGAAAAATCTGAAAAAATTCCTAAAATTATTTTAACCTATAAGGAACCTGAGAAAAATATAAAAATGAGAAATGCTTATAAATAAGCAGAAAAATAAGCCAAAGGGCTTAAATAGAAGCTATCACTTTTCTTAAATTTGGCTTTTTCTGATTTTTCTTTTACAAAACTAATTTAACACTGATTACATACAACTTTAATAAAAACAAACTTTGTGAAACTCAAAAATAAGCCCTTGGTGAGCTTATATGCTTATCAGCCAAGCATTTTGAGCTTGAAATAGATAATAAGCTTGAAGTGCTGTCCAATAAGCAATAAGCTGAGAAATAAAGAGAAAAACAACTAGATACAAATTCAGTGTACTAAAAATAAGTCAAACTAACAACCAAAACTCATTGTATGAGCTGGAATACCAAAATAAGCAATCCTAAACACCACTCAGAACCAACACGATCAAGGTCACAATTGCAGGCCTGATTTGGGCTAAGGGCAAAGGATCAAAAGGTGAAATTGAGCCTTGGAGTGAAAAGCTAGCTTGTTGGAGTTTCCAAAAAGCTAAAAATCTCACAATAGGGGCCACTATAGAGCTCTGTATGAGCTCATGAAAAAGCTCTCAATGGACTGTATGCTCAGTCAATGAGAGAGTTTGGACAAAAAGGAAGCTGCAAGCAGACCTAGCAACCTAGCTTGAAAAAGCTTAATGGTGATTGGAACCTAGAAATGGGTTGCTAGACTTCTCAAAAAAACAAGAGACACAAGCTGAAGCTCAAATGTGAGCTTATGATTAAGCTTGTGAAAGAGCTCAGCTACACTGGTGACTCAGTGTAGTGAGTAACTTTGTTAGAACATGACAAGCACAATAAGCAGTTGTAAAAAGCTGATGATGTGAAAACAAGCATGCAATGATCAATCTAGCCAGTTAAGCTTTACAAAGCAACAAATTACACACTCTTTAACCAAATAACAAAGATTTTGCAAGCCTATGGGACAGGACCTGGTGCAGGGGAGGTAACTCCCCCTGCAGGTGTGTTAGAGAGGGTGTGGGGATCCCAAGAAAATTTGCAAAAATGTAATGGTTATGGATTCCTGAAGTTGAAGTGGTGTACTTAACCCTCAAGAAATTTTAGGGTCTGATTCAACCCGCACAAATCTAGAAAAATCACCCAAAAAGTGACATTCTGCACCCACTAGTAATTTTGACTTTGAAAGATTTTTGCACCACTTTGACTTTTATGAACTGAGATTGATCCTAGGTTACTACAAATGATATGATCACAGGAAGTGCAACTATAATTAACAAACTTAACAAGATTTAAAACTAAAAATGAGGGATTGAATCTAAAAATGGTCACAGTTAAGCCTATAATCAAGATTCAAGACCAATTTTGACTTTTCCCTAATAAGGACTAGATTTTATGACTCTAATGATCTATTTGAACTTCAAGTAGCATGCTTCAACAGGAAACAACCATTCAAACAACCTTAAACTTAGGTAAACAGTTTGAGCCAAACACCCTTGATTGAAGCTGTATGAGATAATTTTCAAAGGCAGAGGTAGTTTAAAACTTCAAAAGTGATATATGAGGACTCAATTAGCTGTTTGATGACTGTTTTAGCAGGGAGCTTTCAACAATAAGCAGTCTCAATAAATTAAACCCAAATATGTAAAATAACTATATTAGACAATAAACATGGAAATCAATTTAGGATCTAATAAAACTGTAACAACTAAACTAGATTAAGTCTAAATAACCAGAACAAACTTGAATAAGCAATAAAAATCAGGGAATTAGCATTAAGCAAACAATACTACAGTAAACTCAGAAACTTGGAAAATGAGACTCACAATGTGTATTCCTGCCCAATACCAACTGAACCAAGGACCATAGAACCAATCCTATCATTCCCCATGGAATTCTAACCCACAGCCATCCCAAATACACTGTGCTCCAGCCATCTTCACAGTAACCTGCATATTTTTTGTATTTCCTTTCTGTTTTTTGGATTTTTTTTTTTTTTTTTTTTTTTTTTTTTTTTTTGTATTTTTGAGTTTTACTTCTAAACTGAATTTTAAATTCTCTAAAAGCTCAAATAAGCTTAATGAGGAACCTATGTGACCCTATGAGTTCAGTTTAACAGTTAGAAACAACAATTAAACTTTTGAGATTTTTAGACTAAAATGGAATTCATAAGCTGAGAATTACTTGAAACTTGAATTTCATTGATTGAATACTTCAAACTTACCCTATTAAAACTGAAATCACAACTAGTTTTAGAGAGAAAAAGACTAAACATAAATTTTACATAAATAAAAATAAGCTAAAATCTACACACTCTTCACTGCTCCTTCTCTTTCATCATATATCTGAAAATTAGGGTTTCTGAGCTCCTTTGTACTTTTCCCAGCACTCTTCTTGACCCTTGGATCAATACCACTCAATCTTGACCTTTCAAAGTTTTTGGCGCCAAAATCAATCTTGGCGTATTCTTCTGATAATTGGTGCCAGTGGTGAGAGTTTGGAGTTTTGTGCTTGTTTGGTTAGCCAGGGGAGGAGGGGGGTTGAGTGTATCAGAGGTGAAGGGCTAGGGGTGATGATGGAGGTTTGGCTGGTTGCAGTGAGTGGGAGGTGAGGTGGAAGGAGGTGGGTCAAAGGTGGGGGTTGACTGGGTATTAATAAAAACAGGGGTTTATTATTTGAGATTGGGCCAAGTTTGGTTCTGGGCTTGGAGGGGTGGTGAAGGGTATTGGTTGGGCCTGGGTGGATGTTATTGGATTTAGATTTAAGGGTTTGGAATATTAAGGGTATCCGTTTGGTTTGTAGTTTATAAAACCTAAGGACCAAACTTGTAAACTGCTGAAACTTGAGGGGCATTGTTTGCCAGATTTCCAAACTCAATTCAAGGGACCATTCCTGCAAAGTTAGATAAACCAAAGTACCCTTATTGCATTTATTACAATTCAAAACACCCGGGGGACCTTTTATGTCATTTTCCAAAGTTGAGGGGGTGAAATTGTAAATTTTCCAAAGGTTATCAAAATGATCTATTTTTCCAATTATGAATAGTACAAGGGTAATTATTTGATAAATTCCATTTTTAAAATACCCAGGGACTAAATTTGCCATTTTTGAAACTTGAGGGGTAAAAATTGCCATTTTGTGAAAACTTTCATCCAGGGACTAAAAGTGAACCAGTTTGAATTCCCAAGGACTAATGTTGACTTTTCTATCATTTTAAACCTTTAGGGACTAGTTTTGACAATTTTTGAGAGTCGAGGGACTGAAACTGCCGATTATGCAAACTTTGTTCGTTTTTCATTTGTTTTTAAACATTTTGCATCTAAAACATATAAAACACAGTTTTTGGATAATTTCTATATTTTGATGCATTTCTGAGTGTTTTTGGATGTTTTGGCAGTTCAGATACGATAAAAATGATGAGTATTTACACACTCATCATCGACCCCATAACGAAACACCACAAAAACCACACCAAACCTTTTGTATTTTCTTTTCTCCTTGGTTCCCCCTCAACTCAACACAAAGCCATTTTGTATCACACTTGCGTGTGAGATTAACCAAAACCAACACATGAGCCACCCTACATGTTCCTAATGAGCTAGTTGAACCTTTGGTTTAGACCATTACATTCTAAGCCTTCTTTACCCACAAGGTTTAGTGTTTCTTTAACAAACAACACAAAACACATTTCTAATTAAACTAACCATCCTAGTACAATCACATGTCCCTAACCATACTTTACCCTAGTACTAAACAAATCAACTAGATCATCATAGCCTCCCAAGACCTCAAAACTCGACTTGACAACTCCTAACAAGTGAGACAAGCTTGTCTTGTTTCGAATGACACTATCAAGACCAAGTCACATGCTAAACTTACTAACTACCCCAACTTTCACTATAAAACCCACATTAAATGAATTTTTCCTCACACATTCAAGTTCACAAGATCTCACTTCACAAAACACTCTTCCTCTCTTCTTTTATTTACTGTTGAGACCAAAGGAAGGCGCACGAGTAAGATTTTGGGTTAAGAAGTTATTTGGGTAACAAATATTGGAACAAGGGTCACTACGAAGGGGTACTAGTTTGCTAGTTCTCTTGTCTTGGTCACACGAACCCTCCCCACCATCTTTTGGTGTTGTAAGCACTTTGTCCTTTTTCGATTCATACTTTAATCATAAACATGCATTGCACACTTTACTCGTCACATTGAGAACACCTGATCACTTAACACACGTTGTCTAACACTTAAGCTTAATAACCACACGAGACACTAATACATGTTACCACGTTTCGACACCCTTAGGAAAGGACTCACAATTTCATTTTCACACGTACTACACCTATATATTATTCGATGATCTAATTCTTCGACCCAAGCTAAACCAAACTAACGAAACATGTTAAACATACTCGACCTAATGCTACGTAAACTAAGCCTAAACCAAATCCATGTCGAGCACCGCTATTTCTAAATAAAAATGCCACTTGGGCCTGAGTTGGGCTAACGAGCCCATGAACCTTTTCAAAAGGAAATTTTCGGTTTAAAGTTTAGAAAATGGCGAGATACATATGACTTTCAAAACTGATTTTGAAGGATTTTATAAGTTGTAAACACTACTTTTATTGTACTAAAAAGTTTGTTTTTCAAAAACTTAACTAAGGACTATTTTTGCAAAATCTTGCGTTAAGGGACCAAAAGTGACAAAACTGCCAAACTTTTAGACTAAAATATAACACAATCAATTTCTAATAAAACTTGAGGGTAGAAACTGTATTTTTCCAAAGATCGAGGTGTAAAGTGTAAAAATTACTAATAAGGACTAAAATGTAAATTGTTTTTGACCAAGGGGTAAAAAGTGTAACTTTAATAAAGTTAAGGGTCAATTTTGACAAAGATATTTTATTAATTAATTTCTTTTCATATTTAAATTTTTGCACATATAAATATATATACATTGTAACTTTAAAATAAATATATATTTTATTAAAAATATTTATTTATAAATATTTTTATTAACGTTAATATTGTCACAAATAAATTAACATTTATTGAACGCCGGTTCGTATCAACGTTATAAATAACTACGTAAAGTTATTTTGGAATATATTAAGACACCCGAATGGATATTACCATACTCGAGACATATCACATGTCATTTACGAATCGAATCTAAAGCACCGATGGTAATATATATATAGGTCGCAAGTCGGAGGAATTTCATTGCTAGTCGTAGCAGTACACCGTCACCTTTGAGCACCGTTGTGATTTACACACCTGTCAGGTGAGTTCATAGTTCCACATTTTTAATTATTTCTAAACCCCGTGGGGAGATACAAGCTATAAACCGAACACAAGTATTTTTCTGTATGCTATTACTACCTGATATTGCCTAAGTTGGCACCCATGCAACAAGTCCCTCATATCACGAACCTTAATCACTTGCGAGTGAGCGCGAATATAGTTAATAGATCTATTGGAATGGCAGCCCATCTCTGTCAAAGTGATTATTTGCAGGAAGTGTGCTATATTCGAGGTACCATGGAAATTTTGCACATTTCTGTCACCGAGGGCCCCTTTGTTATCTACATCCCCCGTGGTGTAGGTAATTTTTATCTTTATGATATTTCGATATGATGTTAAGGCTTGCGTTTCGTGAGGCTTAGGAGCAATATGACACCAGTTTAGTCAAGACCGATCTATCTTGGCTTGTTTATTTCAAATACTTGACTTGTGTTCACACTATTACTATTTAAACTACTATGGATTCACTCAACCGTTGTGTTGACTTTTTAAGCATGTTTATCTCAGAAAATTAGCATGCATGGTGGCACGGAGCTGGCAAAAGGGCACACAGGACCTCCCTTTTTATTTGAATAATAATATCATTCTTTTCAAACTCATCACTTCTTTTCCAAAACAATTAACATTTAGAAAATGTTTGTAACTCTGACTACTTTGAGTTTTCATGAAATGATATTGACTATCTTTTGAATTGTTTTCTATAAGTATGACTATGTACTAAACTGTAATGACCCCGATTAAACTTCCGCTGCTTATCAAATTTTCGAGGTGTTACAGAGATGTTTTCCATTTCTATATTGTGATATATACTTTATTACACCCGAGGGATATGAGTATCTAAACACTATTTGTGCGGTGCTAGTGTATAATTTCCGTACTTGTTTTTTGCTGAAGTGGAACGATTATTTATTGCAATTACTTTTATATTAGTGTTAAATGACTCCTAACATGTATTTTGATTAGAATAAAAGCGCATTTGCTTGAGGACAAGCAAATCTCAAGTGTAAGGGTATTTGATTATGCGAAAAGTGTACCGCTTTTGGGGGGTCATTTTAGGCCAAAGTCGAGATTATTTGATCAAATATTGCCCTAAATCGTTCCTTTTGTTATTTTAGGTACTTTTGAGAGGAATTTTACAAAAGGAAGCATTTTGTACGTTTTTGGAGCAAAAAAGTGAAGAAAACGACAAAGTCTCAAAAGCATGCTGGAAATTGCACTTGACGGCGTCACAAGATGCTAGTGACGGCGTCATGAGTTGACAAAAGGGTGGATAAATCAATTACACATGACGCGCCAGAATATTTTGTGGGGTCGTGACAGCGTCACGAACAAATTTATCAAGGCCATCAAGAGTAACTGCAAAGAATGACGGCCCAGAACCCATAAAGAGTGACGACGTTAGAAGTGGATCTAGGCAATACGAGTTTATTTTGTAGGCGAGTTGACGGCGTCACACATTACTCTTGACGCTGTCAGGAGACAAAATCTATATATAGTTTTCTAGTTTTCATTCATTGTGTGCAACTTTGAGGGAATAAACCCTAGACGAATTTCACAGCTTTTTCAAGGGTTTCAACCCTTTGTTTCTTCCATGCTTGATTGAAGATAAGTACTTTACCAAATCACTCAATATGTCTATGTGTTGTTTGATTATATCTTACGCTTGTCTTCTCTTTAACATGCTAGGCTAGGTTTTCTTCGTGTTTGCTTAGATGTAATGAAACTTAGATATTGATTATGGGTTGGTTGTTTGTTTATAATTGTTGTGGATGAATGAATTCGATGTTAGGCTTAAGAAGACTGACAGACTTCCAATTGGTAACCTGCTTGAACGTCTTAAGAAACATGATCGGAGGTGTACTACGATATATTGGTTGTATTTAATGCGTAGGTAACTACTAATAAGGCCATGTTAGGAGCTAGTATTCGGCTCGACATAGGAAGAGGTAGAAGCTTATAGTGTTAAGGAAGATCGTACACGGCCCTACGAATGGTATTATGGAATATAACCCGTCATCCATGCAATTGTAACAAGCTAATCAACCTATAAAAGATAGCTAAGGAGTAATGAAATCTAAGTAAACACAATTTTCTCTCATTATTGTTTACACCACAATTTAGTTTAAGTTTATTTTATTTTATTTTGATTGCATCCTTAGTTAATTGGGTTAGTTGACTAGCAACTAATTCCGCCCACTCCTTCCAAAACCGAGATTTTTACTTGCTTTCTTAGAAATATAAAAATACAAAAAGAATAATCCTTCACCTCTAGACCTAGTTTTAGTGAGTTTTAACCATAGCGAACACTATTCTTTGAGTTGAACGATCAATCCCCCGGTACTTGTCACTATATTATACTACAACGAACAGGTACATTGCCTGGTGGGGATTGCAAGCTTCTCAAGATCCCTTGAGAGGTAAAACCTTTTGCGAGGGCGCAATTCCTCGAATCATGTTGCGAGACATTGTTTTGAGAGAATTGTTTGTGAATTATGTATGGGTTGTGTGTGTAAGGTGAACATCTGAGCATAGATATTTATAGGACTGTTTTTCCTCTCTTTTTATGAATATGAATTTTAAACGTTTGAAATTTGAATTTTAAACGTTTGAAATTTGATTTGTAATATATACCGCTCATTTTTAAATTTTGAAATTTAAACGTTTGTCCGCTCTTTTTTGAAGGTTTATGTACACGTTTTTTTTAAATTTGAAATTTAAAAGTTTAGCCGCCCATTATTTGAATTTCAAATTTTATCACATTTCCCGCTCTGTTTTTGAAATTTCAATTTCTAAACACCCCTATATAAAGCATCACATAACATGCTATTTTGCACACACTTCACTTTCTAAACAATTTTACTATGGCTACTCGTTGGTCTGTTGAAGAAGAATGCTTGCTAGCCGACATGTGGCTAAACGTTCACGAATTCCATAGCGAAACCGTTTTTCGGAATACTGTTATAGAAAGGTTCAACAACATATCTGACAAGCCTTCTCGTAGCAAAAGCCAGATAACGGGTAAGCGGCAAGAATGAGCTGTGAATGTCAAAATTTCAATGATATTTACTTGAGCGTGCAGCTTAATGACGAGGTCAATGATCGTCTGCACGCTACAATGAACATGTTCAGAGAACACTATGGTGGGCAAGGCTTTAAATATCTTAACATGTGGTTCATTTTGAGAAGGAGCCCCATATGGAACATATATAGGGTTTTAATGGCTTTTATAGTTCTGTATCGTCTGTCTTTGTATTTTCGTATCATTTGTTTTTGTATTTCCGTATCGTGAGTATTTGTATTTCGGTACCGTATGTGTTTGTATGTCCGTACCGTGAGTATTTGAATGAAAGCCTTAACGGCTAGTTTCTTTTCTAAACAATAGCTTGTAACGGCTAGTTTCCATTTACAATATATTATAACGGATACTTTTTCCCTATAAATACCAATTAAACAACACTTCGTATCCTCACACAAACACAATGGCTAACGAATTAGCTGAAGTGCAAAACACTATCCTTACCCGATTATGCAATGAACAGGAGAAAGAACTTAGGTTGATTAACAGTTTTCTAGGTGAGATTACTCGTTTTATACGACAGATGCATACTCGTGTTCCAGAGGTTGAAAGATTGCGTGAGCTGCCTCAAGACCATCCAGCTATCAGAGTCGGTCTACAAACTCTTTTAAGGAATGATGAAACAGATCTACAACTTCAAGTGGCCTTGAAAATGGTCAGGGAACAAGTGTTGCAAGTTTGGGAGGAAAAATCTGAACTCATCGATAATTACAAGTCTTGTAAACACTAACCAATGTTTCATATTGTTTTTATAACCGTATCGTTATTTTACATTTCGTATGTTTTTATTTTCATATATTGTATTTTTAATTTAATGAAACACAATTAGTTTAAAAACTACGGGTTGTGTTTTGTAATATCCATTTTCTTGTACTCACAATATAAAAAACTTTCAAGGGCCAAAAGTGTCAATTTTTTTTTACACAAACCGCCCTTAACGTTAAGTTACTGGCTTAACTTACCTCTTTAACGCACAAGGTCCTAACGCCTAACGCATGTTAACTCGCGTTAACAACCATCTTAACGCACCTTGTGCGTAAGCAATGGGAGTGCATTTAGAAATTATTGATTCATATTGGGTGAATATAAGGGAAGAGTTGGTAATTCACTAATCTAAAACTACATATACAATAGAGGAAGTGCACTAAAACATTTTTAAAGCATTACAACCAATTAAGCATATATTACAACCATGATATCCACTTAAAGTTTAAACAATTACATCTACTTAAGCAGAGTGTACTACTAAAATTATGCACCAAAGACACAAATATATTGACGGAGCAACACCTACTATTAATATAATCCATAAAACACCCATTCAAGTAAAAATACAATTGATAAAGGCAACTGAACAAACTAAACAAAGTACTACAGAACAAAATAATATCTGTAGAATGTAATATCTACACAAACATTGATTTCTTATATAGATTCAGCGATCCAACCGAAATATGGAGGATTTGATTGTTGGTATCAATGACGAATGGATAATCAGAGGAGGAATGAAACGGCAGTCAATGATGGAGGATTTGAGTTTGATTGAATTTGAGAAAATTAGGTTGTTCACTTGTTTGTTAAATACAACTTGGGCTACAATGTTATAATGATCATTCTATTTAAATAAAAATATAAAAACTACTCATATAAATACTGACAAAAGCAAACGTTTTCTTCTAACTTAGACTTTTGATAAAGTTTATTTTCAATTTTATTTTTGTTTATTTATTATGGTATAAAGTATGTATTAAAATTATATAGCGCAATACAGTTAGAATCAAATAAGAAGAAAAAATTAAAATAAGTTTTATTGATGTAATATTAGTTATCAACAGTAAATACAAAACATGTTTCAGTGTTTTAAAATAAAAAATCTTAATTAGTGATTAGAATGTGAATTTTTTTATATCGTAAAATATGTAATAAGTGTATCTTTTAAAGTTATTGCAAATTAAAATTTTCCTGCATTCTAGAAAGTTATTACATAGAAAATGTAAAATTAAAAAACATTACTACCTGCAAATTGTAATATTGGGTACCCGTCGCCGCAACGCGCGGATACCTGCTAATTTCAAGAACAGAAACCGTGTTTTAAGCTTAATATCTAAGCTATATTATGTAAGTTTCATCTAAACTCCAAAAATAATAATAATAATAATAATAATAATAATAATAATAATAATAATAATAAAGAAAAATGTAAGAATAATGCTCATTAGTAGCTAGTAAGATCACGATCATATACAAAAAGACAATTATACCCTTAAAAGATGAGCTAGACTATTTGTTCTTGTAGTTGATCTTGATATCATATCATGGCTGCATGGAGTTGATGCCAATGGAGTTGTGGTGGTGTGAAGGACCAGAAGGTGGAATAGGCAATGATTTTGGAAGAAGCCCCTTGAAAGCAGCTCCATCATTGACATACTTGTGTGATATTCTAGTCCTCGTTGTCTTGAAAAATTGTGTGTTTGCAACTTTACTTGATGACCCTTTTGTTTTAGTTACTACACATGAAGAGATAAGCATAAAAAACATCAACCAGATGAGCAATGAAGGGTAGTTTGATCTTCTCATCACCTTACTCATATTTCCAAGCATCGTCATTTTTCGGTGAGGAGTATAGTCAAATGATAGAAAGATTTGGTGGGTGTATGGGGGATGACTTGTGTCTGAAGAATAGGAAATAAATAGCGAATAAGACATGGACGAGGGGTGGAGACATGGTTCAATAAATGATGGGCCATACTGTTCAAGACTTTTGCTACACCTGTTCTTTTCAAATCTTGTTTTCACTTTTTTTTTGAGCAAAAATCTTGTTTTCACTAATATCATATTTTTCTATAAAATTACAGTATGTTATCATGAATATATAGATAATTAACAAAGTACCAAGAAATCCTGCAATAAACAAAAACTAACGATATCAGAATTGAGTGATAGTTTTGACCATACAATCTTAATGTACGTTATCACTAACATATTAGGATATGCAAGTTTCAACGACCATATATCGCTAGATGGTTGTTTTATGGATCACTAAAATATCAACCTCGTTTAGTTAACAGAGTTCCTTTTCAATGGATAAAAGAGCAGGAAAATGAGAAAAACTATAGTATCTTGTTGATAGTGATTATTTGTTTGTTATCATGTAAATATTTATTTTGAACAGCGATTTGTATTATAAAACTAGCAAATTGCTAGGACAAATTAGATACAACGAATACGGCTAAAATTGTATGGAACAAGCTACGGTAGGGTCATGATCCAAAAGCGAATCTAAACGAATGTTTTTGCTTGTATGGGCGATAGAAAAATATGTAACATTAGTCTTGATTTCTTCCATGATCATATAATCAATATCATCAACGTAGAAATTATATATGGATATATGAAATAATTATGTATGCTGCAAATGCGGATGGCAAGGAAGAATGTATCTTAATGATCGAGGCGTTGCATCATGATGCCCCACACGGGTTTTAAAAGTACTAGTAGTAACATAGCCTCTAATGTCTACGCAAAACTGAAATGGCGGGAATTGAATTAATTAAGTTGATAAAATGTCATTATACTAGTAGCACGTTATGACCATATATGGCAATATATCTGAAAGCAACACTGATCTTCTAATAATTGAAGATATTATTCATAAAAATTAATGTGTAACATTGTCATATTGTCTGTAATTCTTTATTGATTTTTTCCTTGAGCAAGTTAGCTACATACCCGTATGACCCTTAGAGTGGAAGGTGCCATGACAAGGTAAAACTTCTCATTTGGGACACACGGGTGGCACATCACCCCAACACCTCTTCACAACTAATCTTCTCTTCACTCACAACTAACCTCAACTTACTCATTTGGGGCCATCACTTACAACTTTATTTTTTTTTATTCATTTCACTAAATAAATTAAATTCATTTCACAAAAATTAAAAATACAAAATCATACTAATTTTATTTCATCAAATTAAAAAGTTACAATACGAAAAAAAAAAAAAAAAAAAAAAAAAAAAAAAAAAAAAAAAAAAAAAAACGAAAAGAAAAATAAATAAATGATACGAAATAAAATACATCAAGCTATAACGAAATTAATTATCCCTATTTTGTTGAAATTCTTCCCATTGTTGTTGTTGCCAAACATGCTCGATAAGACATCGTTGAAGTTTTCTGTGTATGTGTTTATCGCGTAGTTCTTTGTTTTGTCTCCTATGCGCTGCCCAACGTTCAACCCATGACTTTTGCATATGTGGTTGCGGAGGAATATACATTTCGGCAGCTTCGGATATCGCATATTGTTTCAAGATCATGTTATGCATTATGATGCACGAGTACATGATTCTTCGTAACTTAGCCACAGTAAATTGACGCGCCGGTTGGGCAATAACACGCCAACGTCCTTGTAGGACACCAAAAGCTCTCTTGATATCTTTTCGAGCACTTTCTTGTTTCACTTTCCATGCAGCATTTTTTGGGTTACTTGCAACCGTGAATGATTTGACGAACGCTGCCCATTCTGGATAAATTCCATCAGCTAGATAATACCCATGCTTAAATTTTCTTTCGTATACTTCAAACAGAACCACGTCGGCGATGTCGTCAATCAGGTCATCGAATAACGACGAATTATACAAAACGGTTAGATCGTTATTCGCACCTGCAACACCAAAAAATGCATGCCAAATCCACAAATCATACGACGCGACAGCTTCAAACATTATGGTTGGATACTTTTTATCACTGATGAGGCGAAAAGTGTACTGCTTTTAAGGGGTCATTTAAGCCCGAATTCGATATTATTTGATCAAATATTGTCTTAAATCGTTCCTTTTGTCATTTTAGGTACTTTTGAAGAAGAATCTGGAAAAGAAAGCATTTTGGACGTTTTTGGAGCATAAAAATAAAGAGAACGGCAAAGTCTCAAATTTCCTTGCTGAAACAGTACCTGACGGCGTCAAGCTTTTACACGTGACGGCGTCAAGAGTTACAAAAGAGGTGGATATGGAACTTATAATGTGACGGCGCAGAGAGTTTGTAAGCTTATGGCCTGACGGCGTCACCAAAGCCGTTAAGGTCCAAATACACATGACGGCCCAAAGTAATTTCCTACATGACGGCGTCACCAATGGATCTAGGCAATACAGTTTTATCATGGCGGCGAGTTGACGTCGTCACAAGCTAATACATGACGCCGTCAAAATGTAATATCTATATATAGTTTTCCAAATTTCATTCATTAGTGTGCAAATTTGAGGGAAAAAACCCTAGATCGAATTTTATCATCTTTTCAAGGGTTTCAACCCCTTGATTCTTCCATGTTCAATTCAAGATAAGTATTCATTCAAATCATTCAATATGTCTATATGTTGTGTGATTATATCTTATACTTGTCTTCTCTTTAACATGCTAGGCTAGATCTTTCTTGTGTTTGCTTAGATGTAGTGAAACCTAGATGTTGATTATGGGTTGATTGTTTGTTTATAATTGTTACGGATGATTATATTCGATGTTAGGTTTAAGAAAACTGGCAGACTTCCATTGGTAACTTGCTTGAACGTCTTAAGAAACATGATCGGAGGTGTACTACGATTTTTGGTTGTATTTAATGCGTAAGAGAATTCTAATGATCCCATGTTAGGAGCTTCTAATGGCTCGACATAGGAGTGAAATAGGATCTTATAGAGTTAGAGAATATTGTACACAACCCTACGACTAGTATTAAGGAATATGACCCGTCATCCATGCAATTGTAACAAGCTAATCAACCTATAAAAGATATCTAGGGAGTAATGAAACCTAAGTAAACACAACTTTCCTCATCATTGTTTTCACCACATTAGTATATTAGTTTTATTTTCATTTTTGTTATTTTATTTTAATTGCATCTTTAGTTAATTGGGTTAGTTGGCTAGCAACTAATTCCACCCACTCCTTCAAAACCTGAGATTTTACTTGCTTTCTAAAAAGAATATAAAAAAAAATACAAAAAGAATCATCCCTCACCTCTAGACCTAGTTTAGTAAGCTTTCTAATCCTAGCGACACTATTCCTGAGTTGAACGATCAATCCCCCGATACTTGTCACTATACTATACTACAACGATCAGGTACACTGCCTGGTGGGGGTTGTAAGCTTCTTGAGATCCCTTGAGAGGTAAAACCTGTTGCGAGGAAGCAATTCCAACGTATCAAGTTTTTGGCGCCGCAGCCCGAGGAATAGTTATTGTCTAGGTTAGGATCTCTTTTTATTAGGTCTACTTGCTAGATTCCTTTCTAGTAAGATTTTTATTTTCATTTTTAGGTTTTCTTTAGTCTATCTTATTTATTCTTTCCTTTGTTCGTAATCTTTACCATCCGACATCATAGAAAGTGGTAACATCTTTGAACCCATCAACCCACCACAACAAAACCACCCGCCATTAGCAAACCAACCTCCTAGGCCCCGAACTTTAGGAGAGTATTCCCGTCCTAGCCACCAAGGCTATCGAAACACTATTGAGCTCACCCATGGAGCAATGTGTCCACCTTGCGATCCGACACTATCTGGTTGGTGCAAAGCGGATGTGCATTCCATGGACTTCATTCCGAAGATCCTAATCAACATCTCAAGGATTTCCTTAAAATCGTAGATTCCATAGACCTTGATGTTGTAACTAGAGACTCAACCCGATTACGCCTATTCCAATTCTCTCTACGTGATCAAGCTAGTCAATGGCTTGAACGTTTACCCGCGGGATCCATCACCTCTTGAGATGATCTCACCACTCGTTTCCTTGCTCAGTTTTTCCCACCGGGGAGAACTACCAAGCTTAGAAATAATATCTTAATGTTCCAACAACGTCAAGGTGAAACTCTTTATGAAGCATGGACTCGTTTCAAGGACTTACTCCAAAAAGTCCCTCATCATGGCATAGATCTTTGGCTCCAAGTCCAAATCTTCTATGACCATATCGATCTCTCCACAAGGCGAACTGATGAGTGCTCAAACACTCATCATTTTTTGTCTAATCTGAACTGCAAAACATACAAAAACACTCAGAAATGCATCAAAATACTAAAAATATTTCAAAATTGTGTTTTATATGTTTTAGATGCAAAATGAGCAAAAACAGCTGAAAAACGTATAAAGTTTGCAAAATTGGCAGTTTCAGTCCCTCAACTTTCATAAAATGACAAAACTAGTCCCTGGATATTCAAAATATGGAAAATTATCACCAAAGGTCCTTTTACAATCATAAGTTGTCATATTTAGTCCTTTGGTGAAAAATTGGAAAAGTTTTTGAAATTTACAGTTTAGTCCCTCGAGTTTCAGATTTTGGCAGAATTGGTCCCTGGTGGGATAATTTTGAATGAAAAATCATTTTTAGTCCTTGGAAGTTTAAAAATATTCAACATGAATCCTTGGATAAAAGTTTTTCACAAAATGGCAAGAATGGTCCCTTAACTTTGAAAAATGTCATTTTTAGTCCCCGGGAAATTTTGAAAAATGAAAAAGGCATAAAAATGGTTTTCGAAACTTTGGAATCTTTGCATATTTGATCCTTATGATTACTTTTGGCAAATTACAAAATCAGTCCCTAACTTTTTTAGCCTTTACAAAGTTGGTCCTTGTGATGTTTTAAAGTTACAACCATATTGGACCCTTTGTTACTAAATCTGCCAAACCCAATCCCCTTTCCCCTTTCCTTGGTCTGATCCAGCAACACAAACTTCCCAAGCCCACCTTTTGGCCCACTCCTAAACTAATACTCACACCCCTGGTCATTGACCAGGTCAAACCTCACCCCTCGCTACTGTTCATCGTCCCTAATCCTCTCCCTAATTCCAGGCTTTTGTCCACCTCCCCCCTCCTCCTTTTCCACAAAACCCTCACCAACACTCACCTCCTCCATTAATTACACCAACCCTCATTAATAATCCCAACTACCAAATCCAACCCCCACCATTCCCTGCTCCAAAACCATTTCCCGCCTAAACCTATTTTAAACGGTTGAGATCATTTAAGCCCATCCAACGGCTCAGAAGAGGTGGGGATAGAAAGAGACAAGCTCCAGGACTATAAAAGATCAAGAAAAAGTGAAGAATAGGTTGTCAATTGTCTTTAGACCATTTCGTAGTGTAAACTTTAATTTTCCATTGTAAACTTTTAAAATTTAGTTTTAAGTTCAAGTTGTATCAAGCTTTTTAAGTTAATGAAAAGATTCCAGTAGTTTCTCAGTGCAATTTCAGTTCATGCTTTTTCCTTTTCCTCAAAATCTTATTATATCTTGAATATTGGTGAAAGTTGTTATCTCTTGGATCTATAAGCTCATTCAAGTTCACAAATAAGCTTTTATAAGCTTGTTAAGCTTTTAAATCAGTTTTCATTAGGTTTACTAAAAAAAAATAATCAAAAACCAAGAAAAATAAAAGAAAAATAGAAAAAATCAGGGTCAAGCAAGAAAGATGCAATGGAGCTTGGGAGATGGTGGATGGATTCTGGTTTAGGACTCCTTGGGGGAGTAATAGGACAGTGATCTGAGCCAGTGCACCCTTGTTCCTAGTTTTGGCTAATTTGTAAGGCTTTCTATAAAATTGCATAATCTTGTGACTTGAAGTTTTAGTGGTTAATTATTATTCATATTTGTTTATCTGTGTTTACCATAGCTTATTATACCTTTAAGTTTCAATTTCATGGTTTAAATTTGCTAGTTGCTTCAAAAAGTTTCATTATCAGTCAATAAAGGGGTGTTTGGCTAAAGCTTGTTTGCCCCATTCTAGTTGTTGTTTTAGTGTTGTTTTGGTATAGTTTCATTGTATTAAGTTATATTAGGTTAAAACAAGTCTAAATTTCAGATCCTAAAGCCAAAAAGTCAAATCAACACCAAATCCACCACAACAGTTAACTGTTGTGGTTATTGGATTTCAAAACCCACCATTTTGTTTAAAAGTTGTTCCTTTAGCTATGTTTAACCTTGTTGTAGCATAATATGTACAATTCAGTAAGTAGTGATCATCCAAAGTTGAAAAAAGTCAAGGTTTTAAGTTTTTACAAAAGTCAAAGTTCATGCATTCCAGTTTTTTTCCCAAACTTCAAAGATTTAATCTGAATTTTGTGCATTGATTTAAGGTTTGATACTTGTTTCTATTAATTTTCTACCAGCTCAACTTTCAAATCCTAACTTGTTTTTATTTTTGTGAATTTTGTGGTGGGCCCCACAGCTCTCCAAAGTGAGCTGCAGGGCTGTGTACTGCTCTGTCTCAGCAGATACACCACCACCACCACAACTTGGTGGTGGTTTTCCAGCCATCTCAGTGAGTCCCATGGCCCAAGCCTTGTTCATTTCAACCCCCCCCCCCCCCACCTTGGTAGGCTTGAAATATTGACTCATGGTTTGACCCCTAGGCCTATGGACCCCACTTGAAATCACCACAGAAATCTGTCCCCATTTTCAGTTTCAAAACAAATTCCTAAGTGCTTATTTTGTGCTTATTGCTTATTCTGTGGGACTTTTTGGTTTCTACTTGCTCATACATGTGCACTTATCTTATTTAGACCTGATTTAATCATTGTGGGTCCCACATAAGCTGGTTCAAGCTTATTCTCTTCCACAGTCAACAAAAGTCAACTGTTGGCTTTTTGCTTTCATTTGTGCTTATTTTTTAAGTTACAAAAAGCTTGATTTCACAAAAAGTTCTTGTTTTTAGTTATAAATCAAGTTTTTAAAAAGAAAAATCCAGAAAATCAAAAATAATTTTAAGTGATAGTTTCTATTTAATGTAAATTAAATTTTATTTTTCATTTTTAGATTTTAATTAAGTACTTGTCATTTTTATATTTTTCTTAAATTCCTCATATATTAAAGTATTTATAGTAATTTTCTCAGATTTTTATTTTGTCATTAAGTATTTATTAGATTTAATCTTAGTTTTATTAGTAATTAATTAATATTAAGTTTAAAATAGCATAATTAGTTTTTATTAATCAAAGCCAAGTTTTTATATTTTTTTTAGCTTTTATATGTTATAAAATAATTTTAGAAATTTTATTAGAATTATTACTGTTCATTTAGTATTTTTCTTAATTTAAAATAGTTTAATTAGTTAATTAGTAATTAATTAAAAGAAAATTCACAAGAAGACAAAAATACTTATTTTTAATTTTAAAACTTATTTTTAGTTATTTTATAATTTTAGGAATTTTATTTTCACCTTTTTAGTATTTAAATAATATTGTATTATATTTAAGTTACTTAAATATTAATAATAAGTATTAAATAGTTTTTAATTAATATTAAATAATTAAACAGTGTAAAAATTTATTTTCTTTTTCTAAAAATCTTCTTTTACCTTTTAGTTTGTAAAAAAGTCATTTTCACCCCCTGGGGGTTTTCAGATTTCAATTTTTACGTTTTATCTCGTATGTCTACGTTTTATTTAAACGTAACGTACGCGTTTTTAGGTTTTAAACGTTTCTGGTTTTTCCCACTTTCTTGTCTTATTCAAATAGCTTGTTTAAGCTATTCTCTTGTAGATTCCTTAGTTAAACCACACACAAACCCTTTTCTCATCCAAATTCACCCGATCACAGAACCGTTTGTTAACAATTCACACCTCGTCGGGACATAACGACCCGGGGAAACCTTATACTTCCGCGGAGCATTGACTCTAGGCTGTTTGACCATCTTGACCACATCCGTGGTTGATTTTGGTTGACGGTTTAGCATCAATCAATTTTTGGCGCCGCTGCCGGGGAGGTGTGCGCGCTATTCTACACGGTTTTTCTAATTAGTGTTTTTGAAATTCATTCCATTGTACATTTATCCATCTTTGTTCATATTTTTCATAAAAGCCCAAAAATATTTTTCCTTACCCTCTATCCGTTTGATTCTACCTTCTTATACCCCTCTCATGTATAATTCTAAATGACATCTCTTGATGACGATTTCTTTGAACAATGGGCCTTTGAGAGCAAAATTGAAAAACTTATGGCCTTGTCAAAAATATTGAGATGTCGAAGTGATTATGATGGACCTTCGATTCCTATTCCCTCTCCGGTGAGGGAAATGAATCAAGAAACCGAGGTGACAAAGGACCCTGTACTTCCCTCTGACGATGGAAGTGCTAAATACGTCCAACCTACGGTTGTCCAAGAATCTAAGCTCACAATTGCTCCTAAACCTTCAAGAATTGATCCTAACCTTTCACGGTTTACGGTCAAAAGTTTGTCAAGCAAATGTGCTGAGCTTAGGGCAGTGACTGAAAAGAACGACTTGCCCAATCTTCACGTTCATCAAGAATCAAAACCCAAGACCATAACGGAAGTGGTGGAAATTGCTAGCTCTAAGAGCACACCACTTGTCCCACCTCCAGATTTTGTTCCTTGTGTCGGTTGTGGTGAGCCGCTTTTCGGTTTTCCATGTCGTTGGTGTACATGTGTGCAATGTGGTAATGATATCCAAAACGGGAGTTGTTTGTTTTGTGGGTCGAGTAATTCATTTACTTATGATCCTAATCAAAACTCATTCAACGACTCTTCAAATTTTTTCAATTACCCATCACATTCATACGAGCAAGAATCATATTACCCAAATTTCAATGATGCTTCGTATCAAAATACACCAAGCCTAACTCAACAGTTTTACTGTTGTGAGTATTGTGGAGGTCCACACACTAGCTCTGATTGTCAAACAGGGAATCCATTTCCTTGTAACAATTACGACTATTCGTTACAAGACCCACCTCCACAGTACGATATGAATCAAGCACTTCTTCCAGAAATGCAAAATATGATGAAAATCGTTGATGAGCTTAAGGGTTTAGTTCAAGACTTTGCCCAAAGACACACTCATCAAAAATCCATGGAAAAATTGCTTGCTGAAGAGCAGGCTGCTAGAATAAATTCCCAAGATGCCTATGAAAAAGCTGTTAGGGAATCATATGCAAAAGAAAAAGCAGCCAGATCCAGCTCTAAATTTCATTTCATCCCTGATGACAGTGATGATGAAGATATCCTTGATGATGATTCATCTAGTTCATCAGATGAAATCCCGTCAGTTGAGATTCCATCTCAACTTGCTGTTATCACACCCGTAGTTCACACTCACTCTCTGATCATGGGGGATGAGCATCTTAGCACTGTTCCTAATAAGGAATCGGACGAATTAATAAAGTCTAGTGTTGAGATCCTTGTCCCAATCCCAAGAGAGTCACAGGGGACTTTTGACCATATGTGTGATATTCCTCCTCCTATATTCTTCCCATCTAATCATGATGAGATGTTCTCCGATTCTACTGATGACAATTCGTTATCTTGTGAGGACATCGTTTATATGGAAGAATTACCTTCTGAGCTAGTCAGCTTAGAAGAAGAGAATGACGAGATTGACACTGAAATCAAGGATGAAGCACTTCGTGCAACATTATTGAATGTCGATCTCCTCATTTCTAAAATCGAGGCTTTCAAAATGAAACCTATTTCATCTCCTATCCCCATAAAGGATAGTGACATTGTCTCCGATGATCCTATTCCGGAGTTTGAAGCCTTTACCTTTGATCATATGGGAGAGAAGATTAGTGACAGTACCACTTCTCATTCTCAAATTTCTCTCCCCGATTATGATTCATTCACCTTTGAGGAGTTCTCCGGTGAACTCACTCATATCATATCTCCACCGGAGTATGATAATTTTCACTTTGATCTAGACAAAGTTGATCTTTGTTTTCCGGAGGGAAATATTCTCAACCTTGAGAATTTGATTGATATCAAAATCCCAACCCTCCCACCCATAATATGTCTAGATCATACGAGCTCACCTGATGAGATTCATGATACACCAATCATGAATTCTCTTTCCGATGATGATGAATCAATCTTGATTGTCATCAAGATCTTTCTTCCTTTCTTCACCTACATGGTGACTTCTCCTGTTCTTCATTCCTTCGGGAATGAGGACACTATATTTGATCCCGGCATTTTCATGTATCATTATCTTGAGCCGGATACTTATCTCATCGGTGTGGAACTTTCACGTGCTTCAAATGTTTGTCCAAACATCTTGAATGAAAGTCCGATTGAGATTGTTTCTTCCACATCATGCTTCCCCAATGACAAATGAATTAGGGGTCGAGTCAAGCTAGCGACTCGGTAAACAAAAACAGTAGCATGCATATAGGGTTTTCACCCTAAGTGTGGGGGAGTCCCCCATGCTATGGTTACAAATGAGTGAAAATACAAAATGGTGTTTTCCACGCTTAGCTTGTAATGTTGCCCTTTTACGTTCAAAATGTTGGCATAATAGCCGGGATTTTGAATATTGAGGACAATATTCATGCTAAGTGTGGGGGGGGGGGGGGGGGGGGGTATTTCGCTATTCTAGCGAATTTTATCACATTTTACTATATAATACCCCCGTTTTAGCCAAAATTTCAAAAATTTAAAAAAAAAAATTCACTGGTGCTTCAAAATTTTTTGCGGTAATCAGTCCGCCTTATCTAACCGACAAAAGGGATTGGCTAGTCCAGGAGCAAACGGCTCTTGGTAAAGACATATCAAATCCGTTTATGGCTTGCAATTTGCCCAAAATTGTATGGTTCATCAACTCCCCAAAAACAAATGAGTTGGCTAGCCCGCAAGATTATGGCTTGTGGTAAAGGCCGTGGAAAATCCATAATTGGTAATCAGCTCACCAAGATGTTGACTATTCCATCAAGAGCTGGCTAGTCCAGGAGCAAACGGCTCTTGGTAAAGACTACTCAAATCCGTTGACAGCTGGTGGTTTGCTCAAAATCACATGGTTATCAGGTGTGCCACAGTTCTTACACCTGGCTACTCCAAAAGTGATGGCTTTTGGTAAAGAGTTTTTCAAATCCATCAAGTTTTCAAAACACTATTGCTAGGGACTAGCAATAGTTTAGTGTGGGGGATTGATGAGTGCTCAAACACTCATCATTTTTTGTCTAATCTGAACTGCAAAACATACAAAAGTACTCAGAAATGCATCAAAATACTAAAAATATTTCAAAATTGTGTTTTATATGTTTTAGATGCAAAATGAGCAAAAACAGATGAAAAACGTATAAAGTTTGCAAAATTGGCAGTTTCAGTCCCTCAACTTTCATAAAATAACAAAACTAGTCCCTGGATATTCAAAATATGGAAAATTATCACCAAAGGTCCTTTTACAATCATAAGTTGTCATATTTAGTTCTTTGGTGAAAAATTGGAAAAGTTTTGGAAATTTACAGTTTAGTCCCTGGAGTTTCAGATTTTGGCAGAATTGGTCCCTGGTGGGATAATTTTGAATGAAAAATCATTTTTAGTCCTTGGAAGTTTAAAAATATTCAATATGAATCCTTGGATAAAAGTTTTTCACAAAATGGCAAGAATGGTCCCTTAACTTTGAAAAATGTCATTTTTAGTCCCCGGGAAATTTTGAAAAATGAAAAAGGCATAAAAATGGTTTTTGAAACTTTGGAATCTTTGCATATTTGATCCTTATGATTACTTTTGGCAAATTACAAAATCAGTCCCTAACTTTTTTAGCCTTTACAAAGTTGGTCCTTGTGATGTTTTAAAGTTACAACCATATTGGACCCTTTGTTACTAAATCTGCCAAACCCAATCCCCTTTCCCCTTTCCTTGGTCTGATCCAGCAACACAAACTTCCCAAGCCCACCTTTTGGCCCACTCCTAAACTAATACTCACACCCCTGGTCATTGACCAGGTCAAACCTCACCCCTCGCTACTGTTCATCGTCCCTAATCCTCTCCCTAATTCCAGGCTTTTGTCCACCTCCCCCTCCTCCTTTTCTACAAAACCCTCACCAACACTCACCTCCTCCATTAATTACACCAACCCTCATTAATAATCCCAACTACCAAATCCAACCCCCACCATTCCCTGCTCCAAAACCATTTCCCGCCTAAACCTATTTTAAACGGTTGAGATCATTTAAGCCCATCCAACGGCTCAGAAGAGGTGGGGATAGAAAGAGACAAACTCCAGGACTATAAAAGATCAAGAAAAAGTGAAGAATAGGTTGTCAGTTGTCTTTAGACCATTTCGTAGTGTAAACTTTAATTTTCCATTGTAAACTTTTAAAATTCAGTTTTAAGTTCAAGTTGTATCAAGCTTTTTAAGTTAATGAAAAGATTCCAGTAGTTTCTCAGTGCAATTTCAGTTCATGCTTTTTCCTTTTCCTCAAAATCTTATTATATCTTGAATATTGGTGAAAGTTGTTATCTCTTGGATCTATAAGCTCATTCAAGTTCACAAATAAGCTTTTATAAGCTTGTTAAGCTTTTAAATCAGTTTTCATTAGGTTTACTAAAAAAAAATAATCAAAAACCAAGAAAAATAAAAGAAAAATAGAAAAAATCAGGATCAAGCAAGAAAGATGCAATGGAGCTTGGGAGATGGTGGATGGATTCTGGTTTAGGACTCCTTGGGGGAGTAATAGGACAGTGATCTGAGCCAGTGCACCCTTGTTCCTAGTTTTGGCTAATTTGTAAGGCTTTCTATAAAATTGCATAATCTTGTGACTTGAAGTTTTAGTGGTTAATTATTATTCATATTTGTTTATCTGTGTTTACCATAGCTTATTATACCTTTAAGTTTCAATTTCATGGTTTAAATTTGCTAGTTGCTTCAAAAAGTTTCATTATCAGTCAATAAAGGGGTGTTTAGCTAAAGCTTGTTTGCCCCATTCTAGTTGTTGTTTTAGTATAGTTTCATTGTATTAAGTTATATTAGGTTAAAACAAGTCTAAATTTCAGGTCCTAAAGCCAAAAAGTCAAATCAACACCAAATCCACCACAACAGTTAACTGTTGTGGTTTTTGGATTTCAAAACCCACCATTTTGTTTAAAAGTTGTTCCTTTAGCTATGTTTAACCTTGTTGTAGCATAATATGTACAATTCAGTAAGTAGTGATCATCCAAAGTTGAAAAAAGTCAAGGTTTTAAGTTTTTACAAAAGTCAAAGTTCATGCATTCCAGTTTTTTTTCCCAAACTTCAAAGATTTAATCTGAATTTTGTGCATTGATTTAAGGTTTGATACTTGTTTCTATTAATTTTCTACCAGCTCAACTTTCAAATCCTAACTTGTTTTTATTTTTGTGAATTTTGTGGTGGGCCCCACAGCTCTCCAAAGTGAGCTGCAGGGCTGTGTACTGCTCTGTCTCAGCAGATACACCACCACCACCACAACTTGGTGGTGGTTTTCCAGCCATCTCAGTGAGTCCCATGGCCCCAAGCCTTGTTCATTTCAACCCCCCCCCCCTTGGTAGGCTTGAAATATTGACTCATGGTTTGACCCCTAGGCCTGTGGACCCCACTTGAAATCACCACAGAAATATGTCCCTATTTTCAGTTTCAAAACAAATTCCTAAGTGCTTATTTTGTGCTTATTGCTTATTCTGTGGGACTTTTTGGTTTCTACTTGCTCATACATGTGCACTTATCTTATTTAGACCTGATTTAATCATTGTGGGTCCCACATAAGCTGGTTCAAGCTTATTCTCTTCCACAGTCAACAAAAGTCAACTGTTGGCTTTTTGCTTTCATTTGTGCTTATTTTTTAAGTTACAAAAAGCTTGATTTCACAAAAAGTTCTTTTTTTTAGTTATAAATCAAGTTTTTAAAAAGAAAAATCCAGAAAATCAAAAATAATTTTAAGTGATAGTTTCTATTTAATGTAAATTAAATTTTATTTTTCATTTTTAGATTTTAATTAAGTACTTGTCATTTTTATATTTTTCTTAAATTCCTCATATATTAAAGTATTTATAGTAATTTTCTCAGATTTTTATTTTGTCATTAAGTATTTATTAGATTTAATCTTAGTTTTATTAGTAATTAATTAATATTAAGTTTAAAATAGCATAATTAGTTTTTATTAATCAAAGCCAAGTTTTTATATTTTTTTTAGCTTTTATATGTTATAAAATAATTTTAGAAATTTTATTAGAATTATTACTGTTCATTTAGTATTTTTCTTAATTTAAAATAGTTTAATTAGTTAATTAGTAATTAATTAAAAGAAAATTCACAAAAAGACAAAAATACTTATTTTTAATTTTAAAACTTATTTTTAGTTATTTTATAATTTTAGGAATTTTATTTTCACCTTTTTAGTATTTAAATAATATTGTATTATATTTAAGTTACTTAAATATTAATAATAAGTATTAAATAGTTTTTAATTAATATTAAATAATTAAACAGTGTAAAAATTTATTTTCTATTTCTAAAAATCTTCTTTTACCTTTTAGTTTGTAAAAAAGTCATTTTCACCCCCTGGGGGTTTTCAGATTTCAATATTTACGTTTTATCTCGTACGTCTACGTTTTATTTAAACGTAACGTACGCGTTTTTAGGTTTTAAACGTTTCTGGTTTTTCCCACTTTCTTGTCTTATTTAAATAGCTTGTTTAAGCTATTCTCTTGTAGATTCCTTAGTTAAACCACACACAAACCCTTTTCTCATCCAAATTCACCCGATCACAAAACCGTTTGTTAAGAATTCACACCTCGTCGGGACATAACGACCCGGGGAAACCTTATACTTCTGCGGAGCATTGACTCTAGGCTGTTTGACCATCTTGACCACATCTGTGGTTGATTTTGGTTGACGGTTTAGCATCAATCACGAATCATTGACCAATCGGCCGGTGGCAAGCTACGTGATTTAAGTGCAGAAGAATCATGGGAACTCATAGAAGATCTTGCTCTCTATGATAACGAAAGTTGGAATGCTCCCCGTGATTTGAACAAAACGGTCAAGGCTGTGGAAAACTAGAAGGGGGGGTTGAATAGTTTTACGTCCTTTTTAAATTTATTACCAAAATATTTTATAGCTTATTAAACAATTTCGATTCGATCTCAAGTGAATTCAAGTGACAACCAATATAAGCAATTCTAATCTAATAATGAAAGTATTGAAATGTAATGAAGAAAAGATAGAGTTAGAAAGATCAAACCACAACACGCGAATTTATAGTGGTTCGGCTACAAGGACACCTTCCTTGCCCTACTCCACTCCCCGAGTACCACACTCAAGAGTTTTCTTCACTATGTCAACAAACTCCTTATGGTGGAGAAACCTTACACACCTTGGCTTACACGAGTTAACGACACTAAGCTAAATGTCGAGTTCTAATCGTAGCTAGAACCAATCTCACAACTTTTTCAAAGGCTTCACACCTTCTTCACACCTTCACAACTTCTTCAAGACTTCACACCTTCTTCACACCTTGTCAACTTCACACCTTCTTCTATGCACAACTAAGTCACAACTTCTAAACTACTTTACAACACACCTAGTTTCTACAATCAACAAATTCACACAACACTTTTACAAATATCTAGCACTACTACAATATGAAACTAGCTATTCACAACACTACTACAATTTGATGGATGTAGAGGAATGTTCTTCTTCTTGCACTTGAGTGGATGAAGCTTTGGATCACTTGGAAATAAAGACTTATGAAATATATGATCAAAGGATTTTAGATCTAGAAATGGAGGTTGGATCAGAAAGTTTATAGTGCAAAAAGGTGAGAAAAATATGTGAAATGATCCAATATTTATAGGGCCAGAAAATACTGTTCTGGAGCGTGCCGGTCCCCTTAATTATAGGGCGGTCCCCTTAATGATTAAGGGAGCCACCTAGTAAAATTAAGCGGGCCGCCCTCCTGAACGTTGGAAAAGTTTTTCTGGATAAAATTTGCCCTTTTTGGTTGGAAATTTGAAATCATATCTTTGTAGTTTAATATAGCATTACCAAAAATGATTTACAAATATATATAAAATGTTTATATCATTTTATAAGATGTTATGTCTTAAGACAAAATTTCCTTTGATCATGTAATGCATAAGATACTTAGTTTATGCATACCTTAAGTGATATTAGATGTAGAGGTAAATATTTGTTACCAAATACTTGTTTACGTCTTAATCTTGACTTAATTTGATTTGAGTTTTGTGATTATCAAAACATAGGTTTATTGAGAGATATTAATAACATTTTTAAACATTATTTATATCAACAATCTCCCCCTTTTTGATGATTACAAAACTTAAACTCATTAACTCAAAAATTAATTTTTAAATAAGTATTTTAATGAGTTTATATTTACTTCTCCCCCTTTTTGTAGAATCAAAAAGGTTATGCCGACAATTTTCAAACGTGAAAAATTGACGGGAAGTTATCTCCCCCTTGATGTGTACTCCCCCTCGTTTGGGGGCTCCAAGAGAACGAGCTATGGAATGCTTTGCAACACAAAAATATTAGAAGCACAAGTATATTCATGCAAACATATATTAGGTGCTAAAAAATAAGCATGGTTTAAAGAAAGCATTCATATAAAAGAAATGGTTGTGTTAAGACACAACATACAAGTAGCAATAAGGATTACAAGTAGAAAAGCTAGTACACAAATAAACAACTAGGAGAATACATCATCATGCAAAGAGTACATGGTCTTCATAGAGCTTGCAAGCAAAAGGGTGGTAGAGGCTTTATTTATTAAGCATATCAAATGCTTAATTTGGAGAGCATGATGGTGATGGTGGAGGAATGGGTGAGAATTTTGGTGGAGGAATGATTGGAGAGGATGGTGGAGTTGGTGGTGGTGGTGGGTTGGTAAGCAAATGTTCAATATATGAAAACATATATTGAATTTCATCTCTAAGGCCAAAGATGACGGTGCGGTTGTGGATACAACAAAGACAAGTATCCCCATGGGATTCAAGTAGCCACCAAGGCACGGGATTGGCAAAGAATGGTGGTGTAATTGGTGGAGATGAAAGACGAGAATCAAGAGGTGTTATTGGTGAAAGTGAGATGGTAAGATGGGCGGAGATAGGTTCTTGTGTAGGAAGTGGTGATGATACTTGTGGTGACAAGTGTGAGTTGATGTAGTCATTGATTGATGAGGTTGAGGGTACGGAGGATGAGGAAGTACCATGATTGGAAGGTGTTTTAGATGGTGCATTGGGTGCACTTGGGGATGAGCATTTGGGTGGAGGTGATGGGGTTTTGTTGTCTTCATTTGTTAAGTCAATGAAGAGTTGTTTTGGAGGGATGACCACAAGTTTTTGTTTCTTGGAGACTTTGGAGTGTGAGGTGCTTGGTGGAGTCATGATGATTTAGATGATGAATGATGAGATGAAGAATGATGATTATGGAGGGAATTTATAGTATGGAAATGGTTGTTTTAGGTATGTATTTGAAATGGTTGAATGAGATGCTAAAATCAGTTGGGTTAAAATGGGAAATGGTAGTTGATACTAGAGAAAGGGTTCACAAGATGAAAAAGAAAACAGTGAACCCAGTTCCAGATGGCCGGTCCCCTTAATTGTATGCCGGCCCTCTTAACTATTAAGGGGACCGCCTAGGGAATTAAGGGGGCCGCCCATCTGGTGTTTTCCCAGACGACCAGAAACCCAAAATTTGCAGAATTTGATGATTTTTCAAGTGTGTTTTTCCAGCAAGCTCTATTAGAAGTATATACTCTAGGAATGATGATATATAAACATATATAAATGACCAAATTTTGCATGCAAATTAACATATTATAATCCACATTGAAAAGAAGCATAGCATAACATTAAGATAGTAGCATGATAATAGTTAGAGTCTAAAAATCATTCAGGAGATAAACAAGAAATAACACAAGTATTTCCGAATTAATCGGACAAATAGCAAACCATACAAGTGTCTAATAGAACCAAATAATAACAAGTAGCAATACGTCAATATCTTCGACTACTTCTTCTTTCCAAGCATCTTCCTAAACATCTTCCCAACGGATTTGAATCCTCCTCGAAGTTCTTCATGCATTTGTTGTTGTCGGTTGATGATGGATGTTTGACGAGTGAAGAGAAGCTCATTGGTACGTTCATGAGGAAGAGGAACTTGATACTCGGTATCATCAATATCGGAAAGATTTTCAACAAAGGTCGTGGGGGATGGAGTACTAACACGTGAGGTGTTTTCCTCCTCATCATCATCGTCCTCACGATGAGATGTAGAACCACGAGGCCTAGAATACAAAGGAGCACGAGATTTTCCTTTGTCACTTCGAGAACGACGAGTACGAACACGAGTAAGTTGGTTCAAAGTAGGAAGGATATGAACGTAGTAATCTCGTTGAAGATGTGGGTAATGTTCCATCACATAACGATAAAGTCGTGTGAAGAACATACCATAAGGAAGATTTGCATTTGGGGTGTTTTTGGCGGACATGATTCGATGAATAAAAAGATAAGCCAAGTTGTATTGCTCTTCAGCAACTACACAATACAACATGTGGGCAATGCTCGCCGTGACATGATCACGGTGACCACCCGTACCAAACGCATTCTCGCGAATGAGTTCTTCCCACTTTTTCAAATCTTGGCTTAACTCTTTGAGGAGGATTTGATTTGCATGAATATCGACATTCTTCGACTTGATTACTCGACTAGTCGTACGCCGTTCTAGTTCAAGCATTAGACGAATGTCTTCAGGACTAGGAATCTCAGAATAGTAGGGGCCATCCTGAGGACGATTTCTTTCAAGATAGGAAAGATCCCATTCATTTGAGAAAACGGCTTGGCCGTTGAATGGGATTCCCAGAATTTGTCCAAATTGAGCAAGAGTAAAAGTGATGAATTGATTTTGAATCATGAAGGAAATGAGGATATTACCATAGGGATCGGTTTGCACAGTCACTTGGCTATAGAAGTCGAGGATAAAACGAGGAATGATTGGTTCGTTAATTTGGAAAAGACATTCAAAACGAATATTGGAGAACATTCGTTCTGTTTGATCATTTTCATAGAAAGATGGATCGACAATTCTTCCTTCGTGAATGTTTCTATTTTCAATAGGACGATAGAAACATGCAACTGAAGGAGACATGCCGGGAGTAGAAGAGACATTTGGAATGTATTGTTTTGTTTTGGAGACATCACCAACCGTGGTCTTAGGCATTTTCAGCTAAACAATATAACAACAAAAATAAAATTAATATAAAAACAACTATCATGTATATGTTATATATATATATATATATATATATATATATATATATATATATATATATATATATATATATATATATATATATATATATATAATTATATGCAATATATGTGGAACGAAATTCTACTTCGACACAAAAAAAATATTCAATGAAGTAGTTTCATAATGTTCCTTTTTATTTTGATTTTAAACTCGTTTATAATATATGATATCAAAGAGTATGATATCATAATTCATTTCGAAGTAAGGCTAGATATATATTAGATTATATATCTTCCATTTCATAAGAGTTTGACACAACATAAGCTTGTTTAAAAGATTAAAATGCGAATTTTAGTTTTCAAAAATATCATTTTCGAGATAAACCAAACGCTCCCTTAACTAGATAAAAACATTCTAAAACATCAATATATATATTGATTATATATCTTGATGACGTCTATTGATTCTAGTAGTATTAACAAATTTTATGAACTAGTTTTAAGTTTCAAATAACTACATATAGTTATAGTTTGTTCATGAACCAAACGTCCATGTTGTCTTCATGAACCATTTTATAACGAATTGAAAAGTATGTTTTGATTGTTTATAACATTAAAAAAATGTAATGTAGTAAGTTTTAAATAGTTTTTAAGAGTTATATCAACAATGTGCCTTTTGAAAATTAAAATTCAACAAGGGTTTTTGGGCGATTAATGGTTTTGACAAAATGATATGTTATACTAAATTCGAGTTGCAATACATCATCCTAATCCTATGGGAAGCATTTGGTAGTTCAATTTCTAGCTTCTATTTCACTAAAATTCGAATTAAAATAAATTTTAATAAAATGCATAATTATTGATTAGACACCAAATCGAATAAAATGTGATGAAATGCATGTTGGAAAACTTACAAACGATGTTGTTATATGTTTGGTTAACATTTGCCCCTTGCGAAACAACCCCGGATTGGTGATATGGTGGAGGATTTTGATGGTTTTGGGTGTTTTGGTTCGTACTCAGCAGTAATGGGGAAGAGATGAATGAGCAAATGGAGTGTTTGGGAATGGAAATAAGGTGGAAAACGTATTTGGAAGTGTCAGATGGCCGGTCCCCTTAAACATTAAGGGGACCGCCCTCGATAACAAGCCGGTCCCCTTAATCTTTAAGGGGGCCGCCTTTGAAATTTTTGAAATTTCGCGGAATTAGTTTCTGGAACAAATATATTTATACATATATAATTAGATTTATAATATATCAAAAATACGCAAACGTTTATTGGCACGATGATAAGATACTTAACAATTTTTAATTACCGTTTCGATAATTAAAATGTACCTTTGACAATTTTGGATAAAATGATCAAAGTGTTAAGTTGATGAGGGGTTTGAGGTGTGTTTGGGAATATGTGAATAAGTGTATATATATATATATATATATATATATATATATATATATATATATATATATATATATATATATATATATATATATATATATATATATATATATATATATAAGTATATAAGTATAAATGTGAGTGAAAGATGGGTTGATGGGTGAGGTTTGAAAGATAATAGCGGAGATAGCATATAGTCGGCGAGAGGAGTTTGTTTCATCCATAGTGTTCACGTGCGAAGGCGTTCTTGCATGATAAAAGTCCACTTGACTCATATCCCTTCATCATCATGAGTCTTCTAAAAGAGGACTTAACAGAATACCGCGAGGGGGGAAGGAAAGGGTTCGATAATGAACAATTTCCTGAAGTTCTAGAAAGTCAACTAATGACGTATCGAGGTTATGTGCAAGTAATTATATATATATATATATATATATATATATATATATATATATATATATATATATATATATATATATATATATATATATATATATATATATATATATATATATATATATTTAATATACTAAGTATAAGAGTATATATATATGTATAAGAGTATATATATATATATATATATATATATATATATATATATATATATATATATAAGTATATATATGATCAAACAAATAGACAGAAATAGCAAGCTATATCTATGCAAACAATGTAATCAAATAAAGCATATTTATCTAAGCATGGCAATGAGTTATGAAAGAATGGCATACCCCGTGGTCTTCAAAAAATCTTCAAAATCATCAAGATGACATATAGACTTTGAGAAAGTCTATGTTGAGAGAAACTTCAAGATTGCCTCAAGGAATGTTCATCTAGCCATTTGATCCCCATTGTTTCTTTGGTCCAAAGTTGTTTGGTCCAAACATGTTTAACATTTGACTAGGATGCATGAATGGTGGTAGTATACCCCAAGGATTGTAGCTTTGTTGGTAGTTCCACATTTGATTACAATTGTTATTATAGTTTTGCCTATTTTGGTTTCTTCTTGGTTGAGGTGTTTTAGACCTAGGATTAGAATTATTTGGTTTTCTAGGTGGTGGTATTTTAGATCTTGTCTTAGGTTTAGAAGATCCTGCCTCATTTTTTAAAGACGGTTTATAGAAAACTTTTACTTCTTCATTGTTGGCAAGAGGTATTTTTCTATCATTAATAAGTATATACTTAGGATTAGATTTTAGAGGTTTTTATTCATTAGGTTCATTTTCGAACTTGACATTTTTAATCTCACTTGTTGAAGCTTCATTTGAATTATATCCTAAACCGGTTTTATCTCCGGATGTTCTTTGAATACTTATTATTTTACTAAGAGAGTGACTACTATTTTCAAATTTTTCAAGTTTGCGAATTTCTCCCCTAGGTATTTCGTTTTCACCTTTAAGCTCTTGACATGATTTACATTCTTCAAAATTTCTTTACCTTTTTCAAGTTGATGTATTTTAATTTTTAGTTCTAGTACTTCATTTTCCAATTGATTGTTTATGTATTTTAGTGATTTATTTTTGGCCATTACTAGTTGTCCTAATTTGCATAGCCTATTATATTTATTATCTAGATCTTTTTCATCTAACGATAAGCTTTCATCACTAAAATATTCGGTTTCGGAACGTACTTCATTTGATGTATTCGCCATAAGACACTTCTATTCTTTTGTCGTTTCTTTCTCATCTTCATCACTATCACTCCAAGCACCTCCAACAAAAGCTCTTTGATTTTGATCTCTTGTCATCATTGGACATTTTCCAATGAGGTGATTTGGATCACCACACTTGAAACATTTCCTTTCAATCTTGTTGTTCTTGTCATCCTTACTCTTTTGAAATGTTTTCTTTTCATCATGCGGTTGTCTTACGAATCTTCCTCGCCTTTTGAAGAATTTCTTGAAATCTCTTACGGCCATGGCGTATTCTTCGTCGTCACTTTCGGAAGATGAGCTATCTTCGATACTAGATTCCTTTCTAGCTTTCAAGGCGATTGACTTGCTTTGCTCTCGTTTTTCTTTGACCATTTCGGTATCCTTCTTAATAATAACTTCGTAAACTTTTAGATTTCCAATTAATTCATCAAGTTGCAATATTGACAAATTCTTTGATTCTTCAATAGCCGTCACTTTAGCTCGCCATTTTGGATGAAGAGCCCTAAGAAACTTCCTAACAAAATTCTTACTAGAAAAATTCTCATCAAGTGCTTTTAAACTTGTGATGATAGTGTTAAATCTAGCAAAAGCATTATCAATTGATTCCTCTTCCGGAATCGTGAATTGCTCATATTGTTGAACAAGTAGATCTATCTTATTATCTTTGACTTGACTATTACCTTGGTGAGTTATTAGTAAAGAGTTCCAAATTTCTTTTGCGGTTTCACACATAAAGATCCTTTCGTACTCTTTACGTGGTAGCGCATTATAAATAACCATTATTGCTTCATTATTTTTAGCAAGTTTTCTTTTTAAATCATCATTTTGTTTTTCAAAAGGTACAATTTCATCTTTCATTGTTTCGGGGTTATTTTGAATAGATAAAAAATCACCATTAGTAATAACATGCCAAAGATCTAGATCTTTTGATTTCACATAAGTTTCGAATCGATTTTTCCAATATAAAAATCCATCACTTTCAAATAGTGGTGGTCTTTGCATAGATTGCCCTTCTAAATATTTTTCAGATTCCATAGATCGTTACAAGTTTTAAAATACAATATATTTTAAAGATCTTGTTAGACGTGGCTCCTGATACCAATTGTGGAAAACTAGAAGGGGGGGTTGAATAGTTTTACGTCCTTTTTAAATTTATTACCAAAATATTTTATAGCTTATTAAAGAATTTCGATTCTATCTCAAGTGAATTCAAGTGACAACCAATATAAGCAATTCTAATCTAATAATGAAAGTATTGAAATGTAATGAAGAAAAGATAGAGTTAGAAAGATCAAACCACAACACGCGAATTTATTGTGATTCGGCTACAAGGACACCTTCCTTGCCCAACTCCACTCCCCGAGTACCACACTCGAGAGTTTTCTTCAATATGTCGACAAACTCCTTATGGTGGAGAAACCTTACACACCTTGGCTTACACGAGTTAACGACACTAAGCTAAATGTCGAGTTCTAATCGTAGCTAGAACCAATCTCACAACTTTTTCAAAGGCTTCACACCTTCTTCACACCTTCACAACTTCTTCAAGACTTCACACCTTCTTCACACCTTGTAAACTTCACACCTTCTTCTATGCACAACTAAGTCACAACTTCTAAACTACTTTACACCACACCTAGTTTCTATAATCAATAAATTCACACAACACTTTTACAAATATCTAGCACTACTACAATATGAAACTAGCTATTCACAACACTACTACAATTTGATGGATGTAGAGGAGTGTTCTTCTTCTTGCACTTGAGTGGATGAAGCTTTGGATCACTTGGAAACAAAGACTTATGAATTATATGATCAAAGGATTTTAGATCTAGAAATGGAGGTTGGATCAAAAAGTTTATAGTGCAAAAAGGTGAGAAAAATATGTGAAATGATCCAATATTTATAGGGCCAGATAATACTGTTCTGGAGCGTGCCGGTCCCCTTAATTATAGGGCGGTCCCCTTAATGATTAATGGGGCCGCCTAGTAAAATTAAGGGGGCTGCCCTCCTGAACGTTGGAAAAGTTTTTCTGGATAAAATTTGCCCTTTTTGGTTGGAAATTTGAAATCATATCTTTGTAGTTTAATATAGCATTACCAAAAATGATTTACAAATATATATATAAAATGTTTATATCATTTTATAAGATGTTATGTCTTAAGACAAAATTTCCTTTGATCATGTAATGCATAAGATACTTAGTTTATGCATACCTTAAGTGATATTAGATGTAGAGGTAAATATTTGTTACCAAATACTTGTTTACGTCTTAATCTTGACTTAATTTGATTTGAGTTTTGTGATTATCAAAACATAGGTTTATTGAGAGATATTAATAACATTTTTAAACATTATTTATATCAACAAAGGCAATATCTTTGCCTTCGAACAATTCTAGCACACTCAACCGTAGGATCATGGAACTTGAGGACCAAGTCAAGTTTCTCATGAAATCCTACGAAGCTCCTAAGCCTTCAACATGCGAATTATGTAGTGGTCCCCATGACACTCGTGATTGCGTGGAACTCCCCGGACAAGCTTTTGTGGATTACGCATCCTCGCATACCGACGAAGCGGGAGACAAGTGGTACACTTTCAAACCCGAGCCAAACCCTTAAGGTGATTCCTACAACCCTTCTTGGAAAACTCACTCGAACCTCAGGTGGAAATAAAACCAAAACATGCCCCAAAACAATTCTTTCAATCCATCTAATCGTTACCAACCAAATGGTCCACCCTCTAACCGTACTTTCAACAACAATCCTTCCAATAACTATGGTAGTACCAATAATCTTGAAGGATTGATGTCCAAGTTTATGGCATCTCAAGAAGCTCGCATAGCTAAGTTTGAAACCGAATTTAATCAACAACAAACGGAGATGACCAATAAGATTGACAACTTGTTGAAAGCCCTCAAAAACCAAGTGCTAACAACGCCTAGGAAGGACACTAGGGACACTAGTAGCGGAATCCAAATTAAGGACCCCTCATCATCCAAACACGTCCACTTTGTCAACGTTGTCACCATTAAGCCAATAGATAAGAATATAGAAGAAAGTGACAAGTATGAAGTTGGAATAGAAACCGGGACTAAGGATGAGATTAAGGAAGTTGAGGATATTAAAGAAGAAAAGTTAGAGGAAGTAGAAAACGTAGAGGAATACTTTGATAAGTTACCCACCAAGGAGGAACGGGAATATCATAAGGATCTATTGGATGACCCCGAGACACCTTACGTCCTTGGTTCACCACTCATCAAAATAGGAGATCCCTCTAACATCAACATACCATGAAACATTGGGCATATGCATGTGTGGAAAGCTTAAATCGATCTTAGGTCTCCTATAAACATCATGACTAGGACCTATTATAATTGGGTAATGAAGAAGCAACTTGGATATAGGATGATGCCTAACACGAATTGGATGAGCAACTTTGTAGGAAGAGTGAAAGGATTACACGTCTTTGCAGGAAACTTCACTTATGTTATCGACTTTGTGATTGTAGAGGATATTCGTCCGGTAATAGATGGTTGCCTAAGTCAAGTAGTGTTTGGAAAATCATTTGTTAAGGCCTCTAAGATGAGTTATGACCCGTCCCTAGGGATAGTTAGATTCAAGGATGAGAACGATGAGATTGCTTACCAAATGCCCTATAAGATTGAACAATATCGTCTTCTATCAAACCTAGAAAAGGAATACAAGCAAGCGGTTTACTATAGGAATGATGAGGATAGACGTAGAGGAGTGATGCATGGGAATCACAACAGGCTTTACCTCTCGAGGGATCTCGAGAAGCTTACAACCCCCACCAGGCAGTGTACCTGATCGTTGTAGTATAGTATAGTGACAAGTACCGGGGGATTGATCGTTCAGCTTAGGAATAGTGTCGCTAGGATTAGAAAGCCTAAATACTAGTTCTAAAGGTGAGGGATGATTATTTTTTGCATTTTTATGTTTTTATGAAAGCAATTAAAATCTCGGGTTTGAAGGATTTGGGCGGAATTAGTTGCTAATCAACTAACCCAATACTAAGATGCAATCAAAATAAAATACTAAAAATAAAAATAAACTAATTAAACTAAGGTTGTGAGCAGTAATTGGAGAAAATGTGTTTACTTAGATTTCACTACTCCCTAGACATCTTTTACACGTTAATTACTTGTTATAATTGCATGGATGATGGATCGTATTCCTTAATACCATTCATGGGGTGGCACACATAACTCCCCAATTCTATGAGCTCTTATCTCCTCCTACACCATGCCCAACACAACTATAGGGATTGTAAACAGTGGCTCATGCATTAAATACAACCAATAAAGACCTAGTGCGCCTCGGTTCATGTTTCTTAAGACGTTCAAGCATGTTACCATTTGGAGATCTGCCAGTTTTCTTAAGCCTAACATATAAATCATTCATCCAAGACAAGAATAAACAAGTAATCAACACATAATCAATATCTAGGTTTCATTAGATCTAAGCAAACACAAGATAGATCTAGCCTAGCATGATAGAATTAAGACAAGAACATGATATAGACAACCAACACATAGACATATTGATTGAATTAGAAGAACACTTATCTTGATTAATCATGCAAGGTATCAAGGGTTTGGAACCCTTGAAAAACTTGCAAAGTTACACCAAAATCGTACTTAGGGTTTCTCCCAAAACTTCTCTCTAAACTTCTCTCTATAATGTGTGAAAATTAGAAAACTATATATAGAAAAATAGGTATGACGGCGTCAAGAGTAAACTTGTGACGCCGTCACCTCGCCGCCAAAACTCTCCTCGGACTGCCTAGATCCACTTCTGACGCCGTCAAGACTTAAACACTTCCAGGCCGTCATGACTCTTTTACTCTTGACGCCCTTCCTACGTGACGCCGTCAAATCTGTTCTGGGTCGTCATGGAAATTCATGAAATTTGCTCTTGACGCCGTCAAGGTTTTGCTCTTGACGCCGTCACCTACTGTTCCCAGCATGGAAAATTAAGACTTTGGCGTTTTCTACACTTTTATGCTCCAAAAACGTCCGAATTGCTTCCTTTTCCAGATTTCTCTCCCAAAGTACCTAAAATCACAAAAGGAACGATTTAGGGCAATATTTGATCAAATAAATTCGGATTCGGGCTTAAATGACACCCTAAAAGTGGTTCATTTTTCGCCTCATCATATACCCTTACACTTGAGATTTGCTTGTCCTCAAGCAAATGCGCTTTTATTCTACTCAAAATACAAGTTAGGGGTCATTTAACACTAATATAAAAGTAATTACAACAAATAATCGTTCCACTAAAGACCAATAGACAAGCACGGAGGTCATACACAAGCACCTCACAAATAGTGTTTAGATACTCACATCTCTCGGGTGTAATAAAGTATAAATTACAATATGGAAACGGAAGATATCTCTCACTACCTGTCATAGCAAAATAGATTACCATAGGCTTGGGGAAGGATCAAACCTCCACCACATGGCGTAAGCACCTAGGATAAACTATCAAAGAGGTCTTTTAAAGGGTTGTAACGTTAGGTGTAGGGATATGAAATACACGGTTTTGTTGGATAAAGGAAGTTTTACTGGTGGCGAGTTAACAATCTTGGTCAATTACATGTACAAGATGGCGTTGCTAAGCCAAGACTAGACTCGACTTAAGCTAATAAATGAAAAATAACAAAAACATAAAATGAACATAGAATAAAAAGGGATGGTAGTCCGTATGTTTTTTTTCTCTTTTTCCTTTTTTCTATTTTTTTTTCTTTTTCTTGATTTTTTTCGATTTTTTTTTTTTTTTTTTTTTTTTTTTTTTTTTTTTTTTTTTTTTTTTTGCATACACTCTTACCCTACCATCCAAAATAATACATCATAGGGAATGAACATTTCCCTTACACTTGAATCTTTACATACTTTACATTTAACTAATCTAATTACTCGAATTAAGAAAATCAAAACACTTGGAGCACTTTTAAGATTAACGTACATATGGGGGTAATAAATGATGTTCTTCCCCATTACTCCATAAAATAAGTACTTACCCATGAGTCCCAATCGTCCCAAAACAATATGTACAAGGATATGACTCGACTTAGCAACCATGTAATCAATTAGAAAGTTAACTTAGGGTTTAACAAATAACAATAATGCACTAAAATGAGCACATACACGGAAGGCTAAGGCGATTTGGTTGTACATTTAAGTGGGGTGTAACAAATTCTTCCTTTAAGTAAAATGCTTAAAGTTAGAAACGAAAAGATAGGCTCGGAGGGGTGTACTAGGGGTTTCGTGTACTAAAAATGAGTACAACGCTAAGGGTGTGGGAAAAATTAGTTGACTTAACTAGCCAAGTAATATGACTTAAATGGTCAAGTAATTATGATACGGGTTTAACACAAGGGTGATCCTAATGCCTCTTATCATGTAGCAAATCCTACCACACGAATGTAGTCTCACTAGCGGTCTCGGGATGCATCACTAACGCAAGTTCTAGAATCTAAATGCTACCGGTACACTCATAAGCACTAATAATGAATGCTTTTCCTATCAAATCTAAAGGCGAACCTCACATATTTGGGTGAAAAATTTTTCTGAATATACGGTTATGTGCTAGTCATACAATCTCCTATCCATGAGACGCTTGCTATGGCTAAAGTTTCATTCCTAAATGTTGTAAAAAAATTTAAATTTGGCGCTAAAATTGCACTAACAAGTATTTCTCATAGTTTTATTACACATCTACCATCAAACAAAGCAAATTCAAGCAAAAGTGCATATGTAAGGTATCATCTTTTTACCCTCCCCTTACACTTAAGATGAACATTGTCCCCAATGTTCAAATAAAGAATGTAAAAGTGAAAAAGTAAAGAGAATGAAATCAAATACTCCCCTGATTCGCTTGGTATGGATAATAGGGTGGCTAGGTTAAATCTTCCTCCAAGAAAATGAACAATCAAAGCTTCCCTTCCAGAATGTAAATCATCTTCTTGTCATACATAACCTGTAAAACCTGACAAAATAGACAAGACAACCTCGCGTAAAATCGGCGGCATTCTATATAAGTTACTAAACCCTAGAAAACAAGATAAGATATAATGCTTGTGGAATGAAGTTTGCAGATCTCCTGGAGATTATAAAACTTAATAATTCACAAAAACCATAAGATTCCGTTAGAAAAACAAAACCGGTAAAATTTCCAGATTTTTAACTCCTGACGCCGTCAAGAGTAAACCCCTGACGCCGTCAGAATTGACCTGCAGAAATTCTTATGTTAAGTTTCCGGAAAATTTCTGGAAAAACTTGGTCCTACTTCCTGGAAAATCCTGCAAAACTTCATTATGACTCAATACAAGCATTTGACTCTAACAAATACGAATACACATGTTCATTTAATATTGTGGAGAATCATGATCGGTTTGTTTCTTAAAAACATATTTGGGGTTTCCCCTTACACTTATGTTTTGCAAAAATACTTTTAGGTGGAGTTAAGACTAGGCCAAAACAACAAAGTAAAGTATTTCCACTATTTAGTTTAGAAACATGATCAACCAACAATAAAAATTAAGCATGCATACGGAAGCAAATAACAATCAAACAAATAAAATCACACAAAACATGGGTTGCCTCCCAAGAAGCGCTTTTCTTTATTTACGAGTCTTGTAGCTAGACTCAAGGTCATGGGCAATTACGTGACCTCATCATGGGTTAACGTGTATCGCTTATGCTCACATAACCAAGTGTGAGCCATCTAATAGTCGCCTCATCTTTCTTATAATCATCTCCTAATTCTAAGCATCCGCGATAGTATCTTTTATTCTTTTCATGAGTATACTTAAGTCCTTTTCTCTTATCGTTCTCACTTAGCATCTCTATGGGCGGATACCTACTACACTTTTCCATGGAAAAATCCTTGAACCTAGGGTGTGTGCGGGGCATTTGATAGACAAAATCTTCTTCCCCATCCGAGAATGTAATTAACCCTTCTATGAGTTTTTCATCGAGGTTGGTCAGCCGTTTGAAGGGTTTTTCAAACACAACTTGGGTCAACTTATTATCAATAAACTCTCCTAGATTCTCCATAACCATGAACTCAACAAGATAAACCAAGCTTCCTACGAACACATGCAATGGTATTGCCATAGCAATAATGTTTTCTCCTTTGTACTCTAACTCATCTACCATGATTTGATTATATTCATTACATGAGATTATGTTCATTGGAAGAGATGAGTTGAGATAGGCATTAAAGCTCTTAAATCCGATCTTACAAGGGAATTGCATGTTAAATGAACTATCACACTCAATCCTAGTTCTAGGGTCAACATACCTAAGAGGGTTTATTTCTTCTTCCATCCTATTCTCATTGATCACATCACCATCATCAAGATCCTCATCGGAGTCTGAATAGTAGAAAGGACTAGCCCTACGGTCATCATCATGATCAGACTCTTCTAACTCAGAATTATTGTCAAAGTGGTGGTTGGGTGAAAGGTTAGGAGGGTTCTCATTTTCTGCTAAAGGAAGTGGGGCGGGCATTTGGAAGATCCTACGACGAAAAACACGAATAACAGGAATCAAACGATCAACGTTATTGTTATCCATCGAAATAGTTTACGAACAAAGACACAAAGAAATAAGATAGACTAAGAAAAACCTAAAAATAAAAATAAAATCTTACTAGAAAGGAATCTAGCAAGTAGACCTAATAAAAAGAAATTCTAACCTAGACAATAACTATTCCCCGGGCTGCGGCGCCAAAAACTTGATGCGTGGGAATCGCAACAGGCTTTACCTCTCGAGGGATCTCGAGAAGCTTACAACCCCCACCAGGCAGTGTACCTGATCGTTGTAGTATAGTATTATGACAAGTACCGGGGGATTGATCGTTCAGCTTAGGAATAGTGTCGCTAGGATTAGAAAGCCTAAATACTAGTTCTAAAGGTGAGGGATGATTATTTTTGTATTTTTATGTTTTTATGAAAGCAATTAAAATCTCGGGTTTGAAGGATTTGGGCATAATTAGTTGATAATCAACTAACCCAATACTAAGATGCAATCAAAATAAAATACTAAAAATGAAAATAAACTAATTAAACTAAGGTTGTGAGCAGTAATTGGAGAAAATGTGTTTACTTAGATTTCACTACTCCCTAGACATCTTTTACATGTTAATTACTTGTTATAATTGCATGGATGACGGATCGTATTCCTTAATACCATTCATGGGGTGGCACACATAACTCCCCAATTCTATGAGCTCTTATCTCCTCCTACACCATGCCCAGCACAACTATAGGGATTGTAAACAGTGGCTCATGCATTAAATACAACCAATAAAGACCTAGTGCGCCTCGGTTCATGTTTCTTAAGACGTTCAATCATGTTACCATTTGGAGATCTGCCAGTTTTCTTAAGCCTAACATATAAATCATTCATCCAAGACAAGAATAAACAAGTAATCAACACATAATCAATATCTAGGTTTCATTAGATCTAAGCAAACACAAGATAGATCTAGCCTAGCATGATAGAATTAAGACAAGAACATGATATAGACAACCAACACATAGACATATTGATTGAATTAGAAGAACACTTATCTTGATTAATCATGCAAGGTATCAAGGGTTTGGAACCCTTGAAAAACCTGTAAAGTTACACCAAAATCGTACTTAGGGTTTCTCCCAAAACTTCTCTCTAAACTTCTCTCTATAATGTGTGAAAATTAGAAAACTATATATAGAAAAATAGGTATGACGGCGTCAAGAGTAAACTTGTGACGCCGTCACCTCGCCGCCAAAACTCTCCTCGGACTGCCTAGATCCACTTCTGACGCCGTCAAGACTTAAACACTTCCAGGTCGTCATGACTCTTTTACTCTTGACGCCCTTCCTACGTGACGCCGTCAAATCTGTTCTGGGTCGTCATGGAAATTCATGAAATTTGCTCTTGACGCCGTCAAGGTTTTGCTCTTGACACCGTCACCTACTGTTCCCAGCATGGAAAATTAAGACTTTGGCGTTTTCTTCACTTTTATGCTCAAAAAACGTCCGAATTGCTTCCTTTTCCAGATTTCTCTCCCAAAATACCTAAAATCACAAAAGAAACGATTTAGGGCAATATTTGATCAAATGAATTCGGATTCGGGCTTAAATGACCCCCTAAAAGTGGTTCATTTTTCGCCTCATCAAGGAGTAGATTATGTCATGGGTAGAATACTCGGTTTCTACAAGGAATGTTTGCAACTAGGTCCGGAATACAAAACTAAGATTGGAGATGACCTAGAGAATGAGACCAATGATGAGGTCACGTAATTGCCCATGACCTTGAGTCTAGCTATAAGACTCGTAAATAAAGAAAAGCGCTTCTTGGGAGGCAACCCATGTTTTGTGTGTTTTTATTTGTTTGATTTTTAATTGTTTGATGTTATTTGCTTCCGTATGCATGTTTTATTTTTATTGTTGGTAGATCATGTTTCAAATTAAATTATGAAAATGCTTTATCTTGTTGTTTAACTTCGTCTTAACTTCATATAAAGGTATTTTGCAAAAGCTAAGTGTAAGGGGAAACCCCAAATTTGTTTTGAAGAACGAAAATGATCTTGATTCGCCACAATATTAAATGAACATGTATATTAGTAATTGTTAGAGTCAAATGCTTGTATCGAGTCATAATGATGTTTTGCAGGATTTTCCAGGAAGTAGAACATAAGTTTTTCCGAAAACTTAACATAAAGATTTCTGCAGGTCACTTCTGATGGCTTCAGGATTTAATACCTGACGGCGTCACGTGTAAAATTCTGGAAAATTTGCGAGTTTTGTATTTCTAACGGAGTCTTAAAGTTTTTGTTAGTTCTTTAGTTTTATAAACTCCAGGAAATCTGCAAACATTCATTCCACAAGCATTATATCTTAAATTGTTTTCTAGGACTTGTTAGTATATATAGATTGCCACCGATTTTACGCGAGGCTGCCTTGATTGTTTTCTCAGGTTTAACAGGTTATATATGACAAGAAGATGATTTATATTTCTGGAAGAGAAGCTTTGAACATTCATTTTCTTGGACGAAGATCTAACCTTGTTGACATACTATCCACACCGAACGAATTAGGGGAGTATTTGTTTTCATTCTTTTACCTATTTTACTTTTACATCCTTTAATTGAACATTGGGGACAATGTTCATCCTAACTGTAAGGGGAGGGTAAATGATGATACCTTATAGGATACAATTGCACTTGAGTTTGTTTGTTCGATGGTAGGTGTGTAATAAAACTAAGAGAAATACTTGTTAGTGTAATTTTTTAGCCAAATTTAAATTTTTTTACAACATTTAGGAGTGAAACTTTAGCCTTAACAAGCGTCTCACGGATAGGAGTTGTATGACTAGCACAAAACCGTACCATTCAGAAAAAATTTTCACCCAAATATGTGAGGTTCGCCTTTAGATTTTATAGGAAAAGCATTTATTATTAGTGCTTATGAGTGTACCGGTAGCATTTAGATTCTAGAACTTGCGTTAGTGATGATCCCGAGACCGCTAGTGAGACTACATTTGTGTAGTAGGATTTACTACATGATAAGAGGCATTAGGATCACGCATGTGTTAAACCCGTATCATAATTACTTGACCAATTAAGTCATATTACTTGACTAGTAAAGTCAATTAATTTTTCCCACACCTTAGCGTTGTACTCATTTTTAGTACACGAAACCCCTAGTACACCCCTCCGAGCCTATCTTTTCATATCTAACTTTAAGCATCTTAATTAAAGGAAGAATTTGTTACAACCCACCCAAATGTGCAACCAAATCACCTTAGCCTTCCGTGTATGCACTCATCTTTAGTGCATTATTGTTATGTGTTTAAACCTTTAGTTAATTGTCTAATTGATTACATGATTGCTAAGTCGAGTCATATCTTGTACATATTATTTTGGGACGATTAGGACTCATGGGTAAAGTACTTGTGTTATAGAGTAATGGGGAAGAACAACATATATTACCCCCATATGTGCGTTAATCTTAAAAAGTACTCTAAGTGTTTTGATTATCTTGATTCGAGTCATTAGATTAGTTTATTGTAAAGTATGTAAAAATTCAAGTGTAAGGGGAATGTACATTCCCAATGATGTATTATTTTGATGGTAGGGTAAGAGTGTATGCAACTAACCTCAACTTACTCATTTGGGGCCATCACTTACAACTTTATTTTTTATTCATTTCACTAAATAAATTAAATTCATTTCACAAAAATTAAAAATACAACACCATACTAATTTTATTCCATCAAATTAAAAAGTTACAATACGGAAAAAAAAACGATGCGAAAAGAAAAAAATAAATAAATGATACGAAATAAAATACATCAGGCTGTAACGAAATTAATTATCCCTATTTTGTTGAAACTCTTCCCATTGTTGTTGTTGCCAAACATGCTCGATAAGACATCGTTAAAGTCTTCTGTGTATGTGTTTATCGCGTAGTTCTTTGTTTTGTCTCCTATGCACTGCGCAACGTTCAACCCATGACTTTTGCATATGTGGTTGCGGAGGAATATACATTTTGGCAGCTTCGGATATCGCATATTGTTGATCTTTCAATATCATGTTATGCATTATGATGCACGAGTACATGATTCTTCGTAACTTAGCCACAGTAAATTGACGCGCCGGTTGGGCAATAACACGCCAACGTCCTTGTAGGACACCAAAAGCTCTCTCGATATCTTTTCGAGCACTTTCTTATTTTACTTTCCATGCAGCATTTTTTGGGTTACTTGCAACCGTGAATGATTTGACGAACGCTGCCCATTCTGGATAAATTCCATCAGCTAGATAATACCCATGCTTAAATTTTCTTCCGTATACTTCAAACGGAACCACGTCAGCGATGTCGTCAATCAGGTCATCGAATAACGGCGAATTTTACAAAACGGTTAGATCGTTATTCGCACTTGCAACACCAAAAAATGCATGCCAAATCCACAAATCATACGACGCGACAGCTTCAAGCATTATGGTTGGATACTTTTTATCACTGATGAGGCGAAAAGTGTACCGCTTTTAAGGGGTCATTTAAGCCCGAATTCGATATTATTTGATAAAATATTGCCCTAAATCGTTCCTTTTGTCATTTTATGTACTTTTGAAGAAGGATCTGGAAAAGAAAACATTTTGGACTTTTTTGGAGCATAAAAGTGAAGAGAACGGCAAAGTCTCAAATTTCCTTGCTGGAACAGTACCTGACGGCGTCAAGCTTTTACATGTGACGGCGTCAAGAGTTACAAAAGTGGTGGATATGAAACTTATAAGGTGACGGCCCAGAGAGTTTGTAAGCTTATGCCCTGACGGCGTCACCAAGGCCGTCAGGGTCCATATACACATGACGGCCCAGAGTAATTTCCTACATGACGACATCACCAATGGATCTAGGCAATACAATTTTATCATGGCGGCGAGTTGACGGCGTCACAAGCTAATACATGACGCCGTCAAGATGTAATATCTATATATAGTTTTCCAAATTTCATTCATTAGTGTGCAACTTTGAGGGAAAAAACCCTAGATCGAATTTTATCAGCTTTTCAAGGGTTTCAACCCCTTGATTCTTCCATGTTCAATTGAAGATAAGTATTCATTAAAATCATTCAATATGTCTATGTGTTGTGTGATTATATCTTACGTTTGTCTTCTCTTTAACATGTTAGGCTAGATCTTTCTTGTGTTTGCTTAGATGTAGTGAAACCTAGATGTTGATTATGGGTTGATTGTTTGTTTATAATTGTTACGGATGATTGTATTCGATGTTAGGCTTAAGAAAATTGGCAGACTTCTATTGGTAACTTGCTTGAACGTCTTAAGAAACATGATCGGAGGTGTACTAGGATTTTTGGTTGTATTTAATGCGTAAGAGAATTCTAATGATCCCATGTTAGGAGCTTCTAATGGCTCGACATAGGAGTGAAGTAGGATCTTATAGAATTAGGGAATATTGTACACGGCCCTACGACTAGTATTAAGGAATATGACCCGACATCCATGCAATTGTAACAAGCTAATCAACCTGTAAAAGATATCTAAGGAGTAATGAAACCTAAGTAAACACAACTTTCCTTATAATTGTTTCCACCACATTAGTATATTAGTTTTATTTTCATTTTTGTTATTTTATTTTGATTGCATCTTTAGTTAATTGGGTTAGTTGGCTAGCAACTAATTCCGTCCACTGCTTCAAAACCTGAGATTTTACTTGCTTTCTAAAAAAAATATAAAAAAATACAAAAAGAATCATCCCTCACCTCTAGACCTAGTTTAGTAGGCTTTCTAATCCTAGCGACACTATTCCTGAGTTGAACGATCAATCCCCCGGTACTTGTCACTATACTATACTACAACGATCAGGTACACTGCCTGGTGGGGGTTGTAAGCTTCTCGAGATCCCTTGAGAGGTAAAACTTGTTTCGAGGGTGCAATTCCCATGTATCAATCACCTCTGTGAAATTACCCTTGCCATTCTTTCGGACAATTATTCCATTCCCAATGCATACAATCGATGCTTCCCAATATTCCCGGTATCTTATGGACCAAATTTTGTGCGTCGTATAAATTGTGAATGTCAGTCTCGGATGGTTTTCTTAAAAACTCCTTTTCATACAACTGGATTATGCACATAGTAAAAAAAATCTAGACAATCACGTGCACAGTGTTCACCTATTTGTAAATATTCATCTAACGCATCAGCATGAATCCCGAAAGCCAATTGGCGTAATGCACATGTGCATTTCATAATTACACTAAAACTCATTACACCCTTAGCATCAGGTCGTTGTCTAAAGAAGTTAAAATGCGCGGGAAGAGGATGATGAGTTTCAATCAACATTTCAATACCTTGGACTATTTCTAAGAATAGTTTACGGATCATACGATAACGATGTCTAAAATTTTCTTCAGTATATTTTGGTTGATCACCAAAATAGTTGGCCAATAGACGTGCTTCAGCAACTTCACGTTCACGGGGAATGTAGACGGTGTTTTGAAGGACCGGCTTCTTGGTTTTGCAACGACTGCTCGCGCTCAAATTCTGCAAGCATTAGCTCTAGCTCCGTTATCTCTTCAAAGTCACTAACACTTGAATACGATGATTCACTCATGTTTCTTGTTTTTAATATGTGTAAGTGTTTATATGTTGTGTAAAATTGTAGTGAAATGATAGATTGTATATGTTCTATTTATAAGGGATCTATTAAGGGAAAAAAAAAGGAAAACTTACTTTTAAAACGGTAATATTACCGTTCGAATTAAAAAGAAAGCAGAAAAATTATGTTGTGTCAGATTAAAGGGCTCGTCGTCTTCACGAGGAACCCATGAACGGCGAGGTATAACGAGGGGTTGATGATGTCGTGGCGAGGCATGAGGAGCAAAAGCAGAATCCACGTAGGAGTGACGAGCTCCTTTGAGGAGCGGTACCCTGCACTCTTATGATCTGTTTTAAAACAGAGTTAGCTATATACAATTATATATTGAAAATACATGCTGGTCTAAAACATCAACTACAACAAATTAATAGGATGAAATTGTGACTTGATTTTTATTTCGCAAGATATACCCCACAAGTAAAAAAAAAAAAAAAAAAAAAAAAAAAAAAAAAAAAAAAAAAAACCTTACGTATATGTATTACAAAAATCAAGGACATACAATATACGGGATTAAAGCAGAACAAAGAAATTGTTTTCTTGTTTAAACATGAACGCATAGGTCATTCAATTATTTGGTTAGTAGATGTGTGGCATAAGTCTCACATGCAAACCCTAATGTAGCACCTTAGGCCAGGTGTAGCGGTGGTTGTTTTGTTCACCGACATCTTAACGTCACATTAACATTTATTTATTTATTTATTTTATTATTATTATTATTATTTATCATTTTTTCACCACATTTGGCCTCGTAGTTGTTTTCACATTAATTATCATTTACGCATAATATAAATACAACATACACTACAATACGTATATAAGACAATACACTCACGCAGATAAGTTGAAACAAGATTCTAATACACATGCGAGCATCAAGTAGGTAAGGCTGCTTGTAATAGTGGTTTGTGCACCACCGGTGGTGACCACCACCACACGTGATCCCCTTTACAACCCCCAACCCTCCACCCCCAAAATAATAATAATAATAATAATAATAATAATAATAATAATAATAATAATAATAATAATAATAATAATAATAATAAATTGCACGCCTTTCTTCGCCTTTTTTTTTTGGGAGGGGGGTGTTAGGGATTTTTATGTGTTTGATTTGGTGATGACCACTATACATATTTCGTGATGAGTTTTGGTGTCGTACTGAATAATAATGCATGGCGCTAACATAAATATAGTGGGGTTTGATTATCGTCACACCCAATTTTATTAACTAAAAGGTTTGTGGCCATTTAAAGCCAAAAACAAGATCTTAAAGCACATATGGTTTCGTAAATGGATGTTCCGTCCTCCTTTACTTACGTTATCTCAAAAATAAAAAAATAAAAATAAAAAAAGTACTCGTATTATTATAAAGACTTGGCCTTAGGGGCACATGTTAAAGAGGGTCTCAAAATTTAGGTGTCATCATTTGAATGGTCAGTAAATGGTTGTGTGTCCTAATGTTGAAAGATAATTGGGACTGGCCATTTAGTGATTGCTAACCATTTAGAGGGTAAAACTAAAGTTATGAAACCCTATTTAGCATGCATGTGCTCTTATGACACAAACTAGAAAAAACCCTATTACATTGTTCAACTTCAATATTTTTTTGATGAGTTACTTTCTCACAACCCAATTAATGGAATCATATTTCGTTTTCCGCCTCTTCACACATCTGTGTGTAAATTTATATACACAAACAATTTAACAACATACTCGACACAAGCTATTAGCAAAATATAAATCTTAATATTCAAATGATTATAGCTAGCTAGTGAATGTACTAATCAAAACAAAAACAAATCAACACTACCATGGAGTGTGGCTAACAAAATGAACACGACTCATTGTTTAACATTGAAACCCATAAATGTTTTGTTTTATTGATAAACTATGTATCATACAAATAAATGGTAGCCTAGAACCCTAATGGATCATGAACCTACAAACGTGCTTGGGCCAAGTGGCCAACTACTCTATTCTCTAATATTCTCTCGCAATCCGAGCAGTGAAAGCTCGGATTGAAATTAAAGAAAAAAAATATTAAATCAATAACAAATTTGTTGATAAAGATATCTAACAGCAAGTGAAACCAAATCTTCAAACAACATCTAACAAAATAAAATAAAGTAGCAAAAACAAAACAAGCAGCAGATTTAAGTATTGCCAAAGCAATAGACTGTAGTAAAGCAACGGTTTAAAAAAAGAAAAATAATTGCAAGGAGCAAATTATGATATGAGAGAGAGAAAAAAAAACACTATCAGAATTGTCATTTAATGCAATGGAAGCTTGCATTACAGATTCGGGGCCTACAAAGCAACTAAATAGCAATGTTTTAAAAATCGGTTTTTTTCCGGTTTAATCATTGGTTCACCGGATCATTGGTTGAACTGCCGGGTCGAACCGGTTCTATACATATATATACTTTTTTCTATATTTAATAATTAGTATTGCATGATCTAATAATTTATCCACTTTTAATCATATATTCGATTAAATCGATAAAGAAGATTAACATTATACTGATAAGTTTTGCTTTTTAAGTATATATCTATAATAATATAGCAAATTTTTCAACAAGTGATTCTAAATTATAATGGTCTATAGTAAAACTATATTAATTGGTGATTCTAAGATAGTGTACAACTATAATTTACTATTATACAAAATTTTAACAAACATTAGTTATCACCACTTCAACTTTTCAAATAAACTTAGAAAAGTTAATGGAAAAAAAATCATTTTGTTAATTTTTTTGATAAAAAGTCATGACCCGACTGGGTTTATCAAACCGGGTTAACCCGCGTCAACAAAAAACCGGCGGTTCAATCAGGTTCTCAAACAAGAAAAAACCGGGTCCCATTCGGCCCGGTCTTCGAGCCGGTTATCAGTTCAACCGGTTGAACCGGCAGGGTCAACCCAGGTTTTAAAACATTGCTAAATAGTAAGAGGATCCGGTACCTTTTGCTGAAAAGGGTTGTGCCGACCGGTAAAGCCAACCTATGGTGTGAAGATGACACCCGAGCTAGCACCATCCGTTGTCGCGCCATTCCAGCCGGCCATGGGATCCATTATCTTTTTATTATTATTATTTTCAAATGTTACCGTTATTAAATAGATAAGAAAATGGACATTGGTTGGTCTCAAATAGCTATTTTTTCTGTTTTTTGTTTTTATTTTAAAATACCCACTTTTCATTAATTTTTTACCTTTTAAAAATCTTATAAATACCTCATTAACTTTCAAACTTTTATACACACTTCTACATTAATTCTACCTCTAAACTTAACAATACTTCTCTTATTTCTACCTCTAAACTAGCAAAAATGAATCCTGGTCAACAATGGATCAACTCCATGCTCGTCAACCAGCAAAACCAAATATCAAATTCCTTATCTAATCATCCTCCTCTAATTCAAACACACCAACATCCGCAAATTTCATCACCTCAAATGCCAACCAACTTTCACCATTCGGCTCGTCATACCAAATACCAAACCAATTTCCCAACTTTAATCCATTTGCCAACCAATTTACACCCGAGCAACTTCAACTATGGTAGGGATGGCAAAAAAACCCAAACCCGATGGGGAAACCCAAAACCCGAACTAATTGGGGCGGGGCGGGGCATGTTAATCGGGTTACGGGGCAAGTTTGGGATTAAACGGAGATTTAATCGGGTTTGAGGCGGGGAGTGGGAATCCTCGCCCCGCCCCGCCCGATTAATATATACACATATACAAATATATCTATACCTATATACGTAGTAGTATTTTGTTAGTATTTACGCAATAAAAAATATTACTTTAATATTGTTAGTTTTTTAATATTTGTAAGAATGCAAAATTGTGATTATAGAAACTCGTTTAGTGTCATATTTTAAGTTATCATTATTTATGTATAATACTATCGTTGAAAACTTAATAAGGATCGTTTGTAATTGATTATTAATAGGTTCGTTATTGCTAACAGTCAAAAAATAACAATAAATGTGAAATGGTGCGGCTTGGGTCAATAATTGCACCCAAAGAGGACACCCCGATAAGATCCCCGATTAATACGGGGCGGGTTTGGAGGACTATCACGCCACAACGGGGCGCCCCGATTAGATCCCCGATGAGGATCGGGGCGGATTTGAGAAGTACTTTGGTAATCGGGTTTGGGGATGGGGATGGCCGCCTCGCCCCAAACCCGCCCCGTTGCCATCCCTAAACTATGGCAACAATTCCAACAAACTGAAATTTCCCGACAACAATTCCAAAAAAACCTAACCATAATACCAACCCCAATTTTCCAACAATAATCCCCACAACCTCAACAATCCGAAGCCGCGGGCTCGTCGTCACCTAAAAAACATTGTAAGACCAATGCCAAGAAGCCTCGGGAAAAAAAACGATATATGTCATAATCTTTGGAGCCAAACCAAATAGTTAATTTTGGCGGAATGTTACATACTTGTATTCGAGCACCCGAGTGTGGCTTTGACCCAAACCAAATAGTTAATTTTTATGCCTTTTCTATTTTATTTTATGTACTTTTATTTCTTTTTTATTAAGGAATTTTAATTTTAGTTTAATGTGTTGTTTTATTTGGATTAATGAAAAAAATTAAAACTGTGGGGTCAATGGGTGTACTATAACACCAATTTTAGAAGGAGGATATTTTTGTGTTAAGTTATATGTAGGGATGGGCATTTCGGCCCGAATCTCGAAACTAAATCCGAACCGTACTGACTCCCGATAGATACTACGGTACCGGGACTACGAAATAAGGTAGAAAAAATCGGGGCCACTAATTCGGTACGGGACTGGTACCAAATTGGGAAATTCCCGAAAAAAAATGGGAAAACCTGATTTTCCAATACCGGTATCCGAATCCCGTTTGGTACGGTTCCGATACCACTAATTTATGCTCGAAAAAAAATCGGTGCCACTAATTCGGTACGGGATCGGTACAAGACCGGTACCATGCTCATCCCTAGTTATATGTTCTGAATTATAAGGAAAAGGTACTAAAGTGGCAGAAATCTTTTTCATATAACACCAGCCTAGGGCTGAGCAAACGGACCGGATGGACCGGACCGACCGACAAAACCGACCGGACCGAGACCGACCGGACCGGACCGACCACATTCGGTCCGGTCCTCGGTCTAAGCTTTTTGCCAAATTCGGTCCTCGGTCCAGTCGGTCCGGTCCGGTCCGGTCCGGACCGACCAAAAACCCGAAAAAACTTGCCTAATTGGACCGGACCGACCGAAGACCGACCGGACCGGACCGGACCGAGACCGGACCGACCATATTCGGTCCGGTCTCGGTCTATGGTTTTTCCGGTTCTCGGTCCTCGGTCCGGTCCGATCTTGGTCGATCCGGTCCGGTTTTCGCCCGATGCTCAGCCCTACACCAGCCCTATACAACGAGTTGGTGCTCGATGAACGGATTGCTGTTGTTGTGCAAACTGGTCGAATGCCATAGCAATAGGCACTGATATTTTGATATAATTTAGGGTTTGAGAATTAAGATAGGTATTTGTGACATTGCTTACAGACGCACAATAAGTTTATGTGTTATTGTTTCATAGTTTTACCTTTTCATTGAGGGATGATCATTTCGACCCGAATCCTGAAATCGAACTGGAACTGTACCGATTCTTGATATACGGTACAGTACCGGGACTACAAAATAAGGTGTAAAAAAATCAAGACTATTAATTCGGTTCAGGACCGGTACCAAATTAGGAAAATCCCAAAAAAGAAACGAGGAAAACTCGATTTCCCGGTACCAGTACTTGTATCCGAATCTCGTTCGGTACGATACCGGTACTACTAATTTATGCTCAAGAAAAAATCGATACCACTAATTCAATATGTAATCAGTACAGGATCAGTACCGTGCTCATCCTTACTTTCATTTAGAAAGTTAATAGATTTGTAGATTGAGTAATTAACAATAACCTATAATAGTAAAGAAAATAGAAGTTAATATTCAAACCGGGCCTTATATTATTGTTAGGACTACTTGGCCCACAAGAAATTAATTCAACCCACTTTTCAGATTCATTGACTTAGCATTTCTAGACAAGACCGACAAGTTATCTTAGAAACGGGATTTTACGGCGGGGTGAGTTATAGCAACGGGGGCTATTGGTTAGATTAACCCTCTCTAAGTATTGTAGTGTGTACTTGTTTATATATATTTTTTTTGACTTTTTCCCTATTTTGTCATTTAGTGGTTTTTTTTTTTTTTTTTTTAATTAAATGTATTGTATATGTATAATGTTTTGTATATTTGTGTTTAATAATGTTTTGTATATGTATAATGTTTTGTATAATTATTTTGTTTGTATAATAGCACGTTAAATATTATCACATTAAATAACTGAAACAACAATTGTTAAAGTACGTCCTTTCAAATTCATCTTCCCACATTATTTACGAAATAATTTTTTTACAACTTTAACAAAAATATTACAACTTTTTTTTTTTTACTTTTACAAAATAATTTTTTTAACAAAATACTTTTTTTTTTTAACTTTTACAAAATAATTTTTTAACAAAATACTTTTTTTTTTTTAATTTTACAAAAAAAAAATTACAACTTTTATTATTTTTTTAATTTACAAAAAAATTACAAAATTATAATAAAAATTTACAACTTTTATTTTTTTTACAAAAAAATTACAACTTTTATTTTTTTTACAAAAAAATTACAACTTTTATTATTTTTAACAAAATACTTTTTTAAAAAACTTTTGCAACTTTTATTATTTTTTTAACAAAATATTTTTAAAAAAAAACTTTTATAACTTTTATTAAAAAAAAATAATAAAAAAAAAATTGCAAATAAATTGGCCACATATGTTGACAAAAAAAAAAACCAAAAACGGGAGACAAAAAAAACTGTGTAGCAGCCTATGAGGGGGGAGGGAGTGGTCACCAATTTACCAAACTTTGCCAAATTGCCACATCATCATCTACCAATCACAACCTTCCAACTCAAACTTTATCAAAGTTTACCAAAGTTTACCAAAATGGTGGCGGCGGTCACCAAAGTTTACCAAATCCACATTTTCCACATCATATTTTTTTAATACATATAATCCAACAAAAAATATATAAAATTAAAACATAACATTTTATTAATAACAAAAAAAAAACATTACACAATACTTAAAAAAAAAAAACTACATAAAATTAAAACTACATAAAATTAAAACAAACCATTACATAATACTTAAAAAAAAGCACTAATCGTCATTGAGGTATGGCAAGTCTTGAGCGGCCACGTACTCCGTGAGATCATACCGAAGACTAGAGCTCGCCGTATCTTGAAGATGTTCAACGACGGATAACATAAATTGAAGCGAGGTACCATGAGTTTCGTCGGACGAAGTCGGGAAAACGTATTCGGATCCGGATGAGGAATCGGAAGACATTTTTTGGTAAAAGGGTGTTTTAGATTTTTGGGGAAGAAAATTATATGTGAAATGGTATGTATATATACTTAAAAAAAATAAAGGATTTTTTTTTTTTTTTTTTTTATTTGAAATGGCCAACGGACCATTTTTAAAAAATCTGACCGTTGTTGCTCCTTGGTTTCTCACATTTCATTCGGCAAATGTTACCGAATTTTTGTGTTGCCGATTTTTGCCGATCGGTGGCGGCGGTGTTGCCGAGCTTCACCGAGCTTTTGCCGAGGTTCACCGAGTCCACTCCCTCCCCTCTGAGTGAGGCTAGGGGTAGAGAGGGTTTCCCTAACACAACCCTTTACGGCCCGGATAATGTGCATGTGAGCATGTCGAACCCCACTTATTAAATAAGACCTGTAAAATATTGAATGAACCAGACTGCCCCTTTTTGAAAGAACATAAAAATGGTCTTTTCAATCGATAAATGTTTCATTTCTTTAAAATGCTTTGACCACATTTATTGTAATTTCTAACGTAATCAGAATGAAATTTATCCTTTGGGTGGTTTTAAGAAAGTAATACAACTGGATTGAGGGTTTTGATGTTTTTAGTTGATTAATTACTCCCATATGAGTCATTTGAGAAACAAATGGTATGCATATATTTTTAGTGAATCAGTTATCTATCGTCTTGTCAAATGTTGACAAATAGCTTGTGTCCATATATTTATATTGAATTTGTTGTATAAAGTTGTACTATTTCTTATCAAACTTCAATCAACGTGACCATTTAAAAAAAAAAAAAAAAAAAAAAAAAAAAAAAAAAAAAAAAAAAAAGTGGTGTTAAGTTCTCCAAAAGGGAAGCCTAAAAATATGTGAGTGAATGAAGTTGGTTTAATCTGAAATAATGTTTGACTTATTACCTACAACAAAATTTGTCAGGACGATGTTTCCCATGCGAAGTATGTAGGAATGTGATAATCGCTATATTGAATTCTGAATTTGGTACATTAATGTTACAATATGGGACAAATACCATGGCCTAATCATAGCCTAAACCCATCGTCTAACACTTCTCCGCAGTTTGAGCGGGAGGAAACCGAACACTCAAGCTGTCACGAAACTCAGCAAACAAGGCAGACGGTAATCATTTGGTAAAAATATCAGCATACTGAAACCGAGAAGGAACATGTAGAACTCGAACCTGACCAGTAGCAACCAAATCACGAACAAAATGAATATCAATCTCAATGTGCTTCGTCCGCTGATGCTGAACAGGATTAGAGGACAAGTACACAACACTTACATTATCACAATAAACAAGAGTAGCAGAGGACAAAGGTGTATGAAGCTCACGAAGTAAATTCCAAAGCAAACATGTCACAGCAACAGCATTGGCAACTCTACGATACTCAGCCTCAGCACTGGAACGAAAAAGCGTAGGCTGACGCTTAGAGGACCAAGAGAGCAAGTTGTTGCCAAGAAAAACACAATAATCTGATGTAGACCGTCGTGGAGTAGGGCAACCCGCCCAATCAGCATCCGAATAAGCAACCAAGGACTCAGTAGTAGAAGAAAATAAATGTAAACCATAAGCCAAAGTCCCCTGAACATACCGTAAAATCCGCTTGAGAGCAGTGAAATGAGGCTCTCGTGGATCATGCATATATAGACAAACCTGCTACACAGCATATGTAATATTAGGTCTAGTGAAGGTGAGATACTGAAGAAAACATGCAAGAGTGCGATATAACTTAGGATCAGAAACCGGAGCACCATCATCACCCAATTTAGACTCAGTGTCAACAGGAGGCCGAGAAGGGTTACAACCAACCATATGTGCACGCTCCAAAATCTCCATAGCATACTTACGCTGTGACAAAAGTATCCCAGAAGAGTCACGCGTAACCGACACACCCAAAAAATAGTTAAGAGCACCCAAATCAGTCATAGAGAACTCCTTATGCAAAGAAGCAATAAACTGCTGTAATAAACTATCAGAGGAAGCAGTGAGCACAATATCATCCACATATAGTAACAGAAAAGCAGTATCATCACCCTGTCTGGAAATAAATAATGAAGAATCACACCGACTCGGAGTAAACCCAACAGTAGTAATGTAAGTAGCAAACCGCTTAAACCATGCCCGAGGTGCCTGCTTAAGACCATAAAGAGGCCGCTGTAATAAACAAACATAATCTGGATGCTCTGGATCCCGAAAACCGGGAGGTTGATGCATATAAACAGTTTCGGTTAAATCTCCATGTAAAAATGCATTCTTGACATCAAGCTGGTGAACATGCCATTGTTGAGAAATGGCTAAGCTAAGAACAGTCCGAATGGTACCCGGTTTAACAACCGGACTAAAAGTCTCTTCAACATCAACTCCCTCAATCTGCGTGCTACCATTGGCAACAAGACGTGCCTTATACCGAATAAGAGTGCCATCAGCCAAATACTTATGATAAAACAACCACATACAATTAACAACATTGACACCCTCAGGTCGAGGTACACGTTTGCAAGTTTTATTCTTAACAAGTGCATTATACTCATCATACATAGCATTGCGCCAATTTGGATCATTAAAAGCATCCTTATATGACCTAGGGGAAGGAGAAATATTAGACACATAACCAGCATACTTAGGATTAGGACGAGTAGTCCCGACATGAGAACGTGTGACCATGGGATGAGTAGATATAACAAGTAGAGGTGTAGGAACAGGAACATGTGGTGGAGAGGGTGGAGGCGTTGGTACAGGAACATGATCATTTGGTGGAGTGGGTGGAGGCGTTGATACATGAATAGGATCAGTTGCTGGAGACGATGGAGGTGTAGGTGATGTAGGTGATGCAGGTATATTAACAGGTATATTGGAAGGTGAACCAATTGGTGTAGTGTTAATAATAGTGGAAATGACATTGAAAGAATCGTCCAAAAAATCATATGAGGGTGTGGGCTTAGAAGGATGGGATTGAAATGGAAAAACCGTTTCATCAAAAGTAACATGTCGAGAGATGATAATTTTGTTGGTGTTGAGATCAAGACAACAATAGCCAAAATGATTGGCGGCATGTCCCAGAAATATTAAAGGTGCGGCACGGGGTCCCACTTTATGGTTGGTATCGATATGTGGGTAACAAAGGCATCCAAAGACACGTAGAACACTATAATCAGGTGTAGCACCAAAAAGTCGGGTAAATGGTATTTCATTATTAATGGCACGGGAAGGTAAAATATTCAATAAATAAACGGCCATATTAAGTGCCTCAGTCCAATAGTTTGGTGGTAAGTGTGCTTGAAACAATAAAGTACGAATAAGATTATTAATGGTACGAATCATGCGTTCAGATTTTCCATTTTGTTGGGAGGTGCGAGGGCAAGAAAATCTAAACTGGATGCCATAGGTTGAAAATAGTTTATGAAAGTCAGTATTATCAAATTCACCACCATGATCACACTGAAACGATTTAATTTCACATTTAAAGTGAGTATGAACATAACTACGAAACAACTCAAATTTAGATAAAACACCAGATTTATGCATTAACGGATAAACCCAAACGTACTGAGAATAATGATCCAGAAACAAAACATAATACTTGAAACCAGAAAGACTCGGAATTGGGGATGTCCACAAATCCGAGTGAACAATATCAAAACAAGAAGTAACAAAACTAGACGAACTAACAAACGGAAGCTTCACATGTTTACCAAAGCTGATAAGCATGGCAAAGAACAGGAAGCTTCTCTTTATTACAAGAAATGGAATCACTAGACACTAGACGCCGCAACACTTCACTCCCTGGATGTCCAAGTCGTCGGTGCCACGTATACTGACTGGTAAGATACGCTTGAGGAATGGGAGAAGGCTTCGTAACTAGGTAGAGATTACCCGTGCTATCACAACGGAGGAGTATCCGTCGAGTTAGGAAGTCCTTCACAGAAAAACCAAAAGGATCAAATTCAACAGTACAATAATTATCACGAACAAATTGACGCACAGAAATAAGATTTTTTACAATATATGGAGTAATTAAGACATTATTAAAACGTAGAGGACTAAAAGGAGTAGACAAAATACTATGGCCAGAGTTAGTGATAGGAATGAAACGCCCATCACCAACTGCGACAGACGGATAAATGCACTCATTAAGAATATCACTAAGACAATGTACAGAATCATTAAGGTGAGAACTCACATCTGTATCCATGTTCCAATTTCCAGCAGCCGGTTCCTTAAGAGTAGGAGTAGCAAAAGCATTGGGTAAAATAGTTGGTTGACTCGAACCCTGTTGACCTGACATAAGAAGCTGAGTTGGATTAAAACCAAAGTGACCTGTTGAAGCCCCCTGCTGAACTCCTTGCTGAACCCCCTGCAGTGCTAATGTGAACCCCTGCTGAACCCCCGGTTGAACCCCCTGCTGACCCCCTTGTTGTGAACTAGCATTCTGAACCGGTGCAACAAACTGAACTCCCTGTGGTGATGGCTGTGAACCGGGAAAAACATGAACCCCTTGTGGAAACAAATGACCCATGCCATAGATGGGGAACCCCGGTGGTAGGCCAGAAACAGTAGGGGCCTAATATAGTGGCTGAGAAAAGTGGTAGGGTGAGTGGGCCGACCCAGAAGGTAAAACAGGAACCGGAAGTGTAGAAGTGTGATATGCAATAGGAGTAGACGGAGTGCTATTTTAAGACTTAAATCCCAACTTAGCCAACAATGTTTGCAAAGCATCCATATCCGAGGGTGTAAAACCCGACAAAGTAGAAGTCGAATCGGAACTAGGAGGTAGTAAAGTAGACTTGCCAAGAAAGCCATTATGAAGATACAGACACGCCTCACCAAAATGGCAATGTCCCTTAGCAAACAAAAAACAAGGTTTGTTTACTTTTTCCAATTGATTAAACAGTAGCTTATGGGTTTTAACACCAGCAGTATACTTATGGGTTTTAACAACCGAACAGTACCAGTCCCAAAGCCTTACAAACGAACAGCAACAGTAACAACCAACAGTATACTGATGGGTTTTAACACCAACAGTCCCAAACAGAAGCAAACAAACAGCAAAAGTAGCAACAAAACAGTACCAACAACAACAAACAAACAACAATACTTAATACTTTGAGGAAACAAACAAGGTCGACAACACACAAGGTCGACTAGCTAAGTAAACACCCGTCGACAACACACTGGTCGACAAAACAGAAACAGGAACCAGAAAACTTGAAAAAAAATGTGAAGATAAGGGTTAATGGTGCGGAAGGTGAAGATCGGTTTGGTCTGATACCATGTAGGAGTGTGATAATCGCTATATTGAATTCTGAATTCGGTACATAATAGAGTATATATAATGTTACAATATGGGTCAAATACCACGGGCCTAATCATAGCCTAAACCCATCGTCTAACAAAGTAGACCCTTCCTTGGAAAGGATAAAATTAACACATGTAAAGAAAATTTTCTTTTAATCACGTATAGTGGTTTACATTGGATAATTATTTGAGCCAAAGATTTTGAGCTCAAACTCTAGATTTTGGACTAAAATTAAAGACCATTTCATTTACGTATAGGAAGGTTGTTTTCCTTAATCACATTAAACATCATAATCGGTAATATAGTTATATGGAATTAATCTAGAACCAATAGCAATAGGCTAGGCTTGGTAATACATAAGTGGGCTTGTTAATAATGTCGACTAACACTCTCCCGCAGTAAGAGTGGGAGGAGACCAAACGATCAGACTGGATCAAAACTCCTCAAACAAAACTGAAGATAACCCTTTTGTAAAAATGTCCGCATACGGATAACAAGAAAACACGTGAAGAACTCGTACTTGCCTGACAGTAACCATGTCATGAACAAAATGGTTATGAATCTCTATGTGCTTTGTCCATTGATGTTGAACTAGATTAGCAGACAAATAAATAGACACTAGATAAGAGTCATAGACAACAAAGGAGAGCGCAACTCACGAAGTAAATTATGTAGCCAGACAATATCAACAACACGATTAGCAACACACCCCTTTATTCAACTTCAACACTAGAGCGAGAAAAATTATGTTGACGTTTAGAGGACCAGGATAATAAATTATCACCCAAGAAAACACAATAACCGAAAGTAGAACGGTGAGTAGAAGGGCAGCCCGCCCAATCAGCATCTGGGTAAGCAACAATAAATGCAGTGGAGGAGGCATATAATTGAAGACCATAATTGAAAGTTCCTTGAACATATATGAGAAGCCTTTAAGAGCAACTAAGTGTGGCTCTCATGGATTATGCATGTAAAGACAAATTGGGACGTGTGAATGTAAGATACTACAACCCACTTGCAACACTATGGTATAATGTCAGATCTGAAAATGGAACACCCTCAGGACCAATTTTGGATTCTGTATCAACTGGTGTCCGAGACGAATTGCAGTTAACCATGTATGCTCTTTCAAGAAGTTGAAGATCATACTCCCGATGAGATAAAAATATACCTATAGAATACGAAGAACAGAGATACCTAAAACATAATTAGTGCCCCCAAGATATGTCATATCAAACTCTCTATATAGTGATGCAATAATATATTATAATAAAACAGTGAAAGAAGCTGTGACTACAATATCATCCATATAAATAAGAAAATAAGCAACCTCAAAGCCCTGGCAGTAAATAATACCGTTTGTGATAAAACCTAACTCGAGTAGCATAACGTGCAAAACACTAAAACCAAACATGAGGTTCCTACTTCAGTCATATAAAGATCATTGCAAAAGACAAGCATGATGAGGATATCGAGAATCAACAAACCCAAATGGCTGATGCATATATACAGTCTTAGAAAAATCATTGTCAAAAAAGGCCTTCTTACCATCAAGTCTAAGAACTGTGCAAATCATATATAGACTGTTTAACAACCGGACTAAAAGTCTCATTATATTCAATGAAAAGTTGCCAACTACTATCATTAGAAACTAAACGAGCCTTGTAACAACTCAAGACCCATCAACGTGATACTTGTGTCTAAATAACCATATAGATCAAACCAAATTAACACCATGAGGCCTCGCGTCAAGAACCCAAGTACCATTTTTAACTAAAACATTATATTGATCATACATAGTATCCCGCTAATGAGGATCGTTTAAGGCAATAAATGGAGATTTGGGAAGAGGAGAGATAGAAGACGTATGTAAGGACGATCAATGGATTTAACAATACCATATTGTTAAATCGTATGGAAGAGGAGATTTGGGACAGAGTGACCATACGGTCAGTACGAATAGAGTTTTGGGTCGATATGATGTTTCATGATGACAAGATGATTGTGAACAAACTTCATGCATATATGTGATTCACCTTATAATTAATACTTTAATCAATTTAGATATCTCTCCTCCCAAAGCTTGATTGGCTGATTGTAAATACTGCACTTATGCGAAAAAAAGAAAGTAATCATCATTTAAATTTTAAAGCTGCTATAGTTTTTATAGAAACGCTTCGAGCTAAGTCATTGGGTATCAATAAAATCAATTTGGAAAATTATGATATATATTGGAAGTTCAATTTCGATTGTGAACCAAACCAACTATCAAACTACAGTCAGTGTCATATTATTTTTTAACATAAATAATTAACAAAAATCAAGATTGTACATATTCTTCTTACCAAACACCCCCTTATTTTCGTCCATCTTTTAACAATATTTGGCGCCAAAACACTCCTTTCTCATCTCTCTCAAGTTCCATCTTCTTGATATCAAGAATCAAATTTATAAAACTTAAGATAAAACCCATCAAAATTCATATCATTTCATTCACAAAACATGTATCCAAACACTCAATTCATCATCACCATCTTCTTCATACTAATATCATCATCATTATCACTATCACCAACAAAAAACCTAACACTAATCGGCTCAACACATTTCAATAACAACAACACAATCATATTAACTCAAGAAACCACAACATGCAACTCAAGATCAGCAAATTTATCACCAACATCTGGTCGAATCCTTCACTCGTACCCTATTCGTTTCGTTAATCCAACGTCGAATGCATCCGTCTCGTTTTCGACACGTTTTACGTTCAAAATCACTCCTCCACCTGCTCCTTGTCTTTCTGGAGATGGGTTAGCGTTTTTGATCGTTTCTGACCCGAATTCTTTACCCCATGCAGATGGGTATTTAGGGTTACCTGATGATGTTGGTTATAACCCGTTTTTCGCGGTTGAGTTTGATACGAGTTACAATGCTGGACTTGGTGATATTAATGATAATCATGTTGGTATTGATGTGAACTCGATTGTTTCGGTCGCTTCGATTGATTTAACGTCGAAAGGGATCGATTTAAAAAGTGGGAAAAGAATTACTGCATGGATTGAGTATAGAGATGGAGAGAAGATTTTACGGGTTTGGGTCGGGTTTTCGGAGACTAAACCCGAGAATTCAGTTATGAATATACCTATAGACATGTCGAAAATCTTTAATGAGTTTATGTATGTTGGATTTTCGGCGTCTGACAGACGAGGCTCAGCGGTTTATTCTTTGGAGAAGTTGCAGTTTTATACATTTGAATCTTTGTCCCCAAATATGCAAATGGAAACAGTAAGTTCAAGATCGTGTTTTATGTGTTTTCCTGAAGATCCGAGTATTGAAGAGATAGAAGCCCGTGGGTTATCGAGTGATAGGCATAAAGATGGTCGTGTTCTTGAGTTAGCTATCGGGTTGTTGTTATTAACTGCTGTTTTGATCATTGTTGCTAGTTCTTTTACGGTTTATTGTATGTGTTATAGGAGAAGACAAAAGATTAGACGAATAAATAGTGAAAATAACCAAATGTATCGGTTTCAAGAAACCGGAGTCCCAAAGAAGCTAAAGTTGAATGATATTCGTATGGCGACAAAAGGGTTTGATCAGAACAGGATTATTGGTGAAGGGGCATCTTCCATTGTGTATGAAGCGAATTTAGGGTCTTGTGGGAATGTTGCGGTTAAAAGGTTTAGTAAAGTGAATCAGTCGAATTTGCTTGGGAATCAGTTTGCAACTGAGCTTGCGACGATGGTGGGATGTTTGAGACATAAGAATTTAGTACAGTTGCAAGGGTGGTGTTGTGAAGGGGACGAATTAGTACTTGTTTATGAGTATATGCCAAACGGGTCATTAGAGAAGATTCTTCATAAAAAAACACATGCTACTAGGACTTTGACGTTTGAGAAGCGATTGAATATACTTTTGGGTGTTGCCTCGGCTTTGGTGTACTTACACGAAGAATGTGAGCGACAGATTATTCATCGTGATGTGAAGACGTGTAATATAATGCTGGATGCGGATTTTAATGCAAAGTTGGGTGATTTCGGGTTAGCTGAGGTGTATGAGCATAGTGCTAGGAGGCGTGACGCAACACTCCCAGCTGGCACTATGGGGTATTTAGCACCGGAATATGTGTATTCTGGGGTACCAAGTGTGAAAACTGATGTGTATAGTTTCGGGGTTGTGGTGTTAGAAGTTGCATCAGGGCAGCGACCTGTGAACGAGAGTGGGATAGTCTTGACAGAATGGATGTGGGATTTGTGGGATAAGAAGATTTTGATAGCGGCTGCAGATCCTAATCTGATGGGGCGGTTTGATAAAGTGGATATGGAGCGAATGTTGATGGCAGGTTTGCTTTGTGTGCACCCGAATGATGAGAAAAGGCCGACGATGAAGGAGGCTGGGCGGATGTTAAAAGGTGGGATGGTGCCTGAATTGCCACTGAAGAAGCCTGTGGTGATGATTCAATCTGTTATGCCTGAGAGGTCGGTGGAGATTGTGTCGCGGTATGATATTGAGGAGGTTGACACGCCATGGTCTACTCCAAGGACTCATTTTAGTAAGGCTACTTGATATACTGCTGTTGTATAGAAAAAGTACATTCGGTTTATTTTGGTACTTTTAGACCTACTGGTGTAGCAAATTTGTTCATACTCAAAATTATTTCGGTTTGATGATTCTGTAGAAGTGTTAGCTTTCAATAAATTAGTAGTTTAGTAGCGTATAAGGTAGTGATGCTGTTGTTACCTTATGCTTACTTAAATGTGTTTTAGGCTCAAATGAGGGAATTAAATGCCGTTTCCTAATATCATATAATCAGTTTTTTTTTATTATTATCGATTTGCACGTGAGATGTGGCAACTGGACTAATCTCAGAAACCTTTCTATAGTCAATTAGCTTGGAACTCTCTTTCTTTTAATTGTATTGAATGCAGGGAATGTTTAGCTGTTGTGGAAGGACTTGCTATGCAGGCTTCTGGAGTGTGTCCATATCAGTTCACTTAATCCATTGTTTTATCGTTTTGGGCAAGATTGACCAACATCGAGTTGGGTATACAGTATATGAGTGCACTGCCATTTTAGCGATATAGGATTTATGTGTTAATCCCTTCATAATGGGTCACTTGTTTTTAAGGATATGTTGACAATTGCATTTGAAACTGTCATAAGTGGATGTGCTGAATCAGGACGTACATTTTAATGTTGCATGTCATTTATTCGATAAAATGTCCAATCCAAATGCAGAAGTTCAGAATCTCGTGGTCTCTGGGTATTGGGGTTAAGGTTATTACGGTTCAGTTACTCATTACTTCCTGAGTATGACTGGATATGGGGTTAAACCCATAAGATCCACTCTTGGATATGTTTGGAGTGCCATTGCGAACTTTTTGATCTTAATAACAGGTCAAAGTCCATACCCAACCAATCAAACAGTCGTTATCAGTTCATGTCAAAACTACTTAGCTTTGATCATTAATTATAAAAATGTTAGCTTACGATGAATTAGTAGTTTAGCACTGTAGCATTGTAGTAGTTTTGTTTTTGCTGTGTTATGCTATTCATACTTAATACGTAGTTTAGGCTCAGATGAGAGATACTGAAATTTAGTTTTCTAATGTCAAATAATCAGTTTTTGATTGTCAATTTGCACCTGATATATGGCAACATGGACTTCTCTCAGAAAGCTTTCGACTGGTTGGAATATACAGATACACTAGCTTGAAATTCAATTTTGTCAGTGTATTTGATGCGTTGGACAACTTTTAGTGCAAACCAGGTTTCTAGACTGTATCCAGATCAGTTCACTTATGCAATTGTATTATTGGCTAGTACAGGGTTAAACAACATAGAACTGTCATATTGCTAATACAGGTTTCCTGAGTGATTTTTTTGTTTCTGTTTTTTTGTTGACGGATTACTTATTGACATGTATCCAAAGTGTGACTTTGTTAATGATGTATGGGAGACATTTGATGGGCCTGTATATTCTGATACCAAACCAAATAGCATTGGTGCATGTGTTGAATCAGGACATTTTGATGTTGCTCGCCGTTTGTTTGAGCAACTGTCTGACTAAATGCCACTGTGAGCTTTTTGATCTTGATAACGGGTTACAAGTTCATGCTCAACCAACCAAACAAGGGTTATAATTATTTGTTCAGATGTAAACTATATTGTGACGATCTTAATAAAGGCATTGGCTTACGATAATTCAGTATTAGGTTATACCAGGGTACTGTTGTTGTGATTCTGGTATGGTAACTTAGACGTCTTTGGGGTTCAAATGAAATAAAGTCATATCATCTGTTTTTATTGTCACACTTAAACTATTGTTAATGATGTATGGAGATATTTGATGGGTCTGTATCATCTGAAACAGTTTTCTGGACAGTGATGAGCCTAGACTGTTGGTTAGATTATTTAAGGACATTTCGATGTTACATACTATGTTCGACAAAAGCCCAATCCAAATGCTGCATCATGGAATACCATGATCGACCTCAGGGCATGCTTGTGAAAGTTATTAGGATATGGGGTTTGACCCACAAGATCCATTCTAGAAGTTTATTGACTTTTGAGTGCCATTGCAATTTGCAAATGTATATGACCTTGACTTTCAAGACAAATACCTTCATACCACTTTTACAGTAGCGGATCTAGAATTATGCAATAAGGTGGCCGTGGCACGATCCATGGAGATGGTAGGATGAGCGGGTCAAAATGGTTTGGGTTCAAGTCCACTATGAGCGTGAATACACGATACCTATAACCAGAAAATCCTCAGATATGATTACATCAAGGTTAAGAATCTTGATCTTATCAGTCTCAAAACTAAATTAGGAAAATTTGAAGTCGTTAACATCAAGCAGTTAAATATAGCTAAAAATAAATTGACAAATGAATTTTTGTAAGGGATTCGAAAATTGCAATCATTTTGCTGTAATAAATTATAGAAAAAGGTAAAAACATTTGCTAAACGCTTCGTCGACTCTAAAAACGTTAAGCTTAAAGTCTTAAACAACAAACATATAAAACAAAACAAAAATATCTTTTTTTTTTTTTTTTGAAAGGTGACTTTTTCCATATATGGTTTAGAGTCGCAGCTGCCAAATAGCAGGCTCTCATCCACCACATACCCAGACTATGTTGTCTGAACCGGGCCCACGCTGGCGCAGTGGGGATTTAAACGGCTTTCGCCCGGAAACCGTACCGCCTCCACACGAGATTACTCGCTGGAGAAACGGCCGGATGAAAACCGGGGCCGGCTTGGATTCGAACCTGCACAGCTAATGGCTTACAGGTTCTCCTCTTCATTGCCTGATATCTCCGGAACATATGGTCCACAAGTGAGGACTTCCCGGATGGTCACCCATCCGGTACTACTCCCACTTGTGGCTCGCTTAACAAGTTAAGCCCCACCCACTAGACCACAAGTCCTTTGATAAAAAAAAACAAAAATATCTATCAAATAGGCCCACGAGTATCTATCTATGTATAAACACAATCCATCTTTTCAAAAAAATTTCCACGTTTTTATGGAAAATTGTAAATCTATTGGACACCAACTTCCACCAAGTAACTGAATGGAAATATATTACTACAAAAAATATTGGATGCCACTAGTTTCTACCTGTTCAATAAAATAAAGTTATAACATTTTGACCGGAACTTAGTTAAGTTTGTCATCTATCTTTCTATGTTATTATACTCTTAAGTAACGATAACGAAATGGACGAGTATCCTTATGTGGTGGAAAATTCAAATGCATACCTTTTTTTTGGTCCATACCAATTGATAAATCCCCACCTTCCATCTTTTTTGATCTAATGACTTACATTAATCTGATTAATATTTAATCACTTAAACCTAATTTACCCCACCTATATAAAGTTCTATTTTATTTATTTTTTCTCATTTGCTCTTTTTTTTTCACACACAAACTGTGTGTTTTCTTCCAATCAACTTCCCTCCATAATCTGTTACCTTTTCCCTCCATAATCAGTTACCACCGCTACACCATCGTTCCGATCATCATCACCATCACTATTCCAGTCACCATTCCGATCATCATCTCATAATCACCTCCCGATCATTATCATCCTTTTTTATATCTTCTTTTGATTTGAATGAACCGTTTCTTTTCAGAAGCTGATTTGATGGATATTGTTGCTGTTGATAGTGTTGTTGAATCGTTTGTTAATTATGTGGATCAAGTTGTTTAACATTCCTTGTGATCAAGTTGCACACCAAGTGTTTGATAAAATGTGTGAGTGAAAAATATTTGATAATTTGTTATCTGCTTTTGTAATTTTGCTTATTAATTAAGTTATTAGTTGAATTTATGTTTTTAACTGCATTTGAATGCTGTTTTTGTGTCTAATTTTGGTTTTGAATCTGCTCTGTATCATACGTTTAGTATCACAAGTGATATTTGAAGTTGATGATTATAAGTTGGTTTAGTATCACTAGTGATATAAGTTTAGTATTACCAGTGATAATTGTTAGTCTGTTTATGTTTATTTATAAGATGTTTATGTTAAGATGTTTAATTTTCTTATATAATATTTCTGACATTTTGATGAGGATGAAAATGTAAGTTTGTGGGGATAAGCTGTGGGTATAAGTTACTGATAAGTTATTAATTATAGTGTAATATTGCTTATTATTTATTAATTAAGGTGTAGCTTACAGTGTTTTGAAGTCTTTTCTGCGGTACTCTATTTAAATGCTTGCACGGCTACCAAAAAAGCTTATGGAGTTCTTGGCATTTTTTGTGTTGTTTCTGAGTTTAATGCTGAGTATGTAATGAAGATCATTAATAGATTTTACACCAAGGTATTAATTATGTACTTTTTATATACAAGATGGTTTTTGTGCCTTTCACTGTAATAGACAAACACAATAAATGTTTTTACTGATGGTATATGTGTAGTATCACTAGTGATATGCTTGATATATGTGTAGTATCACCAGTGATATGTTTGATATATGTGTAGTATCACCAGTGATATGTTTGATAATTTGTTTCTTATTGCTGAAATTACTGATAAGTTGTCTATGATACTGGACTTCTTTTGTAGACAACCTGAGAGAGCTAAAGGACATAAGAATGACCGTATTAAGGGTGGACGCGAGAAAGCTATTAAGAAAAGTAAGAACCAAAAGAAGGGTTGTAATATTTGTAGTTTAATTGATCATAATAGACATACTTGTCCAAACAAGGGAAAAGTTTCAAATGTCAATGGGGCGGCGACGTAGTTGAAAGTGGAGGCGGTTTCTCAGTCGCTGCAATTGAAGTATTAGTTTGTTGATTGATTGATTTTTTTTTACTGGATTGTTAGGTTTATTTAATAGCATTGCTAATTTTATCTTGAACTTGTATATCATTTGTGATACTATTATTTTATTTATTTGTTTTTTTTTTTTTTCTGAAATGTTAGGTTTACTCAATAGCACTAGTAAAATAAAGTTTAATAAGTAAACAAAAAAACCTATAAAATATACAAAATTTCACAAGTGATAATACAAATATCACTAGTGATAATACACATATACAGTTCAACTTCAAATATCACTGGTGATACTACAGGTATGACACTTTTCACTTTTCATATTACCATATTAAACTAAATACCACTCAAAACTTTATCAAACAAATATTCACAAATCAAGATGGATTAAACAATTGCTCACTATGGCCCATTTCTGTGAGTTTGAATCTCTTGTGACAAATAACATAATTCAGTCAAACTAAATACCTACTATTGACTTCCAACTTGTCAACTATACACAATTATTTATAACCGTATAGATTAAAACATAACAACGCAACTGTTTTCATCAACTTGTTTTATTTAGTTTTGTTCTTCAACAATCGTCCTCTTCATTGGTTCATCAACAAACACCTTCATTTTATTCCCAGATGCTTTCGGGGGAACTTTTGATATCACATGTGATATCACAGGTGATACCACTGATTGATGCTAAACGGTCAACCTATATTGACCAAGGGATGGTCAACAAGGTCAAACTGCCTAGAATCAATCTCCGCGAAATATAGTGTTTCCCCGGGTCGTTATGTCCCGACGAGGTGTGATGGTTATAAAACGGGTTTGTGATCGGGTGAATCTGGACGGGAGAGGGGTTTGAGATTGATTAAGCTAAGGAATCTACAAGGGAATAGCTTAAATATGCTATTTGAACAAGACTGTAAAAGTAGAAAAATCAGAAACGTTTAAAACCTAAAAACGCGTACGTTCACGTTTTAAATAACGTAAACGTACAAAATAAAACGCGAGTTTTGTACAAATAAAATACTTACGAATATGAAAAGTATATTTTTACAATCCTAATAATAAAAGAAAATTTTTAGAAAATTAAAATTAATTTTTACACTATTTAATTAATTATTATTAATTAATTACTATTTTATAATTACTTATTAATTATTTAAATTATCCTAAATTATAACTAATTATGAAATTACACTAAAAATATGAAAAATAAATTTGGAAAAATCTAAAATATTATAAAACTAATTTTTAAACTTAAAATATATTTTTCCTACTTTTTAAATAATTACTATTAATTAATTATTATTTATAACTATTTAAAAATACACTAAATAATAAGAAAATGTAAAATAAGCCTAGAAAAATTAAAATTAAAACTTAGAAAAATCTAAATTAATATAAAACTAATTTTGAAATAGAAAATATATTTTTAAGACTATTTAAATAATTATTATTAATTATTAACTAATTATTAATTAATAAAAACTAATATTAATTATTAAAAATACTAAATGAAAAGAGAAAAATATGAAAAAATTACATAAATTATTTTACAACTACAGGAACCTAGGAAAATTATAAAAACACTAAGTGCTTAATAAGAATAAGCAAATAAGCAAAAAGCTTCTTAAATAGAAGCTATCACTTCTTGAAACTTTGACTTTTTTGAGTTTTCTTTGTACAAAACTATTTCAACACATAAAATATGAAGCTTTAATAAAAGGACTCTGGCCAGAACTCAAAAATAAGCTGAATTCAAACCAATAAGCCAAACAGTTGGCTTATTGATTTGTTAAGTGGACTTTAAAGCTTAAATAAGCTATCCAAGGACCTACTCAGTGAACTTATGCTACAATCAACTTAAAGGATTGGAAATGAACATGGAATAACAAGGAAATCTCAATGAATAAGCTTGGAACATGAAATAAGCAAATCCCAAAACCTACTCAGATGAGCAGGCCTGCAGGCTTGTTCAAGCTTGATTTCAAGCTTATCCAATAAGCTATAAGGCAAATGGATACTGGAATCAACAAGGGTGGCACCAGGCTTTCCAAAAAGCCCAAGTTTATCCTGTGGGACCCATTTATGAATCCTGGAGAAGGCTTGGAAAATGGGGAGTTGGGACTGAAATCTGAGCATACATTCAGAATTGGACAAACAAATTGGATGGTGCAGCCCTATCAAATGGAGTCTAAACCACAAAATAAGCCAAGAAACCTTAAGAGTGGCTTATTGGATTTCTAAAAAGCCAAAGGTTACATAGTGGGGCCCACAGAGTAACAAGTTATGATTAATTGAAAAAAGGGATCTGATGGACTGGGTCTTGGCACAGGGCATACTCAAGCCCTGCAGGCCACTTTAAGCCAATAGAAAAGTCATACAAAAAATTCATAAAAATAAGCAAACCAAGGATTCCTAAAGACTAGGTGGTGGACTTTAACTAGAAACAAGTTTCAAAGCTTAGAAGCAAACACAAAATTCAAAACAATTACTAGAACTTTTGAGATTTTCAGCTAATGAAAACTTTGACTTTTTCCAAAAACTTGATAAGTTGACTTTTCCCAACTTTGAATGGATCATACACACTAATTCTGATGTAATAAGCTATACAGAGGTGATATTAATCTACTCTAACAACTTATGATGAGATTTGGGAACCTAAACCATGACAGATGACAGTTAAGTTGATTCAAGATGTCATTTTGACTTTTTACCTTAGTGACCTAAGTTTTTATGATGTCTATAACCTAAAATGACTTAACTAAGCATGCATGATCCAAAATAAACAACTGAGACCTAGAACCTAATGGTGAAATACAATAATCCAAACACTCCCTCAAATGTGACTGTTTTTGGATTTGGACTTCAAATGAGGATTCTAAATCATGCTACTGATGCAACTAGTATCTAATGATATGTTAAGCTAATTTTGTCACAAAAACACTAATATTACCAACAAAAATCCATGAATCACTATCAAGCCTTTTTATCAGTTAAATTGAACAAAAGAGCAACCCTTAATTCTAATGAGTACACAGAAAATACTAAGCATAAACTTAACTCTAATATACTTAATAAGGAAAAAGAAATAGAAATAAACAGATATTGAGGTGATGAACAGTAAGAAGCAAAAATTAGAGAAAATGCTTACAATGGCTTCCAAGCACAGAACATGAAACCAAGACCCAAAACTTCTCCTAAAGTCTCCCCTGAGACCACTAAACCATATCAATCCAAAGTCCACAGATTCCTGGCTTCCTTCCAACTCGTTTTTTTTTTTCAACTATTTTTTGATATTTTTGAGATTTTTATCTATAACTGAATATAATGCTTTCTAAACCTTACAAAACTTATGATTAAGCTCTAATAAGCTCAAGGAAACAGTAAGCAACTAATTTCAACAGCTTAACAAACTAAAATGGATTTTTCAAATTTAAAATTGCAAACACTAAATTGAAACTGAATAAGTGGAGATTAAAGGGATACAAAGTATTTATTACACTAATTTAACTGTTTACAAACTTTCTTAACCAAAAATTACAACATAAAAGTAAATTTTAACTTAAATTGACATCCATTCTACACTACTACTATTCTGCTACTTAACTACTACTCCATTCTTCATTTTCTTTTTCTTTTATAAGCCCTGGCATCTCTCTCATCCTTTCCCACTTGAGTTTGAGCCATAGGATTGCTTCCAAATGATCTGAGCCCTTCAAATTCCTTTTGGCGGGAAAATAGGATTGGGCAGTTAGGGAGTTTGGTGAGGTATATAAAATGAGGAGGGGGGTTTGGAGTGGTGTGGTTGAGTGTTTGGTGGAAAAGTGGAGGAGGGGGTGGACAAAATCCCTGGTAATTAGGGGTGTTAATGAAGGGATTAGGAGGTTAGGGATGGTGGGTGTTTGACTGTTTTGTTTGACCCTGCTTGTTTGACTTTTTGACGTGGGGAGTATTAAAAACGGGGTGGGGTGGTTTTGTGGAGCGGTCTTGGTGGGCTTAGTTTGTTGCTGGATCAGATTTTTGTTTGGGTTTGGTTTATAATAGAAACAATGGTCCGTTTGGTTATTAACTTATAAATCTCAAGGACCAATGTTGCAATAATCTGAAACTGAGGGACCTGCTGTGAATTTTTGCAAAAGTTCTTACAATGATTGTTTTTACCAAATTAAATAACCCAGGGACCACTTTTGTAATTTTCCATAACTCCAGGGACCAAAACTGCCAAATTGTGAAACTCAGGGACCAAGCATGTAAATTTTCCAAATCTTTTACCCAAGGGCCATAATTGTCAACTTTTGATTTTTCAAAGACTTTTGTTGACTTTTCAATCCAAAAATATTTCCCAGGGACCAAATCTGACAATTTCTGAAACTCCAGGGACTAATTTTGTAATTTTCAAAACTTTTCCAATTTTTCACCAAAGGACTAATTATGACAATTTATGATTTCAAAAGGACCTTTGGTGATAATTTTCCATATTTTGAATAACCAGGGACTAGTTTTGTTATTTTATGAAAGTTGAGGGACTGAAACTGCCAATTTTGCAAACTTTGTACGTTTTTCAACTGTTTTTACTCATTTTGCATCTAAAACATATAAAACACAATTTTGAAATATTTTTAGTATTTTGATGCATTTCTGAGTGTTTTTGTATGTTTTGCAGTTCAGATTAGACCAAAAATGATGAGTGTTTGAGCACTCATCAATCCCCCACACTAAAATATTGCTAGTCCCTAGCAATAAACTGTTTTGAAAACTTGATGGATTTTAAACTCTTTACCAAAAGCCATCACTTATGGAGTAGCCAAATGTATCGATTCAAGTAAGAACTATGGTCCACCTGATAACCATGTGATTTTGAGCAAACCACCAGCTGTCAATGGATTTGATTCGTCTTTACCAAAAGCCATTTGCTTATGGACTAGCCAACTCTTGATGGACAAAGTCAACATCTTGGTGAGCTGATTACCAATTATGGTTTTTCCACTGCCTTTACCACAAGCCATAATCTTGCGGGCTAGCCAACTCATTCGCTTTTTAGGATATGGCGAGTTGAGGTACCATACAATTTTGGGCAAATTGCAAGCCATAAACGGATTTGATATATCTTTACCAAGAGCTGTTTGCTCCTGGATTAGCCAATCCCTTTGTCGGTTAGACATGGCGGACTGATTACCACAAAAATTTTGAAGCACCAGTGAATTTTTTTTAAATTTTTTTTGAAATTTTGGCTAAAAATGGGGGTACTAGATAGTAAAATGTGATAAAATTCGCTAGAATAGCGAAATACCCCCCCCCCCCCCACACACACACACTTAGAATGAATATTGTCCTCAATATTCAACCGACTATTATGCCGACTCTTTGAACGTAAAAGGGCAACATTACAAACTAAGCGTGGAAAACACCATTTTGTTTTTTCACTTTATTTGTAACCACAGCATGGGTAACTCCCCCACACTTAGGGTGAAAACCCTATAAGCATGCTACTGTTTTTGTTTACCGAGTCGCTAGCTTGACTCGACCCCGAATTCATTTTGCTTGGGGAAGCATGATGTGGAAGAAACAATCTCAATCGGACTCTCATTCAAGATGTTTGGACAAACATTTGAAGCACGTGAAAGTTCCACACCGATGAGATAAATACCCGACTCAAGATATGATACATGAAAATGCCGGGGTCAAATATAGTGTCTTCATTCCTGAAGGAGTGAAGAACAGGAGAAGTCACCCTGTAGGTGAAGAAGGGAAGAAAGATCTTGATGACAATCAAGATTGATTCATCATCATCAGAAAGAGAATTCGTGATTGGTGTATCATGAATCTCACCAGTAAAGCTTGTATGATCTAGACATATTATGGGTGGGAGGGTTGGGATTTTGATATCAATCAAATTCTCAAGGTTGAGAATTTTTCCCTCCGGAAAACAAAGATCAACTTTGTCTAGATCAAAGTGAAAGTTATCATACTCCGGTGGAGGTATGATATGAGTGAGTTCAACGGAGAACTCCTCAAAGGTGAATGAATCATACTCGGGGAAAGAAATTTGAGAATGAGAAGTGGTACTGCCACTAATCTTCTCTCCCATATGATCAAAATGAAAGGCTTCAAACTCCGGAATAGGATCATCGGAGAAAATGTCACTATCCTTTATGGGGATAGGAGATGAAATAGGTTTCATATTGAAAGCCTCGATTTTAGAAATGAGGAGATCGACATTCAATAATGTTGCACGAAGTGCTTCATCCTTGATATCAGTGTCAATCTCATCATTCTCTTCTTCTAAGCTAACTAGCTTAGAAGGTAATTCTTCCATAAAAACGATGTCTCCACAAGATAACGAATCGTCATCAGTAGAATCGGAGAACATCTCAACATGATCAGTCGGGAAGACAAGAGGAGGAGGGATATCACACACATGATCAAGAATTCCCTGTGACTCTCTTGGGATTGGAACAAGGTCCTCAACACTAGACTTTATGAATTCGTCCGATTCCTTTTGAGGAACAGTGTCAAGATGCTCGTCCCCCATGCTCAAAGAGTGAGTGGGAACCTCGGGTGTGATAAGAGTGGGTTGAGATGGAATCTCAACTGATGGAATCTCATCTGATGAACCTGATGAATCTTTATAAAATCCAAGGATATCAAGTGTATCCTCATCATCATTGTCATCAGGAATGAAACGAAATCGAGAGCCAGATCTGGCTGCTTTTTCTTTTGCAGTTGATTCCCTAATAGAGTTTTCATAAGCATCTTGGGAATTTATTTTAGCAGCCTGTTCTTCAGCTAACAATTCTTCCATCGATTTTTGGTTTGGATTATCAGGGGTATGTGTTATTCCTCTCAAGTCTTTCACTAAATCCAAAAGATCAAGGAGAAGACTTTGAAGAATTGGTGGAGATTGAGGTTCGTCATAATACGATGTGTTAAAAGTGTTACAAGGAAATGGATTCCTTGTTTGACAATCGGAGTTGAAGTGTAGACCTCCACAGTAATCACAACAGTAAAACTGATGTGGCTGTGAGTCGTATGTGCTAGGGTCATAACCGTTATCAGGAAACTGCTCATAGACAAGCGTGTTTCCCGATTGACAATCAGAACTGTAGTGTGAACCACCACAATACTCACAATAGTAAAACTGTTGAGTATCATGGTGTGGTAGCTGGTGGAATGAATCAGTCGTGTCATGGTAGGAATAAGGATCTTGGTTATAGACAGACCCGTTTCCTGACTTTACCATGCCACAACCGGGGCAATTACCACCATTGTGAGGATTACCACACCATTGGCAAATAAGAAAGTGTGGATGAGACATAGAAAGAATCAAAAGGTTTGGGAGGGTAAGGAATGAAGAATCAAAAGGGTATGAGGGTAAAGATGAATATTTTTGGGTTTTTGGAAATACATTTTATACAAATAGGAAAGAAAATATTTTTGTGTTTTTGTGTTCGTTGAAAACTGATTTTAAAATGTTTTCGGGAACGGTTTTGTTTTTACAATAAGAAAATATGAACAAAGGATGGTAAATTTACAAAGAAGTGAATTCCAAAATCACTAATCAGCAAACCGTTTTTTAAAAAAAAACGCGCACAACCTCCCCGGCAGCGGCGCCAAAATTTGATTGATGCTAAATGGTCAACCTATATTGACCAAGGGATGGTCAACAAGGTCAAACTGCCTAGAATCAATCTCCGTGGAATATAGTGTTTCCCCGGGTCGTTATGTCCCGACGAGGTGTGATGGTTATAAAACGGGTTTGTGATCGGGTGAATCTGGACGGGAGAGGGGTTTGAGATTGATTAAGCTAAGAAATCTATAAGGGAATAACTTAAATAAGCTATTTGAACAAGACTGTAAAAGTTGAAAAACCAGAAACGTTTAAAACCTAAAAACGCGGACGTTCACGTTTTAAATAACGTAAACGTACAAAATCAAACGCGAGTTTTGTACAAATAAAATACTTACGAATATGAAAAGTACATTTTTACAATCCTAATAATAAAAGAAAATTTTTAGAAAATTAAAATTAATTTTTACACTATTTAATTAATTGTTATTAATTAATTACTATTTTATAATTACTTATTAATTATTTAAATTATCCTAAATTATAACTAATTATGAAATTACACTAAAAATATGAAAAATAAATTTGGAAAAATCTAAAATATTATAAAACTAATTTTCAAACTTAAAATATATTTTTCCTACTTTTTAAATAATTACTATTAATTAATTATTATTTATAACTATTTAAAAATACACTAAATAATAAGAAAATGTAAAATAAGCCTAGAAAAATTAAAATTAAAACTTAGAAAAATCTAAATTAATATAAAACTAATTTTGAAACAGAAAATATATTTTTAAGGCTATTTAAATAATTATTATTAATTATTAACTAATTATTAATTAATAAAAACTAATATTAATTATTAAAAATACTAAATGAAAAGAGAAAAATATGAAAAAATTACAGAAATTATTTTACAACTACAGGAACCTAGGAAAATTATAAAAACACTAAGTGCTTAATATGAATAAGCAAATAAGCAAAAAGCTTCTTAAATAGAAGCTATCACTTCTTGAAACTTTGACTTTTTTGAGTTTTCTTTGTACAAAATTATTTCAACACATAAAATATGAAGCTTTAATAAAAGGACTCTGGCCAGAACTCAAAAATAAGCTGAATTCAAACCACTAAGCCAAACAGTTGGCTTATTGATTTGTTAAGTGGACTTTAAAGCTTAAATAAGCTATCCAAGGACCTACTCAGTGAACTTATGCTACAATCAACTTAAAGGACTGGAAATGAACATGAAACAACAAGGAAATCTCAATGAATAAGCTTGGAACATGAAATAAGCAAATCCCAAAACCTACTCAGATGAGCAGGCTTGTTCAAGCTTGATTTCAAGCTTATCCAATAAGCTATAAGGCAAATGGATACTGGAATCAACAAGGGTGGCACCAGGGCTTTCCAAAAAGCCCAAGTTTAGCCTGTGGGACCCATTTATGAATCCTGGAGAGGGCTTGGAAAATGGGGAGTTGGGACTGAAATCTGAGCATACATTCAGAATTGGACAAACAAATTGGATGGTGCAGCCCTATCAAATGGAGTCTAAACCACAAAATAAGCCAAGAAACCTTAAGAGTGGCTTATTGGATTTCTAAAAAGCCAAAGGTTACACAGTGGGGCCTACAGAGTAACAAGTTATGATCAATTGAAAAATGGGGTCTGATGGACTGGGTCTTGGCACAGGGCATACTCAATCCCTGCCGGCCACTTTAAGCCAATAGAAAAGTCATACAAAAAATTCATAAAAATAAGCAAACCAAGGATTCCTAAAGACTAGGTGGTGGACTTTAACTAGAAACAAGTTTCAAAGCTTAGAAGCAAACACAAAATTCAAAACAATTACTAGAACTTTTGTGATTTTCTGCTAATGAAAACTTTGACTTTTTCCAAAAACTTGATAAGTTGACTTTTCCCAACTTTGAATGGATCATACACACTAATTCTGATGTAATAAGCTATACAGAGGTGATATTAATCTACTCTAACAACTTATGATGAGATTTGGGAACCTAAACCATGACAGATGACAGTTAAGTTGATTCAAGATGTCATTTTGACTTTTTACCTTAATGACCTAAGTTTTTATGATGTCTATAACCTAAAATGACTTAACTAAGCATGCATGATCCAAAATAAACAACTGAGACCTAGAACCTAATGGTGAAATACAATAATCCAAACACTCCCTCAAATGTGACTATTTTTGGATTTGGACTTCAAATGAGGATTCTAAATCATGCTACTGATGCAACTAGTATCTAATGATATGTTAAGCTAATTTTGTCACAAAAACACTAATATTACCAACAAAAATCCATGAATCACTATCAAGCCTTTTTATCAGTTAAATTGAACAAAAGAGCAACCCTTAATTCTAATGAGTACACAAAAAATACTAAGCATAAACTTAACTCTAATATACTTAATAAGGAAAAAGAAATAGAAATAAACAGATATTGAGGTGATGAACAGTAAGAAGCAAAAATTAGAGAAAATGCTTACAATGGCTTCCAAGCACAGAATATGAAACCAAGACCCAAAACTTCTCCTAAAGTCTCCCCTGAGACCACTAAACCATATCAATCCAAAGTCCACAGATTCCTGGCTTCCTTCTTCCTTCAAACTGGTTTTTTTTTTCTTTTATTTTTCAACTATTTTTGATATTTTTGAGATTTTTATGTATAACTGAATGTAATGCTTTCTAAACCTTACAAAACTTATGATTAAGCTTTAATAATCTCAAGGAAACAGTAAGCAACTAATTTCAACAGCTTAACAAACTAAAATGGATTTTTCAAATTTAAAATTGCAAACACTAAATTGAAACTGAATAAGTGGAGATTAAAGGGATACAAAGTATTTATTACACTAATTTAACTGTTTACAAACTTTCTTAACCAAAAATTACAACATAAAAGTAAATTTTAACTTAAATTGACATCCATTCTACACTACTACTATTCTGCTACTTAACTACTACTCCATTCTTCATTTTCTTTTTCTTTTATAAGCCCTGGCATCTCTCTCATCCTTTCCCACTTGAGTTTGAGCCATAGGATTGCTTCCAAATGATCTGAGCCCTTCAAATTCCTTTTGGCGGGAAAATAGGATTGGGCAGTTGGGGAGTTTGGTGAGGTATATTAAATGAGGAGGGGGTTTGGAGTGGTGTGGTTGAGTGTTTGGTGGAAAAGTGGAGGAGGGGGGGTGGACAAAATCCCTGGTAATTAGGGGTGTTAATGGAGGGATTAGGAGGTTAGGGATGGTGGGTGTTTGACTGTTTTGTTTGACCCTGCTTGTTTGACTTTTTGACCTGGGGAGTATTAAAAACAGGGTGGGGTGGTTTTGTGGAGCGGGCTTGGTGGGCTTAGTTTGTTGCTGGATCAGATTTTTGTTTGGGTTTGGTTTATAATAAAGACAATGGTCCGTTTGGTTATTAACTTATAAATCTCAAGGACCAATGTTGCAATAATCTGAAACTGAGGGACCTGCTGTGAATTTTTGCAAAAGTTCTTACAATGATTGTTTTTACCAAATTAAATAACCCATGGACCACTTTTGTAATTTTCCATAACTCTAGGGACCAAAACTGCCAAATTTTCCAAGGGACATAATTGTCAACTTTTAATTTTTCAAAGACTTTTGTTGACTTTTCAATCCAAAAATATTTCCCAGGGACCAAATCTGACAATTTCTGAAACTCCAGGGACTAATTTTGTAATTTTCAAAACTTTTCCAATTTTTCACCAAAGGACTAATTATGACAATTTATGATTTCAAAACGACCTTTGGTGATAATTTTCCATATTTTGAATAATCAGGGACTAGTTTTGTTATTTTATGAAAGTTGAGGGACTGAAACTGCCAATTTTGCAAACTTTGTACGTTTTTCAACTGTTTTTACTCATTTTGCATCTAAAACATATAAAACACAATTTTGAAATATTTTTAGTATTTTGATGCATTTCTGAGTGTTTTTGTATGTTTTGCAGTTCAGATTAGACAAAAAATGATGAGTGTTTGAGCACTTATCAACCACATGTGATATCACAGGTGATATCACTGGTGATATCACAGGTGATATCACGGGTGATATCACATGTGTGTCAGCTTTCTTCTATTTGTTGAATCAATTGTGGTGATGGAGGAACTTGTGATATCATAAGTGTTTGAGCTTCTTCAATTTGGTTGTGGAGATGTTGTGCTTTCTTCAACGACAATTGCACTTGTTGTTGATTCTTTTCATTTGATGAGGCTGTTTTTTGCACAGGTCTCATTCAAATCTGCATCAAAATATTTTCATAATTTTTTTTAGTGTATGAATAGTTCATTTGTTTTCAGTATCATATGTCAAACAAATAACTATTTGTTATCACAATATATATATTCTACCAATCAACAATAATTTAACTTTTATATCACATGTAATACATTACCAGTCAATATTATTTTCAAATACTGCGGTAAAACCTTTTGAAACATGCACAATCATTAAACATACAAATCCACCACAAATCAAACAAAAGCACCACAATATATCTTTTGTTATGTTAAACCTAACTTTTAATCTCTCATATTATCACATAAATCATCACAACATCACAAATTATCGAAAATTAACTAGTAAAACACACTAATAATGATTCTATAACAGTAAAAACTAAAGTATTCGTTGTTTTAGATGACGATTGTTTCATTTCTGTGTACTTTATGTGATTTGCACGGTTAAGTCAAATATAAATATCACTAGTGATAATACACATATATTGTTCAACTTCAAATATCACTGGTGATACTTTTTAGTCACACATTTCATCAAACACTTGGTGTGCATCCATGTATACAAAGTTTTTTACTCAGAAACTCAACCAAATGTAAACACTAAAAAACACAGCCAATAAAACAACTAAATGATTAGTCAGAAGCATCATACCTTCATTTCGAGATTCAGTAGGTTCATTTTGAACCTTTTTTTTTGTGGATCTGCTTGTACACTCGATGATTCTTCCATTTTTGTATTTTATTGATGATTTGAACGGTTAAAAAGTGGTTATTTTTGATTTGTTATGGTGGTTTTTGATGATGGTTAGAGAGAGAAAGTTGGGTTTTTATGATATCTGATGTATGTAAATTGAGAGGTAGGGGGTGGGGTTGGTGGGGTAAGTTTGGTGAGTTGGCAAAAATGGTCCCTCCGTGTTTTTTATGTTTTTTTAAATGGAGGCTTCTGATTGGTCCATTGGTTTGTGAGTGTTTTTGAGTTTGTAAAATAAAACGCCTCTCCTTATGTGATACATTAAAGTTATAAGATTTTACTAAACCTTTGCTTTTGTAATACAAGTATATACACCGTATAGGAGTTTGTTGTCATTCGTTAATATCGTCATGTCATTCATCGCCATTCGTCAAACACCCGGTAAACATTTTTCGGATGCCCAGTGAAAGTGTTTTGAAACGGCTACAGGAATACATCGGATAGGTTGTGTACATCTGATTCTAAGACACGGTGTACTCTAATAACTTAAACAGTGAAAACCTCATTCGTCCATTTATCTGTTTTTGTGGAAAACATATTTGAGTGACATAAAGAATATGTAGGTGGTTGTGGTATTAGAAAACAAAAAGTTGAGAGTTGGTGATAATGTGCATCAACGATGGACAATGGTTAGTGATAACATTTGATGATCTAACTAATAATCCACAAAGGTGTGAATTAGCGGACACTCAAACTTTGAGTGTCTTTTGGCACCTGCCATTATCCAACCTACAAGTAATAGCTGCGACAACTCTACTGACTTAGTGGAGCACCAACTAGTTAGTAATCGATTTATTCATTATAATTCTGAGATCATTTTTGAAGTCTCTTTCTAATTCTACCACTCATATTTGATATGCTACTAATATACAACCACACATAAAATAAATAAATAGATCATACTATATAACATTTATCATGAAACTTTGTAACACTCTTTAGCCCATTCTTTTTTCGTCGCCCGTTTGGTTATAGTCCATCAAGTTATTACGGTTTTGGTACCCGACTCGAGTTGTTCACTATCACTCACAATGTTGCGCTATCTTTTAGATCCATATGGGTATAGCTCCGACGAAGAATCCGATCGGTTATTAAGGCTTCCCCGATATGATAAAATGTGTTTTGTGGTTGCTACAGTCGGCTGTGAGGGGAGCTACAGAGAAATGTACAGTGAAATCATTTTTTTTGTTCCTTTTGTGGCTGTGAAATCGCCATATGTTATCATGTACAATGCCTTCCTTCTTTTTAGCCACATAATTTTTCCTGCTTGGTATATGTAATCTTAGATTAGGTAGATCAATTATTTTGTGATAAAAAAGAGGTTCAACAAGGTTATTGTGTTCACAAATCCTTTTAAAGAATTCATAGTGGGTCTGAATTCTTTTCGTTTTGTTTTTCCTTGTTTTTGGATCTTCTTGGTGGGTGCCTAATCTTAAATTTAGGGTTTCTATTTATCCAACTTGCTTTATTATTGTAGTTTAGTGTATGGAATTACATTAGGGTTATTATTTTAGGGCTTTTTTTATAGTCAAAACCTGATTAAACATGTAACTTGGTGATTATTTATTTGAACTTATGGCTTAAAAAAATAAATTATGATGATCAAATAACCAGTTTGTATTTTTGTTGCCATGAATTTTTGTAATCAAGATATGTTGTATGTGGTTAGACGTTAATCTGATAGAAGCTATTTTGGTTGGTGGTGTTACTGTTGTTTTCGTGTTACACCTTCATGAACTGAAAGATAAAACGCCTTTGGTTGCTTCATGTAGGACTATGATGATTAGCAGCTATTTGCTGGGACAAATGAACTGGTTCATTGACGATTGGATACGTAACTTGGCGAGGCGAAGACTGGATGGCATAATTATGCACCCGTGTTTCTTTGTAGCCATGGCGGACTTTAGATCCTTCGAGCCTATTTGCTTTCAAAATCTTAGCCTAATAATGGAATTGTTTTGGGTGTTTGCCAGCGGTTTTGCTTTAATGTTTTGGTAAGTGTTGTTTGCCAAAACACGTATCTTGGCATGGCAGGCATGTGGCTGCAGCCATGGCAGGTTTTGGGTACCGCTTGCACGGACCAAAAAACATGTGCCAAGTACTATGAACAATCACCATTGGCTTAGAAAGAAGGTGAGTTGTGGAGCAGGTTGGATTTAGGAAACCATATGCTGACTTGGTTTTTGTGCCAGGTACTCCACTAAACGTACTTTTGTTAAAGTGGATGTTGTTTATTTATTAAGGAAATGATGACCAATGTCTACCTTTATATGCTGGTAATGTGGTTGTGTCTTGAGCTTCACAAGGTGAGAGCAATCTGTTGTTGTGTGGCCAATTATGCACACCCGATATGGAAATTAGGCCGTGATGATTGGAAACGTTAACTAAGGTTGTGTGTGTCCATGTCTTGGCTAGGTAAACTCTTATGTTCGCAACCATGGCGGATGCCCACCTTTTTTTATTATTACGCTTTACTCTAAGCCTTATACTTGCTGTCAATTTGATATGCTAGGTTCATGGGTTGTCGATAACCTTTTGTTTGTCATGTATTCCTCTAAAACCCATAAATTTAGATCGGGTAATGGTTAATCAGCCGGTGTGTTGTTGTTTGGTTTATCACCCGATCGGAGCAGCGGATAAAGAAGGTGTGAGACGCGTTGAATAGTAACGGTCGGCTACCAAATTAATCTTTTGGGGTTTAAGCCTGACAAACCCGGGCTGAGCCCAAAGATGAGCTCCGAAAATCCCACTTATTGTTATGTATTTGTCAGAGGTATACCCATATGGATCTAAAAGATAACGCAGCGTTGTGAGTGATAGTGAACAGCTCGGGTTGGGTACCAAAACCATAATAACTTGATGGGCTATACGCAAACGGGCCAGAAAAAAGTATGGGCTAAAGAGTACTGTTGCTAAGATCCCAGTAAATGTATGTATGTATGTGGAAAACTAGAAGGGGGGGGGGGTTGAATAGTTTTACGTCTTTTTAATTTGTTATAAAAGATTGTTTGAAAGTTTTATTTGCTTTCAAAAATTTAGATTTGATGCTATATGATATCAAGTCATGCACAATATGAACAACACTAAATATGTACGATAAAGCAATAATAATGTAAGTAAAGAAATAGATGAGAGTTGGAAAGATCGAACCGCGAGACAAGAGATTTATAGTGGTTCGGCTACAAGGTCACCTTCCTTGCCCTACTCCACTCCCCGAGCACCTAACTCGAGAGTTTTCTTCACTATGTCAACAAGCTCCCTTATGGCGGAGAAAACCTTACACACCAATGTACACACCACAACTCGTCACAACTTATTCACACCTTCTATACAACTACTTCACACCTATTCACTACTTAATCACAACACTACTTCACACCTATCTACTTCACACCAATCTTCTTCACACCTATCTTCTTCACACCAAATTTCTTCACATCAATTTTCTTCATACCAATCTACTTCCTAACTCTTATTCTTCACAACTAACTACTAACCAATCACACTATATATATACCTAGCTAAACTATCTTCTATCAAATATTCACAACTAATTTCACAAAGAGATAAATACAATGATGATGCTCTAACAACTTAGATGTGGAGATCACAACAAGTTGTAATACTTCTTGTCTTGAGGGATAGAAGTATTCTTCTCTTGCACTTGAAAGAATAATGTTTAGATCACTTTAAAACAAAGATTTATGAATGTATGATCAAAGGATTAAGAGAATGGAAATGGAGATCTAGAACAGATAGTTTAGGAGTGCAAAAGGTGAGAAAAATTCCATATTTAAGGTGGTATTTATAGGCAACAAATTCTGACAACTGGAGCGTGCCGGTCCCCTTAAATCATTGCCGGCCCCCTTAAAATTAAGGGGACCGCCTCTTATAATTAAGGGGGCCGCCCAGCTGTAACGGCCAGAATCTTTGTCTTTTAGTGGGGAAAGTTTATTTGGTGAAAAACTAACTGATTTTGGTTAAAAATTTGAATTCATATATTTAGTATGAATAAAACATTTTTCTTTATTACCAAAAGTGTTTTTCAAAAATATATAATATGTTTATATAATTAAATAAACTTTGTAATAATTAATTAAATATCCCTTTGATCATAAATTGCACAAAACACTTTGTTTATTGATACCTTAAGTGATTTGGATGTAAAGAGAATGTTAATTACCAAATACTTGTTTATGTCATAAATTTTAGTTCATTGAGTTTATGTTTTGTAATAATTAAAACATAGAGGTATTGATAATATGTTAATAATGTTTTTAGGCATTATTTATGTCAACAATCTCCCCCTTTTTGATTATTACAAAACCTTAAACTCAATAGGTCTAAAATTTATTTTTAGACAAGTATTTTAGAGTTTACTATTCTCTTCTCCCCCTTTTTGTAAAATCAAAAAGGTTAAACCGAGTAAGCTTCATAGATGAAGTTAAACGGGTAGAATGCTCCCCCTTGATGTATGCTCCCCCTCATTTGAGAGCACCAAAGGAACGAGCTATGGAAATCTTGGCTACAAAAAAATATGTGAAGAGAACAAGACACATATACATGCAAAGCAACAATTATGCAAATAAAAATAGATTCATTTAAGCATCATAGAACTGATTAGCATTACAACATTCAATATGCTTGAAGCATATTGATTACAATAAAACAAAAGAAGAGACATAGTCCTATATTGCCTAAGAGAGCACTTGGACTTGCTTGCAACCCATGGTTGATCGTTTTATTTGCTTGAAGGGGAACATAAGCATAGAGCTTAGTTGTTAGATGGAGAGGGATATGGAGTGGGGTATGGAGCGGAAGAGGTGGATCTTACGATGTTGTATCAGGTTAAGGGTGGTATTGGATGAGGACGAGTGAGAAGATATTCAATCCAAGAAATATCTTCACTCAAGTATAGAATTTGTTTTTGAAGGAAGATGCAACAAGGGCAATAGTGAGTGTGGTTTGTAACTTGATCCAAGTTGAGAGAGTGGGGTAGGCAATTGTTATAGGGTGATGATGGAGGTTGCCCTTTGTTGCGTTGTGCACGATGCATAGCAAGGAGATCACTAAGATCATGGATTTGGGTTATTTCATCACGGAACTTTTGCTTTTCCGTGGCAATGTGGAGAGAGTCATTGTGTTGATATGGATGAATTGGGTTTGTGTAGTTGGAGTTGTAGTTTGATGGTTGATCAAACTTGTATGGATCATTATAAGTGGTTGGAGGATGAGATGTGTAGTTTGGCATGAAGGAAGATGTTTGGCCAATGTTGTATGGTTTGTAAAGAAGATCAAATGAATGTCCTTGTGGATTTGGTGTAAAGTTTGAGAAGTAAGTGGTTGGAGGTGTTGAGTGATTTCCAACTTCATTGGTTATGATGGATTTGTTTCGAGGGCTTTTTCTTCGCCAAACGGGTTTTTCCATCATCCTTGCTAGCTTTGAGGCTTTTGGTTTTGGTTTGTTAGGAGAAGTCATGAAGGGATGAATGGAGAGTGTTGAAGATTGGAGATATTTATAGTGTAAGATTTGTGTATTTATGGATGTATAAAGTTTGTTTGGGAGATTAGGACAAAATATGTTGGTGAAAATTGGGAAATGTAGGTTGAAATGGGCTAAAAAGCAGAAAAGATTCTGTAAATCCATCCAGCAGATGGCCGGTCCCCTTAATTAGGGGGCGGTCCCCTTAAAATTAAGGGGGCCGCCTTACATAATTAAGGGGGCCGCCCATCTGATGATTCCCAGATTGCCAGAATTGGGTTTTTGGCAGAAAATTTGCAGAAAGGTTGTGTTTTTGGATTTGGATTTAAGCAAGTTCAATTCCTTTAGGCAATATAGCATCTAATCTAATCAAGATGTAGCATGCATGCAAAAACACTTAAGTAAAAGAGCAAATAAGGAACAAATAATAAGCTAAAGGAGACAAATAAAGGCAAGAGCACTTAATCTTCCTAAGGCACCTATCTTAGATCAAAGGCAAAGGCAACTAGTGAGTCAAAAATCTAGAGATGAAACAAGATGACAATGTTATGAGTGATTTTGTCCTAGTGTGTGCCTATATGCAACAAATGTGGAGTTGTGATTGTTTCGACTCCTAAATGTAAAAAAAAAAAAAAAAAAAAAAAAAAAAAAAAAAAAAAAAAAATCTTAAGAAACAATCCAAAATTTCCTTGACTCGATTTTTGCTCGATCATGAATGTCAAAGATATATATTAGATTATATACCTTGACAATTTATGTGAAAGTTTATGCATAATTTTGGAAAAATGTTTTTAGCATTAGTCAACAATGCAAGGAAAATGATGTTCATGTAATTCCTAGATGTGAGAATAATTAAAAAAATTGATTGGGTTTTACAAAAGAGTATATGCAAAGAAAATAATATTTCCCAATCTTTAATTTTGTGCGAAATAGATTCCTAGACTCAGAAATGGAGAAGTGGAAGAAAAGTAAATCTTATGCAAATTTTATGAAAAAAAAAATTGTCTAAATGCAATAGAGTTTAGTCAACTTGTTCCATCATTCCTAATCCTAAATGCAAGTGATTGAATAATTCACGCTTAAGGGGTTTAGTGAATATATCCGCAATGTTATCTTCCGATGCAACTTTTTCTATAGATATGTTCCCTTTTTGTACATTATCCCTAAGAAAGTGGTGGCGTATTTCTATATGTTTAGTCCTAGAGTGTTGCACCGGATTTTTACTTAAATCTATCGCACCTTTGTTATCGCACATAATGGGAACGTTTTCTAACCTAATGCCATAGTCTATAAGAGCTTGTTTCATCCATAGTGCTTGTTGACATGCCTTTCCAGCGCTTACATATTCGGCTTCGGTGGTAGAAATAGCAAGAGCGGTTTGCTTCTTCGAAAACCAAGATGTTAGACAACATCCCATAAACGTGCAAATACCGCTAGTGCTTTTTCTATCTACGTAGTCTCCCGCATGATCCGAATCCGCATAGACGATGGTTTCTATGCCGGATCCCTTAGGATACCATAATCCTAAGTGTATACTGCCTTTAATGTATCGGAAGATACGCTTAACCGCTTCTAGGTGAGAGGTTTTGGGATCCTCTTGAAAGCGGGCACAAAGGCAGACACTAAACATGATATCGGGTCTACTTGCCGTCAAGTATAGTAAACTACCTATCATTCCTCTATACTTGGTGTTATCTACGGACTCACCTTCATCATCCTTTGTGAGTTTTACTTCCGTAGACATGGGAGTTTTCATGGGTTTTGAGTCTTCTAGGCCAAATTTCTTACGCATTTCCTTAATGTACTTAGATTGGTTAAAGAATATTCCATCTTCTAATTGTTTTATTTGTAATCCTAGGAAGAAGTTAAGTTCACCCATCATACTCATCTCAAACTCATCATGCATGATTTTGGCAAATTCATCACACATGTCTTGACAAGTCGATCCAAATATGATGTCATCAACATATATTTGAACAATGATGAGATTTGGGTCATTCCTTTTAGTGAAAAGAGTGTTATCTACCATTCCCATGGAATAATCATGTTTAATAAGGAAAGCTTTTAATCGATCATACCAAGCTTTGGGAGCTTGTTTGAGTCCATACAAAGCTTTCTTTAACTTATAAACATAATCAGGTTTTGCGAAGTCAATGAATCCTGGAGGTTGTGCCACATATACCTCCTCATTGATAAAACCGTTAAGGAATGCACTTTTCACGTCCATTTGGAATAACTTAAAATCTAGGGCGCATGCATAGGCAAGTAATATCCTAATAGATTCTAGTCTAGCTACGGGGGCATAAGTTTCGTCATAATCAATTCCTTCTTGTTGATTATAACCTTGGGCAACTAACCTAGCTTTATTCCTAGTAACTATTCCATTTTCATCTAACTTATTCCTATACACCCATTTAGTTCCTATGATAGTCATATTCATTGGATTTGGGACTAATTCCCACTAATTCCCAAACATCATCTGCCTTAAATTGATTTAATTCTTCTTGCATAGCTATAACCCAACTTTTATCTTTTAAAGCCTCATTAATATTCTTAGGTTCTATTGCAGAGAGGAAACAAAAGAAATTATTTTTATCTTGGGCTTGTGACCTAAGGGTTCTTTGGTTAAGATGTCCTATTATATTATCTAATGGATGTGATCTAGATTCTTTAACACTTGCAATTTCGTTATTTCCTAAGTTAATGTCTTCATTATCATTTCCCATGGATTTTGTTTTACTAACCTCAATAGCTTCATCTTCGACTAAGTCATCATCTTCTAAAGGTAAAGTTTTAGGAGGTAGTGGTGTTTCATCAAATGTTACATTTAGTGATTCTTCTACTTTCATGGAGTGTTTGTTAAGTATTATATATGCTTTACTATTTTGTGAGTATCCTAAAAATATTCCTTCATATGATTTTGGATCAAACTTAGTGAGGTAATCCTTAGTGTTTAGAATGTAACATTTACTTCCAAATACCCTAAAGTAGCTTAAGTTTGGTTTTCTACCTCTTAGTAACTCATAAGGAGTTTTTCCTAAAATCCTCCTAATTGATACCCTATTAATAATATATGTTGATGTATCTACAGCGTGACACCAAAATTTTTGTGGGATGGATTGTTCATTTAACATTGTTCTACTCATTTCTTGTAGTGTCCTATTTTTTCTTTCTACTACGCCATTTGATTGAGGAGTACGAGGAGAGGAGAAATTGTGAGATATTCCATTTAAATCACAATATTTTTCGAATTGTACTTCGTTGTCAAATTCCCTACCATGGTCCGTCCTAATGGCTACTATTGTGCATCCTAATTTATTTTGAATCATTTTACTAAATATTTTGAATTTTTCAAAGGCTTGGGTCTTGTCACTTAAAAACCTAGTCCACGTGTATCGTGAGTAGTCATCTACTATTACTAAGGTATATTTGTTTCCTCCATAGCTCCGCACAGCGGATGGACCAAAAAGATCCATATGTAATAGTTCTAGGCACCTAGTAGTGGATACTATATTCTTAGCTTTGTGACTAGCATGAACTTGTTTTCCAATTTTACATGCATCACAAAAATGCTTGTCATATTTTAGATTAGGCAAGTTTCTAACTAGTTCTTTAGAGGCCAAAGATTGTATTTGTTGCATGTTAGTGTGTCCTAATCTCCTATGCCACAATGTGGAGTTTTCGTCTAGGGTTGTTAGGTATATCCTATCCTCAGGTTTGTTTCCTAGTTTCATAACATATATGCCTCATTTTCTAATTCCTCTACCTATAATTTTTCCATTCTTAACTATTTCACTATCCTCTTCGGTAAAGGTAACTCTACATTTATTATCGCATATTTGTCCTATACTAAGCAAGTTATATGTTAAATTATCTACATGCTCTACATTTTCAATAGTAAGTGAGTCTTGAGAAATCGTACCTTTGCCAATGATTTTTCCACGTAAGTCACTACCGAAAATAACGTTACCTCCATTGTATGCCTTGTATGTAGAAAATAGCTTGCGATTCCCCGTCATGTGCCTCAAACATCCGCTATCCTTGATCCATTCGTCAGGCTCCAAGTCAATTCCTAAACATATTTCGTCGGTTCCTTTTGCCATAAAATACTTTTCATCTCTTGGTTTTTCCACTTCTTCTTTGTCACTATCACTCCATGTTCCACTAACAAAGGCGCCTTGATTTTCATAACCCGGCGGCTTTAGACATTCGCCAATGAGATGATTTGGACTTCCACATCTAAAGCACTTTCTTTTCCCGTAGTTATCACTTCTATTTCTTTGGAACAGTTTTCTTTCGTCTCGTGGTGATCTAGTGAATCTTCCTCGTCTCTTGAAGAATTTATTGAATTCTCTTACGGCCATTGCATATTCTTCGTCTTCACTCTCGTCACTTGAAACATCATCGTCACTAGGTTCCTTTTTGGCTTTTAGAGCAACGGATTTGGTTTGTTCTTTCTTGACTTTGACCGTTTCCGAATCTCTTCTTATAATTTCTTCATGGACCTTCAAGTTGCCAATAAGTTCATCTAGTGATAACGTCATCAAATTCTTTGATTCTTCAATTGCCATGACCTTAGCTCGCCATTTCGGATGCAATGCCCAAAGAAATTTCCTAACACAAGTTTTACTAGAAAATGTCTCATCAAGTGCTTTTAAACTTGTGATAATAGTGTTAAATTTAGCAAAAACATTATCAATTGATTCCTCTTCCGGAATCATAAATTGTTCATATTGTTGTATAAGAAGATCTATTTTGTTATCTTTAACTTGACTATTACCTTAGTGAGTAATTAGTAAAGAATCCCAAATTTCTTTTGCGGTTTTACACATAAAAATTCTTTCATATTCTTTGCGTGGTAACGCATTATAAATAACCATTTTAGCCTTATTATTTTTTGCTAGTTTATTTTTCAAATCATCATTTTGTTTTTCAAAAGATACAATTTCATCCATTTTAGTTTCAACATTATATTGAATAGGGGGGAAATCACCAAAGGTAATGACATGCCAAAGATCAAGATCTTTTGATTTCACATAGGTTTCGAATCTATTTTTCCAATATAAAAATCCATCACTTTCAAATAGTGGTGGTCTTTGCATAGATTGCCCTTCTAAATATTTTAAAGATTCCATAGATCGTTACAAGTTTTAAAATACAATATATTTTAAAAAATCTTGCTAGACATGGCTCTGATACCAATTGTGGAAAACTAGAAGGGGTTGAATAGTTTTACGTCTTTTTAATTTGTTATAAAAGATTGTTTGAAAGTTTTCTTTGTTTTCAAAAATTTAGATTCGATGCTATATGATATCAAGTCATGCACAATATGAACAACACTAAATATGTACGATAAAGCAATAATAATGTAAGTAAAAAAATAGATGAGAGTTGGAAAGATCGAACTGCGAGACAAGAGATTTATAGTGGTTCGGCTACAAGGTCACCTTCCTTGCCCTACTCCACTCCCCGAGCACCTAACTCGAGAGTTTTCTTCACTATGTCAACAAGCTCCCTTATAGCGGAGATAACCTTACACACCAATGTACACACCACAACTACGTCACAACTTATTCACACCTTCTACACAACTACTTCACACCTATTCACTACTTAATCACAACACTACTTCATACCTATCTACTTCACACCAATCTTCTTCACACCTATCTTCTTCACACCAAACTTCTTCACATCAATTTTCTTCACACCAATCTACTTCCTAACTCTTATTCTTCACAACTAACTACTAAGCAATCACACTCTATATATACCTAGCTAAACTATCTTCTATCAAATATTCACAACTAATTTCACAAAGAGATAAATACAATGATGATGCTCTAACAACTTAGATGTGGAGATCACAACAAGTTGTAATACTTCTTGTCTTGAGGGATAGAAGTATTCTTCTCTTGCACTTGAAAGAATAATGTTTGGATCACTTTGAAACAAAGATTTATGAATGTATGATCAAAGGATTAAGAGAATGGAAATGGAGATCTAGAACAGAAAGTTTAGGAGTGCAAAAGGTGAGAAAAATTCCAGATTTAAGGTGGTATTTATAGGCAACAAATTCTGACAACTGGAGCGTGCCAGTCCCATTAAATCATGGTCGGCCCCCTTAAAATTAAGGGGACCGCCCCTTATAATTAAGGGGGCCGCCCAGCTGTAACGGCCAGAATCTTTGTCTTTTAGTGGGGAAAGTTTATTTGGTGAAAAACTAACTGATTTTGGTTAAAAATTTCATATATTTAGTATGAATAAAACATTTTTCTTTATTACCAAAAGTGTTTTTCAAAAATATATAATATGTTTATATAATTAAATAAACTTTGTAATAATTAATTAAATATCCCTTTGATCATAAATTGCACAAAACACTTTGTTTATTCATACCTTAAGTGATTTGGATGTAAAAATAATGTTAATTACCAAATACTTGTTTATGTCATAAATTTCAGTTCATTGAGTTTATGTTTTGTAATAATTAAAACATAGAGGTATTGATAATATGTTAATAATGTTTTTAGGCATTATTTATGTCAACAATGTATAATATATAATGTGGTTGTGTCTTCAGCTGCAAAAGCTGGGAGGAATCTGTTGTGTATGGCCAAATATGCACAATCAATATGGCAACTAGGCTGTGCTTAATAGAAACGTTGACTATTGACTAAGGTTGCGTGCGTTCGTGTCTTGGCTAGGTAAACTCTTATGTTTGCAGCCATGGTGGACGCCAATTAGTGCAAAAAGTGTGACGGGTTGAGATTGGGCTTGATAATGCTTTTGGGCTACTCCGGACGGGTGTCTCGAGGAGGAAACTTATGCACTAAACCAAGTGAGTGTTTGATTCCTGTACAAGTAAGAGTAAACCATTAGCCTTACTGTGGGGATGGACCCTACAATTAAGCTCCGGCGTGAAAGTAAGTACTCATGTTGTCAGAGGAATGTCAGAGTATTGGGATGAGTGAGAAACTCGTACCTCGAAAGTGTGAATTGAGGTTTCCTTTTATAGGTAACGGAAATATTAGGGTTTCCTGATATTTCGCATATTACCGTAGTGGTCGAGGTAAGGCCCTTGTCGAGCAAGGATCCGCTGCTTAATCGATTGTTGTAGACATGGATGGTTTCCCGGACCGGGGTCCGGTCCGTGAGCGTACTTCGGGAGTGCCACTTGTGTGTATCCCCGTATATCCGGACAGTGCCATGCTCCTGACATGGGCTTTGGTCATTTCCGATTCTGTTTGGTTTCTTAGGCCGGAGCCCGGTTTGCTCATAGGGTTGGAGCCCGATTTGCTTGTAGGTCCGGAGCCCGATTTTCTTGTAGGGCCGGAGCCCAGTTCGTATGAGACAGTCCAGGCCCAGTAGGCCTGCTATCCGTACTATACGTCATCAAGTCCCCCCAGTCTAGTGTGTTCATTGCATGCGTGCTTTGATAGCGTGCAATGAATGTTTGTAGACTAGATTGTTAATTCTCCGCTCGTGGCTTAAGTCCATTATCATGCGGAACTTGCCTTGTCAACGGGTTAGATCGTGGGGGAACTTGGAGCGTTTGGGACTATCCACCTTCCTTTCTCTTTTACCTTGTGTTTTGTTCCGAAAGGTATAAATGATTTTCCTTTCTCCTTTTCTCTCTCTTAACCGCAATAACTATTATCTTCTCAGATTTTTACAAACTTCGATCTTTAAAAATGGAAATGGTTCTTGGTGTTCCCAATCTTTTAAAGTCCGTTCTTCTAAAAAGGAACAATCAGGAATTTCTTTCGGTCAATCTGCTGCTGTTGTTGGAGGCATTTTTGGATCTCATAGTGTTTCAATAGGTGGTACTGCTGGAACTTCTGATTCGGCTCTTTTTTATAGAGAAGTTATTGATTCGGTGGAGTTGTCGTCAGTGTCAAGGGTGAAGGAAAGGGCAACGACGGTTTCTTTTGATGATTCCCCTCCTTCTGTTAAGAGACTCAAGGTAGGTGCTTCGGGGTCAATGTTTCATGATCTTGTTGATTTCAAGGCGAGTGTCAGTATTCCCCTTCCATCTGCTTCCGATTCGGAAGCGGGCTCGCTTATTAAGTTTAGCACATTATCGATGATGACAATCGCTATTACTTCTCTGGTGGTTGTTCCGGTTTCTCGGGAAAAAACTATTGATGACTCCCAACTTTTTGATCAGAGTCTGGTTGCGCATGGAACCGGAGCTATGTCTAGTAGTGATACCTGTTATTTGGGTGACGTTAATTTTGATGGTTCGGATGATATCTATAGCCCTCAGTGGGATGTCACTAACGACTCTTGTTTGTCTGGCCCTCTGGAGTGCCGTAGTTTTATTGACAAGGTTGCTCCACCGCGCATGCTTGCGGCTGTTAATGGTCTGAGTCATGAACAACTATTTTCTGTGTATAATATTTCCACAACTCATCAAACGGTATTAGGATCCGAAGTGAGGAGGCGTGGGGAAGATCTTTTGCAAGAGAATGTGATTGTCCAATCTTTGCGATGAGCAATCCCGTTTACTCAGGTCTAAGGATGATGAGATTTATCTGCTGAAAGCGAGGCTTTCCTTGGCCGATGCTGAGGTTGTGGAGGCGGTTAATCTTTGCAAGCGTGTTTCTGTTTTGGAGTCTTCAGAGAAAGTTTTGATGGAGCAGGTCTCCGTACTTCGGAGAGAACGTGATTCTCTTGAGACGCAGGTTTTAAAACTTCGGTCTTCGGCTTCCCCCTGGCCACATGTTTATTTCTCGAGAAAGGCTCTCGTTGGATTTTAATCATTTGGCGGTGGAGTTTATGAAGATACAAAATGATCAAGTGGGAGCTCTTTCCCAAAGGATGGTTGCTTTGGAGAGTTAGTTTGAGAAGTTGTCTTTGTATGTTCATGAGGCATTTCGTCCTCGCTTGCTTTCCGCCGTGGCTGAGCGCCGTTGGTTTTTAATTAATGGTATTTGGCTTGTTGTTGTCAAGTGTCTGAATTCTCCGGATTATGTTAATGCGGAATCTTAACAAGCAATGGTTATGAAGAAGACACATAGATTTACTAATAATTACTTCTATTAATCTTGGAATTGGCATATAATACAATGCCGTAGGGTTCCTTTTATACACTAAGGAAACCCTAATGCTACAAAACGTGTGAAAGGATAAATGTATATTCTCCTAAGATATCTAATATACGTACATATCCTTCCCTAATATATCTCCTGAGATATCTATTCTGTTTAACCATAAACAGACTTAACTAAATAAAACACTAACAAACTTAACTATTACTGCTAAACTTAACTTTGTACTGTCAGTATTAACTATGTACTTGCAGACTTAAGTCTGGTTTATAATAATTCCCAACATTTTTGCAATCTAATCTAACGTGAGAGGGTTTCATTCTGAGAGACTGGCACGATTTGAGTTGATCAATAAAATAATAAAACTAATGAGACAGAATGCAACAAATGGTGAACACGTACACAGATAGATAACAGATACAGATAAGAGGCCTGGCGAACGATTAAGTGGCTTGTCACTTGTTTATTGCTAGTTTTATATGATGTGTGTCGTAAACTCTTCTCTCTCGTTGGTATCTTAATTATAGGAGAGTAAACTCTTAATGATTACTTACGTCTATATTATTTAACCTTTTTTAAGGGCTTACACTAACTTATAATCCTAGTGAAGTGATCGTGGGAGGGGTGTGGCAGCCAAAGCAAGCTACAACTAGACACAGAGGTTATCAAATCACATATAACAAGAACCAAATAAACATCAAATAAACTTTAATCGATGGGAAAGAAATTTTAAGGGGAGCAATATGATGGTCACAAGCCCATCAATCCTAATGGATTAAAGTGTACTATTACAATAAAACAAAACTACTTAATAGAATTAAAACACAAGTA